>CM060987.1:61197556-62397556 GCA_030765065.1 Deroplatys truncata | reverse complement strand
AGGCTAATTAAACGCAAATTTTAATTTTATTAACATGCATTCAATTCAATACTATTGTTCATTAATCATCAGAAGTATCACACCAGGCTAGAATCAATTTTTGGAATCTTAAAAAGCTATGCCGAAATATTTGTTTCAGTGCTCTTAATATTTGTTGTCTGCATCTAAGGTTTCTTATACAGTGCGTTTCAAAAGTCCTTCACACTTTCTGCTACAGCTAAATGGATTTTTTTTCAAAATTGCTCTGACACTTCAAAAAGTATTTTAAAAAATACTTTTTCACGGAAACAAGCTATTCTTAATATCATTGTAACGTCTTCGGAAAAATTTTTAAATTACACCCTATGTTTCAGTATATCATCTCAAAGATTTTATTATTGTGTGTGATTGTACAATCTATGTCAGCTGTGGTAACCAAATAGTTGAAAGGAACCTTCATTTATTTGTCAACCGAACAATAACATCACTAACATTAAAATAAATAAGTTTCAAATGTATATCATAACGTTATAAGTATATCAGATTGTCTTTTATTATGCTGCGTCTTGTGTTTAACTCCTAATCATGATTAACCATATCTAATCATGATTAAAATCTCAATTTTCTCACTGTCACCTAAAAACACTTTTTTTTTTAATTTCAACAATAAACCGCCACACAATTTTTGCTTTTCTTTCTTTGGTGCACTTTCTTCTGTTGTCACCTACTGTTTGGACTGCTCCTTCGTCTCTGGCGGGTTGTGACGAATCCATGGTTCATCTACTGTTATGAAACGCAGTTTTAGAATTGCGTTTAAACAAGTGTAAACGCTCTTGAGAAATGGTGGTTCCAATACGTTTTTGGTCCATTGTTAACCAATGTGGTACGTTTTCTAATACCAAAACTTAGTATAAAATGTGGACATGGCCTATCCAAGTCTTTGCCGGGAAACCATTCTGAACTTCTATTAAAATTTCATTGTCGTCGTGGTTTTGTGACGCCTTGAGCGCTCATCATCTTTAATAGATGTACGACCACACTTACACTCAGCTTTAAACGTCTAAAATGAAGGCAAAGAATCCTTTAATGTCGAATCTAACTGCTGCTTGTATTCTAGTTTTATCCATTTTGTAGTAAATGCTTACAATAATTTGTTTACACGATCTTCACAAACAAGTGTCAACGCTTACGCGTATGAAACTTTACAGCCACAAAAGGATGATAATCATCATAGTAACCTGGTCATCTTTACGACATCTGAGTCAGGCCGAGAACTTATAGTGTCCCTTAAATAGCAATATTGTTCTTGATCCTTTAAAGCAAGTTAGCACAGCCTCTTTTTTTCTATTTAGGATTATTTTACGCTGCTTTAGCTACGTGATGATATCGTGACGGATCTGTTACCAGATAGCTCTTAGATCGGTGTATGGCGGAGTGTTATTTTTCTAGTTCTCACCCCGGTACCATACTTTCCTATTTCGTCACATGTCCATAGAGGCCTTAGTGCTAGGCAACTGTACGTCTGATTCCGTGACGGGGAGGTGGCAGCTTCGACAAATGTCCTCAGAGACCTTAGTGCTAGGCAACCGTATCTCTGCTTCTACACATGTCTGGCAGATGGCATTAGGGTGCTGTCCAGTCTAACTGCTTTCATTATCTGCGGATAGATGACAGAGCATTCGCTCTTACCATCCGTTTTCTTTTTTACAGTTGTTTTAGACTTAGTTGTTTAGTAGTTGTTGCTTACTAAAAGAGCAACAGCTACTCTTAGTAATTAAATATTTTTACCCTAAAATATTTTATATTTTATTCTGTACAAGTACTTTCATCGCATTTAATTTATAGTTAAACAGTAATTTATTGTACACAAGAGTCAATGACAAACACAAAATGTAAAACATCTCAATGATTTTGTGTTAAATAATCACTTTCCCCGAGTCTGTTTTGTGATAGGGCTATTATAGAGTAGTGTTTGAAACCATTCCGACTGTATCACAGCAAAAGTTACTCCAAATATGATTTTTAAGGTTCTGTGAATATAGGTAATATTAATTACCTCCAAAACTACACTACTGACCGTTCTCAATGTCCTCAAAATATGCAAAGAATTTGGAAGTTGTAGTTGGTTTGAATTAGGAATTAAAGATTATATATGATGCTTTTAAGTGTGTTAATGCGGTCATTTAAACGAAAACAGAAACGTTATATTTCTTCCACAGTGAGAACATTTTAAGGAACATAACAAGCACTCTATATAAATTTTTACGCAATCACCATACAATACGTTTTCCACGCTCACTTTCCACACGCTTTTGTTTCTATAGCAACCAGGCAACGTGACGTAGTACCACATACATTTTCATTACCAGAATCCATTATTTTTTGCGTAAATCATTCAACTTGTTACTACAGAATTAAATTTCCGGTGCAACTAGAACTGTTTGAGCAAAAAATATACTAGTTACCCGGATATCTGCTGGAGGTTTCATTTTCTTGTTATGTTACCAAATAAAACATAATGTTCTTTTTCTTCTACTTCACGGATTGGGCTCAATGGCCTGTACCGGCATAACTGATCATATCATTCTCGGGTGTCCTATGTGGCAGTATTTTATATCACAACAATGTAAATGCCAAAGTGATTGTAGTGTAAATAAGCATTATTGTATGGCATTGATTTGAGATGTTTGTTAATTATAAGCATTGTTAGGAAATAAGTTTACACGGCCTCACTGAAACTGACAATAAGAGCGGGTAACAATGAGCGAGGGGATGAGTTGTTTATCAATTATTAGAGACAAGTAAATGACGTCAGATTAGCGCGCATTTCATTAGAAATGGAGGGAATTTCTTCCCTAGAGCATATGTGTTCGTAATTTTGATTGGATATAAAAATAGACGCTAATGTTGGCGTGTTTTATTAACCAATAGCAGCTCGGTTATTATCTTTAGGCATATCGGGTGAGGGAGTATAAAAAGCTAAAGCCAGAGAGAGACAGGTGTCGTTCAGTCCAACAGAAGGATTCGCGGGTAATACGTCGTTCAGTCCAACAGAATCATACAAAGGTTATACGTCGCACAGTTTAAGAGAATCGTTCACGCGTTATACGTCGCGCAATTCTACAGAATCTCTCGCGTTGTAAAGTTAGTTATAAATGTGAAATACGCGAATTAATAATGTGCAGCAAATAATTGATTATAGTGATATTAGAAAATATAACAGTTTCAGTCTGGAGTGTATCAAGAGTCAATATGTGAAATTAATTAATTGTGACGGTAATAAAAGTGTAAAAACAAATTCTTTTATAAGTGTTATCCTTCAGTAATAAATCCTTTCCGTTTACACACCCTGTTTAAGAGATATGCTCGACTGAGTAGTAATAATAGCTAGCTGGAGGACAAAGAACCCAAAATTCAAAGTAGTAAAACAATAACAGGCGCTCAGCAATAAGATAACACGAAGTTACTGCGACAAATTGGCTCCCATACGTGGAGCAGATAAACAAGAAGCATTTTCCAACTACCAACAAATATTCTACTTCACCTATACTTCCTTTCTCTCGAGGATTATAATTGATGGGCAAATTTGGTATTCTGCCATCATTCATTCTGTTAACATATTGGTACCAATTGTACCAATATTCATTTATTCTTGTCTTGTGTACCGGAAATATAGCGAATTCCTCTCGTATGTCATTTCGTACGTGTTCCATTTTACTGCATCCTTTCACTCCCCTCAGAAATTTCACCTAAGCTGTATGTCTTCTCCTTCTATCAATCTGTTGTATTACACGTGATTCACAGCCATATGTTAAGTTAGGCACCACCATAACTTTATAACATTTTAATTGGGTTTCTTTTCTACAATAACGTAATGTTCTACGGATCATATCTAACATCCTTGAATACATATTAACTTTATTATCTATATCGGATCATAGCCATAAGATATATCAGAGCCTAAATATTTAAAATGGGTAATTTTTTCGAGTCTAATTATACATTTTTATAATATATATTATGTTTTTCATTGTGGTATTTATAATAATACGGGTTAATCATCTGTAATTGTGAGAAAGAAATTCTGACGTGTTATACAGAATGTATCTTTGTTGTCATATATTTGGGGGACGTGTTCCTGACATCAAAACAGTAAACAAAGTTCATATGTACATGGGTCTGAAAATCAACCGTTTCGTTGTTATAGGTCAAACAAGATGTATTCCATGAGTGAACAGACGGATATGCACTACACGTATGGCCGTGCAGACGGCAATGCAGCACGAGCAGAAAGGTACCCTGACAGGCCGTTACCGTGTGCAAGAACATTCGCACGAATTTACCAACGTTTGAGAGAGAATGGCGCATTTGAGAGTATTACTAGGGATGTTGGGAGACCAAGAGCAGTACGAGGCATTGAGCTTGATGAACGAGTTCTTCGTGCTGTGGATGCAGACCCATCACAACGCACAAGACATATGGGAAGGGAAAGAGTCATATGACTATCTGGAGAATTCTGCGTGAAACTCTTCTGTACCCGTATCACCTTCAACGTGTGCAAGGATTAAATGAGGCGGATTTTGAGCCAAGAAGACGTTTCTCTCAACACATGTTATAGCAGTGCGCTGTGTTCATCAATTTCCTAGCCTGTATCTTATTCACGGATGAGGCTGGTTTTACTCGCGACGGCATCTTCAATTCTCATAACACTCATAACTAGGCAAATGAAAATCCTAATGAAGTGCCACAGGACAACCATCTACAGAGGTTCTCTCTTAACGTTTGGTGTGGAATCATTCATGATCACCTTATTTGTCCCTACTTCTTCCCTCCGCGTCTGAATGGACAAACCTATTTCCAATTTCTCAGAAATGAGTTGCATCACTTAACTGATAATGTGCCTCTGGACATCATCCAACGAATGTGGTTATTAAACGATGATGCTACAGTTCATTTCAGTTTGATAGTTCGTAAGTTTTTGAATGATGGATTTCCACAAAGATGGATTGGTCGATGGGGACCCATTGCATAGCCTGCTCGTTCGCCTGATTTGAATCCAATAGATTTCTTCGTCTGGGGACATTTGAAGTCCTTGGTTTATGCGACTCCTGTATCTGATATTGGCATTTTGAGAGTTCGTATCCAAACTGGGTTTTTCCAAATACGAAACACACAGGAATTTCCAACAGAGTATGCCTGAGCATGGAACGCAAGCTTACTGCATGCATCGAAGCAAGATGAAGCCACTTCGAGCAATTTTTGTAACTTTCGATTTTGTATTGTAACTCTGAAATAAATGATTTTACTGTCAGGAACACGTCCCCCAAATATATGACACCAATAAAGATACAGCCTGTATTCATATGACTTTCTCTACCCATTCTTCAATAAACTATTATTACCAGATTTATTCTTCTATTTACTTCATGTTAATCGAGATAAATTCTCTTATTGCATAGTATATCCTTGTAGGTACAAGGTTTGAAAATTCAAAACATTAACTAAGAATATTTGACAAACTGTGTGCTTAAACGAGATCTGCATTTTTTATATAGTAAGATTTTGTCTATCCCTTATAGTTTACCAATTATACAAAGCGATGTAGAATAAAGAGCACTCCAAAAGCTATCCACGGGAAATTCAAGATATACATTTTATTTGCCATGAAGATAACTTAAACATGTGATACTTTAAACAAAATCGTTTGAGTAATTTTTAAGAAATACAATAACAACGAAAACTTTTCCATGCAACGCGTAGTCTGGGTTGGGGGATTTTCTTCAAAATCTTCGTGTACCATCATTAGAAGGTATTGTATTTACATATCAAGTTTTGTATTTAACCGACTTTTCGTTTTCGAGTTTTGTTGTTCAGACACACATGTGACCCTAATAATTATTAAGACTAATTATATAAGCCTATTAAATTCAGTTTATAACTTGTATGCTAAAATCATTAATAACCGTTTAAAACCAATAACAAAGGAGGATTCTAGAAGAGGAACAATCTGGTTTCAGAATAGCACGATCTACTAATGATAATGCTTTTAGTATAAAGAGAACTTTAGAAAAATCTGATGTGTTACACTCACATGACTTCCTCTTCTCTTGTACAAACTATTTTTACAAACGCTTATTCTCCATTCACTTCATGTTAATCCAGATAAACATTTCCAGACTCTATCTTATTGCTAAGTTTCTTGTAGATGTAAGGGGAATATATATTTACAAGGGCAATATAGAAATACAGTAGCCTTTAAGCATACACATATCTCTTAATAGCTGGTTGCTAGGTTCAGCACCATTCTCTTTCATACAGATTAACACTCTTTGCATATCGAAGACAAAAAATGAATAACGAATTCCCATTTGAGAAAATAAGTATTGACAATTTTAAGGGAATAACAAGCAATATCTCGAAAATGGTTCACTCAACAAAACAAATGTGTATGACATAAATTGTGTATTTTAACGCGATCCACATTTTTTGTGTAGTAAAATTTTGTCTATCTCTAATGGTTTACTAGTTATGCAAAAGTCGTTCACAATGAAGAATACTTTTGGAGACATTCCCAGAAAATTCAAGATATACATTTTATTTGTCATACAAATATCTTAAACATATGATATTTTAATCAAAATCGTTAGAGCCACTTTTGAGAAAATTAAAATTTTCGAAAAATATTCCATGTAAAGGTTAATCAGGTATAGAGGGATTTTCTTGAAAACCTTCGTGTCGCATCTCTGGAAGATACTGAGCCTAAATACCAAGTTAGGTGTTTATCCGACTGTTCATTTCTGAGTTATGCTGTTCACAGACAGACACACAGACATGTTTCCAAGAATGCTTTTTTTGGATTCAGGGGGTCTCAAAACATGTATTTGCGGTGAAATCTCGGTATCGAATTTTTGGGTGGAATACAATACTTCCCCTACTTACTATACGTAGTAGACAAAGTAAAAAAGAGTCGAAGTAAACTTGAAACTCATATAGCATTGGTAGACTTCAAGAAAGCATTTGATTTTATGAACACAGAAAGATTGTGGAGTATAATGGACAAAGGGGATATCTCCCTCCTGTAATAGAAGTAATTAAAACTTTATATACAGATACACAAATTATTATAAATATATGCACGTCAAAACAATAAAAGTGAATCAAGGAGTAAGAAAGGGAAGCAGCCTTTCTCTCACGATATTTAATATATACATGGATGACTTGATTAAGGTTTGGAAAAAGCAGGTGAGTGAAGCAATACAACTGAATAGAAATAAAAATTTAAATGTGGTTCTCTACGCTGATGATGCAGCAATAATACAGGACAATGAAGAGAGCCTTAACGTTCCGTGTATAAAATGTATTTATTGGGAAAGGGATATAATTTAAACAATTCCACAATGAAAACAATAATAATAGCTCATCAAGGAAAGTATTGGGTAAGCTCAAAAATAAGTATTGAAAACAAATTCCTGGAACAGCTCTAGAATTTTAACTATTTGGGCTGTGAAGTTAGGTTTGGTTTAGACATGGCTTTAGAAAACAAGATATAGGTTTCATTAGATATATAGAACCATAGTAAGAACTTTGAATAACAAAGCAAGGAAAGAAACTAAACTGAAATTTTATATAACCATGGCAGTTCCCCTGCTCTTGTATGGAAGTGAGTCTTGGATTTTAAAGGAAATAGACAAAAGTAAAATAAGGCAGCAGAAATGAGGTTTTTAAGAAGAGTTAAAGAATTCACCAGACGAGATTTAATAACAAATGAAAGAATTTCAGAGACATTAGGCACATATAAATTATAAGTTAAATAGAAGAAAAGGAACAGAATTAGAAAGAACATATGAATAGAATGAGTGAAGAAAGAATATCGGTATCAATAAGAAGATGTAATTCTCGTGGAAGAAAAGATGTAGGACATCCCAGAAGAAGACCGGAGTAGTTGCTAATAGCTAAGATGGAACAGACGGAAATGCCTTATCCCTGAAGTGAAGAAGGAAAGAAAAAATCTGATGTGTTACACTCACATGACTTTCTCTGCTCATGTAAAACTATTTTACAAACGCTTATTCTCCATATGCTTCATGTAAATCGAGATATGGAGATGTTAATCTTATTGCTAATTTTCTTGTAGATGCAAGGAGAATTGCTAGGCTTTAAGCAATAGTCAAATATTTTAAGAGGTGGTTGCTATGTGGAGTATTCCATTCCCTTTGCATTACCAGGACGAAAAAAATGAATAACGAATTTGAGAAAACATTTAAGGGAACAACAAGCAATTCTCGAAAATGGTTCACTCAACAAAAAAATGTATATGACATAAATTGTGTATTTTAACGCGATCCACATTTTGTGTGTAGTAAAATTTTGTCTATCTCTTATGGTTTACCAGTTATGCAAAAGTCGTTCACAATGAAGAATACTTTTGGAGACATTACCAGAAAATTCCAGATATACATTTCATTTGTCATGGAAATATCTTAAACATATATTTTAATCAAAATCGTTGGAGCCATTTTTGAGAAAATTAAAATGTTAGAAAAATGTTGCATGTAAAGGGTAATCTGGGGTGGGGGTATTTTCTTGAAAACGTTCGTGTCGCATCTCTGGAAGATACTGAACCTAAATACCAAGTTTGGTGTTTATCCGACTGTTCGTTTCTGAGTTATGCTGTTCACACACAGACACACACACGGACATGTTTCCAAAAATGCTTTTTTTGGATTCAGAGGGTCTCAAAACATGTATTTCCGGTGAAATCTCGGTATCGAATTTTTGGATGGAATACAATACTTCCCCTACTTACTACACGTAGTAGAGAAAGTAAAAATAACACACGTACACATATGCACACTCACATACCTTTTTATATATGCTTTCTTTTATTCATGTATTTCCGGAAAAATCTAGGCATCGAATTTTTAGATGGAATATAGTACTTCCTCTATTTACTATAAGCACGTAATAGAGAAAAAAAGTTTGAATCGTTACATTCACATCTATAAGCTATTCTTAATAAGACTTAATTAACTATCTACTTAATGGTAATCTACATAACCCTCTGCAGAAATAGCTTCATTATGCTTTTTGGTTGTAGATACAAGGAAGACATAGGAAACCGAATCAATAGGTGATTGTTTACGTTTTATACAGGCCTTAAAACTCCACGGTGTTTCCATGAAATGCCAAGGTACTGAAAAATTTAAGCTTGTTCAAATAAAGTGTGTTTTTAAAAGATCTACATTTTTGTGTAGTATGTTTTTGTCCATATCTTATGCTTTATCCGATACACGAAATTGTACAAAGTTCCTTCCGAATGAAGACTTCACACGCTATTCTCATACACTTTAAGATAAGTATATATTTTATTTATCATTTAAATATATTAAATATACGAGCGGTGATCAGAAACTAAGTTTACAATGCCGATATTCCTGGAGTTTCGTCCGTTATAGAGAATTCCATAAATGTGTGGCAATTCTAATTCTTGCGGTTGGCGACTATGCACGCGCCACCTATAGCGCTAGTTGTAGGTAAACACACATGGTGAAAACCGCCCCGTCGTTCGATTTCTGTGGGCGAAACATGTAACCGTGGCTGAAATTCACCAGCAGCTGGTTGAGGTTTCGGGAGAGACTGTAATGTTTCGTCTGCATGTCGCAGAATGGTGTCGAAGGTTTGTGCCCGGTAGAGAAAACGTCACCGACGAGGATCGCAGTGGCCGACCCAGCACGACATCAACAGACTTGAACATAGCTCGCGTGGAGGAGCTGATGCAGAATAATAGGAGGGTCACGTTATGGTATATGACGTAGAATTCGGAATGTCGTTCGAAAACGTTCGTGACATTGTTCACGTTATTTTGCAGTACAGGAAAGTTTGTTCGCGATGGGACAAAATCTGTCCAACTAACACAAGGAGAAGCGCATGGGGGCAAGTCTATATCTTTTGCAACGGTTCTCCACAAAAGGGAACAGTTTTTTTCACCACATTGTCATGGGTGACGAAACATTGATCCACCACTACATCCCTAGCAGTAAGCGTGGTCATTGGAGTGGAAATACCCTCCTCTCTAAAGACAAAGAAGTTTAAGGTGACGCCATCTGCCACGAAGTTGATGGCTATAGGTTTTGGGACAGCGCGGGTGGAGTTTTGGAAAGAGGGCTCACAGTGACCACTGACTGATACTGCGAGACCTTAAAACGATTGCGCGAAGCAATCAGGTGGAAACGGTTAAGACTTCTCCCCGAGGGCATCATCTTCCTTTACAACGCGCGACTTCATACAGCCCAGAAGACCACCGCTGTGTTGAAGGGACATCATCGACCACTCTCCATACAGCGCGAGCCACGCTCCAAGCGACTTTCACCTTTTTCCTCACTTGAAAGAGCACCTAGGAGGCCGACGATTGCTTCAGACGAGGAAGTAAAACACTTCGCGAAAACGTGGCTGAACACGCAAGGACAGCATTTTTACCAAGAGAGAATATTCAAACTCATCCTACGAAGCGACAAGTACCTCTACCGATATGGAGACTGTGTCGAAAACCAACCTAATGTATGCACTGTCAGTTAGCTGTATAAATAAAATGTATACGTTTCACTGCAGGCTTTGAACCTTAGTTTCTGATCACCCCTCATATGTTATTTATTATTTTGATAGAAAATCCTTTCTGCTTTGTCATTTTCATAAACACAAAGCATAACAAACAAAAAATTAATCAAACAAGGTAAACAAGAGAACGAGTATAAAATAAATCATATAAAACATAATAAAATGAATTAAAAGGATATAAGGCATAGTAAAAGTAATTGTAAAAAAATGGAACAATAAAACCGGAACGAAAATTAAAAATTAAATTTAAAAAGGCAGATTAAAAAAGTATAGTACACAGATATTTTTTAAACTTGAAATGTATGCTTTAATTTTTAGTTCCAGTTTTGCGAAAATCAAATATATAGAAAAATTTTCATGTTAAGGGTAGTTAGATGTTTGGAACTTTCTTGAAAATATTCGTGTCACATATTTGCAAGATAAATTATATGGAGTTTTATTTATGGACGCTCTTTAACTAGCGTCCCATTCTATATTGAGTGTGAAAGACCGGGAATTTTTGCTCAGAGGCCTCTATCAGGCTTGAGTTCTATTACGTTCCACAAATATACTACACGGGACAACCGACTTCATTTCCCTTTCCGAAGGAAGCCATGCTAAGGATTTTTACGCCCGAAAATATCTATCGCTCTCCGCCGGGTTTGAACCCGGACCTCGAAAACCAGAGGCTAGCATGGTATCCCTAGACCAGAAGGCATTTGTAAGATGCTGAACTTAAATTCCAAGTTTGATATTCATCGTTGGCAGTTTGCTATTCACACACACACGAACTTTTTCTAAAAATGTTTTTGATTCAAGGGGCCTCAAAAAATGTATTTCCGCTAGAATCTCAGTATCAAATTTTTGGATGAAATGCATTACTTCCTCTACCTACAAAATGTGCGGTAGATAGGGTAAACAAATTCTCATGTACGTATAAATGCGTCACAATCTTCTTCAGTCAAGTTATTTTTCCTTTATATAAATTACAAATAGTTACATACAGTTATATTTGTAACGTATATTTCGGAAAATGCTTGATTCTAAACTTTCAGCTGAGATAGCCTCGAAACTACATTTTCCAAAACATATGTACCGGTTTCTCGAAATCAATAAAATGTTAAGCTTCTATTCTTATGTAAGTAGTCTTAATATAATAGGTTTTAAAACATTGAGTATTTTATGTTAAAGCTGTACATGAACCTTTCAACTGATTTCATTCAGAAAGACAAAAAGCCACCGAAATCCAGCTATGTGACAAAGTTTACGAGAAACGATTGCACATAAAAAAATTCTGATGTGTTACATTCACATGACTTTCTCTATTCTTGTACAAACTATTTTTACAAACGCTTATTTTCCATATGCTTCATGTTAATCGAGATGTTAATCATATTGATAATTTTCTTGTAGATGCAAGGGGAATTGGTAGGCTTTAAGCTATAGTCAAATATATTAAGAGCTGGTTGCTATGTGGAGTATTTCATTTTCTTTGCATTACCAGGACAAAAAAAATTGAATAACGAATTTGAGAAAAAGTATAAGTATTGGAAAATTTAATGGAATAACAAGCAATATCTCGAAAATGTTTCACTGAAAAAAAATATATGACATAAATTGTGTATTTTAACGCGATCAACATTTTTTGTGTAGTAAAATTTTGTCTATCTCTTATGGTTTACCAGTTATGCAAAAGTTGTTCACAATGAAGAATACTTTTGGAGACATTCCCAGAAAATTCGAGATATATATTTCATTTGTCATAAAATATCTTAAACATATGATATTTTAATCAAAATCGTTAGCCATTTTTGAGAAAATTAAAATTTTCGAAAAATGTTCCATATAAAGGGTAATCTGGGGTGGGGGAATTTTCTTGAATACCTTCGTGTCGCATCTCTGGAAGACACTGAACCTAAATACCAAGTTTGGTGTTTATCCGACTGTTCGTTTCTGAGTTATGCTGTTCACAGACACACACACACACGGACATGTTTCCAAAAATGTTCTTTTTTGGATTCAGGGGTTCTCAAAACATTATTTCCGGTGAAATCTCGGTATCGTATTTTTGGGTGGAATACAATACCTCCCCTACTTACTATACGTAGTAGAGAAAGTAATAACAATTCTGACAATTTCCCATATCAGCACAGATACGGGTAGCCGAACCGAGCGAAGTGGTGAAGTGGCGCGCGGTAACGTGTGGGCCTCGCACTCCGGGTTCGATCCCGGTGACCGCCGACTCTGACCCATGGGTTTTTCGTTGTTCCCCGGCGTCAGCAGATAAATGCTGCGGTAGTTTCTTCTCGGCCACGATTCCCTTTCTACCATTCCCTTCTTTCAAAGGAGATGAAGCCCGGTGGCGCCGGACAGATTGCGCGGATTAATGCTCAATGGAAAGAGTACTCCCCGTGGACACTAGAGGGCTGCTTGATTGGTGGGTCGATCATCGCTCCCTCTCGGCGGCTCCAACAGTGGGACGAGTCTGTGAACTTGGAAATGTTAGGGAGTTTCGCGCGTCTCAGTGGCCTGTCTGTCTACGGACTGTAACCCCCTGTGGTTCCTTCACCCCATCCCTTCCTTTGAATCACCTTACCTATATGGTAAACGAGTTCGTTAAGGCACGAACTCGTGCAGGAGAGGTCATCGTTTCAATTCCTGCAAGTAACGCCCTCCCTGACTCAAACGTTATTTTAAAGGTTTTCCTTATAACTGGCAAATGCCGAGGAGGTACCCTAACCTTAGATCTGGAATATTTCCTTTCAAAATTTATTTTTCAATTATAATTTTATGTATCACCAGCGCCCACCGCATGTGGTGCCACATATATAATCAACAGGTTAAACACTATTAAAAAGCTTAATACTTTTCTTCAAGCATATGAATATGAAACTTTTTAGAGAGATGGCTGCCTTAACACTTATATTACAATAAGTTGGCTACAGTAAAGTACCAATTATACTGTGACGCAGCAGTTATACCCGGGCTTATCGGGAGGTTGGCGAGTGGCAGTTGGAGAGATAAACAGAGATAAGTAGACGCGGTAGCCCTCTCGCCCAGCGAAAACCCCAGAAGCATTATCGAAAGAGATAACCAGAATCTTCTGGAATTTTCCCTTCTCCCGCTTCCCGAAAGTTATAGAATTTTCTGTGGACAATTCCAGCGGCTGTGTAAGTGAGTGTGTTTGCGAGTCAGGCAGTTAGGAAATGAGTTGGTAGGTGTATTTCTGAATGCGACATCAAGTGCGGTTCTACAGTGAGTTTTTGAGGACAGCGCTACATACAATGGGTGCTGCTACCGCGGGAGATTAGAGACGTACTGTGTTCGGCTCCCCAGTAAGTGAAATGGACCGAACAAGAGGATGCTTCACGCGTTTTACATTGCGCGCCAAGTTACGAAGAAAAGTGAAGTGACAGGAAAAATTGAACTAGATCACATTAGTGAAGTGACAGTATGAATTTAGTGAAGTAAAGTGGAAACTGGATAAAGTCACAGTATTATGGATTCGGCGTATGCCTGAATAAGTCACACAATTACTGCTTGCTTTAACATACAACTTTATCAACTTTTGAAGACTGGAATTATCAAAAGTGTTAAGTGACAAAACGTTTCTTTTAGTTATAAATAATATAAGCTTTAATTGTGTTAAATAACTGATTTTCATACAAGGAACTATGTCAAACTACAAAATTCTTACCGTAATGTTTACCATATTAAGCATATATAAATAACATTGAGCTAAAAAGCATATACATTAGTATTTAAATATGAAATTAGGTAAGTGGTAATTTCACATTTGGATTTCCTCTGGAACGTGTTACGTCACTAAACTTACAAAAACATATTTTTCAAACAATAATATCACTAAAATGTCTTTATCAAATTTATAAAACTTGGTACTAATAAACTTTGAACCGTACTGAAATCAGAACCGCCACATTGACAATGTTTAATTTCCATCATCGGTGATATTGTAGCACCCCTGGGGGCACTTAGCCCCAGGGGGTGCTTACAAAGGGAGGGGAATAGACTTAGACGGTAGAGTAGGTCGGTGCCGGGATACCAGGCCCCGTGGTAGGGTGTCGGAGAGGGAGAGGCGTCTAATAAATACCCAGGGGTTGTATAAAAATCTAACGACTATATTTTGGGGTACTTCAACATAGCGTTGGGGGTCCCTCAGTAGAGAAGGCGCACGTGCAAAAACTTTGACGTAACCACACATCCCATACCTGGAAATCTCTGGCCGGACTTGCTGTGACACTAGGTTAAATGCTAACTAGTTAGGTTGGGACGTCAGAGTTCTGACGATCGTAGTTTCGGCGTCGTAGCGTGGAATCGAGGGCTTGACCCACATACGTGGTCAATATATACCTTCAGAAAGTCAAGTAAGCGATCCGGTGTCTCACAAGCCAGCGCTTCCTACGTTACCACATCTTTCGTCAATCTAACGCAATCTCAGACCGTGGTTCGAACTCTACGATGGGCCGCTACAATATTATCCATTTTTAAAGAAGCTATGAGTGCTGGATATAACACCTGTGCCACCTATAGCCATCAATTTCAACTCGAAGATGACAAACAGGAACATAGATAGCTCTTTTGAGAAGAAAATGTCCTTGGCTTAAAGCGCCTTCTTGAAGAAATATCTCAATTTTGTATATTTTGACGCTTAACACCTTTGAGAAGTCCTGTACTTTTTATAGTCCAGCTCTCGCATTCATAAATATGGGTTACTTGATTCTCTGGCCAACCAACATCTGGGTCCTCGTCCTGAGGGGTGGGCAATGGGAAGTCAGGGATTGATTGCTTGCTGGGGCGAAGTATGGCGGGGACTTAAAACTGCCTATGACGGCTACATAACCATGAAGGCCCAGCATGAAGGCCTATTTTGGCGAAAACTGGGGTCTGGGACTCATCCAAGGTGAAGGAAACTGCTGCAGGGGAATGTAATCCATAAAATAAATCCGCGCTCCTCCAGGTTGTGGATTCTGTGCAGAACTTTCGCGTACAAATTACAACTTGTACTCGTAGCCTCAGAAGAAAATCCGGATGGAATTTATTATGACGACAAAGACAAGAAAAATCTTCTGTGTTGCACTCATTGTTGAACAAACTATTCCTTCAAATGCTTATTCTTCTATCTACTCCATGTTAATCGAGGTAAACATTTGCAGAAACTATCCTATGCGTATTTCCTTGTAGATACAACGGGATTAGGGGAATACTTTAAGCAATAGTCACATCTTTTAAGACTGGTCTTCATGTAATGGAAATGAAATTTCGTTCTTTTTGCATGGCCAAAGAAAAGAAAAGATAATAATGACTTCCATCTGGAAAATTGCATTTTAAATTGCAAACCCATAACAACGAATATCTCGGAAATGGTTAACGGCACAAAAAATTAAATTGGCATAAATTGTGTGCTTTAACGAGATATACGTATTTTTTGTGTAGTAATATTTTATCTATCCCTTACGATTTTCTAGGTATCTATGCAAAAATTAGAATGAAGAAGACTTCAGAGGTATTCCCAGAAAATTCAAGATATACATTTCAGTTGTCATGAAAATATCGTAAACATATGGTACTTCAATAAAAATACTTAGAGCATTTTTGAGAAAATCAAAACTTTCGAAAAGGTTACCATGTAAATTAAATTGAGCTTTATTTATGGACGCTCTTTAACTGCTGTGATCCTTAGCGTCCCATTCTATATTGGGCGTGAAAGACCGGAACCTTTGCTCTTTATCAGGCTTGAGGTTCTTTTACGTGCCGTAAATCTATGACACGGGACCACCGGCTTTACTTCCCTTCCGAAGGAAGCCATGCTAAGGATTTTTACGCCCGAAAAAATCCATCGTCCTCCGCCGGGTTTGAAATCGCGACCTCGGGAACTAGAAACCAGCATAACTACTACACCACGGAAGGTTTCCGTGTAAACGGATGGTGGGGGGGTTCTTGAAAATCCTCGTGTCGCATCTTCAGAAGGTACTGAACTTAAATACCAAGCTTGGCATTCAACTGACTTTTTTGTTTTCGAGTCCGAAGGGGGAGGGATTCAGGGGCCTCAAAATATATATTTCCGGTGAAATCTTGATATCGAATTTTTGGGCGGAATGCAACACTTCCCCTACGTATTAGAGAAGGCAAAAAAAATCATCTAAATTGAGATTCCTGGGACCAATGAAAGGATGCTTTCTAAAAGATAAACAACGCAATGACGAAACAGGTCAGGAATTAAATATATTTTTACTGAACGATAGAATTTCCCAAAACAGTGTAAATTGAAGAAACCATGATCTAACGATGGGTGTGAAGAAAATTCCAAAGCTTTCCAGTTGGGAAGAGAAAATATTGGTCGACCCATGAAGAAATGGTATGTCTGAGGTCGAAACATGAAGAGGAAGTAAATGAGTATTTTCTATATCATTTTACACCGGTATGTTTTTTCTCACCCCTGTTTAGGTTGGTACACATTACGCAAACAATTTTTATGAAAATGGACATTATCTATTATATCTAATAAGTAACATTCTGGGTGGAATACAGAAAAGCAATAATAATATTTTTTCATATAAATGGCCATTGCGAGCTGTGAAAATGAAACCTTATAACACGATAAAAATTAATGACATAGTCGCTATGAACTGCGATCATATGAGTGCTAAAAATCTCTGCAAAGTTCTGTTCATTCGTTGATCTCTTTTCTTTGCAATACATTTAATGCAAACTGGCATTATGCTCGTAACGTCATTCGCCATGGAAAATAAATAACAGTTTTGGAACGCAGCAGCACTGCACCTCCCCGCTACCCCCTCCCCCTGGGTATGATGTAGGATGTAGTAGTGTTGTACGCTGTGCGATAGGGAAATTTAAAACCAAACATAAAAAAAAAATCGGGGCGTGGTCGCGGTCGGCAATCGTAACAAGAGGTTATTTCTGTATTGACGTTTTCACAATGTTCAATAATATTGAATTATGCATGAAGACCACGGGGGTTGCGGCTGTGAGGGGTATAGGGACGAGCAACGATTGATGCGCGCGCGAGAGTCCAGCCACAGTTTGCGAGATTTTATATGCTCGTGTGATGTAGGGTACAACATCTCCCGCTTCTCTTTTATTTTTTTATAAACTCTCTCATCCCTCTCTACCCCCACCTTGTTTTCGCCCTCCCGTACCCACCATTACGGATGATGAGGGTGGTGATGAGGGTGGAACCACAGCGTGTGTGTGAGTGATGATGGCAGGATATTCCTGGTTTTCCATAGGCTTTTTAACACACACACACACACACACACACACACACACACACACACACACACACACACACACACACACACACACACACACACACACTCGAACGTATCCTGCGTATCTGCCTATACATAACCCATACGGACTCTCCACATCGCATTTTGGATAGTTAAAATTATGTTCTAATAGAGATTCAATAACAAGATGAGGGCTCATTCAATTTATTCCATTACGTGTTTGAGAGCTCCATACAAAAGCTTTTCAGTCGGATAGGTATGTTTACCTAATGTAGCTTTTTTATATTATTAGCTTTTTAGAGGCACCAGGTAATGAACGTGACCTGTACTCTACCACGTACCATAGGTATGCAGTATTGCATTCCACCTAAAAAAAAATCTAATGCCTCATTCACATGGCTTTCTCAACCCTTTTTCACTTATTAGTGGGTATACAAATCATTCTCTCTAAAGTTTATTTTCCCCATCTACTTCATTTTAATCGAGATAAACCTTTCCGGAAATAACTGCGTTATTCATTAATTTTTACTTTCTCTACTAAGTATAGTAAATAGAGGAAGTGTTGCATTCCACCCAAAAATTCGATACTGAGATTTTACTGGAAATACGTGTTTTAAGATGCCATGAATCCAAATAAAGCACTTTTGGAAATATGTCCGTAGGTGAGTTTGCCTGTGAACAGCATAACTCAAAAACGAAAAGTCCTATAAATACCAAACTTGGTATTTTAGTTAAGTATCTTCCAAGGATGCGACACGAAAACTTTCAAGAAAATCCTCCCACCCCAGACCATCCTTCACATGGAAAATGTTTCGAAAATTTTTATTTTCTGAAAAATGGCTCTACGATTTTGATTAAAATATCACATGTTTAAGATATTTCCTTGACAAATGAAATGTATAGCTTGAATTTTCTGGGAATGTCCCCATAACTACTCTCCATTCTGAATGACTTTCGCATAACTGGTAAACCGTAAGAGATAGACAAAATGTTACTACACAAATAATGTAAATCTCGTTAAAAAGCACAATTTATGTCATATACATTTTTTGTCAAGTGTATCATTTACGTCATATTCCTTGTTATTTGTTTGAATTTACCAATACTTATACTTTTTCTCAACTGATAATTCGTTATTCGTTTTTTTATGTTCTGGACATATAAAGAGAATGGAATGCTCCACATAGCAACCAGCTCTTAAAATATTTGACTATCACTTAAAGCCTACCATATTCCCCTTGCATCTACAAGAAAATTAGCAATAAGATAATTTCTCCAAATGTTTATCTTGATTAAGTGAAGTGGATAGAGAACAAACGTCTGTAAAATAGTTTGTACAAAAGTAGAGAAACTCGTGTGAGTGCAACACATCAGATTTTTTATAGATGCAAAGGGAGTAGTGATAATCAAATATTTTAGAACAGGACGCTATGCGATGGCCTTAAAATTCCATACTATTTCCATGCAATCGCGAAACACACTTCAAAATCAGGACTTTAAAATAATGGTTACGTATTCAACATTTTATCATTTGGAATTAATTGTTCTTTCACACAAGCCGTGTGTTGGACAGGGTTGAAAAGGCAGAATCAGATGACTGAAAAATTCAATGTCACAGCCGGGATTTGAATTTTTCAGTCATCTGATTCTAACTTTCCAATTTTACCATTTATTTGAAATAAACTGTGTGTTTTAAATAGATCTACATTTTTTCTGTAGTACGTTTTTGTCTATCGTTCAACGTTTACCAGTTCTACCAGATTATATACAACTCCTTCCAAATGAAAAGGACTTCATATGCTATTGACAGAAAGATCAAGATATGCATTTTATTTATTGTGTAAACATTTTTAATATATCCTGTTTTAATCAAAATCGTTATGGCCATTTTTCAGAAAATAAAAAATTTGGAAAACTTTTCAATATAAAGGATAGTTTGGGGTGGGGGATTTTCTTGAAAAACTACGTGTCTTATGTTTGGATGATACTGAACTTAAATATCAAGTTTGGTATTTATCCCACTTTTTATTTTCGAGTTCGCGGATCACACACACGTACCATTTTTCTAATTTTGTTTGGATTCAGGGGGCCTTAAAACATGTATTTCCGTGAAATCTCCTTTTGAATTTTTGGGTGGAATGCAATTCCTTCCCTACCTATTGTGTACGTGGTAGATAAAGTAATTACATATCGACATTTAACTGGAAAAGGTCTATTAAAAATTGTTGTTTTGCATTCACAGGATTTTCTCTACTCACCCTTCTACATACTATTCTTACATAGGCTTATGTTAATCGTGATAAACATTTGCAAAATTGTCTTATTGCATACTTTCTTGCAGGTACAACGAGAAGGCTTTCACTAGGCTTTAAGTGACAGTCAAATCTTTTAAGAGTGGGTCGCTGCATGATGGCTTTGAAAATCCGTTCTCTTTGCATGGCCAAGAAAAAAGAAAGAAAGAAGGGGGGCGAATAACATATTCCTCTTGAGAAAAGTGTGAGTATTTGAAAATTCAAACCAATGACTAAGAATATCTCGGAAATGGTTAACGCCACAAAGTTTTACTTCACGTAAATTGTATGTGTTAACGTTATCTACAACTTTTGCAGCAAGATTTTGTCCATCTCTTATGGTTTCCGAGTTATACTTCAGTTATTCGGAATGAAAAGGACTTCACAGACTATTCGTACAAAGTTCAAGATATGCATTTTGTCATTAAAATAGTTTAAACATATGGTATTCTAATCAAAATTGTTAAAGCCATTTTTGAGAAAGTAAAAAATTTCGAAAAAAATGTCGCTGCAAAGAATAGTTTCGTATGGCATCCTCATAAATTCCTGAAGGAAAGGTCATATTTAGCTGACTTTTCGCTTTTAAGTTATACTGTTCACTCACTCATACACGCAAGGACCACTTTAAAAATGCTTTTTTGGGTTCAGGTACCTCAAAACAGGTATTTCCGGTAAAATCTCGATATAGGATGTTTGGATGAAATTCAATGTTTCCTCTACTTACTGCACGCAGTAGAGAAAGTAAATTTTTTTTAGAAAACGTCCATGTGTGTGTGCGTGTGTCTGAACAGCATAACTCAAAACGAAAAGCGGGATGAATACCAAACTTAGTGTTTAAATTCATATTCTTCGAAAGATGCGACACGAAGATTTCCAAGAAAATCTCCCACCATAAACTATCCGTTGCATGGGAAAATGTTCGATATTTTTTATTTTCCCAAAAATGGCTCAAACGTTTTTGACTATAATTCCATATATTTAAGACAATGACAAATAAAACGTACATCTTGAATTTTCGGGTTCAAACCTGGCGGAGGGCGATGGATATTTTCAGGCGTAAAAATCCTTAGCATGGCTTCCTTCGGAAGGGAAGTAAAGCCGGTGGTTCCGTGTCCTAGATTGACGGCACGTAAAAGAGCCTCAAGCCTGATAAAGAGGCCTCTGAGCAAAATTACCGGTATTTCACGCTCAATATAGAATGGGACGCTAAGAACCACAGCAGTTAAAAAACGTCCAAAAATAAAACATAATTTAATTTATTTCTTGAATTTTCTGTGGTTATGTCCTTCAGTTGTAATCTGTACGCCGTACCAATTCGCACTATCTCAGGTGTAGTTTACACTTAACTCTTTGATTCCAGTTTATTAGCTGATATCACCAGCAGATACTTTAGTTCTTTTTCTGTTTAACGTAACTGGATGTTATCTCTAAACTTGAGCCAATACAGCGGCGCGTAATCTGTAACAGTGTTAATTCTCTCCCCATGTTTTGGCATAGTAGTCCACACACACCCGCCAATTATACTCAGTTTTCTCAGCCTTTCATCTTAATTATATAGCAATATGAATTTTAGAGATATTACCATTACTGAGTTGTGTGTCAACACGCAGAAGTAATTAAGCATGCTGTTTTCTAGATGTTTTATTGAAGAATATTTCATTAGAATCGCATGCATAAATTCAAAGTAACCAGGACTAATTTATTATTCTTTCATATATTCTTTACACAGTAAATGTAGTCGGCCACGATATGAATGCGTTTGGTGGGAACAGGAAATAACAGTTATGGAACAAGTGGGCGGGGCATCGCAAGGACAGTCAGGTAAAGAAAACATCCGCAGTTCCGAGTTGTATTCTTCTGGTTCTAAAACATTTCACCAAAAGCAATATATCTTCTGTAAGCATATAATGTGCTGGGTTGTTTTAGTTTCTTTCTTGCAGAACCTCCAAGTGTCTATTAATAGCTTCCAATGTTTCATCTTCATACGCAATGCTGACATTTTGAGTAACAGAATTCTTTGTGACTGTTCGCAGCTACCTTTATTCATTGCCTAGTAATCCTTCATGGCCTTGACCCATGACAAAGGTATAAGATATTATAATTTGTTTTTTTCTGATAGCTATGGCTATGGGATGAAGATTGAATTTATCTATAATAGCGTTAATAACAGACAGAGTCGGTATACGAGTCATGCAGCATTGTCATTATTGATGATCCACTTATCAGCCTGTGGAATTGCAAATGTTTCATCTTGGAATGTAGCGCATAAAGGAGCAACTTGTATATACCTGAATGTATTTCATTGTTGCTGGAATATACATTTCGTTGTTAGAAGGGTACACAATAGACATATTCTTCTTCTTTTTCTTTTTTCTCTGTTTAACCTCCTCTTATGTAGGACTTACACCCCCCAGGACTTACAGGCAGATGCCTGGGGTCAGAGGCTCGTGGAGGATCAGACAGAATATCCAGGATGGGTGATCAGCCCGATGCCTTGTATGGAAGGAAGTAGATGAAACGAAATGATGAAAGGAAAGGTGATGATGGAGCAGTTGGTGGAATGAATGGCGGGGGAAACCGGAGAACCCGGAGAAAACCCGCCCAGAAGCCGCTTTGTCCACCACAAATCCTACATGCGCGTCCCTGGGATTGAACCCGTGCCGCCTCGGTGAGAGGCGAGCGGTCTAACCATTCGGCCACGGCGCCGCCTGTAGACATATTCATATAAGTATTACCTTACAATTCTGAACAAGCAAAAGATTTATTGCTTAGATTCTATATTTTGAATACAGTGTTGTATGAGGCAATGTTAACATACCCTGTATTAACTACATTCTAAACCTCTTTCCATTTATGCCTATCCTACAAGTTTACATTATTCATACAACAGCGTATATGCTTTTTTACCGTACAGGGCTCCATAGGTCTATCACAAAAAGAAAAACAAATCTCATTTTAACAATCCAAAATTTGATACTGTAATGTAGATTATAAATTGAGTACGTAAAGTGCTCAATTAATTATCAGTTTTTGAAATTAATACAAAGAACAGCACACTAGGGAATACTTTGCCAAATATATTGACGTCTAACAGAGTTAAGGCAAACATTTATCGAGTTGGTTTCACAAACTCGTTTGCACAAAAGATACATTTTGTGCGAGTTATGCCTACTATGAAGCAAACATACAGAATATAGGTAAAATCTAAAACAACTATATTCTTCTGAAACACAGCACGGTATTTCATTAAATTCAACTCAAATATATCGTAGTGTAGACTGAGCCAGATGGCCCCATGGTGACGTGTGAGCACGCATTCGGGAGATCCAAGGTTCGATTCCCGTCGACACCTACTCTGAATTTTCCGTGGTATTCCCTTGTCGGTAAGCAATTGCTGGGTGATTTCTCACTTGTCACGATTTTCTTTTCCATAATTTCCTATTCATTTCGTTTCCTCTCATCTTTCAGGTGATTCTAGCTTTCGTGGCGTATAACGGTGCCGGACAGATAGCGCGGATGTTTTCTCAAATGAAAGAGAACTCCCCGTGGCTAATAGAGGGCTGCTTGGTCAACGGGTCGTTCATCACCCTCTCTAGGTAGCCCCAAAATGGGACGGGTCTCAAGCCTGAACTGTTAGAGACTTCTGCGCGTCGTGGCCTGCAGCCTTCTATGGTTCCATTACTTCATCTTTTCCTCCTGAGGAGTGGTATCCACAAAAGATCTATGTAACTCGTAGTCGCGAGGTGTCCCCTTCTGTTGTTGCGGTGGTATGTCGGTTCTGCGGTGGTATGTGGCTATTTTACGGTACAGGATTTGTAGGAATGGTCCCGGGTTCGGTACTAGCTCAGGGTTCTTTGCATGGATCTTGGATCTCGGGTTAGTGGCGAATACGACTGTTTGTTTTCCTGCTCGTTTATTTACCGTCAAACATTTAATTCCTGCTATTACTTCGACACACACGCGCGCATTTCCTATTTGTTACACTTCATATCATCGCACCTATCCGCCGACACACGTTCTAACAAACATCTCCCAGGAACAACCACGGCCAAGTGTGTATTCTAAACTCTCCTACACATTTTCCTAACAAGCATCTCCAAGGAGCTACAACGGCCAAGTGTGTATTCTAAAATCTCCTGTTTCTCTATTTCAAACGTTCTATCTCCCCATTCCACTATCACCTGATTTCTAGCTTCTTTCATTGGAGGCCTAAGGCTATCTGGCTTTTGGCGAACATTGACCCTTTTCTACACATCTGCGCTCCAGCAACCCAACGGGACACTTAACAATAGAGGGAAAAACCACCCGTTTCCGGCCGCTGATGGCCTTGTCTCAGCCCAACCCTAATTTCCTCTTACAATAACATTCGCTTTCCGTTTTATTTAACACTATCCTTACTGTTATTGATATTTATTCTCCCTATGATCTTAATTTTATTTTACTACTCAAAACATACGGCTTCATTGTGTAACCTATACCTATATTGTTTCAGAGTATAGGGTATCGAGTATACAATGGAGAGGGACACATTGCACACTGCAACCTTCAGGAAACCTCCCCGCAGGGGGAAGAGTTGAAGTGAAGGAACTACAGTAGGCTACAAGCCGCAGGCAGAGAGGCCATAGAGACGCGCGGAAGCCCCTAAAGATTCCTGCCTCGAAGACCCGTCCGAATACTGGAGCTGCTAAGATAGGGCGATGAACGATGCGTTCAAAAATGCAGCCCTCTAGCATCCACGGGTAAAACTCCTTTCTTGAAGCAAGCATCTGTCCCATCTGTCCGGCACCGCCATAACCACAAAACCTAGAAGTTACAGTTGAGTGTGAAGGTCTACCCGGGGCAAAGCCCCCTTCTCTGCCCAGGGCTAGCGCCATCCGAGTGGCTCTCTAGCCGGGGTTTCCCCATGAGGCCAATACCTAGTTTCCTAAAAAGGTCCCGCGCTTCGCGGAGATGGAAGTGGATACGCCACTTACGCGCGCCATCCCGAAGGGCGATTATCGATAACCTCGGTAGGGCCGACAGATTTCTAACAAGCCGTCTAGCGGCTATCCAGGGCGGTACCGGAGGACATTGAAGCGTCTCACAACCCCGCCGATATGAAAACCACTGCCCCGTCGAGACCAACCCAATCCAAACAGCTCCCCAACGGGAGGAGCTCGAATGTTCGGCCCGACGTACTTCTATAACGCCAGAAGTACCACGAGTGCTAAGGGTCCGCAGCGCCCGCACCACGGCAGCTGAAGGGGTCGGAACCCCGCCCCTACGGGAACCTAAAAGTTACACCTGAAAAATGAGAAGTAATGAGAATGAAAGAGAAATGAGGGAAAAGAAATCGCGGTAGATGCGAGACCATCCTAGCCTTTGTCTACCGACCAGGGACAACCCCGAAACCCTTAAAGTTAGAGTAAGTAATAGACAGGAATCGAACCCGGGACCTCTCGAAAGCGAACTTCACGTGTTACCGCGGAAACATCTCGGTCGGTATCTCTGTAGAGTATCTGCAGGCGTATCTATCAAATAACCTATTACTGAAGTACGAGTGTACTGTTTTTCAGTGACATTTTGGCTAGCTTATCTCAGGTAAAGTTTTAGTTGGTGAGAGGGGTACACAGTATGCTGAACTCCTTACGCTTGTAACGCGTGAGGTGGAAGACAGCCAACAGTTTTTCACTATCGCGCGTCCTTACCCCTCACTTGCCTCATATAAGTAAACACTACTTCCTTCCAATAGCTAAATCCCTTACCTGCTGGTCATCCTACGTGGTGTAGTTACTAGCCTCTAGTTTCCGAGGTCGCGAGTTCAAACCCGGCGGAGAGCGATGGGTTTCTTTTCAGGCGTAATAACCCTTGGCATGTAGATTGACGGCACGTAAAAGAACCTCAAGCCTGATAAAGAGGTCTCTGAGCAAAATTACAGGTCTTTCACGCACAGTATAGAATGGGACGCTAAGGACCACAGCAGTTAAAGAGCGACCATAAATAAAACTAAATTTTTCCTAGCTGCTGGGAAGGGCTCAAACATCCACAGACAGTAAATTTTATGGCTACGGACGCTAAAAGTGATAACCTGACATTATTATAGAATTAGAAAAATGTTACTCTGTGATCAACAGCCTTAGTAAACGTTTTGAATTATAACGGGTCTTTGGATTTATTCGACCTTTACAGCCAGTTGGTTTTAATAAATGATGTCATTAGTTCAGCAGGCCCCTTGTCTCAAACGGGAGGTGCGAATTAAACCATGCACTGCATGCATTTACGACTTCGTAAACAGGTTGATGTACTCCGGTGGTGCGGAACTGCTTTTCACTAGGACATTTTGTGAGCTCTTTGCACGCGAAATGGAAGTGAGCACGGATTACAGAATTTGCATGTTTGGAAGCTAAGCCGAGACACTTTACGCTACAAAAACGGTCCAATTATTTGAGTTACCTCCGCATACATGCTGACATTGCGAGTTTACGAAACACAAGCGAAATGGAAAGTATGATACAAGTCCCATTTCACTAAGGTGACCTTGAAATTGTTGACATCGACTCTTCCACTCATCTTACGCTAATCCTCTGTCAGAGGAACTGGTGATAAACTCGTTTCAACGTATTGACGTCATGCGCAGACAACAGACGAATAAACTTGAAGAACCGTATATCTCAAAATGTTATGTGTTGCACGTATAGTCACTGTGCATCCTTTAATAGTGTACCATGATAGCCTCTAGTTCCCGAGGTCGCGGGTTCAAACCTGGCGGAGGGCGATGGATTTTTTTTCGGGCATAGAAATACTTGGCATAGCTTCCTACGGAGGGGGAGTAAAGCCGGTGGTCCCGAATCGTAAAGTTACGGCAATAAAAGAACCTCAAGCGTAATAAAGAGACATTTGAGCAAAATTTCCGGTCTTTCACGCCCAGTATAGAATTGGACGCTAAGAACCATAGTAGTTAAAGAGCGTCTACAAATAAAACTCAATTGATACAATTTATCCTTTAACAACTCTAAGAAAGGATCGATAGTATGGGAATATAATGACGCATTGCACAAAACCGTGTCCTTGACTAATTATCTTTTAGACAATAGGCTACTAGCCGAGTTTCAACTCAAATGCCTCTATACTTATCCGTTTCTTATGCGTATGTTTGGCTACTTATAGGTCTGTGAGTGAAAGCAAAGCTTAATGCATTTCATGCATTTGATGAGATTACGTGAAATTTCTAATCTTTCTAAACGATTCTGTTAAACATCGTGTTATTTAGCAGTGAAAATATGTAATGTGCTGTTTGAGGCACGCACATATTTTTTACATTAACGCAAATCTCATAGTAATTGGGAATATTTTGACGCAGCGGCTATAATGCGAACGTAAATTAATGTTATGAAACTAATACAGACAAGTGTGAACCATATTTACTTTCCCTACTACGTATAGTAAGTAGGGCAAGTATTGCATTCCACCCAAAAATTCGATACCGAGATTTCACCAGAAATACATCTTTTGAGGCCTCCTGAATCCAAAAAATGTATTTTTGGAAATATGTCCGTGTGTGTCTGTGAACAGCATAACTCAGAAACAGTCGGATAAACACCAAACTTGGTATTTAGGTTCAGTATCCTCCAGAGATGCGACACGAAGGTTTTCAAAAAAATCCCCTCACCCCAGATTACCATTCACATGGAACATTTTTCGAAAATTTTAATTTTCTCGAAAATGACTAACGATTTTGATTAAAATGTCATATATTTAAGATACTTTCATGAAAATAAAATGTATATCTTAAATTTTCTGGGATTGTCTCCAAACGTATTCTTCATTGTGAACGAATTTTGTACAACGTGTAAACCATAAGAGATAGACAAAATTCTACTAGACAAATAATGTAGATCGCGTTAAAATACACAATTTATGTCAGATACATTTGTTTTGTTGAGTGAACCATTTTCGAGATATTGCTTGTTATTCCCTTAAATTTTCCAATACGTATACTTTTTCTTTTGGGGGGGGGCGGTCCTGGCAATGCAAAGAGCATGGAATACTCCACAAAGCAACCAGTTTTTAAAATATTTGACTATTGCTTAAAACCTACCAATTCCCCTTGCATTTACAAGAAAATTAGCAATAAGATTAACATCTCGATATCTCGATTAACATGAAGCATATGGAGAATAAGCATTTGTAAAAATAATTTGTACAAGAGTAGAGAAAGTCATGCGAGTGTAACACATCAGATTTTTGCGAAGCATGGCTTCCAACCACTCAGCTGAAATGTTTCTAAACTCCTACCCTTTCGCCGTCCATCCAGACTTGACCGTTGTTGATTGGCTAATAGGTGTCTGTAGACTTGAATTGAAACCAATGAGAGATTGGCTCACCCACGGCTGATATGTAACAAGAGGATAAGGGGTTTCTGCCAACATTAAGTAAAGAAAAACACTAGGAAAGTAAAAGCATCGGCACGTTTCCGTGCACTCGGCTGTATGGAAGTATTGTATTTGTATTCCAACCAAAAGTGTTATATTGAGTGTTCTTCTAAAACTTAAAAAAAACTGAAGGCTCATATGTACGTGAGGATACGCCTGATACTTTGCTGTGAACCGCATAAATCCAAAACGAAAAGTCAAATAAACACTAAATTACATACTTGAGTCAAAAACCTTCAGGGATGCCAGGAGAAGATCTCGAAAAAGTATGCCAAATCCAAGAAAGTCTTTACATGGAAATACTGTTCTTGTCCTTGGTTTTCTCAAAAATGGTTCTAATGGTTTGAGATATTCACATGAAGAATGAAACGCGTGCATTGAATTCTTGTGAACAGCATGTGAAGTCTCGTTTATTCTCACTGCATTTTATATTCTTGGAAACGTAAGAGATGGACTTACTTCAGAAAAATCTGAAATATTATATTCCCATTACTTTCTCTGCCCATTATCGTTTATTATTTTCAAAGCAACCTTGCAAAGTCTTATTACCTTCTCTACCACGTACCGAGTAGGCAGAGAAGGAATTACGTTCCACCCAAAAATTCCAAAGGCGATTTCGAAATACATGTTTGAGGCCAATGAGTATAAACAAATCGTTTTTAGAAAAAGGTCCGCACGTGTGCATGTCTGTGAACAGCATAACCCATAAAAATTTGATGTGCTACACTCACATGACTTTCTCTACTCTTGTACAAACTATTTTTATAATCGCTTGTTCTCCATATGCTTCATGTTAATCGAGATATCGAGATGTCAATCTTATTGCTAATTTTCTTGTAGATGCAAGGGGAATATGGTAGGTTTTAAGCGATAGTCAAATATTTTAAGAGCTGGTTGCTATGTGGACTATTCCATTCTCTTTGTATGTCCAGGACATAAAAAAAATGAATAACGAATTTCAGAAAAAGTATAAGTATTGGAAAATTTAAGGGAATAACAAGCAATATCTCGAAAACGGTTCACTCAACAAAAAAATGTATATGACATAAATTGTGTATTTTAACGCGATCTACATTTTTTGTGTAGTAAATTTTGTCTATCTCTTATGGTTTACCAGTTATGCAAAAGTCGTTCACAATAAAGAATACTTTTGGAGACATTCCCAGAAATTTCGAGATATACATTTCATTTCCCATGTCAATATCTTAAACATATGATATTTTAATCAAAATCGTTAGAGCCATTTTTGAGAAAATATCCCATTAAAGGGTAGTCCCTTGTTTAATGGTGTTTATCCGACTGTTCGTTTCTGAGTTATGCTGTTGTGCTGTTCACAGACACACAGACACACGCACGGACAAGTTTCCAAAAATGCTGTTTTTGGATTCAGGGGGTCTCAAAACATGTATTTCCGGTGAAATCTCGGTATCGAATTTTTGGGTGGAATGAAATACTTCCCCTACTTACTATACGTAGTAGAGAAAGTAAAAAACAGTCGTATCAACACCAAATTTGGTATTTACATTCAGTACCTTCCAAAGATGGGTCATAAAGATTTTCGAGAAAACCCCATCAACCTTTACATAGAACATTTTTAAAACGTTTGAGTTTCTAAAAATGGGTGAAAAAATTTTAATTAAAATACCATATATTAAAGATATTAAGATGATAAATAGCTTTTAGATCTTGAATTTTCTGGGAATTGGGTGTGAATACCCTTCTTTCGGAAGGAATTTTGTATAATCTTGTATATCTGGTAAACTTTAAGCGATAGACGATAACACACTAAACAAAAAATGTAGACCTCTTTAAAACACACAATATATTTCAAAATAATTTTTTTTTTGTTTTATCAGGCATTTCCGAGATATCCGTTATTAATGTTTGGAATTGTTCAATACTTAGCCATTCATTTGAATACTTGCCGATTTTCATCTGTTACTCATTATGTCATGGAAACAGCATGGCATTTTAAGGACAGCGCGAGGCGTCCAATTTTAAAACATTTGACTATCGCTATTCCCTTTAATCTATAACGAAATATATAATGCGACTATTTACGGAGAGGTTTATCTGTATTAAAATAAAGTAGATAGGAAAATGAACTTAAGTGAGAATAATTTGTATATCCACTAATACGCTACAGGGTAGGGAAGGTCATGTGAATGTAACACACGAGAATTTTTTTCTGTATACTTCAGGTTAATCGAGATAGACGTTTGCAGAAAATGGTTTCATTACACGTTTCAGTTGTTACAAAGAGAATACAAGAGGCTGAGATGATAATCAAATCGTTAAAAAGCCTGTCGCTACATGCTGGGTTTGAAATTCCATACTCTTATTGGGAGAAACAATTGAATGTTGACTGCATTTCAAAAGTGAAGAGCTCAAACCAATAACAACGAATCTTTCGGAAAGGATTAATCACATAAAAAGAATTATTTGACGTAAATTGTGTGTTTTAATTACTTACTTTTTTGGTGTTGAAAGCGTTTATCTTCTCTTATGGTTTACTTCAAAATGGTGTGAAATTTATTTGGAATGAAGGGAAATTAACACGATATTCGCATAAAAATTAAGATACATATTTTATTAAGTATGAGTCATGTTTAATCGAAATCGTTAAAACTAGACCTACATAGATCTATTGTGGCTACCACTCCCTAGGAGGAAGTGCTGAAGGGAAGGAACCACGGGAGGGTACAGGACGCAGGCACATGGAAGTTCCTTACAGTTCCAGGCTCGAAGACCCATCCCACTGCGTAAAACTGCATACAGAACGACCCGTAGGACAAGCAGCCCTCAGTGTCCACGTAGAGTACCCTTTCCTTTGAGCGAGCATCCACGCCTTCTGTCCGGCACCGCCAAACGCCACGAAACCTGGAAGCACGCTTGATAAAAGGAAATGAAATGAAAGGGAAATTATGGAAAGAAAATCGTGGTAGATGAGAGACTACCTCAGCATTTGCTTACTCACCAGGAAAAACCACAAAAAACCAAGTGGGCGGTCAACGGGAATCGAATCCACGACTTCTCGAATGCGAGCCTCACACGTTACCGCAGAGTCATTCGCTCGGTAAGTTTGGTACTGGTTCTACTTTTTGATTTGGGCTATTCTGTTCACATTCAGGCAGACAGACACAAAAACACAGAACATTTTCTAACTTTTTGGATTCAGGGGAACTCAAAGTTTGTATTTACAGCGATAACTTGATGTCGAATTTTTGGGTGCTGCCTCGGCGCTGCTTATCGTAAGTATCTAACAGCAGCAGAGAAAGTATAACTCAGAAACGAACAGTCTGATAAACACCAAACGTGGTATTTAGGTTCAATATCTTCCAGAGATGCGACACGAACGTTTTCAAGAAAATCGCCCCACCCTTTTAATTTTCTCAGAAATGGCTCTAACGATTTTGATTAAAATATCATATGCTTAAGATATTTTCATGGCAAATGAAATGTATATCTCGAATTTTCTGGGAATGTCTCCAAAAGTATTCTTCATTGTGAACGACTTTTGCATAACTGGTAAACCATAAGAGATAGACAAAATTTTACTACATAAAAATGTAGATCGCGTTAAAATACAAAATTCATGTCATATACATTTTTTTTTGTTGAGTGAACCATTTTTGAGATATTGCTTGTTATTCCCTTAAATTTTCCAATACTTTTTCTCAAATGGGAATTCGTTATTCATTTTTTTATGTCCTGGACAACCAGCAACCATAGCAACCAGCTCTTAAAAGATCTGACTATCGCTTAAAGTCTGACATATTCCCCTTGCACCTACAAGAAAATTAGCAATAAGATTAACATCTCGATTAACATGAAGCATATGGAGAATAAGCGTTTGTAAAAATAGTTTGTACAAGAGTAGAGAAAGTCATGTGAGGTAACACATCAGATTTTTATTAATTGCCAAAGGAGTTTTATACAGGATGTGTCTAAATTCCCTTTACAGACTTTGAGGACTTTTAGTGGAGACCAAAACGATTAAGTTTAGCATAAGTTTTTCGCTACACGCTTTTTCGGCGCCATTCACTAGGAGAGTTCCAGCACTACGGCACACCAGCTCATTTCCACTTGCGGTCCGACGTCACCTGGACCAACGATTTGGGCAACAGTGGATATGTATGGCAGCCCGATTGCTTGGCCTACACGTTCACCCAACTTGAACCAGCTGGACTACTACTTGTGAGGCCACATGTAATCTTTGATTTGCGAAACCCCTGTGGGATCGAGGAAGATCTACTAACACGACAGGGGCGGATGTTGGAGGACAAGGAATTGGTGATCGAGTGTACCAGCACATGGTACGGAGGTACCGCGTCTGTGCTGAAGTTGGTGGTCGTCACATCGAGCCCTTCTTGTAAGTGGGACCAGACGACAGGCAGCTGGAGTCGGAGAGAGCAATGTATGCTGTGCTACTATTTTGCGTGTAGCGGGAAAACGGTTTCCGGACATGAGCTACTATGATAAAGCTAACCGTCTTGGTCCCCACTAAAAGTTCTCAAAGTCCGTAAAGGGAATTTGGACACAGCCTGTATATTGTGCAGAAACGGTTCTGTAGTTGCATCTGTCAAAAACATCCTGCCTTATTAAGCGTATTTGATTGCGTAATTTTAGTATGCATCTTGTCCTTATATTTGGAAAAGATGTCTATTTTGTTTTTGTATAAGATGTCAGCTTATGGAGGTTTTTGTTTTATTATTTCATTGCAGATGTCTAGAAATTAAGCACAAATCTGTTTGTGTGTATGTGCGAGAGAGAAAGAGAGAGAGTATAGTGAAGGAAACAACCCCTTAAACTTTAAATCATTAAAGGGATATGACAATCTTAACAATGGTTTAGGTTGCACTAAAAGTGGCTTAGAGAAATTAATACCTCAACAGGTACAAAGAGCGTCAAAGAAAATCTCACTACACCTCTCGTCTACGTCACATTATTTATCGTTGTACGTGGCCTTGCGAAGCCTGCTAAATAGTTGCACCAATAACCACAACAAAGTTTACAAAATGGCGTAGAAACGAAATATATGTTTACGCTCACGATCGTATTGGCTAAACGACAAAAAGTTAGAGACAGTGCATTCAGTTTGTCATACAGACCTCTTATCGTAATACGTAGCCCATACCTTATCGGCTAGTGCAGTACACGCCTTTTAAAGGGTTAAAAGCTAAGGGGAAGACTTGATGAGCGTCCAGGTTAGCGAAATATAGACTGTGCAGTGGGAGAAGATTTTAAAATTAAAGCTTGAATGATATTCATTAAATACATAGCAATACTTTATAACAAAAAATAAACAGAACTGTATTCCACAGTGGTATCAATGCTTGTTGCTGCATAGAAGCAAACATAACTAAATAATAAATAAATCAGCATGTTTTCCCTCTAATTCAAACTACAATTGGACAATATACCTTTACTAACACGTTGCTGATCATAGGAATACACCAGAATTATAGACAAAAGTACAACCCAATTTTATTGCTATAATATGTATGTCATATTCGGTAAACCATATACATATACACATACACATTTTCTCTAGTTTCTAAACATCATCAGTCAATTATAAGAAAGGATAATTTGCATAGTAAACGAATATCATCATCTGCGGATGTTTTACGGGGAGTGCCCACTTTCTAACGAGTATGTAGACCGTTTTCCCCACTTTCCTGGAATATTTTAACCAGTAATTTACTATAAAACACTTTTATGAACTGCCGTTGCAATTGCTGTAACAGTGCGACCAGCCTCCCCATACGCATGATACGTCCACGTATATTTCGCTAGTATACGGCATGACTGGTTCTGAGACAATAAACATGTTTTGGTTTCAATAACACCAGAAAAAGCAAAGTCATCAACTTCCCCTCTTTTCCCCCCTTATTGCTGTGTTATCAAGGCACCACGCTCTGCGATAGGCAATGTGAAGGACACGCCTTAAAAGACCCCAGAAAATGATACAAAATCCGCCGAAGGTTTTGTTCGGTGCCGTTTGTACGTTTGATAAATACATTTCTTAGTTTGCACCAAAGTGACAGGGACAAGCGAGCAAGCAACTGAGCGAGATGGCTCCGCAGTAACGTGTGAGACTCGCATTCGGGAGGTCCCTGGTTCGGTTATTTATCATCTACTACGATTTCCTTTCCATTATTTCCCTTACATCTCATATTTCAGGTGTGCTTCTAGGCTTGTAGTGGATAGATAACACAGATGTTTGCTCAAAGAAAGAGTATTCCCCGAGGACTGCTTGGTTGGTCGAGTCGTTCATCACCCCTCTGAGCAGCTCCATTGGTGATTCGGGTCTTCGAGCCAGGAACGTTTAGAGATTTCTGCGCGTCCTGTGGTTTGTCAGCCTGCGACCTGTAGCCCCCCCCCTCGTGGATCCTTGAATTCATCCTTTCCTTCTGAGGTATAGTAACCGCAATAGATCTCTCGAAGGTAGCAAATAAGCAGTACTTTAGATTTCCGCCCAAAAGAAACGTTAGAAATCTTCTCTTTATCTACTTCACTAACATACGAGTAGGTAATCAATATCCTTAACTTATATTAGAAGCCATTTTGAAATGTAAAGCTCGGGTAAATTAAAACAAATAGATATTGTGCATCCATAAGCCACATTTCCCTCTTTTTAACGTTTGACGAAATTTGAAGATATACAGTCTTATCTAAACTACAGCCAAAAAACTACAAACCGGCTGTGCGGTGCTTTTCCTGTCCGAGTCCTCGGCGCTCGCTACCATCTGCCGCTATCACAGAAAGGCGCGGATGAAACCATACAACATTTTTAAAACTACTTTTAAAGTATTTACTTACCAACTTCATGAAAGGAGATGCTGAAACTGGCCACCGTCGTTGTCCATACATTTTTGACACCTCTTTAGGAAACTATCCATCGCTCACCGTAGTTCACGTTGAGAAATGCTAGCAATCTCTTGGCGGATATTTTGTTTTAATTCTTCCAGGGTGGACCGAGGGGGCCACAAATCTGTACTAATAATTCTGTCCTGAAACACACTTTCGTTTTTTCTCATCGAAATATTGGCCGTATAAGCTGTTGCAGAGTCTTGTTGAAAAAAGGCAAAATCATCCTCCCTGGCAGTTAATTCTCTAAAAAAAGGGTGGCAAAATTGTATTAAAAATATACGGGGTAAACTGTTGACTCGAAAGAAATCGGTGAGTGATGGATCGTTTCCTAAAGAGGTGCCAAAACGTATGGACAACGCGGTGGCCAGTTTCAGCATTTCTTTTCTTAAAGTTGGTAAGTAAAGCCTTTAAAAGTAGTTTTAAAAATGTTGCATGGTTTCATCCGCGCCTTTCTATGCTAGCGAGGACGGCAACGAGCGCCGAGGACGCGGACAGGAAAAACACCGCGCAGGCGGTTCATAGTTTTTTGGCTTTCCCTGTAGTACCTGGACGTCCCCGGAGGAAGATGAAGCGAGAGGAGTCACGGGGCGAACGGATTCAGAACGACGGTATGTCAATAACAGGATCCCTAAGTGAGGATTTATAGATCCTTGAATTATTACTTACAGTAAAGGCTGCAAAACGCGGGTTATGGAAACGATACTGCATATAGTATATTGCTTTTTCTATACTTACCTATAGTAAGTAATAGAGAAAGTATTGCACTGGATCCAATAATTCGATACCCAGATTTCAGCTACGTTTTGAGGTCTCCTGAATAAAAAGATAATTCTTTTTAGAAAAAGGACCGTGTGTATGTCTGTGAACAGCATAACTCAAAAACGAAAAGTCGGTTAAATAACCGAACTTGGTATTAAAGTTCAGCGTCTTCCAAAGGACACAAAGACATTCAAGAAAACTGCAAACCATTTCCAAGATGTTTGTTATTGGTTTGAATTCTCAGATACTATGTTTATACCTTTTAAAGTGCTAATTGGTATTCGTTCCTTATCGCGGACATGCAAAGACGAATCAAAAGCTAGTACATAGTGATCCACTTTTTAAAAATCTGACTATCGTTTTATACCCCCGCCGCTATAACGTTGCACTTGACAGCTAGCGTTTAAGTTGGTACACTCGCGAAAAAACAGATGAAAAGCTTCAACCGTTTGACTTCCTAAGCCAATCACAAGGCAGCATTCCGGATGGTCGATGACAAAGCGGAACCGGATCTAGAATCGGCTATGTTGCCGGATGTAACTATTCCCAACCACGTGCTTCAGTTTGTGAATCTCTAGCAGAGCGTCGAGTTGTTCTTTGCAAGCTACATATTGTTCATTGTTATTTGTTATTTAGATTTGTGGTTATTGTTTGATAGTTTTGTTATTCGTTTATACATTTATTTATTTATATTTATCTATTTTATATATATATATATATATTTCATTCATATTATTTATTTAAACAAAACTTAAGTGCGACAATCTCGGAAAAACGACGCCGATCGCCGAGTGATGATTCACGAAGTGAAAATCCCTTGCACCGAGGTGTGCCACTTAATAGTCAGGCACTGGAACTATTAAGGAGAACCCGGGAGTTCTTTGAACAGGAAAAGGAGTACGTGAAGCTTCACGGAAATCCCTCTATTCCTGCTGATAAAGCCGTACAACGAACTGCAGCAGCTCTTGGTTTAAGCACGAGAACTTTAGACGCCATACGTAGACACATTTATGCCTATTATCATAGAAAGGAGTATCCGACCATACCAAAGCTGCTTATATCGCTTATTTTCAATTAACAATAATAATAATAATAATAATAATAATAATAATAATAATAATAATAATACGAAATAGTTATTATTCAGTGACGTTCGCTACTTACGTACACTTTTTGTATGCGGCTTAGACACGATAGAAATGAGAACAATCAGCTGTTGTTGTTTACTAGCCACTCTGGCAACGTCGCAACCACGATGTAGCCAACCTTACGCGAAGCCACACGAACTGTCAAGTGCAACGTTATAGCGGCGGGGGTATAGTATTGTAACGCTACTGTATTCATATATCTGCAACAAAATGTGTAAATGTATAATAAAGGTTCATGTTTATGAACAACAAGTAGATAGAAAAGTAATATTTTGGAAGAATATTTTGTAGAAGAATGAGTAGAGAAAGTAATGTAATGCAAAAACATACGATTCTTTATATTAGTTATAATGCAGATGGTTAATGCATTGTTCCGTCAAATACTTTACCCAAACAAAGCATACGTTGTTGCCATTTTGTTAGTCATGAATCGGTAATCCCAAGAGACCCGTGTCCAGGCAGTGGAAGCGTGTATAATAGTGTTCATTGAAATACTGTGCGAGTTGCGACGTGGAATCATTTCCGTATTCCAGCAGAAGTACAGGAAATCACAGCTAATCCATGAAAACTCTGATGCGTTACAGTCACATGACTTTCTCTACCCTCTAGCGCTTATTGGTGGCTTTAAAATTACTATTACGCAAGTTTACTACTAACACGTATAGTAAGTTTAAGGAAAGTATTGCATTCCACCCAAAATTTCGATACCGAGGTTTCACCGAAAATACATGTTTTGAGGTGCCCTGAATCCAAATAAAGCATTTTTGGAAACGCATGTGCCTGTCTGTGAGCAGCATAACTCAAAAACGAAAAGTCAGTGAAGTACCAACGGTATTTAAGTTCAGTATCCTGCAAGGATGCGACACGAAGATTTTTAAGAAAATCCTTCACCCCAAACTACCCTTTACATGAAACCTTTTTCGAAAATTTTGACTTTATAAAAATGGCTCAAAGGATTTTGAATAGAATACCATATATTAAAGAGATTTACATGACAAATAAAATCTATGTCTTGAATTTTCTGGGAATAGCCTTTGAAGTCTTCATTCAGAAGGAATTTTGTATAATCTTGTGTAACTGGAAAATGTTAAGCGATAGACGAAAACTTTCTACACAAAAACTATAAATCTCTTTAAGGCATTCGATTTATTTCAAATAAGTTTTTTGTGGGATAAGCCATTTCTGAGATATCCGTTATTAATGGTTCGAATTGTTCATTTCTTGGTCATCTTTCAAGTCCTTGTTTCTCGCGACTGCACGGAAGCAGTGTGGAATTTTAAGGCCAACGAGTAGCGTCCAGTTATTAAAACATTTGACTATTGTTGTTCTCTTTGTGTATATAATGAAATGTGTAATGTAGCATCTCTGCAAAGATTACTTTGATTAAAATGTAGTAGACACAAAAAGAAGCTTTAGTAAGAATAGTTTGTATACTCACTAACAAATGATAGGGGTAGCGAAAGTCATGCGAGTGTATCACATCAGTTTGTTTTTCTATCTACCTCATTTTAATCGAAATAAACCTTTGCAGAAATAGCTACATTACACGCTTCGTTGCACAGTCAAATGTTTTAAGAACTGGACGCTATATGCTGGCCTTACGCTTCCCATGCAATCGCGAGAAACAACTGAATGTCGACAGGACTTAAAAGAATGATAGAGTATTGAACAATTTGAACCATTAATAAACTCATATCTCGAAAATGGTCACAAAAAAGATATTTTAAATAAATTGTGCATTTTAAATAGATCTACATTTTTATGTAATGAGATTTCGCTCTACTGCTTAATCTTTACCAAATATACAAGACTATACAAAACTCCTTCCGAATGAAGAGGGCTTCACAAGCTATTCCCAGAAAATTCAAGATATGCATTTTATTTGTCGTGTAAATATCTTAAATAATCTATGGTATTTTAATCAAAATCGTTAGTGCCATTTATACAAAATCAAATATTTTGAAAAATGTTCCATGCAAACGGTAGTTTGGGGTGAGGGGATTTACTTGAAAATCTTCGTGTCGCATCTTTGGAAAGTACTAAACATAAATAGCAAACTGACTTCGGCAGGCACACACACACGCACACACACACACGGACCTTTTCTAAAAATGTTCTTTCTATTCAGAGGTGTCAAAACATGTATTTCCAGTGAAATGCCTGTATCATATTTTTGGGTGGAATACAGTACCTTCTCTAGTTACTATGTAGAGAAAGTAAAAACGAGTACGCAGCCAAAAGATCTCAGTTATTGGGCCTAAGGCGTTTCCATTAGCAAAGGGAGATAATAAATTTCCACCAGTAACTTCTGAGATCACCAATGCCAATAGAGGTCACCTGTGGGTTGTTACATTCTCGAAATGAGTCGATCAGCAATGACAATTTATGTAAATGTAACAGATAAGTTAAATTATATTGCTAAGCAAGTCTAACAGATACATAACAACAAATAAACACCTAACTGGTAAAATATTCGCTAATAATCCTGATCAATAACTGATGTTGGATTATTGAAATCCAATGAAGCAATATGTTTTGCAAGAAACAGAGTTTAGGAATTTTAAATAAGCAAAAATAAGTGGCACTTATGAAGGACAATAACTTAAGAAAAACTAATCTAAATTATTACATTCACACCACTTTCTTAACACACGAACATTCTATTTTATATGGCTTCTAAAAACTTTTCCTGCGAAATCTTTCTTGTATTTTAACAATAGGGAACACCACTTTTTAAGAAACACTTTATTTATCACTTAGGCACTCAGCGTGGCACAGGCTAACTGACACACACTCAGAACACACAATGATCCATAGAATCGCAACTCACAGCTGAACTGGCCAGCTTCACTGTCCACTTTTCACTCCGTATTTTCTTAACCAACTAAACACCTCAGGGCAAAAACAGACCCCTTATATTGGCTCGCATAGAAAGCGGAATGTTCTAGAAGGGGAGGCTACTAAAACATGCCGAATAGAACGTTCAGGAACAGGTAAGTACACACAATGGCCTATTGTTCCGCGCTGGCTATTTTCCGATAGCTGGAAGTCGGCCTTTGGAGGTGTTCACTCCTGAAAACATCGCTATTGTGAAACGAGAAATTATTTAATACCGGGAACTCAAAGTTAAAGAAATAGCAGCATGGTTGGGGCCTTTCTAAAACAACAGTCCTTTGGATTATTCACGAACATTTCAACATAGGTGTCTGGATGAGAGGATGGATGCCTAGACTTCTTTCCCCAGTGCAAAAGCAGCAATGAGTCATCTGTTTTCAGGCATTTTTGGAGCTCTGACATGGCAACGAGAGAGAAGTTCTGCAAACCATTGTTACAGGAGATGAAACTATGGTCCCTTGTCTGAAAGACAATCAATGGAGTGGCGTAAATCTGGCGAAGCACCGCCACTAAAGGCCAAGGTCACTAAGTCAATCGAGAAGATTATGATCATAATCTTTTAGAACTGTGAAGGAATACTGTTCATTGACTTCAAAGAGAGGAACATCACAGTATGCTGGCCTACTGTATAGAGTGCATGCTTCCCTCAAAGAGAAAAGGCGAGGAAAGCCGAATCGAGGAGTGCGCCTTCTTCACAATAACGCGCCTGTGCACACAACTATTGTTGCAAAGGAAGCTGTGAAGGAGATAGATCACCCACCCTACAGCCCATATCTAGCTCCGAGTGATTATTTCCTCTTCTCAAAACTCAAGGACCTTCGAGGAAGTAAATTTAGGTGTGACAAAGAAATGATGGTGTTGTTTATCACCATTTTGCAGAGAAGTCTTCTGACCATTTGGGGGTGGATTGAAATGTTAATTCAAAGATAGGAGAAGTGTATTGCAATAAAGGGTGACTATTGAAAAGTGTAATAAAGTTTGTGTTTATCATCCCTAGAAAATGGTTAGGCCAGAAACCTTATAGATCTTTCGTACACACACACACACACACACACACACACACACACACACACACACACGCGCGCGTCTTTTCTGAAACTGCTATAAATGATTTTCTGGCAGTAAGAGCAAGGGTTACTTCTATTAGTCTTACTATTATTATTATTTGCTTTGGTGCGAATTTTCTTCTTCTTCCCTTCATAATTTAGGCCCTATGGCACATTTCGGCCTTATCCTATCTTTTCTTCCATCGCCAGGATCTCTTCATCATTTTGATTTGTGTGTCAGCATTAATTATTGTTTGAGACGCTACATATTGTATACATAGTGATTTATATATGTAAATGTTTTAGATATAAAATTTGTTTAAATATTTCAGTTACAAAAACAGAATATAAGTATAAAACTGAAATCTAGCGACGCTCTAGACTGACTTCCTGGACACGCCTCCTTCAACAGGACATAAGGTTTGACGAGGTAAATGGGATGAGAGACATGACTCGAAAATTTGTTGAGATGGGGAGTGCGAAATTCCCAGAGGTTTCCAAAGATGTTTGCTGACGTGAGCCAATAAGGGTAGATGAAACATTTAAAATATAGGAATGAGCGAATGAGATTCATTGTATCTAAACGCCCGAGAAAAATAGTGTCTGCAAGCGTTATAGCTAGTGTGCTATAAAAGAGAGTGCCAGGATGAAACGGGGCACATTTTCGAGATTAACATTTTGCTTGCTTCGTGCTAAGTCATCTGCTTATAAGAGGATGTGTATAGAAAAGAATGAGGTGTGTTAAGGTGTTGACAAGTAGCAATGACGTGTCAATAAATAGTAGAGTGTCAACCGTTAATAAAGTCAAGTGTAAATAATGAGGCAGTATTTTATATCACAACAATGTGAAAGCAAGAGTGATTGTAGTGTAAATTAACATTATTGTATGACAATGATTTTAGACGTTTGTTAGCTATAAGCATTGTTAGGAAATAAGTTTACACGGACTCGCTGAAACTGACAATAGGGGTGGGTAACAATGAAGCGATGGGGTGAGTTGTTTATCACTTAGAAGAGACAAACAAATGACGTCAGGGTAGCGTGCCTTTCTTTAGAAATGGAGGGAATATCTTCCCTAGAGCATATGCTTTAGTAATTATGATTGGCTTATAAAATAGACGCTAATGTTGGCGCAATTTAGTAACCAATAGCAGCTCTATTACAATGTTTAGGCATATCGGGGTGAGGGATTATAAATTCTTGAACCAAAAGCAAGTATCGCGCAGTTCTACAGAATCATTCACGAGGTAAACGTCGCGCAGTTCTAAGAAATCTCTCTCGCGAGTTACACGTCAGGCAGTTCTAAGGAAGCATTCATGAGGTACACATTACGCAATTCTACAGAATCTCTCGCGTCGTAAAGTTAGTTACAAAATGTGAAATACGGGAATTAATAGTGCGCGGCAAATAAGTGATAGTACTTACATTCGAAAATATAACAGTTTCAGTCAGGCGTGTATCAAGATTAAATATGTGAAATTAATTAAGTGTGACGGCAATAAAAGTGTAAAAACAAATTCTTTTATCAGCGTTATCTTTTAGTAACAAATCCTTTCCGTTTACACGCCCTGATCAGAGATATTTGCTCGACTGAGTAATAATAGCTAGCCGGAGGACAAAGAACCCAAAATTCAAAATAGTAAAACAATAACAGGTGCTCAGCAAAAAAGATAACACGAACAGATTACTGCGAAAATAATTAGTGAAGTCAAGTGTCAACAGTTAATAAAGTCAAGTGATATTCAATAAAGCCAAGTGTCAATAATTAACAAAGTCAAGTGTAAATAATCAGTGTCCATCCATCCACCTGCACGACCACACCTGAGATACTCGAAGGGCGAGTAGCCGAGGGCAACGAAGACTACGTTTAGGCAGCTAATAACCCTTCATACACACTTATCGTCTGAGAAAACAACCCACAAGCCTCTCCGCTATATGTGTTTAGATAATATAGAACTTCTAACACAGAGCACACGAGCTAAAAGCTTTGGACTATCGCAACCAGTACGATAATCTATAGTGTGACCAACTTGGTTTCAAGTCCAATCACATGGCAATCACCCTTTGTATTTACACATGTTTAATAACTCGACTTGGTTTGATTAGGTTTTACTTTTCATTAGGTATTGTTACTTTCTCTACTACGTATAGTAAGTAGGGGAAGTATTCTATTCCACCCAAAAATTCGATACCGAGATTTCACCGGAAATACATGTTTTAAGACCCCCTGAATCCAAACAAAAGCATTTTTGGAAACATGTCCGTGTGTGTGCCTGTGTGTGTGTGTGTGTGTGTGTGTGTGTGTGTGTGTGTGTGTGTGTGAGAACAGCATAACTGAGAAACGAACAGTCGGATAAACACCAAACTTGGTATTTAGGTTCAGTATCTTCCAGAGATGCGAGACGAAGGTTTACAACAAAATCCCTCCACCCCAGAGTACCCTTTACATGGAAGATTTTTTGAAAATTTTAATTTTCTCAAAAATTGCTCTAACGATTTTGATTAAAATATCATATGTTTAAGATATTTTTATGATAAAGAAAATGTATATTTTGAATTTCCTGGGAATGTCTCCAAAAGTATTCTTTATTGTGAAGACTTTTGCATAACTGGTAAACCATAAGAGATAGTCAAAATTTTACTACACAAAAAATATAGATCGCTTTAAAATACACAATTTATGTCATACATTTTTTTTGTTGAGTGAACCATTTTGGAGATATTACTTGTTATTCCCTAAAATTTTTCAATACTTATTTTCTGAAATGGGAATTCCTTATTCATTTTTTTGTTTTGGATATGCAAAGAGTATTAATCTGTGGCAAAGGGAATGGTGCTGCACCTAGCAACCAGCTATTAAGAGATATGTATGTGCTTAAAGGCTACTGTATTTCCAAATTGCCCTTGTAAATATACATTCCCCTTACATCTACAAGAAAATTAGCAATAAGATAGAGTCTGCAAATGTTTATCTCGATTAACATGAAGTAGAAGGAGAATAAGCGTTTGTAAAAATAGTTTGTACAAGGGTAGAGAAAGTCATGTGAGTGTAACGCATCAGATTTTTACATGATTAATTGCTCATGGAGTTCACATTATCTGTTGACAAAACAAATCGCCATACTTCAATTTATTGCAATTCGTTGTAGAGTTAACCTGTACGCTAAATTGACAGCTTTCTTTGATTTAAACGTTACTCTTTTGTCTAAGCTACATAAAGATTAAATGGCGGAAACTATGAATTCAGAAGAAACTGAAATGGAAGTGAAATTACAGAAACGGCAGAGAGAATAACACTAGAAGTACTTGCCGAAAACAATCCAGGAAGCAATATGATATAGATTTAATCGCTTCATTACCTGGTGTAAGACAAAACATAATGAAAACAGTTTCACCGTAAATGACTGTTAGTGAATCATCAAAACTTTTACATCTGGTTTTTTTAACGTCATTTCTCTTGTTTCAAGAACGCGTTCTAAACGTGATCTCTGTTAGTTTCAGGAATCAATATAATATTACTGATATTTTACAAATTCGAGCGCTGTCTAAAACCTAGTATATGCTACACGTGTTAAAAGTGGTTTTATTTTGCTCGTAGAATTACGAAACTCGGCCTACCGCCTTCGTTTTGCAAACATTTCTACTCGCAAAATAAAATCCTATTTTTACCCCTTGTATTATAATCTACTATTTACAGGCATTCTTTTGGAATGGTCCTTCCACTTATGTAATGCAGTCGAATAGCCTCCATCTCCCAAACAGGAAGACTGCGATTTATGATCCGGGTTTACTTCTCTAGGTAGGCTGGTTTTTTCCACTGCCAAAGAGCCCTGCATGTCCTACCTGTTGGTGCACGGGGTGGTATTTTATTTTTCACCTACCCGCTAGTCTTCACACTGATTAGGGCGTTCCCCTGTTTGCCTCTCAGGGGGCGTGCTCTCGAGGGGTTATAGGTTTAAAAATCTGATGTGTTACACTCACATGACTTTCTCTACTCTTGTACAAACTATTTATACAAACGCTTATTCTCCATCTACTTCATCTTAATCGAGATAAACATTTGCAGAGTCTATCTTTTTGCTAATTTTCTTGTAGATGTAAGGGGAATATATATTTACAAGGGCAATATAGAAATACATTAGCCTTTAAGCACATACATATCTCTTAATAGCTGGTTGCTAGGTGCAGCACCATTCCCTTTCCAACAGATTAATACTCTTTGCATATCCAAGACAAAAAATGAAAAACGAATTCCCATTTGGAGAAAATAAGTATTGAAAAATTTAAGGGAATAACAAGTAATATCTCGAAAATTGTTCACTCAACAAAAAAAATGTATATGACATAAATTGTGTATTTTAACGCGATCCACGTTTTTTGTGTAGTAAAATCTCTTATGGTTTACCAGTTATGCAAAAGTCGTTCACAATGAAGAATAATTTTGGAGACATTCCCAGGAAATTCAAGATATACATTTTATTTGTCATGAAAATATCTTAAACATATGATATTTTAATAAAAATCGTTAGAGCCATTTTTGAGAAAATTAAAATTTTGGAAAAATGTTCCATGTAAAGGGTAATCTGGGGTGGGGGGATTTTCTTGAAAACCTTTGTGTCGCATCTCTGGAAGATACGGAACCTAAATACCAAGTTTGGTGTTTATCCGACTGTTCGTTTCTGAGTTATGCTGTTCACAGACAGACACACACACACAGACAGACAGACAGACACACAGATACACACACGGTCATGTTTCCAAAAATGTCTTTTTTGGATTCAGGGGGCTACAAAACATGTATTTCCAGTGAAATCTCGGTATTGAATTTTTGGGTGGAATACAATACTTCCCCTACTTACTATACGTAGTAGAGAAAGTAAAAATATTAGGTAGAGGGTCCGTTCTACATTGTCCCAATAAACTTGCCTATAGTTACTCTCAAAATAAACTTTTCTAGCCGATAAGCAATGCTTTCGTTTTAGAAGGAGACAACAAGCAAAATGAAAGTTAGTGTTTATCACATGTTTCTCTGTTTCCCTTTCTTCCCCCCCCCCTTGTTTTAGAATAAAATTCATGTGATAAAACGAAGCAGAGCTCAAAACTTCACTCATGACGCCTGCGAAAGTCTATTAAACTTCGTAGAACCATATAAGATTGCACAAGAGTAAAAAGTAACCTGGAGGAGGAAAAGTACTGGAAGACAATCGCGTCAGAGTTCACTCTGAGTTATCTCTGTTGATGACTATTTGCTGATGTATTTCTGATTTACTTATGCTTTTTGTGCTAAGCCAAAATCTCTATTACAACGATATTATAAAGGGGAAAAATTTGTATGCAAGTGTGTATGTATGTATGTATGTATGTATGTATGTATGTATGTATGTATGTATGTATGTATGTATGTATGTATGTATGTATGTATGTATGTATGTATGTATGTATGTATGTATGTATGTATGTATGTATGTATGTATGTATGTATGTATGTATGTATGTATGTATGTATGTATGTATGTATGTATGTATGTATGTATGTATGTATGTATGTATGTATGTATGTATGTATGTATGTATGTATGTATGTATGTATGTATGTATGTATGTATGTATGTATGTATGTATGTATGTATGTATGTATGTATGTATGTATGTATGTATGTATGTATGTATGTATGTATGTATGTATGTATGTATGTATGTATGTATGTATGTATGTATGTATGTATGTATGTATGTATGTATGTATGTATGTATGTATGTATGTATGTATGTATGTATGTATGTATGTATGTATGTATGTATGTATGTATGTATGTATGTATGTATGTATGTATGTATGTATGTATGTATGTATGTGTGGGTTAATCTTAAAAACCATTAAACCGATTTTTACTTTCTCTACTACGTGTAGTAAGTAGGGGAAGTATTGTATTCCACCCAAAAATTCGATACCGAGATTTCACCGGAAATATATGTTTTGAGACCCCCTGAATCCTAAAAAAGCATTTTTGGAAACATGTCCGTGTGTGTGTCTGTGTGTCTGTGAACAGCATAACTCAGAAACGAACAGTCGGATAAACACCAAACTTGCTATTTAGGTTCAGTATCTTCCAGAGATGCGACACGAAGGTTTTCAAGAAAATCCCCCCACTCCAGATTACCCTCTACATGGAACATTTTTCGAAAATTTTAATTTAATCAAAAGCGGCTATAACGATTTTGATTAAAATATCATATGTTTAAGATATTTTCATGACAAATAAAATGTATATCTCGAATTTTCTGGGAATGTCTCCAAAAGAATTCTTCATTGTGAACGACTTTTGCATAACTGGTAAACCATAAGAGATAGACAAAATTTTACTACACAAAAAATGTAGATCGCGTTAAATAACACAATTTATCTCATATACATTTTGTTTGTTGAGTGAACCATTTTCGAGATATTGCTTGTTATTCCCTTAAATTTCCCAATACTTCTACTTTTTCTCAAATTCGGTATTCATTTTTTTTGTCCTGGTAATGCAAAGAGAATGGAATACTCCACATAGCAACCACCTCTTAAAATATTTGACTATCGCTTAAAGACTACCAATTCCCCTTGCATGTACAAGAAAATTAGCAATAAGATTAACATCTCGATCAACAGGAAGCATATGGAGAATAAGCGTTTGTAAAAATAGTTTGTATACAAGAGTAGAGAAAGTCATGTGAGTGTAACACATCAGATTTTTATAATAATTCTTTCACCGTTGAAAAGACCAAGTCTTTGGGCATGGATGATAAAATACCTTATAATTTTGATGCATAAATTTATAAAATACTAGTAAGGGTTTGCAAAGCTGTGTATTAGAATACGAACACACTTGAGTCATAAAATGACTGCAAAAATTGCGAAGGCTGTCGGGGAAGAGATTAAGGAAGCCAGATGTTCCGCTTGCATGAATATTGAAATTTTTGTTTTATTATTAGGAATAGCAGGGTTTGTACGAAATTATAATTATAAGGAGTGAAGGGGAGGATTCACCATAAAATCCTCTAGATCAGAGGTGGCGAAAAGGGGACTCGCGAGTCATTTTGACCCGTAGGCGCCGCTCCCTCTCTGCCACCGTCCTTTTGATTTTGTAGCGGGAAATCGTCGCTGGGCGACAATTGGAGCGGTAAATCGTCTTCTCACAACAGATGTCATGAGGCCGGTATATGCGGCCTCCTTAACCTGGAGCCGCTACTATTCAGTCAAGTAGGTTCTCAATTGGTCCCTCAGGGACCTAACGAGGCTGAGTGCCCACGGGCCAGTTCTTCCAGAAGGAGAAAATCCCCACACCGGTACTGGGAATCGAATCCGGGTCTCCCGCTTGGTAAACAGCTGCGCTATCACCACGCTAAGAAGACGACCCCATTGTGTGCTCTACGGTATGGAATTGAAACAGAACCTTTGGGTTGAATATACCTCAGAAATATGCATAAAAGAACCTACAATATTGTTCCTACTGATCAATTGTTTTGTCAGTCATCATAGTATTACTATGCACTTCAATATACTCTTAATGTATCCAAACATAATGAGAACCGTATAGTATGCTACTTCATTATGTACTACCTTGTTAAAGTCGCTATAATACCTAAATTCTTTAGAGACTATAAATAAGTAAATTTTTAAAAAATGTTACTCTCTTTCTCTAGCAATAGACTTTGTAAGGCGTTAGCCTGTAGAATCCATTACATATGGGTTAATTTACAAGGAACACTCCACTCGTTCGAATGTGGAATTTCGTTTTGGTTGGCTGAGGTGATGTACACCCATGGACAAAAAAAATTAGTCATCTCCAGATACCATGTGACAATCGGAGGGCTTCATCAACCTTCGTAACAGCTGTGTTCACATCGCACATGCAAGAACTGTAGAATTGTCTGTGCTTGTGAGCGCAATGGTTATTGTAACGCTTATAAGGCTACTGAAAACAGAGTGCGGAACAACGTTTCGTTGGTCGAGAGGTTAAGAAGGTACTGCTTGTGTTCATATCCTTCTCGGTTCAAATCTCGTGTTAGTATTATTTTTATATTGTTAATTTTATGACTGTATGTGCAGAACATAATATTACATTAATATAACTTTAGCATTTTAAGTTTTAGACATATCTATGCGCACAAAAAACACAATTATACTAAAACACTCCTTTTATATAATTAAGGAAATAAGTAAACCATTATATTATAAAACTAAAACACATAAAAATAAACAAAATTAATATCGGGTGTATGAACCCTGAGCACGTATAACTGCCCTCAATTTTCGGGTTATAGATGAAATTAAAACCCTGGAGTAACGTGGATGAGAAGCTACAACATCCCAAGCTTCTTGAATTTGTGCCCAGAAGCCATCTGTTGTTCTTCGCGTATCTACAGGGAAATTCGAGTGCAGCACCCTTTTCACTTCACCCCACACATTTTCAATAAGGTTCAAATCTGGTTAACAGGGAGACCAGTATATCATTCTGATATCCTGCCTCTCTGAGAACCAATTTTAAACCTTTCGATGTGTGTAGATAGGGTGATTACCCTGTACGAATTCAACAATTCCATCAGGATGTCTCATCCTATAGCCGGAATTAAAATATTCTCAAGTGTTACCGTGTATTGTGCACTGTTCAGTGTATTATTGTCAAGCTGCCCCAACACACCTAGACCGTCCCTTGATGTCCAAGATACAGATACGCGACCATGATGTAATTGTGGAGTATTGTAATAATTTATTATGAACATTACCAAACACCATGTATGAAATACAGTAGGTATATTGAAAATCAATAGTCACTATGTGTTAATTAAACATTATTAACGGAAGAAAAAAAGTGTTTGTCACATGCAAGAAGCGAACTTGCGGTCTTAACCACAGAAGTACTCTAGGCTTTGCCACAGCGCTACAGAGAAGACACATGGGAACATCATGTTTAATAATGCCGTACAACCACTTCCGCAACAGCTACACAACTGCATTGCGTATGGTGTAAACAAGGCGCTTTGCCGTGTAGGACTTCGAAAAAATTGGCGTTCTAGACAGGACTTTTTTTTTTATCCACGGTTGTACTTATCAGAAATTGTAAGGGTTTAGGGCCAGTGAGTGTTATATTTTGAGCGGTCGTTCTTGTGCTCGGCGTGTGGAAAGAACGTAAGAATACGAGAAGTCAGCAATAATAGATGAACCAAAAGGCTGATACTCGGGAACCTGTTTACTAACTACAAACAGTTGAAGATTAGCATTTAGTAGAAAGTTGTGCTTGAAGTCCATAGTTGTTCTATTAGGTTTGATGGGTCAGCATTAAATGCCTGACATAACTATGAATGAAATACCCTACCATATCCAATTGTCAGAATCGTCGTGATATTTCTTCATCTGTGCTTATCATGGCTCACGTTTCTGCAGCATGAATAGATTTTCTATGTAGTGCTTCTGCTAATAAGTCTACTTTAATCAGCTATACATTTGCGTAGAGTTCAGATATTGCAGTTTTGACACTGCTCCAAGCTTTTTCCCTCCGACATGGAATTTTTCTTCTTTATTTTCGTGACTGTCTTTGTTCATTCACTTCCAATTCTAATTCTTTAGTGTTTCTTCCCCTTTTGAATGTAAACCTGAGTTTGCTTATTTGTGTCTTCTACAACTTCAGACAGCTATCCAAGAATATTGCTATTTGAGAATTACTTGACTTAGCTTTATACCGAGAAAGGTTAAACAGTTGTCGTTAATCACCACTTTGTCTTATTTCGATGTTAAATTTAAAACCTGGTCTCAACTAATTTATGATTTTCGGTTGTACTTCAATTCTTTCTATTCTTATCCTAATTAATATTATAATTTTCTGGTAAGATGACACTCTCCAGAGTCTTATAAAATTATTCTCTAACAATAATATCAATCGCATAATTAAAATCAATAAATAAAAAAGTGAAAATCTATATCATACTCATAAAATTTCTCCTTCATTTATCGAATACAAATATAAGATAAACTTTACTTCTTCGTTCTCTAAATCCATTATATATTCATCAGATGCACCTTATTCTTGTTCTTTTAACCATATCATTCAGTATCTTCAAAAATGTATTTCATAACTGGAATTAACTGTTCTTCCACACAAGCCGTATGTTGGAAAAGGTTGAAAAGGTAGAATCAGACGACTGAAAAATTCAATTCCATCGTCCTCGCATTTTATAATTGTTGTACAGTGCCTTCGTTTTATGCCAAGGCCACAACCGCCTTATATGCGTATCGACCGAGAAGACAGCGACCTCGGTATTAAGTGACTGCGCAGGACGTGTCAAGGATACGTTTATCAGCACTTCAACAATATGTGTGCGATTTCTTTAGGAATGCTATTCTCTTATTAGTCGACAGAAATGCCTGTCAGCAAATAATTTTATTTATGATACGTATATGAAAATGAATCGTGTAGAACCGGTGTATAGACAATTTTAGCAGAAACATCCTACAGTTCCGAGTACACATTGTGAGATGTTTAGTCAATAAATTTAGAATAATGGGATCGCTAAACGCTAAAAACTAAAGTTTATAGGAACAATCCCCACACCACAGACGAACTTAGGACAATATAAAAACAGAAATTATGAACATTACGCAAGAAGAACTTATGCGTGTGAATGGTCTTCGCGCAGATGGACACCACTTTCAACAACACTTATATAACAGGTTAGTACTCGTTTTACATGTATGTTACTAATATCGTGAGTATGTAACGCGGAAGTTACGTAACGGAAAACACCGCAGTGCAGTAGACTGTGTGCGGAGCACGCATTCGCGCGATCCGCGGCCTGGGCATAAAACGAAGGTACTGTATAAATATTCATTTCCATATACAATTCCGCTATTTTTTCCTACCTTATATTATTATTTCTATTATTATTATTATTATTATTATTATTACCTACTTTTTCTGAAGATAACAACTCGTATATCGGCTAAGAACAATTGAAAATCAGAAACAAAAATTTCATAAAAACTTGAGCATTGGTTGCAATAGTCTCATTTCGACAATTTGCAGCAAAAGACGGCCTGGATGCTTGAAAGTGAAAGCATCTATATTCGATTGCTCGCTATCAAACGCCTGGCAGCGACGGTATAGTTACATTTATAAATACCTATACGCAAGGTTTCAATAAAAATTCAGTATGAAAGGGCTGTGTGCGTCCTTTGTAAACTGTGCCTAAAATTAATGCAAGTTATTTAGGGTGGGTATATAAAGAGTGGACCATTTAAGTTGAGACTGCACAATATATCCAAAATTAAGCGTTGAAGAAAAAACGTCTTGAATAACTGTTGCTTGATATTATGGGAGAAGTAAATGCTGTTAGTCGTGTTTTATTTGGAGGACGTTGTGATGGTCATTTCTTTCTATAACGCTTAATTTTGGAGATAGTGTACAGTCTCAACTTAAATGGTTCACTCTGTAACTGAAGTCTGATTCCAATCCCAATAAACCTGATGGAACTTTACAACATTTAAACTCTCCATGTTCTCCCAACTGTTAACGCTTTGCAGAACTTAAGCCGGGAATGTAAGTATACGGAGTGAATCACCTAAAACTTGCACCGCAAATATTTCGGAAATGTAAAGTGCTATTGATGTGCAGTTTTCACAGCATTGATTGGTAGTCAGGGTGTCGTACATTTGCCCTATAAACAGATTTAATAACACTGAGAAAGTGTATTTTTTAGCAAAAATACAATTTTTGAAATGAAACAATGTTAATTACATCAACAGAATGACGGTAGGGTAAATTGGAATGCTAATGGTCTTTGTTGCAGGATTCTAGTGCAAGTGGTTTACGAGAAATCGTGTTTTGAAAAGTTTCCACCCCGACAATTGTTTTTCTCATTCAACCTGCTTAGTTGATAGGTACGATGTTGTTGTTATGTTTGTTTGCATTGTGTTTTCTATTCATTGATTGCATTGCATCTTTCTGGTCAGTTAGTTTGTGACACTTCAAGCAGTAAGTCGTGAGTGGAAGATGGGGTTTACTAATGCAGAAAAAGCCGACATGCTCATGGTGTATGGAGAGTGTAGAAAGAACACAGTTCGTTCCTGTACGGTGTATGCAGAAACGTATCCCAATAGACGTCAACCATCTCGGCAATTCTTTATCAACCTCTTCAACCAATTACGTGAAAGTGGTACTGTAACACCTAGAAAACGTAACAGAAACAAACAAGTGACTGGAAAAGAGGCAGAAATTAATGTGTTGGCTGCCGTTGCTGTAGATCTGCAAATTAATTCCCGCACGATCGCACGTGGAAGTGGCATAAGTCAGGCAAGTGTACTGCGCATTCTCCATCGGCATAGGTCCCATCCCTATCACATCTCTCTCCATCAAGAGCTGCATGGAAACGATTTTGAGAATCGGGTTAACTTTTGTACATGGGCATTAAGACATGATACTCCAGATTCATCATGTATCTTGTTTAGTGATGAGGCAACATTTACTAATCATGGCCAGGTAAACCGCAGAAACATGCATTATTGATCTGTTGACAATCCCCTTTGGCTTCGTCAGCGTCCATGGAGTTTAAACGTGCGGTGTGGGATAGTGAACCATCCGCTTATAGGCCCTTTGTTCATAGAAGGAACAATGAACTCGCACAAGTATCGCAGCCTCCTGACAGACCATCTGCCACAAATGCTAGAAGACGCTCCTTTGCAGACTAGCTTGTCTTAACGGATTGGTTCCAAATCGTTGAATTGGACGAAGAGGACCTGTATCTTGGCCGGCCCGTTCGCCGAATCTGACCCCTTTAGACTTTTTTCTGTAGGGAAGGCTGAAAGACATTGTCTACAAGGATGTACCAACTACACCAGACGATATGAAACGTTGTATTACTGCTGCCTGCTCTGAAATTTCCGCTGAAATGCTAGAACGTGTGCAGCAGTCTTTCCATAGCAGACTGGAAGCGTGTACTGATGCTGCCGGAGGTCATTTTGAACACAACCTTTAAAGGATTATGTTCTCTTCACTTGTAAGAATTCACAGAAGTATTGTAATTCCCTTCTGTTTTGTCGTCTCCGTGGACTAGTGGTACCGGCTAGCCTCTAGTTCCCGAGGTCGCGGGTTCAAACCCGGTGGAGAGCGATGAATTTTTTCGGGTGTAAAAATCCTTAGCATGGCTTCCTTCGGAAGGGAAGTAAAGCCGGTGGTCCCGTGTCGTAAAAGAACCTCAAGCCTGATAAGAGGCCTCTGAGCAAAATTTCCGGTCTTTGACGCCCAATATAGAATGGGACGCTAAGAACCATAGTAGTTAAAGTGCGTCCATAAATAAAACTCAATTTTTTTTCTTTTTGTTTTTCTTTAGTTTGTACAAGTTGTACAGGTTGTACAAGTGTCGGTGCGTAAAGGTTTCAAAATAAGATTTATCGTAACTTGCACTAGAATCTTGCAACAAACGCCACTGATATTCTAATTTACCCGACCTTTATTCTGTTGATGTAACTAGGCATTGTTTCATTTAGAAATTCTATGTTAGCTCAAAAATACACTTTCTCAGTATTATTAAAATCTGTTTCAGGCTAAATGTACGAGCCCCTGACTACCAATCAATGCTGTGAAAACTGCACATCAATAGCACTTTCCATTTCCGAAATATTTGTGGTGCAAGTTTTAAGTGATTCACCGAGAGTACAACAGAGTACACCGAAAGCACTTTTCTAATGTAATTGTTGTATAGTGAAACAATGCCTAAATCACATTTATTGAAAAAGTAGATTGCTGCAGACCAACACTTCACTTTTTTTAGTCACAAACAGTGCTGCCAACATGTTGAAGGCCGGAGGGGGGATTCTACAGTCCTTCCACCCGATCGTGCTACATGTTACGTGCTTGGCCCACGGCCTGCACCTCCTTGCTGAGGAGATTAGAAGCCACTTCGATGACGTGAACAACTTGATATCTTTGGTCAAAAGGTTTTCTTAAAACCCCAACACGTATACAATTGTTCAAAGAGAAAGTACTGGCAACCCCTCTTCCACCTGAGCCGATCCGCTAGGAAACTTGGCTGTCTGCTGCAATTTACTATGCCGAGCATTTAAAAGACATTAAAAATGTCGTGAATGAATTGGATGAAACAGAAGCTTCCTGCATTACTAAGGTTCAGAAATCACTCGAGTGCCCCACTCTTGCTGCTTCCCTTACATATATTAAGATTATTATTTTTGTTTTTTAGAAAAGCTATTCTCTGGTTGGAAAGTACAACTTTGCCACTGAAAGATGCTCTAGATATCATCGGTAATGTTTCCAGTAAAGAAATACCTGGACCAGTGGGAGTTGCATGTTCTTTGAAGTTGTTACTGGTTTTGAAGATATTAAAAGCATCAATTCAGTATTACAGGGAGAAAAGTATGCAGCAAAACTACCCCTAGAACCTGCTGCACTGGCATCTGTGTTCTACGCCCCAATGGCATCATGAACCTATTCTTCACACAAGAATGCGTTATGTGATAATAGGAAATCGTTTACGCCAGAAATTTTGAGAATGTATATAACTATCTACTGAAAGCCAAAAAATAAATCTTACAACTAAGTACCAGAAAAGCAAAATTATTGATACCTCTATTGAACACGAAGCAAAACATAAAAAAACTACTTTAATCAAGAAAAACCTAAAAAACAACCTATTTTAAGCATATAAGAAACCTAAAATGAAGTTTTGTTCCACCTAAAAATCCGCCCTAGATATTACCAAGCAGAGGGGTTTTAGTAAGTAAATAGAGCAATCGTGTTACCGCACGGATCGTAGGTGACGCCAGGTACGTGACTGACACACTCTTCCCCTTCCCTTCACAACAGCCGTTTCGTTGCGAATGTTCCTTCACTGCTGCTATACCTGCAGTGAAAGAAGTAATTTCACCAACTTTGTTTTAGGATCTTTCATATATTCAGAATAACTTCAGTAATATTGCAACTACAGTAACATATGTATGTGTACGTAAGGACACTGAACATACCAGAAGCTCTTGAGGCAACAGAACAGGTTTCAGAAACACCGAGTAGGGTATAAAACTGGAACTTTAAGGAAAGGATGACAAAGAAACTTAAAAGTATTGTAAAGAGGAATTCAGGGAACGCGGGTTACTGAGGCAAGTCTGATATTTCGTTTTCTATTTGCCCCTACTACGTCGGGTGATGTTAGAACATAGTTTTACACAGTCTCTGCTACATATTGTAAGCAAAAAAATAAAAATTGAGTTTTATTTATGGACGCTCGTTAACTATGGTTCTTAGCGTCCCATTCTATATTGGGCGTGAAACACCGGTAATTCTGCTCAGAGGTCTCTTTATCAGGCTTGAGGTTCTTTTACGTGCCGTAAATCTACGACACGGGACCACGGCTTTACTTCTCTTCCGAAGGAAGCCACGCTAAGGAATTTTACGCCCGAAAAAATCCATCGCCCTCCGCCGGGTTTGAACCCGCGACCTTGGGAACTAGAGGCTAGCACGGTACCACTAGTCCACGGAGGACGACATATAGTAAGCAGGGGAAGTATTGCATTCCACCCAAAAATTCGATATTGAGATTTCATCGGAAATACATGTTTGAGGTGCCCTTAATCCAAATAAAGCATTTTTGGAAACATGTCCGGTGTGTGTCAGTCTGTGAATTGCATAGTTCAAAAACGAAACGTCGGATAAATACCAAACTTGGTACATGAGTTTATTATCTTCCAGGGATGCGACACGAAGATTTTCAAGAAAAACCCCCACACCACACTAACCTTACATGGAATACTTTTCGACAATTTTCATTTTCTCAAAAATAGCTCTAACGATTTTGATTAAAACATAATATGTTTAAGATATATTTGTAGTAAATAAAATGCATATCTTGAATTTTCTGGGAATGTCTGCAAAAGCCCACTTCACTCTGAATGACTTTCGCATAAGAGATACACGAAATTTTGCTACACAAAAACTGTAGATCTCGTTAAAACACACAATTTATGTCATATACATTTATTTTGTCGAGTGAACCATTCCAAGATTTTCCTTGTTTTTTGTTTGAATTTTCCCATACTTACACTATTTTTCAAGTGGGAATTCGTTATTCGTATTTTTATGTCCTGGACATGCAAAGAGAATGAAACGCTCCAATAGCAACCAGCTCTTAAAATATTTGACTATCGGTTAAAGCTAACCATATTCCCCTTGCACCTACAAGAAAATTAGCAATAAGAGTAACATCTCGATTAACATGAAGTAGGTGGAGAATAAGCGTTTGTAAAAAATAGTTTGTTCAAGAGTAGAGAAAATCATGTGAAAGTAACACTGGATTTCTTCAAAATGTAACAGATGTCTACGTGCTAGTCGCGATGTATATTCCATGTATTTAGAAAGTACATTATTGCACACTACCAATAGTTAAATCACATCCATATTGCTTTCTTCCGATACTCAATAATGCTGATATATCTGCTTTCGAAGCAGGATGTAGTACCTTAAGCTGTTCATATTTGTTTACAGAGAACATTGCAAGGTCGCAGTCGCATCCACCTTCCCTCGCCACCAATCTTCCTAACTTGATGGTTTACACATTAAAACCCCTCTGCCTAGTTATTACAGCCACCAAATTTATGTTGGTAGATGAGTTTCCTTGGAAACGAATTGATCTGTTGGAATTCTAAATTTCCTTGAAATTAAAATCACGCTATGGCGTAGAAAACCCACGATCGTGCCAGGGCAAGTGGTGAAATTGTTAATATAAAAGATTTAGTACTTTTACAAAAATTTTTACTTACAAAACGATGCAATGAGGCATAACGCAGTGGGATTATAATTTAAGGATTTTCGTCATTCTAAACGAAACACGTGTTTACGTAGAACACTTTTTTCTGCTTCTCTAAGAGGAGATAGTCAACGTCGTTCTTTCCCCTCTGCAGCATTTACCTTCTGTGATGTTATCCGGGTAGAAGTTCCAGAAAGAAGGCTAATAAAACAACAGCAATAAACCCGGGCAAAATATCAAACGGCACGAGGGTTGCACATTCACGAGGGAAGGGGTAGCAACACGAAGGGAGGGAGGGAGGTAGCAGGGAGAGCATAAGTCCATCAGTTAACCCACAGATACCGTTACAGGGATTCTGGCTTTCACGTTTGGCGTCATATCGTCGAAACAAATCAATATTATGGGCATATACTGCGATGTTTGTTCTGTGCTTCGGTTCTGACAAAGAATTAGAGTGGGGATGAAACCAAATCGGTATGCAAACACTGAAACAGAATAAGGACACCGCTGGGGGATCCTAGGGCTTCAATCGCTCGCTGAAGAACGTCAAAGCGATTCTCGCAGCCCAAATGGAACCTTTCCAACCAAAAGAAGCTAATATCCAATAATGTGAAAAAGTATGGATGGCATTGAAAAATCGTTAACATTGGGCTTTCAAATAAAAATAGCATTATTGACTTGCCAATAGGCATGCTTGGTTTGCGATATGATCGGATTTTAATGTTGCTCTTCCCTATCTCAATCACGCAGGAATTAATGAAAAAATTCTGTGCTACACTCGCATGACTTTCCCTACTCTTGTACAAACTATTTTTACAAACGCTTATTCTCCATCTACTTCATGTTAATCGTATTACTAATTTTCTTGTAGGTGCAAAGAGAATATGTTAGGCTTTAAGCGACAGTCAAATCTTTTAAGAGCTGGTTGCTATGTGAAGTATTCTCTTTGTATGTCCAGGACAGAAAAAAACGAAGAACGAATTCCTATTTGAGAAATAGTTTAAGTATTGGAAAATTCAAACAAATAACAAGGAATTACTCGGAAACGGTTCACTCCACAAATAAAAAAGTATATAACATACCTTGGTGTTTTAACGAGCTCTACATTTTTTTTACTTTCTCTACTACGTATAGTAAGTAGGGGAAGTATTGTATTCGATACCGAGATTTTACCGGAAATATATGTTTTGAGGTCCCCTGAATAAAAAAACATTTTTGGAAACATGTCCGTGTGTGTGTCTGTCAGTCTGTGAACAGTATAACTCAGAAACAAACAGTCGGATAAACACCAAACTTGGTATTTAGGTTCAGTATCTTCCAGAGATGCGACACGAAGGTTTTCAAGAAAATCCCCCACACCCCAGATTACCCTTTACATGGAACGTTTTTCGAAAATTTCAATTTTCTCAAAAATGGCTCTAACGATTTTGATTAAAATATCATATGTTTAAGATATTTTCATGACAAATGAAATGTAGGTATATCTTAAATTTTCTGGGCATGTCTCCAAAAGTATTCTACATTGTGAACGACTTTTGCATAACTGGTAAACCATAAGAGATAGACAACATTTTACTACACAAAAAATATAGATCGCGTTAAAATACACATTTTATGTCATATATATATATATATATATATATATATATATATATATATTGAGTGAACCATTATCGAGATATTGCTTGTTATTCTCTTAAATTTTCCAATACTTATACTTTTTCGCAAATGGGAATTCGTTATTCATTTTTTTTGTCCTGATAATGCAAAGAGAATGGAATACTCCACATAGCAACCAGCTCTTAAAATATTTGACTATCGCTTAAAGCCTACCAATTCCTCTTGCATCTACAAGAAAATTAGCAATAAGATTAACATCTCGATATCTCGATTAACATGGAGCATATGGAGAATAAGCGTTTGTAAAAATAGTTTGAACAAGAGTAGAGAAAGTCATGTGAGTGTAACACATCAGATTTTTTTATGTAGTAGAATTTTGTGTAGCTCTTACGGTACACCAGTTATGCAAAAGTCATTTAGAATGAAGAGGACTTTTGGGGACATTCCCAGAAAATTCAAGATATACATTTCATTTGCCATAAAACATCTTAAATATATAATATTTTAATCAAAATCGTTACAGCCATTTTTGAGAAAATCAACATGTAAAAGGTAGTCTATGGTGGGGAGATTTTCATGAATCTTTTCGTTTTACATCCTTAAAACATACTAAACTCAAATATCAAGTTTGGTATTTATCCGACTTTTTTGAGTTATGCTCTTCATAGACACACACGGACCTTTTCTAAAAATGCCTTTTTCGGATTCAGGTGGTCAAAATATGTATTTCCGGTGAAATCTCGGTATCGAATTTTTGGGTGGAATGCAATACTTCCCATACTACTATACGTAGTAGAGAAAGTAAAAACTCTTAACGAGTTAAAGCCGCACGCCTTCCCCTACCCAGTATATTTCATTTTCATAGAGATTCTACACATTAGAATTTAAAGGTTTCAAACCAATGGTAACGAATATCTATAAATGTTTAACACACTGATATACTGACATACCGGGTGGAAGGGAACTTTTTATATTTCTTATAATGTGTGCTTCATAGAAATAATACAAACAAAAAAGTATAATAGCATTTTGTTCTTTCAGCAGCCTTTTTCGAAAATAAATAGCTTTTATTCCAAATTAGATTTTTAATTCAACGAGAACGTATGAAGATAATAATTTGTTACTTGTAAGATAAGTAGAGTAACCTATTTCTGGCATACCTTCAGTAGTAACAAGGATTTTAAATAATCACTGAACAACAAATTTCAACTTTTTTGCACTTGAATGAAAATAGGTGAGTGTGTGCATATTAGCTATGCTGAATTCAGATCTGAAATCCAAAATTCTCTATCACGTACAGTTTTTTGGAGAAATTGGTTTCAATGTTTTTAAAAAATGCATAAAACAGATCTAATTAAAATATTGTAATCAATGTTTAGGGGGAACTATTTCATACAAGGCAGTATTATTATGAAATAAGTATGCAGAATACATAAATTGCAGTTAAAGTGAGCTACAAGCAATATTTTTTGTAAATTCATGCAAAAACTTAAACATATTATTAATTTTACTCACAATTTTTAACAACAAATTCGAGAAGTCCTTTATTCAAAGGACATAATTTTAGAAATAGTTTCTTTAAGAAATTTAAATATTTTATGTATATTTTATATTTTTTTCTACTGGTTTAACAGTATGTTATTCTTTTCGTTTATTTTATTATGTTTTAATTATATTTCTTAATATTAATCTAATATGGTTAATTGATGAAAATGATAAAAGTTTTCGTAAAGAAATTTGATTAAGACCTCCAATAGCTCCATTAAAAATTCTAATTAAATTTGGGCTAATAATTAAAAACACTATTGATAGCACAAATATTAAAATTAAAAAAATAAATCGATTTAATGAAAAATCTACTTTGTAGCTGGCATCAGGAACTTCCCTTATTAGCTGCCAACAATAGTCAGCTAACATACTAGGTGACCACTTTCCGCTGTATTGTTTCTCCTTGGCACATGTATCCTGATGAATCCGTTCTCCATGTCCATCACTCACGGCCCCCAGGTTGGGAGAAAAAAAGTCCAAATGGCACTGCAGAAAGTGCATTTTTAAGGACATATTGCACCCTAAATTTTATATGCCTTTAGCATATTTTAAATAATTTCCTTGTAGTTATCAGCTTTTGTATTTCCCAGGACATTATTGCACACTGTCTTGAATCCTACCCATGCTGGTTTCTCGTTCTCTGACAGTAGTGCTTCAAAGAGCCCATCTTGCATTGCTTTACGTATTTGTGGGCCAATGAAAATAGCCTCTTTTAGTTTTGCTTCCCTTATTCTTGAAAACTTTTCTTTCAAATACTGAAAACCCCTATACTCTCTCAGTTCAAAGCCTTTACAAAGTTTATATTAAGCCTAACTTAATGTGAAGCGGCAGCACCAAAAGTTTGTCTTTGTTAACTAATGCTTCATACTTAACACTCTTTTCTCCCGGTATTAAAGTACCCCTTACAGGCCACTGTTACTTCATAGTGTTTTTCTTTAGTTCGACTGTCTCACTCTCATACAAAACAACAAAACTTTGTGAAATTATTCAGCATTCCCAGGAGTAACCGTATGACTTTAAAATCCCCACAGATTTGCCTTCATACTTTTCATAGTTTATAGCTTTCAAAACGATCTCCAAATTCTCAAAGGTTTCTATCATCTGGACAGCATAAGCTACAGAGATGGAAGGATACTACATTATGTAGTAGCACTGCCTTTAAACTAAACTTAACTTTGAGGAATCCATGAAAAGACGCCATTCGGATGGATTGTAATCGTCACTCAGTAGTTCCATGAGCCCACTAACATCATTACAATAAACAAGTTCATTTTTTCTGTGAGAAGAATGTCAAAGAGTGTTCACATGTTACATTTACACCAGGCTGAAGCAAGTTCCATTTTTGTAACCGTGAGCTTAAAAGTTCGAACTGAGTTTTTGTTAAATTAATATCCCTTACTAAATCATTCAGCTCGACTTGGGAAATCAAATAAGGTTCAGATTGAGGTTCTGGTAACTGGGCATCTGGGTCACCGGTATTGCATGCTGAATGGTGCATATACACATATACCGGTATTGCATACTGTAGCAAGCCCCTTGTCAAAATGTGGAGGTTACCTCGCATTGTATAAGAGGCTGGCATGCAATAAAACTCCTACCAACCTTGAATAATGACAGATGTTGAGTAGCTGAGCCAACAAATGAAGGTTGCGGCATAGAGCAGCAGACTTTTGCAAACCACAAAAAGGGCAATATCTCAAAAACGTTACGTGATATCACAAAACGGATTTCAGTTCTGAAATTTGTGCCTAAAAATCTATTGGAATAACCTATTTTTCATCAGGTGCAAATTTCAGTACTGTACAGTGAAATCAACCGATTTGTTGTTATAGGTCAAAGAAGATGCATTCCATGAATGTACAGACGGATATGCACTACATGTATGGCCGTGCAGACGGCAATGCAGCACGAGCATGTGAACTTTATGCAGAAAGGTACCCTAACAGGCCGTTGCCGTGCGCAAGAACATTCTCACGAATTCGCCAACGCTTGAGAAAGAATGGCGCTTTTGAGAGGAGTACTAGGGAGGGATGTTGGGAGAGCAAGAGCGGTACGTGGCATTGAGCTTGAAGAACGAGTTCTTGGAGTTGTGGATGCAGACCCATCACAACGCACAAGATGTATGTCTGTAAGGGAAGGAGTTAGTCATATGACTATCTGGAGAATTCTGCATGAAAATCTTCTGTACCCGTATCACCTTCAACGTGTGCAAGGATTAAATAAGACGGACTTTGAGCCAACGCATGTTACAGCAGTGCGCGATGTTCATCAATTTCCTAGCCTGTATCTTATTCACGGAAGAGGCTGGTTTTACTCGCGACGGCATCTTCAATTTTCATAACACTCATAACTGGGCATTTGAAAATTCTAATGAAGTACGACAGGACAACCATCAACAGAGGTTCTCTCTCATCGTTTGGGGTGGAATCATTCATGATCACCTTATTAGTCCCTACATCTTCCCTCCGCGTCTGAATGACAAACCTATCTCCAGTTTCTCAAAAATGAGTTGCATCACTTAACTGATAATATGCCTCTGTACATCATCCAACGAATGTGGCTTTTACACGATGGTGCTCCAGGTCCTTTCAGTATGATAGTTCGTAAGTTTTTGAATGATGGATTTCCGCAAAGATGGATTGGTCGATGGGGACCCATTGTCTGTCCTGCTCGATCGCCTGATTTGAATCCAAGCGATTTCCTCGTCTGGGGGCATTTGAAGTCCTTGGTTTATGTAACCCTTGTACCTGATGTTGACATTTTTGAGAGGAGTATCCAAACTGGATTTGACCAAATACGAAACACCAGGAATTTTCAATACAGTACGCCAGAGCTTGGAACGCAGGCTTACTGCATGCATCGGAGCAAGAGGAAGCCAATTCGAGCTATTTTTGTAACTTTCGATTTTGTGTTGCATCTCTGAAATAAACGATTTTCAGACCCATGTTCATATCAACTTTTTTTTTACTGTTTTGATGTCAGGAACACGTCTCTCAAATATATTACACCAATAAAGATACATTCTATATAGACCCATTTAATGCTTTAACCATTTCCATAATTAGTTTCTCTATCACGTACATAGTAGGTAGAGAAGGCATTACATTCCACCCAAAAATTCGATACCGAGATTTTATCAGAAATACGTTTTAAGGCTCCCGGAATCCTCCCCAAAAACCAATTTTAGAAAAAGGTGCGTGTATGTGTCTGAACATCATAACTAAGAAACGAAAAATAGAATAAATATCAAACTTGGCATTTATGTTCAGCACCCTCAAAAGATGCGACAAGGATTTTCATGAAAATCTCCCCTACACCAAACTACCCTTTATATAGAACTTTCTTTTAAATTTTTTATTTTCTCAGAAATTACTAACGATTTCGATTAAAGTACCATATACTAAAGATATTTACATTACAAATAATATATATATATATATTGTATTTTGTGAGAATAGCCTGTAAAGTCCACTTAATTGGAAATTTAGGCAGTAGACGAAAACTTATTACACAAAAATTGTAGAACTCTTTAAAACACACAATTTATATCCAATAAATTTTTGTGGCATTAGCCATTTCCGAGGTATCCGTTATTAATGGTTTTCAAATTGTTCAATATATTGTAATTCTTTTCAAGTCCATTGGATATTCAGTTGTAATCGCGATTGCCTGCAGAGTATGGAATTATTTTTAGACCAGCACATAGCGTCCAGCTCTTAAACATTTGACTGTCGCTATTCCCTTTAAATCTATAACGAAATGTATAATGCAACTGTTTCTGAACTGTTTATCACGATTATTATAAAAATGAACTTTCAAAAGAAAACGTTGTATACCCACTAATAAAGGACCAAGCGTAGAAAAAGTCGTGTGAATGTATCACATCAAATTTCTTTCTATAGCAAGGTTTCTGTCTGCCTTTTTTGGCTTTTCAAAATGAGTAAAACTTTAAAGGGTATTTACAGACAATTCGAGATAATATGCGGAAACTCATAATTTTGATATTCTAACCAAAATAGTTATTATCGGTTTAAAGGTATAAAAATAGTGAATGGTGACATTTTTTTCAAGTGTAAGAAAGGTTGAAATGGAGAAATTTCCCCCAAAAATTCACTTTTATTATCGAAAGATGGGTAGCAGGGGACTATTAGACCCCTCATGTTGAAACCCACTATGAAATTCCTGTGACAGAAGCGATGTAGTATAGGGAAGTCACACCCAAAACGTCAGCTGCCAGTTTTAACTGAAAGGTGATGAAATTGAACCTGGAATCTTTTAACGCAACTCATAATGCGATTTGGAGAGACGTCCCTGCTTCAGAGGCGTTGTTAAATGTAGCGCAGAGTTTGAGTAATGGATAGAGCACCCCGTTCCAACCCCCTCACGACATAAAAACCAGTAATCTGAGCTCCTGTCTCCACGACGTATTCAATTTGACTCCCATTTTCCGCATCGGCGCCTAGATTATCAAATTCCAGAATCCGGTTACATACGAAATGGCTCCAAAGGGTCTAAAGTGCATCAGCATTTTCTTTCCCAGTTTAAAAGACTTGGAATTGTAGGTCTGGTTAAAAATGTTGCTGCAATAAATAGGTACTTAAGCCAATAGCTTCGTTTGTTTTAAATATAAGGTAAAATCTTATAACTCACTTTCTTTAAGAAAAAACTGCATCCGTGCAGTATCACGTCGTCTAACTTGTTGCAGTATTTTATATCACAACAATGTAAATGCCAGAGTGATTGTAGTGTAAATAAGCATTATTTTGATTTGAGATGTTTGTTAATTATAAGCATTGTTAGGAAATAAGTTTACACGGCCTCACTGAAACTGACACTAAGAGCGGGTAACAATGAGCGAAGGGGTGAGTTGTTTATCAATTATTAGAGACAAGCAAATGACGTCAGAGTAGCGCGCGTTTCTTTAGAAATGGAGGGAATTTCTTCCCTAAAGCATATGTGTTCGTAATTTTGATTGGATATAAATATAGACGCTAATGTTGGCGCGTTTTATTAACCAATAGCAGCTCGGTTATAATCTTTAGGCATATCGGGTGAGGGAGTATAAATTCCGTGCCAGAGACAGGTTTCGTTCTGTCCAACAGAAGGATTCGCGGGTAATACGTCGTTCAGTCCAACAGAATCATACAAAGATTATACGTCGCACAGTTTAAGAGAATTGTTCACGCGTTATACGTCGCGCAATTCTACAGAATCTCTCGCATCGTAAAGTTAGTTATAAATGTGAAATACGCGAATTAATAATGCGTAGCAAATAAGTGATTATAGTAACATTAGAAAATATAACAGTTTCAGTCGGGCGTGTATCAAGAGTCAATATGTGAAATTAATTAATTGTGACGGTAATAAAAGTGTAAAAACAAATTCTTTTATAAGTGTTATCTTTCAGTAACAAATCCTTTCCGTTTACACACCCTGTTCAAGAGATATGCTCGACTGAGTAGTAATAATAGCTAGCCGGAGGACAAAGAACCCAACATTCAAAGTAGTAAAACAATAACAGGCGCTCAGCAAAAGATAACACGACGATACCGCGACAAACTCTCCCACAATAATTTTAAGAAGGGCTTCTTTCTCGAGATATGATTTACTTCTATGGTTCTTCTTACAGTTCAGAGCGGAGTAGAATTGTGAATTCAACTTTGAATGGAAGGTGTTACATTAGTAAGTCGGGCAGTAAATAAACTCAAAAAAATCAGCCCAAATTTTAGGCGGGAAACTCGAGAACATAGAAATCCTAACTTCTATATAGATTTATCTATATAGAAATATCTAACACATAATACAAAAATTTGTAATATATCCACACGACTTTCTCTACCCTCTCTGTATTAGTGGGTATATATACTATTCTTATCAAAGAATATTTTCCTATCTACTACATTTAATTCAAATAAACTTTTGCAGAAATAGCTACATTACACATTTCGTTATAAATACAAAGGGAACAGCGACAGTCAAATGTTTAAGAACTGGACGCTATACTCTGGCCTTAAAATTCCATATTATTTCCATGCAATCGCGAGAAACAACTGAAAGTCGATGGTACTATAAAAGAATGATAAGTGTTGAACAATTCGAACATTTACTAACAGGTATTTCAGAAACGGCTTATGCCATAAAGAATATTTTAAGTAAATTGCGTGTTTTAAAGAGAAATACGTTTTTATATGGTACGTTTTCGTCTATCGTTTAACGTTTACCAGTTATATACGTTCATATAAAATTCCTTCCGAAAGAAGAGGATTTCCTAGGGCATTTCAAGAAAATTCAGAATATACGAGTACATTTTATTTCTCGTGTAATTATCTTTCAGTGTTTAAATCAAAATCGTTAGGGCCATTGTTTTAGAAAATAAAATTTTTCGAAAAATGTTCAATTGAAGGGTAATTTGGGTTAGGGAGATTTCTTGAAAATCTTCGTATCGCATTTTTGGAAGTTACTTAACCTAAATACTAAGTGTGGTATTTATCCCACACTTCGTTTTTGCTGATTTTATGCTGTTCATAAACGCACAAACACGCTCCACGGACCTTTTTGTAAAAATGCTTTTGGGGGAGGGGCTCCAGGGGTCCCTTAAACATATATTTCCCGTAAAATCTCGACAATACTTCCCCTACTTGCTATACGTAGTAGAGAAAGTATAAAATTATCAACTTGTAGATTCATGGTTTTATAGCCATCAAATATTCACGCTCCACGGACCTTTTTGTAAAAATGCTTTTGGGGGAGGGGCTCCAGGGGTCCCTTAAACATATATTTCCCGTAAAATCTCGACAATACTTCCCCTACTTGCTATACGTAGTAGAGAAAGTATAAAATTATCAACTTGTAGATTCATGGTTTTATAGCCATCAAATATTCAATAAAATATTCTTCTGTCTAGTTTTAAAAAGGATAAAATATAAGAGTCTCTGTTTTACGTGGAGCATTTTTCGAAAATGCTTAATTTCTCAAAAATCGCTCTAACGATTTTGATTAAAGTATCATATGTTTAAGATACTTTCATTGGAAATGAAATGTATATCATGGGAATGTCCCCAAAAGTCCTCTTCATTCTGAATTACTTTTGCATAACTGGTAAACCGTAAGCGAAATCAAAATTTTACTACACAAAAAAGTAGATCTCGTTAAAACAAACAATTTATGTCATACATATTTTTTTGTTTCTTCTTTTTGGTCGAGTGAACCATTTCCGAGATATTCCTTGTTATTTGTTTGAATACTTCAATACTTATACTTTTTCTCAAATAGGAATTCGTTATACTTTTTATGTCCTGGACATGCAAAGAAAATGCAATGCTACACATAGCAACCAGCGCTTAAAATATTTTACTATCGCTTAAAGCCTACCATATTCCCCTTGCATCTACAAGAAAATTAGTAATAAGATATTTCTGCAAATGTTTGTCTCGATTAACATGAATAGATGGAGAATAAGCGTTTGTAAAACTAGTTTGCACAAGTGATGATGATGATATGCGGTTTAAGGGCGCTAAACTGCTATGGTCATCAGCGCCCTCAAAAAGTATAAAATTGAAGGTCCAAAAATAAAATACGAGTAAAAAATCTGATGTGTTACACTCACATGACTTTCTCTACTCTTGTACAAACTATTTTTACAAACGCTTATTCTCCATCTAGTTCATGTTAATCGAGATAAACATTTGCAAACTCTATCATATTGCTAATTTTCTTGTAGATGTAGGGGAAAATATATTTACAAGGGCAATATAGAAATACAGTAGCCTTTAAGCACATACATATCTCTTAATAGCTGGTTGCTAGGTGCAGCACCATTCCCTTTGCCATAGATTATAACTCTTTGCATATCCAAGACAAAAAAATGAATAACGAATTCCCATTTGAGAAAATAAGTATTGAAAAATTTAAGGTAATAACAAGCAATATCTCGAAAATGGTTCACTCAACAAAAAAATGTATATGATATAAATTGTGTATTTTAACGCGATCTACATTTTTTGTGTAGTAAAATTTTGTCTATCTCTTATGGTTTACCAGTTATGCAAAAGTCGTTCACAATAAAGAATACTTTTGGAGACATTCCCAGAAAATTCAAGATATACATTTTATTTGTCATAAAAATATCTTAAACATATGATATTTTAATCAAAATCGCTAGAGCCATTTTTGAGAAAATTAAAATTTTCGAAAAATCTTCCATGTAAAGGGTACTCTGGGGTGGGGGGTTTTCTTGAAAACCTTCGTGTCGCATCCTTGGAAGATACTGAACCCAAATACCAAGTTTGGTGTTTATCCGACTGTTCGTTTCTGAGTTATGCTGTTCACAGACACACACACAGACACACACACACACACACGGACATGTTTCCAAAAATGCTTTTTTTGGATTCAGAGGGTCTCAAAACATGTATTTCCGGTGAAATCTCGGTATCGAAATTTTGGGTGGAATACAATATTTCCCCTACTTACTATACGTAGTAGAGAAAGTAAAAACTGCATAGTCAAAAATACTCTAAAATCAGTCATCAATAGTTAAAACCACTACAAAAGCCACATGAAACAATTCAATAAAATAGTAAAACGTGTCAAGAACTGTAGAACGCATAGGGCATGAGCGTCATATGTCCACAGGAGTGTAGAGCCCCCATTAAAACAGCAATATAAAATAAAAATGTTAAAAGACGTTCAACGCATCAAATGCGCCGATTAAAATCACTGTCATTGATAAAACGTAAAAGACATTCTACAGCACGCGCGTCGTCGGCCAAAACGTTGGCTATGCCAACAGGCAGGTCCACACGACTGCGCAATGGAGCTAAAACTTGACACACTGTTAAAATGTGACGCACCGTTAAGGGCGAAGCACACTGCTCGCATACTGGTGCGGGGTCACCACAGAGCAGGTATCTATGGCTAAAAAGGCAATCTCCGATTCGTAGACGGGCTAAAAGCACCTCTTCCCGACGAGAAGAACGAGAAGAGGTACCCCAGACTAACGGAAGAGGTTTAACCTCCCGCAACTTGTTCCCCTTAAGAGCCGCCCTCTCATCGCGCCAGCGCGAGAAGATACGGTAACGTAAAATAACATAAAAATCTGAGGAAGGAACAACACAGGTAAAACATCTGGGTGATAAAATGGCCGATTTGGCAGCGGCGTCGGCAGACTCGTTGCCTGAGAGTTTGCACAAGAGTAGAGAAAGTCATGCGAGTATAAAACATCAGCCCTTTTTTTAAGTTCTGATGGTAATCCAGAAGATTGTACGTTTCTCCAGCATGACTGTGAACCCAAATAGAAACTACAACTCTTTATAGCAGTTGAAGGCCATACTTAAATTTACATAACCTTCAATGGGTTCCATAAAGCATTTGAGAACTTCGAATAATTCCTTGTATGTGTCGGACTTGGGACTTTACTCCGCGTCCACCTTGGAAAATTAAGTGCACGCTTTGGTCGGTAGGAGGCACTTTGTATCTCTGTTGTTCATACGGAAGAACCGCCAACATCTGAACGAAATACAGCGAGCTTTACGCGAATGGCTGATTTACGCAAAGCCTAGCTGAGGGATGTTTTTTATGAGGAGTGAAGCATTGCGGAACCAGTACGTAGTCGTAGGGTTTGTAAGGTTAGACCGCAGTGAAAAATTATGACACTTTTATTTGGTGGGATAGATACGGTAGGTAACGAGCGTGTTTGGAACAAGAAACAAAAATGTTGCTATTTTCGCTAGTACTCATGGTTCGTCTTTTTTATTTTCGCGCATACATAAATGGAGTACTTTGTTGGCATATAGCGATCTATTTCGCATATAAACAAGTGTCTTAAAAAGACGTGTGGGGAGGACACAGGCCTTCAAACTGTTCACATCTCCTTTTAGAGTGTGTAATATATGCATTTTCATTCTTTAGATCATTTTTACTTTCTCTACTACGTAGAGTAAGTAGGGGAAGTATTGTATTCCACCCAAAAATTCGTTACCGAGATTTCACCGGAAATACATGTTTTGAGACCCCCTGAATCCAAAAAAAAATTTGGAAACATATCCGTGTGTGTGTGTGTGTGTGTGTGTGTGTGTGTGTGTGTGTGAACAACATAACTCAGAAACGAAAAGTCGGATGAACACCAAACTTGGTATTTAGGTTCAGTATCTTCCAAAGATGCGACACGAAGGTTTTCAAGAAAATCCCCCCACCCCAGATTACCCTTTACCTCTAACATTTTTCGAAAATTTTAATTTTCTCAAAAATGGCTCTAACGATTTTGATTAAAATATCATATGTTTAAGATATTTTCATAACAAATGAAATGTATATCTCGAATTTTCTGGGAATGTGTCATAAATCCATGTCATTGTGAACGACTTTTGCATAACTGGTAAACCATAAGAGATAGACAAAATTTTACTACATAAAAAATGTAGATTGCGTTAAAATACACAATTTATGTCATATACATTTTCTTTGTTGAGTGAACCATTATCGAGATATTGCTTGTTATTCCTTTAAATTTTCCAATACTTTTTCTCAAATGGGAATTCGTTATTAATTACTTTCTCTACTACGTATAGTAATTAGGGGAAGTATTGTATTCCACCCAAAAATTCGATACCGAGATTTCACCGGAAATACATGTTTTGAGACCCCCTGAATCAAAACAATCTGATGTGTTACACTCACATGACTTTCTCTACTCTTGTACAATCTAATTTTACAAACGCCTATTCTCCATATGCTTCATGTTAATCGAGATATCGAGATGTCAATCTTATTGGTAATTTTCTTGTAGATGCAAGGGGAATATGGTAGGTTTTAAGCGATAGTCAAATATTTTAACGCTGGTTGCTATGTGCCGCATTCCATTCTCTTTGCATGTCCAGGACATAAAAAAAATGAATAACGCATTTGAGAAAAAGTATAAGTATTGGAAAATTTAAGGAAATAACAAGCAATATCTCGAAAACGGTTCACTCAACAAAAGAAATGTATATGACATAAGTTGTGTATTTTAACGCGATCTACATTCTTTGTGTAGTAAAATTTTGTCTATCTCTTATGGTTTACCAGTTATGCAAAAGTCGTTCACAATGAAGAATACTTTTGGAGACATTCCCAGAAAATTCGAGATATACATTTCATTTCTCATGACATTATCTTAAACATATGATATTTTCATCAAAATCGTTAGAGCCATTTTTGAGAAAATTAAAATTTTCGAAAAATGTTCCACGTAAAGGGTAGTCTGGGGTGGGGGGCTTTCTTGAAAACCTTCGTGTCTCATCTCTGGAAGATACTGAACCTAAATACCAAGTTTAGTGCTTATCCAACTGTTCGTTTTTGAGTTATGCTGTTCACAGACACACACAGACACACACACGGACATGTTTCCAAAAATGCTTTTTACTTTCTCTACTACGTATAGTAAGTAGGGGAAGTATTGCATTCCACCCAAAAATTCGGTACCGAGATTTCACCGGAAATACATGTTTTGAGACCTCCTGAATCCAAAAAAAGCATTTTTGGAAACATGTCCGTGTGTGTGTCTGTGTGTGTGTGTGTGTGTGTCTGTGTGTGTGTCTGTGTGTCTGTGAACAGCATAACTCAAAAACGAACAGTCGGATAAGCACCAAACTTGGTATTTAGGTTCAGTATCTTCCAGAGATGCGACACGAAGGTTTTCAAGAAAATCCCCCCACCCCAGACTACCCTTTACATGGAAGATTTTTCGAAAATTTTAATTTTCTCAAAAATGGCTCTAACGATTTTGATGAAAATATCATATGTTTAAGATAATGTCATGAGAAATGAAATGTATATCTCGAAATTTCTGGGAATGTCTCCAAAAGTATTCTTCATTGTGAACGACTTTTGCATAACTGGTAAACCATAAGAGATAGACAAAATTTTACTACACAAAAAATGTAGATCGCGTTAAAATACACAACTTATATCATATACATTTCTTTTGTTGAGTGAACCGTTTTCGAGATATTGCTTGTTATTTCCTTAAATTTTCCAATACTTATACTTTTTCTCAAATTCGTTATTCATTTTTTTGTGTCCTAGACATGCAAAGAGAATGGAATGCTCCACATAGCAACCAGCGATAAAATATTTGACTATCGCTTAAAAGCTACCATATTCCCCTTGCATCTACAAGAAAATTACCAATAAGATCGACATCTCGATATCTCGATTAACATGAAGCATATGGAGAATAAGCGTTTGTAAAAATAGATTGTACAAGAGTAGAGAAAGTCATGTGAGTGTAACACATCAGATTTTTTTGAATTCAAGAGGTCTCAAAACATGTATTTCCGGCGAAATCTCGGTATCGAATTTTTGGGTGGAATGCAATACTTCCCCTACTTACTATACGTAGTAGAGAAAGTAAAAAGCATTTTTGGAAACATGTCCGTGTGTGTGTCTGTGTGTCTGAACAGCATAACTCAGAAACGAACAGTCGGATAAACACCAAACTTGGTATTTAGGTTCAATATCTTCCAGGGATGCGACACGAAGGTTTTCAACAAAATTCCCCCACCCCAGGATACCCTTTACATGGAAGATTTTTCGAAACTTTTAATTTTCTTAAAAATGGCTCTAACGATTTTGATTAAAATATCACAGGTTTAATATATTTTCATGACAAATAAAACGTATATCTTGAATTTTCTGGGAATGTCTCCAAAAGTGTTCTTCAGTGTGAACGACATTTGCATAACCGGTAAACCATAAGAGATAGAGAAAATTTTACTACACAAAAAATATAGATCGCGTTAAAATACACAATTCATGTCATATACATTTCTTTTGTTGAGTGAACCATGTTCGAGATATTGCTTGTTATTCTCTTATATTTTTCAATACTTATTTTCTTAAATGGGAATTCGTTATTCATTTTTTGTCTTTGATATGCAAAGAGTATTAATCTGCGGCAAAGGGAGTGATGCTGCACCTAGCAACCAGCTATTAAGAGATATGTATGTGCTTAAAGGCTACTATATTTCCAAATTGCCCTTTAAATATATTATCCCCTTACATCTACAAGAAAATTAGCAATAAGATAGAGTCTGCAAATGTTTATCTCGATTAACATGAAGTAGATGGAGAATAAGCGTTTGTAAAAATAGTTTGTACAAGAGTAGAGAAAGTCATGCGAGTGTAACACATCAGATTTTTTTTTATGTGTTGGACATACAAAGAGAATGGAATGCGCCGCATAGCAACCAGCTCTTAAAAGATTTGACTATCGCATAAAACCTACCATATTCCCCTTGCACCTACAAGAAAATTAGCAATAAGATTAACATCTCGATTAACATGAAGCATATGGAGAATAAGCGTTTGTAAAAATAGTTTTTACAAGAATAGAGAAAGTCATGTGAGTAACACATCAGATTTTTTTCTGCATTTCAATTACAAGATATTTAAGGAACAATTTCCGGGACATTTTATGTATCAGGTAGAAGACCAAATGTTAAAGGAATACAAATATTGTCATTTATAATATGCATAGTGAATAAGTGCGGGGTAGCTCTTGAAAGTAGTGTCAATGTACATTCCTCCTGCTTTACGTAAAACAGTCAAATTGCTCTCGCAAGTAAAACAGCAATATGATTTACTTTTGATTCATATACAAGGACTTCTCTCCCTAAAGCTAAGAGTTTTTCCTCCACTGTTTTGGGTAACTTTGGTATGTATTTCGTTTAAGTAGCATGCACACTTTTTCGAATTCTATTCACTTCATAAACTGTAAGCTTTTCGACTACATACCTAGTAAGCTGAATATTCTATTTGTCTTTTTTATAGTTGTGATCCAAAACACTAACAAGAATAGCATTAGAATTGGATAATTTAACATAAGACTTACAGGACCTTTTAGTTTATTTACTCCCATCGATCATATCCATCGACTGGTTTCTTGTGCATGAATTTGAATCCTTCAATTACGACGATTTACTTATTTTGTCACTTTATACAATCTGTATACCTTCATCCATGGTGAACGTCACGTCCTTCACGCCTGAGCACAATAGAACTGGCTGCACTCGAGAAAGGAAGTGCTGCTTGTCTCAGCAGCGCCCTCATAAACAAACGCTATTGGATAGAAATACAGACCAGATATAAATCAGCCTATTCAGACATTAATTGTTTAACTTTAGGACTCAATCCGGAAACACCAGTTCCCACACCCCGCGCGACAATCGAATAAGCAATCAGGGCTATCTAATCAAGCTAATTGATAGAAATATTGTTTCCATGCAGTTTATATGGAATATTTGGCTTCGTTTTAGAGGTTTTACAGTTAAAACTAGCAACTGATATTTTGGGTTTGGCCTCCTTATACTACACCACTTCTGTCACAAGAATTTCAAGGTGGGTTTCGGCATGACGGGTCTGATACTTCCCTTGTTAGTTAAATATGTATTTATGCAAAGCGTAGATTCATGGCCCACAGGGGTTTCCAATTGCAACCAGTGAAAGTTTTATCACATATTTATCTTCTTACTAGGGATGGGACCTTGATACCGTCGATACTTTGAGATAAACTTTCGATACTTCGAAACGTTTAATTATTGCGTTACTCAAAGTTGTTGTGCTTAGCTTTATGCTAATAAGGCATGAAAGGAGTCGAGGCTTCAAGTTATTGCTTCGCACGTATCCCCAAAGAGATGCTGGATTATAGTTCTTGATAGATCTTGACTGCGTTTCCTGTGGGTGAGTCAATGTAACATTCCATAAACTGTTGTGTCTAAATGAAAACAGGCAAAACTACGGGGGAAGGAGTAAAGGTACTCATGTAACATGAGCATTGTCCTAGTTGTGAATGAAGCTTCATTCTTGGAAATATTTGTTCTTTCTTTCCATTTGCTAGTTTGTGTTTACGCTAGTCAAACTCAGGTCAGGAGCATAGCTTGCAAGTAGCCGTACGACTAAAGGCTGGTTCACAACCGCCCGAGAACGGTAACCAGAACGGAAACGAGAACGGGAAGCAACGCACCATGCAAGATATTGGTTCACAACAGCCCGGTAACGAGAACGGGAATGCATATCGATCACAAAGTGAAAGTCGATTTTGGGCATTTGGGATTTCATTTGTTTTTAACTGACCAATGACATTTTTTCATCTACTTCCAATTTAGCCAAGTCAACGTCAAAATTCCATAGATAAACATTATCTAAATGCATATCCATTACATTTCCGATCCCTCTACTTATACCAAGCTTTCATTCATTTATTTAAGAGCATACATTAAAATTGTTTATTGTTCTTTTTCCATTTCCACCGGTTTTAGCTGTTCTTTGTAGCTTTTGCCATTGTTTCTTAGGTAATAGCCAGTTTTGAGTTGCATAAAACAAACTACAAATGATCCCTTCACCAGAGAAACCAACGCTGATTAGATTTCCGGGTATCGGGGTGAGGTTAGGAAGCACATTTATTACTACTCTGTATTCACTCTTAGGTTGATCCGCGTCAAAAGAAACCCCAGGTGACGAGTGCACCGCTATAATGTATCCTTCCGCCATTCGCACTAGAAATACTGTCACACTTTCAGACCATGTGGCGAGTACAAGCGGCACGTAGTGCAAAAAAGAACAGAGTCCTTATTTCGACAGCTGAAACGGTGACTAGCATATTCTGTTAAGAGTTAAAGGTGATAAGATTGATAGTTGCAACAAAATAAACGTTTGCATATATAATAATAGTTAATTCTAAAATAAATGAGCGAAAAATAAAGTAACAGGTATGCGATAACCTAATTTATTCGCTCTCTGGAAGCGGCAATTTATTAACTGTTGGCGGCTCATTTTAAAAACGAAATTGTGTACTGTTGCGCGAATTGCATTCTTCTTAAAATCAATACATTCTTGCATCGCGTATTTCATATGCTTTCTTTCTTTTTTTTTCCGGGTGTAACCACTTTTCTCGTTTCAGATTTTTCTGCACAAGCACTGTTTATACTTGTACTCGAAACACCGGTGAACTCAGAAGTTAATTTCACCATTTCTTTCGCGGAAAGTGTTGAATCTTTAAAGTTATGTGAGAAATATCCAACACTATTGTTTTTTCACCACTAGTTAATGGTTTGCGCGGAAAATGCTTTACGTAATTCGACGAAAACACCGTTCTCCATGATGCTAAACACAACTGCTGGTTTCTGGCTGTAAACAATATTCTGCGCTTACTCGGATGTCAGGTGACTCATACAAATTGCGTCATGGGACTTGTAGCTCTGTTTTACGGTATAAATCAGCGTTAAATAAAACCTTAGGTATTTGTGTAGAATATTATACTACTTAAGGATAAATTCATTCTAAAATTCAGAGATTAGCATGGGACTACTTTCCTGGTCGCATTGCTACCGTGTTGCCACACGGTGCATAGACCACGTGGGTATGTTTTGCCGCGGATCAACCTAAGAGTGAATATAGTTTAATGCCTTCCAGTTTCATGTTTCCAGCTTGCGACTATAGAGAGCACTATTGGCTGTTTCGCGTCACGGCCGACTAGAATAACCTCTAGAGTGAAGAGTCTAATATGCACAATAGGGATCTAATATGCCGTGCCCGGGAACGAGAAAGAGAAAGTTAAAAGTTGGGCAACTCTTCTTTCCCTTTCCCGGGGCCCGGGAAGGCTTCCCGTCGGTTGTGAACACTCCCATTTGAATACAAGTATTTCAACTTTCTCGTTCTCGTTCTGGTTACCGTTCTCGTTGGTTGTGAACCAGCCTTAATTTCCATAGTATGGATAAAGAAGCATTTAAAAGAATGTTTTCAGCACAAAATATGGCTACAAAGAGAAGGGAATTAATTTTTATTATTATTATCATTATTATTAGCCTTGGTAAACAATAGGGTAAACAACCTATAACGTTATGCAGATAAAAAAAAACTGCCAATTGGAGAATGTCAAACAGTAATAATTTCGGAATTAGCATACAATACAAAATTTGTTACATGCGTTTATACACAGAAAACTACTAATAAGAACGTAATTCAGTGAACAAGCTATCGTGTTTACTGCTTTTATAAAGTGCGTATCGAGTATGATGCCCAAAAGTCAGTATTGGTATCGAGTGCCAAGAAATAGTTGTGTCGTCCCATCCCTACTTCTTGCGTTTGTTAAGAAATACTTGCACGAGAGTGACTACAATGCTACTTTCAACCAGAATCTCAAAAGTGACATAAATGCCTCAAATGATGCCAAAGCTACCATCAAAGGTAGCGAAGTGGAAACGCGATCATTGCGCTAATTGAAAACAAAACGGGGAAACCTCTGATGGAAGACATACGATCACAGAAATTTACATAGCACACCTCCATAGTGAGAGAGTAGTGTGCCTACCTCACATTCGAGAGGTCTCGAGATTGATTTCGACTTGTTTAGATTACCTGAGTATGGGCTTCCGGGCTTTTCGTTTATCGTGAGACGAATATCGGCTAACTCTAAACTCTACTGCCCTGGACTCATTTCAATTCAGCATCCGATATCACCTACCTGTTAAAAGGTCATTATTACTTTCTCTACTACTTATAGTAAGTAGGGGAAGTATTGTATTCCACCCAAAAATTCGATGCCGAGATTTCACCGACAATATACGTTTTGAGAATATCATAGTTTTAAGATCTTTTCATGACAAATGAAATGTATATCTCGAATTTTCCGGGAATGTCTCCAAAAGTGTTCTTCATAGTGAACGACTTTTGCATAACTAGTAAACCATAAGAGATAGATAAAATTTTACTACACAAAAAATGTAGATCGCGTTAAAAATACACAATTTATGTCATATACATTTTTTTTGTTGAGTGAACCATTTTCGAGATATTGCTTGTTATTCCCTTAAATTTTCCAATACTTATACTTTTCTCAAATGGGAATTCGTTATTCATTTTGTTTACGTTCTGGACATGCAAAGAGAATGAAATGCTCTACATAGCAACTAGCTCTTAAAAGATTTGACTATCGCTTAAAGCCTACCATATTCCCCTTGCACCTACAAGAAAATTAGCAATAATATTAACATCTCGATTAACATGAAGCATATGGAGAATAAGCGTTTGTAAAAATAGTTTGTACAAGAGTAGGGAAAGTCATGTGAGAGTAACACATCAGAATTTTATTAAATGGGAACCTACATTTCGTATATTGTTTTCTTATTCCTCATAAAAAACTAAAGAACTTTTGTATAAAGCACCTTGCAGTTGTTCTTACGAACGTAAAAGTGTTGGTTCCCAATTACGAAACGTAACTTAATTCTCAAATGACCATCCATGGATGGTCCAACCATTCATTGTGCTCTTCGTACACAACCATTCAGAATTTAAGTTGTTATTTACGTTGGTATTGTTGCTATGTGGAGCATACCATTCTCTTTGCATGTTTAGGACATACAAAATAAATAAAGAATTCCCATTTGAGAAAAAGTATAATATTGGAAAATGAAAAAAAATAACAAGAAATATCTTGGAAATGGTTCACTCCACAAAAAAAATAGTATAACATAAATTGTATGTTTTAACGGGATCTACATTTTTTTGTGTAGTAAAACTTTGTCTATCTCTTACGATTTACCAGTTATGCGAAAGTCATTTACTGAGGACTTTTGGGGACATTCCTAGAAAATTGTAATTAAAATCGTTTGAGCCATTTTTGAGAAAATAAAAATTTTCGAAAAATGTTCCATGTAAAGGGTAGTCTGGGATGGTGGAAGTTTCTTGAAAATCTTCGTGTCGCATCCTTGGAAGATGTTAAACTCAAATACCAAGTTTGGTATTTATCCGACTTTTCGTTTTTGAGTTATGAGTTCTCTGTTCACTGACAGACAGACACACAGGACATGTTTCCAAAAATGCTTTATTTGGATTCAGGACACCTCAAAACATGTATTTTCTCCGTATCGAAATTTTGGGTGGAATGCAATACATCCCTTACTTACCATAGGTAGTAGAGAAAGTATAAAAGGAAATTTGTCATTTAAAGTGAAGCACTTGACAACATCTGTTTTTGGATCTCACTGAGTTAAGTGGTGGAATATATTTAGATAATGATCTTAATGGAGCCGACTGCTCTATATGGTTAACAACTTCTAAATGCCGGAGGGAAAAATTAAATAGTTATTTCACAATTCAAACCAAAACTTCTGAAGATAGTTGGAGGGATCCACCAAAAGACGTTCACCAGAAGAAGGCCATATACAGCAGCGGATTGAACTAATGGAGTCGGTTCCATTAAGATTACGTAAATATGTTCCACCACTTCCAAAAGTAGAAGTTGACAAGTGCCTGTTGTCTGGCTAAATTTCAAACAGTGCTATTGAAGACCAGTTTTATTTTTATTATTTTTATGCTTACTTTCTGATTTGCAAATTACTATTATTATTGTTATCATTATAAGAAAAACAATTGGAATGTTTAACTCGATATTATGGAGCAGAAACACTTAAAATAAAACCAAAAACTCATTTATAATTCTATAGAACAAAGTATATTACTCTATGGAGCAGGAACGTTGGCAATGAATAAGCAACAAGAAAGAATACTGTTAACAACAGAGATGTCTGGGAACCAAACTCGAGTCAATTGGCGAATTCAATGTTCCACCGGCATGTTGTCACAGTAGCTCAATGGTTAGAGCAACCGCACCGAGAACCGTGTTCAATTCCCGGCTGTGTCGTTGAATTTTTCAGTTGACTCTATTAAAAACTTGTCAAGACCGGAGTAATAATAATAAAGTAAAGCCTTAAGAAACCCATAAACTCCCAGCAATGAAGTATAGGGTCCTAAATAAAACACGTTCTATAAATGATAGAGGTTTATTTCGTTTTTTATTCTGGAACATAATTTATGTCATTACGCGTGGAAGAGAACGCCGCGACTTCGGTGGGTTGCGCGTATACGGTTGACCCAATTTTAATGACAGAAGAACGTAAATTTTCAACTTCACGAATAACACGCGTGATGTTATTCAAGATCATTTACTGTTTCTGGCTTGTTGACATAAACACGAAATTTAACATAATCCCACAAGAAGTAATCCAACGGCGTTAAATCACATGACCTCGGGGGCCAGTTAATGATGAAACCACAGGAAATGATGAAACCTCTGAACTTCTCCTTCAAAAGGTCAATTATTTCGAGCGCAGTATGACATGTGGCACCATCTTGCTGGAACCAGATGTTTCTGAGATCCGTACCATCCAATTAAGGCCAAAAAATCCCTTATAAGAGCCCGGTATCTTTCTCCATTGACAGAGCTTCCCCATCTTCATCTTAGAAAAAATATGGACCAATGATTCCACCATATCAAAATCCACACCGCACAGTAACCTTTTGGGGATGAAGTGGTCGTTCTTGAATCTGCATTGGATTGTGATTGCTCCAATAGCGGCAATTTTGTTTGTTAACACACCATCCATCCAAAAGTGGGTTTCGACACTGAGGATGGTTTTTCGACAAAAATCCGGGTCAGCTTCCAATTGCTCCATAGCTCAGTCAGCGAATACACGGCGCAACCTATGGTCGTTGGGCTTTAGTTCTTGAGTTAACACCATTTTGTAAGCGTGAAACGTCAAGTCCAGATGCAGAATTCGCCAATTTGTGGTCGGCGAAAGCCCCAATTCTTGCGCTCGACGAGCATTTGATTTGTTTCCGTTCTCGCGTACTCTCTCAAGAACGGCGCCTATGTTTTCGTTGGAGCGCTTACGTCGATTACGTCCACGCATTCTTTGGTCGCTGACAGAATCACTTCTTTCAAATTTATCGATCAAATGCCGAATCGTTCTCTCGCAGGGACGATTATGTACACCGTAAACTTCACGCAATACACGGAAGGTTTGGCGAACAGATAATCCATTTTGATAATAATTTTTCACAATTTCTACGCGTTTCTGAATGCTGTAACGTTCCATGGCTATTTGTCAATAACAACAGTAACCACATGAAAAAAATGACTGCTGTAACTCAATAACAACGGGAGCTATCACATGTTAAAGATAGGACACTCTTGTTGAAAGACCCTTTACTTGCGATAGTAGGTCGCCACTGAGATTGCCATCTCGAGTGAGATGCTTTGGTGGTCTGTCTGGGAACCCAGACTTGACTCAAATTGGGGTATTCAATGTCCCACCGCCATGTTGTCACAGTAGCTCAATGGTTAGAGCAATCGCATTTTGTTCAAATCCTGGCTGTGACGTTGAATTTTTCAGTTGACTCTATTAAAAACTTACCAAGAATGGTTATTTTCTGTAAAAAGTATAATTAATTGGATTAATTGTATAATAATAATAATAATAATAATAATAATAATAATAATAATGTAAAGCAGAGCTGTATTTGTGGCGGAGTGATTCTCGAATTTCAAGAAGGGATAGAATTAGAAATATAAAACTCGAGAAATAGTGGATGTAAAAAAGAATGTATTGGGAACAATAGAGGAGAATGCCATGTGAAAAAACTTCAAACGATAGAATACGAGAATGGCGCTGAAGGAAACAGAGGACGGGGAAGATCAAGAAAACAATGGATGAATTAGGTCCAAAGAAGCATGGCGTCTAGAGAACTAACGGATGAAGATGCAGAGGATAGGCATTTATGGAGAAATAAAATTATGAATGGGTTGTAGGAAAACACTGTATGGTAGATAATTCCTAAATAATAATAATAATAATAATAATAATAATAATAATAATAATAATAATATCGCTGCGGTCATTATCACCTTCCTCATTATATTTTCTACTGTTTACATAAAGCAGAAGTATTACATCGATACAAAAATTTGATATCGAAATCTCATTTAAAATAGACGTAAGGTCCCTGAATGGCTTTAGAAAGAGCTCCTGCATGTATCTGTCCTTTTTACTTTCTCTACTACGTATAGTAAGTAGGGGAAGTATTGTATTCCACCCAAAAATTCGATACCGAGATTTCACCGGAAATACATGTTTTGAGATCCCTGAATCCAAAAAAGCATTTTTGGAAACATGTCCGTGTGTGTGTCTGTGTGTCTGTGTGGGTGTGTCTGTCTGTGAACAGCATAACTCAGAAACGAACAGTCGGATAAACACCAAACTTGGTATTTAGGTTCAGTATCTTCCAAGGATGCGACACGAAGGTTTTCAAGAAAATCTCCCCACCCCAGAGTACCCTTTACATGGAAGATTTTTCGAAAATTTTAATTTTCTCAAAAACGGCTCTAACGATTTTGAATAAATTATCAATTGTTTAAGATATTTTTATACAAATAAAATGTATATCTTGTATTTCCTGGGAATGTCTCCAAAAGTATTCTTTATTGTGAACGACTTTTGCATAACAGGTAAACCATAAGAGATAGATAAAATTTTACTACACAAAAAATGTAGATCGCGCTAAAATACACAATTTATGTCATATTCATTTTTTTGTTGAGTGAACCATTTTCGAGATATTGCTTGTTATTCCCTTAAATTTTTCAATACTTATTTTCTCCAAATGGGAATTCGTTATTCATTTTTTGTCTTGGATATGCAAAGAGTATTACTCTGTGGCAAAGGGAATGGTGCTGCACCTAGCAACCAGCTATTAAGAGATATGTATGTGCTTAAATTCTACTGTATTTATATATTGCCCTTGTAAATATATATTTCCCTTACATCTACAAGAAAATTAGCAATAAGATAGAGTCTGCAAATGTTTATCTCGATTAACATGAAGCATATGGAGAATAAGCGTTTGTAGAAATAGTTTGTACAAGAGTAGAGAAAGTCGTGTGAGTGTAACACATCAGATTTTTTACCCCTTTCTTACAACATAAGGCACCACTTGTGATATTGAAATGAAATACTTGGGAAAAAAAATTTGGAAAGTAAACATTTCAGGCTTAACTTTGGAACCTCATAGACATATACTATTTATGAGAACTGAGGAGAACCTAGAAAAAACCTCATTCAGGGAGTGCGAAGCTGATGGAATTCAAGTCGCGAACCTTCCATTCATAATTTTGTGGCTTAACGACCTCGGTTACCAGCCTAGTGAACAGCGTAATTCTAAAGCGGAAATTCGGACCAGTACACATTTTGTATAGCTCAAGAACGTTTTCACAACTCAAGGTGAAGATTTAACGAAATTCTTATATTTCAAGAAATCCTTTACATGGAAAATGTCTCAATAATTATTTTTAGGGATAATCTCAGCTTGGACGTCGTTGACTCTTCCTGCTTTTCCTTTTTAACAGTTCGCAAATATTTGGTGGAGTTCATAATATGGTATGTTGAGACGATAAACCAGCTTTATAATTCACTTAAAACTGGGCTATTCTATTATTTTCTCTAAGAAAATTGTGGTGCCAGCCGACCTTTCTGGCCCACGGGTTTCTTCGGGGGTTTCCCCGTTCGCTGGGCGAATGCTGGGAAGAAGCATTACCTCCCTCGAATTTCTCTCTCCCTCATCATCTTCCTCTTTCACGTTACAGGTTGACTCCGGGGCTGTGGTCGGTCGTTTGCTGACAGATGGCGCAGAGGCTTCGCGTTGGACTCATTCTCCGCCCCTTCAGATGTCGGAGTCTCTGCTACTGCAGGACCCTCTAGAAACAAAGGACCTGGGGTTCGAGGTTGAGAAAAATGGCGGCAGTAGTTGGTGGTGATCCCTGAGGTGTTTACACATGCTAGCTGCTGTGTTGTGTTATTCGATGCTTGTGATTTGCAGTATTTTAGTAGCTGCAGCAGCTTGTTAGTGAAGCAATAGTGTGTGAAAACCTTTATTTGTGCAATTTAGGAAACGGAAATAATCCCAGTCATGTGCTTTCAGTGCCATCCACGTGTTACTTATGTTTACTGATATATTACAATTAGACTGTGGCTTCATTAAATGTAAAGTATATATATATATATTATACATTTTTAAATTATCTATTTGGGAATATAGTTTGTGTCACGGATACTATGGTGATATAAAGAAGAAACTGTATCACTTGGGGTCGTTATAGTCGTACAGATACTTAACCTAAAACATTACAACACCGTTGTGTTTCCGGGTGTAAATCGAACTTTGGTTATAATGAGTATAGGTGTAAGTGATTGTGATAAATACTTAAAAATATACCATAACAGTGATGATTTGCGTTGTAAAATACACCATGTGATCAAAAGTATCCGGACACCCCACAAACATGCGTTTTTCATCTTAGGTGCATTGTGCTGCCACCTACTGCCTGATACTCATTATCCGCGACCTCAGTAGTCATTAGACATCGTGAAACAGCAGAATGGGACGCTCCGTGGAACTCACGGACTTCGAACGTGGTCAGGTGATTGGGTATCACTTGTGTCAGAAGTCTGTACGCGAGATTTCCACACTCCTAAACATACCTAGGTCCACTGTTTCTGATGTGATAGTGGAGTGGAAACGTGAAGGGACATGTACAGCACAAAAGTGTACAGGCCGACCTCGTCTGTTGACTGACAGAGACCGCCGACATTTGAAGAGGGTCGTAAAGAGTAATAGGCAGACATCTATCCAGACCATCAAACAGGAATTCCAACCTGCATCAGGATCCACTCCAAGTACTATGACAGTTAGGCTTGAGGTGAGAAAACTTGGTTTCCATGGTCGAGCGGCTGCTCATAAGCCACACATCACGCAGGAAAATGCCAAACGACGCCTCGCTTGGTGTAAGGAGCGTCAACATTACACGATTGAACAGTGGCAAAATGTGTGGAGTGACGAATCATGGTACACAATGTGGCGATCCGATGGTAGGGTGTGGGTATGGCGAATGCCCGGTGAACGTCATCTGCCAGCGTGTGTAGTGCCAACAGTGAAATTCGGAGGTGGTGGTGTTACGGTGCGGTCGTGTTTTTCCTGGAGGGGTCTTGCACCCTTTGTTGTTTTGCGTGGCGGGATCATAGCGTAGACCTACATTGATATTTTAAGCACCTTCTTGCTTCCCACTGTTGAAGAGCAATTCGGGGATGGCGATTGCATCTTTCAACACGATCGAGCACCTGTTCATACTTCATGGGCTGTGGCGGAGTGGTTACACGACAATAACATCCCTGTAATGGACTGGCCTGCACAGAGTCCTGACTTGAATCCTATAGAACACCTTTGGGATGTTTTGGAACGCCGACTTCGTGCCAGGCCTCACCGACCTACATCGATACCTCTCCTCAGTTCCACACTCCGTGAAGAATGGGCTGCCATTCCCCAAGAATCCTTCCAGCACCTGATTGAGAGTATGCCTGCGAGAGTGAACGCTGTCATCAAGGCGGTGGGCCAACACCATATTGACTTCCAGCATTACCGATGGAGGGCGCCACGAACTTGTACGTCATTTTCAGCCAGGTGTCCGGATACTTTTGATCATGTAGTGTATTATAACTATGTATATTTGTGAGGTACAATAAAACAATTATGGATACCTATGTGAATGTGTGTAATGAGTCCCAGAGATTCTCATATACGGCGGTATTGCCATTCACATTTCCAAAATACGAATATTTAAAAGAAAACGCGGATCCTAAAACGGATCATAATCTAAAGTTATAAACTCTTTACGCCTTCGAAGGATTCACCTGTAATGCTTATCATTTTCTTTCGATTTTGTTATCAGAAAGGATAAATTATCTTGTAATGGTTCTTTTATAACGGTTCCAAGACAGAGATTAAACTGCAGAATGGTGCATTTCCGACAATTTTTTTTAAAATCAACCATCATATTTATGCCATAATGTTACTGCATGAATGTTGTTTTGCAATGCTGTTTAAGGTTATGTATTTCATATATTTCAGTTGCAGAGCTGGTTTAAGATTACTTATTTGTTGTATTTCAGTCTGTCGGTGTGTACTATCTGCAAAAACTAGTAAAAAATGCTATAAGTCACTAAGTAATAGGTACATTTTTGAATAATTATTGCAAACTTAGAAATTAAAAGCTTTCAGTGAAAGCAAAATTCCATCCTAAAGCTTCTAAATGTGGTAGATAATTACTGTAAACCATAGCATTTCGTGCGTGAGCCATCCAGTGTACATAATATTGTGTACAGTGTGATAAATGATGTAAATAGTGACAGATAATTTTGAGTGAAATCAACCAGCATCAACTGCAATATCACCAGTTCTGTTTCATGCAAGTACAATATTACAGTGCTTATAGTTTATAAAGCTGTGTAATTCGTAATTCAAATATGTAGTTGTAGTTTAGAAATGTTGTTAAGTTATAGCATCCAAAACGCAGTCTGCAGGAACGTTGTTTGGGGTTACATACGGTATTTCATTGGTCATCACTTAATTTTAAAATGCATTCAGTTTACTTTTAAGACAGCGTTTTTGTGTACAACAGAGCGTATGTCTACACAAAACGCATGTCATTACACCACATCAATTGTATTACTTTCTCTACTATGTATAGTAAGTAGGGGAAGTATTGTATTCCACCCAAAAATTCGATACCGAGATTTCACCGGAAATACATGTTTTGAGACCCCCTGAATCCAAAATAAGTATTTTTGGAAACATGTCCATGTGTGTGTGTCTGTGAACAGCATAACTCAGAAACGAACAGTCGTATAAACACCAAACTTGGTATTTAGGTTCAGTATCTTCCAGAGATGCGACACGAAAGTTTTCAAGAAAATCCCCCCACCCCACATTACCCTTTACATGGAACATTTTTCCAAAATTTTAATTTTCTCAAAAATGGCTCTAACGATTTTCATTAAAATATCATATGTTTAAGAAATTTTCATGACAAAATCTATATCTCGAATTTTCTGGGAATGTCTCCAAAAGTATTCTTCATTGTGAACGACTTTTGCATAACTGTTAAACCATAAGAAATAGACAAAATTTTACTACACAAAAAATGTAGATCGCGTTAAAATACACTATTATGTCATATACATTTTTTTGTTGAGTGAACCATTTTCGAGATATTGCTTGTTATTCCCTTAAATTTTCCAATACTTATACTTTTTCTCAAATTCGTTATTATTTTTTTTGTCTTGGCAATGCAAAGAGAATGAATACCCCATATAGCAACCAGCTCTTAAAATATTTGACTATCGCTTAAAACCTGCCAATTCCCCTTGCATCTACAAGAAAATTAGCAATAAGATTAACATCTCAATATCTCGATTAACATGAAGCATATGGAGAATAAGCGTTTGTAAAAACAGTTTGTACAAGGGTAGAGAAAGTCATGTGAGTGTAACACATCAGATGTTTTTACTGCTGAGAAGTCATAGCTTGTAGACAGAAGCTGTTTAAAGTATTTCCCAAATTATAGGTACTGTTCACAGACATGGATATGTTTTCTAAAAAATATTATTTTATTCAGGAACCTCAAAACGAGTATTTCCGGTGAAATCTCGATGTTGGATTTTGGGTGGGAAACCTTACTTCTTCTGTATACTATACGTAAGCATTACAGAAAGTAGTAATCTAGATAGTAAAACATTAATATCGTGTTCCCCTTCATCTTGTCATCTGTTTCAGGGTTGTAGGACCAGGTTACGGTGTTCGGCGTGTTGCGGCTGGACAGTGGATGTGCATTCTGTAGAGTTTTTTTCCCTCGCGACGTTGTGGAACTGCTCAGTTAGGTTTCTCCTCCCTGGGCCCTGTGGGGGGACTGCCGGGGGTTCAGTGGTTTGTGGGTGGGCTCAGGCGGTGTCGGATGCGTTTATCCGGAAACGTTAGGGAACTCGTCCATGCTTCCGCACGTCGTCATCGGGATCTGGTCGCCCTTCGAGTCTCTCCCCTTCATCCATCCCTCCCAGGGTTCACGGTAGAAGCAAAAAGGGCCGTTACGGAGCCTATTTGCGGTGCTCTGCCCCGATAGTGGCGGCCCCTCCTTTCGTCTGTACCTTTACTTAATATTGTGTTATATTATGCTAGAAGAAAGTTGTTCACATGCATTAAATATACACGTCTCCTGAATTTATTAAATTGTCTACCACATTATTTCGCACTTTATGCGTTCCGTGTTTTAATGACATTACACCACATATTATATTCGCAACTATTCCCTACTTTCCTCATTACAACAACACCGACACTTTTCCCTATTCAATAATCTGCAGTTCTGCATACCTTGGAAAAGAGAGGAAGACTGCTGCTTTGTTTACAGAGGAATCATGCGGTGTACAGGGTGTATCATAATTAATAGCAAATTGAAACGTTTGTAAGTATACGATAATAGAAGCAAAAACGTTCCAGTACACATGGGTCCGCAAACGAGTCGTGTGCGAGATTTATTATTGCGAATGTGTGGTTATGAGCCGCCACTGACGTGAATTGCTTGAGGATGTTCCCCTTGAGCAACTCGGGGTATGTGGTACATGCATGATGCCGCACCGGCACATTTGCTACTATGTAAGAAGACATCTAACGTAGAGATATGGTCCAAGATGGATAGGTCGAGGAGAGCCTGTATCTTGGCCTCCACGATTATCTGCTCTCAACCCTTTGGATTTTTCTGTATGGGGTCACCTCAAAAGTTTAGTGTCAGCACTCCTGTTGCTACCGTTGATGTACTGCAGCAGAGAGTTGTACGTCCTTGTCAAGAACTCCCAGATGATCCGGGGGTATTTGAAAGAATTCGAAACTCGCTGCAGAGACGAGTGGAGCATTGTATCTAGATACAAGGAGGACACTTTGAACACCTTTACAGGGAAGAGTGTACTGTATTAGTAACATGTAACATACTGAAGTAGAATTGTATTCCTTGTTAAGCTAGGCTATAAGTGAATTTTGAGGCAGTTTAGAATGACAATTATTAAACGAAAAGTTTACTTTTTAAATTCAGTTGTACTAATTCAGGACGATGTTGCTTAATGATGTCAGTGGCAGCTTGTAATCACCAGGCCTCGGTGCAGGGTTCCGAGAGCATGGAGTTAGGAGCACACGAACCATTGTGTTCTTTAGTTCCAGTGGCATGGCAGATAAAGTGTGCAAGTAGCCCTTGCCTCAACGCAATCTAGTCACAGTGCGTCAATTTTCCAGTGCGTATCGAGTGCGGAAACTAATTGCCTAACATAACAGTTTTGCATGATTGTACATGTTTTAACATTCTGAAATAGACATTCTCCACGAAGAAAAAAAAGTGCAAACAATATACATATCACAAAATAGATTTCTTCACAACTTCATTCCACCATATACATAAATATTTAAAATAAACAAATACATAAAGTAATAACCCAAATAATGCAAATGAATACAATACACTTCTTTACATGTCATTGCAGCGAACTACAAGGTGCATTCGCAATGTACCACATAAAAACATGTCCTATTTTCACTTAAAATGAGTTTATAGCTAGAAAAACCTCGTTCTTCGTCACATGACGTGACAGGTGCATAACGAAGGAATGGGATATCACACGAATAAACTTTTGTGGATTTGTATTCATTGTTTGAGTCCAATAAAAACGTCCTTAATGCACACATATCTGCAAAGCGAAAAGGAAATTTTTTAATTTGGCGTTCATACTTGCAATAACACAGTCTGATTTTGACTCATTCAGTTTTTGAAGCAGTGCAATTACGAACCCATATATTTTTACTTTCTCTACTACGTAAGTAAGTAGGAGAAGTAGTGTATTCCACCCAAAAATTCGTTACCGAGATTTCACCGGAAATACATGTTTTGAGGCCCCCTGTATCCAAAAAAAGCATTTTTGGAAACATGTCCGTGTGTGTGTCTGTGTGTCTGTCTGTGAACAGCATAACTCAGAAACGAACAGTCGGATAAACACCAAACTTGGTATTTAGGTTCAGTATCTTCCAGAGATGCGACACGAAGGTTTCAAGAAAATCCCCCCACCCCAGACTACCCTTTACATGGAACATTTTTCGAAAATTTTAATTTTCTCAAAATGGCTCTAACCATTTTGATTAAAATATCATAGGTTTAAGATATTTTGATGACAAATAAAATGTATATCTTGAATTTTCTGGGAATGTCTCCAAAAGTATTCTCCATTGTGAACGACTTTTGCATAACTGGTAAACCATAAGAGATAGACAAAATTTTACTACACAAAAAATGTAGATCGCGTTAAAATACACAATTTATGTCATATACATTTCTTTTGTTAGTGAACCGATTTCGAGATATTGCTTGTTATTCCCTTAAATTTTCCAATAATTATACTTTTTCTCAAATTCGTTATTCATTTTTACTTTCTCTACTACGTACAGTAAGTAGGGGAAATATTGTATTCCACCCAAAAATTCGATACTGAGATTTCACCAGAAATACATGTTTTGACACCCCCTGAATCCAAAGAAAGCATTTTTGGAAACATGTCCGTGTGTCTGTCTGTGTGTCTGTGTGTGTGTCTGTGAACAGCATAACTCAGAAACGAACAGTCGGATAAACACCAAACTTGGTATTTTGGTTCAGTATCTTCCAGAGATGCGACACGAAGGTTTTCAAGAAAATTCCCCCACCTCAGATTACCCTTTACATGGAAAATTTTTCGAAAAGTTTAATTTTCTCAAAAATGGCTCTAACGATTTTGATTAAAATATCATATGCTTAACATATTTTCATGACAAATAAAATGTATATCTTGAATTTTCTGGGAATGTCTCCAAAAGTATTCTCCATTGTGAACGACTTTTGCATAACTGGTAAACCATAAGAGATAGACAAAATTTTACTACACAAAAAATGTAGATCGCGTTAAAATAACAATTTGTCATATACATTTTTTTGTTGAGTGAACCATTTTCGAGATATTGCTTGTTATTCCCTTAAATTTTTAAATACTTATTTTCTAAAATGGGAATTCGTTATTAATTTTTTTTTGTCTTGGATATGCAAAGAGTTATAATCTGTGGCAAAGGGAATGGTGCTGCACCTAGCAACCAGCTATTAAGAGATATGTATGTGCTTAAAGGCTACTGTTTTTCTATATTGCCCTTGTAAATATATTTTCCCCTTACATCTTCAAGAAAATTAGCAAAAAGATAGAGTCTGCAAATGTTTATCTCGATTAACATGAAGTAGATGGAGAATAAGCGTTTGTAAAAATAGTTTGTACAAGAGTAGAGAAAGTCATGTGAGTGTAACACATCAGATATTTTTTTATGTCCTGGACATGCAAAGAGAATGAAATGCGCCACATAGCAACCAGCGTTAAAATATTTGACTATCGCTTAAAACCTACCATATTCCCCTTGCATCTACATGAAAATTACCAATAAGATTGACATCTCGATATCTCGATTAACATGAAGCATATGGCGAATAAGCGTTTGTAAAAATAGTTTGTACAAGAGTAGAGAAAGTCATGTGAGTGTAACACATCAGATTTTTTAATTTGGCGTTCATATTTGCAATAACACAGTCTGATTTTGACTCATTCAGTTTTGAAGCAGTGCAATTATGAACCCATATATTTTTCTAGAAACGCTTTAATATATTTATGTTCGATCTCGTTGAAGTGGATGTTGGCATGTACCAACCTGCTACACAAACTCGATAAAATTCTTTCTGATTTTCTATTTTGATTCTAATGTTGAAGACCTCTGTAGATTGTTGAATTTAACATTTTTCGTGTGTATTTTGGTATTGCAGTGTTTTTGAAAGAATCAAAATCTCTCTGTCAAGATGTGTATTTTTGCAGCGTTTCCAATATGCAGTGTTGTTTCCTTTGACGAGAAAATTTTCCTTTCCAAACTTCTCTATAAGTGCATCCTGAAGGGAACGCTTGATACTCGTATTCTTCGACATGTTTCAAAGTACTGTGGAGTATAAATAAGAGCAATTAACACTAACAAAATACCAATGAATATGTAAATACCACGAAACTATAGTTCTTTACTCAGGTAAGGGGACTGCATTAACCGGGACCAAGCAGCAATATGAATGTCTACAGTGACCTTCGCTACGCAACTACCTGTAGGTTGGAAGTGCTACCCCACTCATCGGACCAGGACATCAACTCAACCCCGTTCGCTCCCAACTTCAGTCTGCTAATTCTGTGACCCAAAACCGAGGCCTGGTAATCACACATTTGCCGCTCGTTTGCGGACCCAAGTTTACTAGAACATTTTTACTTTCTCTACTACGTATAGTAAGTAGGGGAAATATTGTATTCCACCCAAAAATTCAATACCGAGATTTCACCGGAAATATATGTTTTGAGATCCCCTGAATCTAAAAAAAGTTCCAAAAAAGCATTTTTGTAAACATGTTCGTGTGTGTGTCTGTGAACAGCATAACTCAGAAACGAACAGTCGGATAAACACCAAACTTGGTATTTAGGTTCAGTATCTTCCAGAGACGCGACACCAAGGTATTCAAGAAAATCCCCCCACCCCAGATTACCCTTTACATGGAACATTTTTCGAAAATGTTAACTTTTCTCCAAAAATTGCTGTAACGATTTTGATTAAAATATGATATGTTTAAGATATTTTCATGACAAATAAAATGTATTCTCGAATTTTCTGGGAATGTGTCCAAAACTAATCTTCATTGTGAATGACTTTTGCATAAATGGTAAACCATAAGAGCTAGACAAAATTTTACTGCACAAAAAATGTAGATCGCGTTAAAATACACAATTTATGTCATTTTTTTTGAGTGAATGATTTTCGAGATATTACTTGTTATTCCCTTAAATTTTCCAATACTTTTTCTCAAATGGGAATTCGTTATTCATTTTTTTATGTCCTGGACATGCAAAGGGAATGGAATGCGCCACATAGCAACCAGCTCTTAAAAGATTTGACTATCGCTTAAAACCTACCATATTCCCCTTGCATCTACAAGAAAATTAGCAATAAGATTAAAATCTCGATTAACATGAAGCATATGGAAAATAAGCTTTTGTAAAAATAGTTTGTACAAGAGTAGAGAAAGTTATGTGAGTGTAACAGATCAGATTTTTGCTTCTACTATCGTATACTTTCAACCGTTTCAGTTTACTCTATTGATTATGATACACCTGTATATGCCTAATATCTCCTATAGTAACTAGGTATGGTTAATCCTAAAATCATACAATGTATAAATAAGTAAATAAGAGCGTTCCATAGAACTCAAACCATTGACGCCATTTATATACTCACAGGCACTACGTTTATTTTGCACTTTACGAGGCATACACAGTGCGTTCCCTACCTCTGCGTTAATATCCCCTTTTCTTGATTTAAAGCGTTCATTTTGCATCCTGTCATGTAATGTCAGATTGCACTACAGAAACTGTTCTTCTCACATTATAGTCAGATATATCACAGCAGCAGCCAATAATATAAATTGTTTTTGAATGAATGGATATTTTAACTGAGGTATGCTTGCGTTTAAATAGAAGGCTACTTACAAATAGAGCATTATCGATATAACATCAGGGCATAGCAGTGCTGTATCTCAAAATGATATGGGAATGGTGGGCCACGTGGTATTTAGAATGGTACAATAGAACTGTGCATTTCAATTATACAGGTGGAAGCTAGGTTATCACATTAATTTAAACAGATCTCATTTTGTAACTTCCACTTTTTTTCCATGACAACTTCCTGCTGAGATATTTTACTTTTTCGAGAACATAAAAGAGACATGTTGGCAACGTTGCAGGGTTTGCTGATCCGTGATAGTGGAGGTGTCAGTTTTAAAACCAGTTAGAGGACACCACCTAAACAGTTTTCACTTTTGCTTTCACAGTGGCGCGTGTCTCATGAGCGTAAACAAACGTTTCGTGTCTGCTACATCCTAAGAATTGCATCTGAATTTTCAATGATGCATTTTGTAACCTAAATCCAAAATCTACGGATATGTTTTTATCAGCTCGTTCAACATTAAAATTAAATACCTTTTGCAATTAATACCGCTGTAATGTAATCAACCAAGCATATTTATGGCATGTAAACACAAAACAACCACATCGTTAGTCCCTTATTGGACGATGAACGCATTCCTTTCAGTTTACATTGTCCTAGTGCAGGCCAACAGCATGCCAGTTGTACTTGTTATTTCACCAAAACATTCCATCACTCTTTCGTTGTGTTTGTTTGCATTAAGGGACGCGTGGAAGACTAGTCACCTTCAGATAAAGGAGAGGAGTGAGGTAGGCTATGTTTTGTTTACGTCCAGAAGCTGGTTCAGATTGCGTGACCTGCTTTGACCTGTATGCAATGTTGCGAGTTCTACAGCCACATTACGTCTGCAAAGGGGTGTTCGGAATATCCTCTTAAGTGATTAATTATTTAAAATCCCTGTGTGATGTCACATAGTTACTACCAAAACTATGTCAGAAATATATTACTTTATTCATCTTACAAGTAACAAACTATTATCTTCATACATTCTCGTTTAGTTCAGTATTTAATTTGAAACGAAAACGACTGGTGAAAACACAAAATACCATTATGCTTTTTTGTTTGTAATACTTCTATGAAGCACACATTAGAAGGAATGTAATAATTTCTCTTCCACACAGTATATGCATAGGTATTGGCAACATTAGGATAAACAGTATATAGACCCGTTGCTTTAGGTACAGCATAAAAGTAGGCTATAACCACAGCTATAGCGAAAGATCTGGTATATGGGCCACAAGATTCCACCAACTAATGCGTTTAATAAATTTTCCTGCTTCGGCTGTATTGATTCTCCACGTTTTCCTCCCGAAGTTCGGTGGAACTCATCGTTCGATGAAACAGGTCATAAATTAAAACAAGAACGAAGTATGGAGACAGTATAACATCACTATTTTGCCCTTCTGGTTTCCTGCTCGCTCTCTCTCTCCCCTCCCTCCCTATTCTTTCTTTTTTTTTGGAAGAGTTGCGTAATTGTCATTTCAGGAGGATTGATTGTTTCCTGACCTCGTTACTTGTCAAAATATGAATGTGAGTGCTTTGGAATGACTTCTAAAGTGCGCAACTAAGTATTAGAGAGTGGCAAAGAAAAACTCTTATATGCTATGTTCACATGATATTCCCTACCCATTTTATATAACTTATACAAACAATAGGGGACGCAACATAATTCAGGTTACTAAAAAAAAGAAGATGATGCTACATATCAGGGCGGTCAACGTTCTAACTTGAGTCACTAGATATAGCATAACAAAGGAAATTATCAGACAAGCTATTTACAAAAGAGACGGTATTTCGGTCTTTTACTGGTATTATGATATTATTCTCATATTATACGAGGGTCGTCCAATAAGTAAGTTTCCTATTTTATAAAAAACATTAAACACAATTGATCATGTTAAATTAATTTTATTTATATTGTACAGTCCTTCTGTTACTTTTCTAAATAGTCAACATGTTTTTGCAAATATTTTTGGGGACGTGACACAAGTTTTTCCAAGCCAGTGTTGTACCAGGTCGAATCCTGCGTTGATCTTCGTCACGGTGTTAAATATGACCTTTGAGTCAGGGGAACATGTGAAAATCACTTGGAAAAAGATCTGGTGAATATGGAGGATACGAGAAAACATCCCAGTTGAATCTTCTGAGCTCAGCCTGGGTCAAGATTCAACTTGGAAGTTGTCTCGTATCCTCCGTATTCACCGGAGCTTGCCCCAAGTGGTTTTCACATGTTCCTCCAACTCAAAGGTAAACACTTTTAACACCGATGATGAAGTCAAATAAGTGAACAGCTGGTTGCGAGCACAGGACCCGACCTGGTACCACACTGGCTTTGAAAAACTTGTGTCACGTCGCAAAAATGCTTGGAAAAACAAGTTGACTATGTAGAAAAGTAACAGAAGGATTGTACAATATAAACAAAATTAATTCAACATAATCAATTGCGTGTATTGTTTTTTTTATAAAATAGGGAAACTTACTTATTCGACGCCCCTCATATACGAGGTGTGATCAAAAAGTTTCCGGAATGGCTTCACAACAATGCTGACGCTGAGGTTTCTGTAATTGTTACCCAGAGCTGTACATGCAGCGTTCCTTCCCGATAAAAATGATAATTCACGTGACTTCCTATGACCATGTAGTGACGAGGTAGACGCTCTGAAGTGAACACGTGTTTTGCCCTTGCTGCGATTTTTCCGCGTAGCAAAAATATCAGACTACGAACAACAAAGAACGAACATCAAATTTTGCTTTAAACTTGGTAAAACTGCAACAGAAGCCTATGAAATGTTAAGAACAACTTATGGGGAGGACGTTATGGGCAAAACTCAAGAATTTGAGTGGTTTTCGAAATTTAAAAGTGGTGTGACATCAGTTAAAGATGCAGATTGTTCGGGGCGACCCTGTTCCAGCAAAACTGATGAAAATGTCAATCAGGTGAGGGAAATGGTCTTAAATGATAGGTGCATTACAATAAGAGAACTTTCTGACTAATTAGGGATCTCCTTTGGAAGTGTTTAAAGCATTTTGAAAGACAATTTGGACATTAAAGGAATTTCCGCCAAGTTCGTGCCCCGCCTGCCTTCAAATGACCAAAAGGAAAGCCGTATGATTGCCTGCACAGATTTTAAAGAACAGCTACAAAATGGCCCACTGTTTATGGAGAAAATTATTACTGGTGATGAAACTTGGATTTATGGGCACGATCCAGAAACGAAGCAACAATCTTCAAGAGTCCTTCATCTTCACGCGAAAAAGGCCAGACAAGTACGATCCAAAGTGAAGTCAATGATGATTGTGTTTTTTGACATTAAAGGCATTGTACATAAGGAATTTGTGCCACAGGGTCAAACAGTGCTGCAAAAATTAAGGGAGAATGTGCGACGCAAACGGCCGGAGAAATGGAGGAGTGATGACTGGTTCCTGCATCATGACAACGAGCCCGCGCACAAAGCCCTTTCTGTTCGTCAATTTTTGGATAAAAATAGGATGAATACTGTTCCCCATCCCGCCTATTCTCCAGATTTGGTACCAGCGGACTTTTTTCTTTTCCCGTGATTTAAAATGCGGCTTTTTTTTAGGATATTGATTCCATCGCGAATCGCAGAGGGTTCTGAACATGTTGAAAGAAGAGGAGTTCCATAGGTGCTTCCAGCAGTGGCAAAAGCGCTGGGACAAGTGTATCAACTCCCAAGGAGACTACTTCGAGGGTGACAGTGCAGATTAGACAAAAAAAAACTGTTGTGTAGTATTTATGAAGTCATTCCGGAAACTTTTTGATCACACCTCGTATACTGCTCTGTAGTATTCTTTTGTTCGGTTCAAAGGATTGGTCATCCCCTTCCTTCTCCGCCACAATCGCCAATTATCTATAACGTGAATGCATCTTAAGTATTCAATTTTAAATTGAACATTGAACCGTATTGATTGATATAACATCCGTATGCCTGTAATGTCTAAATGTTGCAAATTGCTATATTGTAATAGTGTGAAGAACAACTTATAGTTGCATTTTAAACCAAACAATTACATTTATTCGTTTTGTTGTGCGTATATCTTCTTCTTCTTAAAAAATAGGGTACATAGCACGGAGGGGCCCCCCGGAACCGCGGCAGAGCACCGCACGCAGGCCAGGCGGCCCATTGTGCGGTGTGACCCCTGGGAGGGATGAGGGGGGAGACCGGAAGGGCGACCAGATCCGGATGCTGGCGGACTCAAGCATGGATGGGGTCCCTAACGTTTCCAGATAGAACGCATCCGACGCCGCATGGTCCCTGCCCACAAGCCACCAACCTCCAAGGTCCCCCGGAGCCCATGCTGAGGAGAGATCTAACTGAGCGGTTCCGCAGTGACGCCAAGGAAGACACCTTTACAGAGCGCAAGTCACCGCCCAGCCGCAACCCGCCGAACACCGTCCCCTGGTCCTACAATTCTAAAACAGATGACAAGGAAGATGATGCGTACAGGAAACGAGAAGAAGGAGAGCCGCGGTAGAAGACGAACCACCCTGGCATTCGCCTGGCGACCCGGGCCAAATTAGGCGGACGCCGGGGATCGATCCAGGTACCTCCCGAATGCGGGCCACAGACGTAACCGCCTGAGCCATTCCGTTCGGTTCTATTTAACTGTAAAGGTAACACCTAATAATTACTAGTAACCTAATAACCTAATCTAATAACAATAATAATGAAATTATCGTAAGATTAGCCTTATTAATAAACTATAACTAACCTAATATAAATAGTAATATAATTAATATTGTAATCAGTGCGTCACTTGGTATCTACATGGTCGACATGCAACGTTTAAACACCTTTGAATATAAAACCACGGCGCCAACGTAACAGAAACGATATAACTAACCTTCACAATACATGTAACAGGTGCATATTTGCGGAGGAGTTGCTAGATATGAATGAAACCTAACAACCCGAATATCACCATATTCTAGTGACATTCAAAGTGGTCGAAAAATGTCAAGGTTGCATTTAGTAGCCTCTATACCTAACTTATCTATCTCTCTACTTCATATTAATTCAGATACACTTTTGCAGAATTAATTTTATTACACATTTCTTAAGAGGGATGCCCAAACCGAAGAAATAGTCAAACGTTTTAGAACTGGACGCTACACACTGGCCTTAAAATTCCATAATGTTTCCATGACATCGCGAAAAAAACTGAATGATGACCCCTTCAAAATTGACAAACGTTTTGAAAAATTCAAACCAACAAGAATATTTCGCAAATAGCTGATACCACAAAATGATTACTTGAAATAAATTGTAGGCTTTAAAGAGATCTGCATTTTCTGTGTGTATTTGTCTTTTACCAGTAATACATAACTATACAAAATTACTTCCGAATAAGTTAAATAATGGTATTTTAATAAAAATCGTTGAGTCGTTTTTGAGAAAATTATAATTAATGAAAATTTTACCAGTTAAAGCGTAGTTTCGCGATAGCATCTTTGCAAGTTACTGAATTTAATTCTAATTTGGTATTTATCCAAGATTTAGTTTTACATGCACACACATACCACGACCTTATTATAATTTTTTTGAGGCGGATTAGGGGGCTCCAAATCCTTATTTCGGTAGTATCTCATTTTGAGATCTTCTTGTGGTTTACCGGGAAACTTCGAGTCAGTTGAGAAATTTAATGCCGTACCGGCATGTTGACATGGTAGCTCAGTTGGTTAGAGAAACCGGACGGAAACCGGAATATCGTGGTTCATATCTCGGTTATGGTATTGAATTTTTCAGTTTGTATCAACTTTCCATCTTTTTCCTACGCACGGCTTACTTACCAGCTAACGTAAGTATTTCGATTTTCAAAACCAATCTACCAAGTAAATCTAGTGATTCCGAATATTCTATTATTCACAGTTTTTAAATTAAATTTATAATGAACAATATAAGATTTACAGTACACATTAACGTTGAAGTTTAAACGAAATGTTTCGTCCTTTATTCTTTCCTCAGTTGCAAAAACAGTGTAGTGCATGCGGCGGTATTATTGTTTGTGTTCGAAAGATGCTACTATTTATCTGCCGTACGTATGAAAGACAATTTGTCGCGGTCACTTCGTGTTATCTTTTACTGGGCGCCTGTTATTGTATTTAATTTTGGGTTCACTGTCCTCCGGCTAGCTATGATTTCTCGGTCAAGCACTTATCTTATACAGGTGTGTAAACGGAAAGGAGTTTTTATCCAAAAATAACACTTGATAAAAGAACTTGTTTTACACTTTTATTGTCGTAACACATTATTCACTTTCACCTATTAATCTTGTCACTCGCCAAACTGAAACTGTTATAATAACTTCTTTACTGCCCATTATTAATTCGCGTACTTCAACTTTTTGTGTAATTAACTTTACGGCACGAGAGATTTTTCATAAATTTGCTACGCGTAACCTTGAACTGCGTGCGACGCATACTCCATGAATGCCTTCTTTGAACTACGTGAAACTTGATTCTGACACTGAATTTATACTTCCTCGCCCCAATATGCCTAAAGATTATAACCGAGCTGCTATTGGTTAATAAAACGCGCCAACATTAGCGTCTGTATTTATGTCCAATGAAAATTACGAAAACATATGCTCTAGGGAAAATGTTCCAGCAAATTCTAAGAAAAACGCGCCACTCTGACGTCATTTGCTCGTCTCTAATAATGATAAACAGCTCACTCCCTCGCTACATTATTGCACGCTATTATTGTCAGTTTCAGTAAGGCCGTATAAACCCACTTCTCGACAATAATTACAATCAACAAACATCTCAAATCAATGTCACACAACAATGCATATTCACACTACAATCACTCTGACATTTACATTTTTGTGATACAAATTACTGCGTCATGCACAGTGTTGAGAAATTTATCAATAATATCATGCAGACGAATGGAAATAGCAGTTTTGTTACACAAAAATCTGATGTGCGGCACTCACATGACTTTCTCTACGCTTGTCCACACTATTTTTACAAACCTTATTCTCCATCTACTTCATGTTAATCCAGATAAACATTTGCAGAAACTTATTGCTAATTTTCTTGTAGGTGCAAGGGGGATATGGTAGGCTTTAAGTGACCTGGTTGCTATGTGGAGTATTCCATTCATTTTGCATGTACAGGACACAAGAAAACGAATAACGAATTCCCATTTGAGAAAAAGTATAAGTATTGGAAAATTCAAAGAACTAACTAGGAATATCTCGGAAATGGGCCACTCGACAAAAACATGTATTTGATATAAATTGTGTGTTTTAACGAGATCTACATTGTTCTGTAGTAAAACTGTGTCTATCTGTTATGATTTACCAGTTATGGAAAAGTAATACAGAATGAAGAGGACTTTTGGGGACATTCCCAAAAAATTCAAGATATACCTACATGTCATTTGCTATAAAAATGACTAAAACATATGATACTTTAATCAAAATCGTTAGAGGCATTTTTGAGAAAATAAAAATTTTTGAAAAATGTTCCATGTAAAGGGTAACCTGGGATAGGGGAGATTTACTCGAAAATCTTCGTGTCGTACCTTTGAAAAAACATAAATACCAATTTGCTATTTATCCGACTTTTCGTTTTTAAGTTATGCTGTTCACAGACACACACACACGCGGGCCTTTTTCTAGAAATGCTTTTTTTGGGGGATTCAGGGTCTTCAAAACATGTATTTGCGGTGAAATATCAGTATCGAATTTTTGGGTGGAATCCAATACATTCTCTACCTACTATGTACGTAAGAATTTGTATACGCACTAATAGACGATAGAGGTAGAGAAAGTCATGTGAATGTATCACATAACCGGTAAACCGTAAGAGACAGTCAAAAATTTACTACACCAAGAAAAAGAATGCAGATCTCCTTAAAAGACAATATTTGTCACTATGTCACATACACTTTTTTTTTTTTTTTTTACACTTTCCCAAATGGGAACCGTTATTCGTTTTATATGTCCTGAAAATGCAAAGAGAATAGAATGCTGCAAATAGCATCCAGCTCTTAAAAGATTTGATTATCGCTTAAAGCTACCATATTCGCCTTGCACCTACAAGAAAATTGACAGTAAGATAGTTTTTGCAAATGTTTATCTCGATTAACATGAAGTAGATGGAGAATAAGCGTTTGTAAAAATAGTTTGTACAAGAGTCAAGAAAGTCATATAAGTGCAATGCATCAGAAGTTTTTTCTATCTACATTTTAACCCAAATAAACCTTTTCAGAAACAGCTACATTACAATTTTTTTTATAAATACAAAGAGAACAGCGACAGTAAAATGACGCTATATGTTGGCCTTAAAATTCCACACTTTCCATACGATCGCGAGAAACAGTACAACACCAGGGGTTGCTGCCCCCCACTGAAATCAGGAGGAGGGCACCAACCGAGTGGATCTCTCATCCCCGAGAGCTTTTCCTGTAGACAGGCACCTGAACATTTTAAACCGCACCCCCCGCCGTTACAGAGTGGAAGGGATATGCCATGTACGCACGTTAACCCGAAAAGGGGTAGACTACCGATCAACCTCGGTGGGGCCACCAGCACACTAACGGACCTTCTACCGGCTCTCCAGAGCGGTACCGGAGGACATTGAGGCGCCTTACATCCCCGCCTGGACGATGACCATCCAGACATACTCAATCTCCCATGGGTATCAGGAACCACTGCTCGCCGAGCCCAACCCAATCCAAATAATACCCTCACGGTTCGGGCTCGGATATTTGGTCCAGCGTACTTTTAGTAACGTCAGACGTATCACGAGTGCTCAGGGTCCGCAGTACTTGCACCATGGCAGCTGAAGGGTCGGACCCCCCCCCCTCCCTTTACGGGGAATCTCGAGAAACAATTTAGTGTTGAAAGGACTTTACCTTTAATAACGGATATCTCAGAAACGGCTTATACCAAAAAGAAAATGTATTTTAAGTAAATTGTGTGCTTTAAAGAGATCTACATTTTTTGTGGAGTACGTTTTCGTCTGTCGCTTAACATTCACCAGTTATACAAGATTATACAAAGTTGCTTCCGAATGAAGAGGACTTCCTAGGTTAAACCCTGAAAATTCAACATAAACATTTTATTTGTCGTGTAAATATCTTTAATATGTGGGATTTTAATCAAAATCGTTAGAGCCAGTTTTAGAAAATCAAAATTTTTGAAAAATGTTCCACGTAAAGGGTAGTTCGGGTTGAGAATGTTTTCTCGTAAATCTTCGTGCCTCATCTTTGAAAGACACTGAACTTAAATACCAAGTTTAGTATCTATCCGACTGCTTGTTTTTTGGATTCGTGGGGCCAGAAAACATGTATACCCGATGAAATCTCGATATCGAATTTTTGGGTGGAATGCAATGCTATGTACGTAGTAGAGAAAGCAATAATAAGTATGCAGCGGAGCTTCTCTGTCCACGTTATCAAGTGTCTGCACAATCAACAAACAGCACATGCAGGTTTTAATAATAATACGAGGGTGACACTGAAAATGTGTAGAAAATCACACAAGGATTAGTTTTAAAACATTTAAATGACTTTATTGCTATTCCCCTTTAATATGAATATAATTTTGCATTCGATGAAATCATTCCTTAAAGTAATGATGCCACTCTTCCTAAGGCAGTTCAGAAACCAGGTTTTTATAATGTTCCACTGCTTCATCTGATGACAAAAAATCTGATGTGTTACACTCACCTGAACTTTCTCTATTCTTGTACAAACTATTTTTACAAACGCTTATTCTCCATATGCTTCATGCTAATCGAGATGTTAATCTTATTGCTAATTTTCTTGCAGGTGCAAGGGGAACATGGTAGTATTTAAGCGATAGTCAAATATTTTAAGAGCTGGTTGCTATGTGACGCATTTCATTCTCTTTGTATGTCCAGAAAATAAAAACAAATGAATAACGAATTCCCATTTGAGAAAAAGTATTGGAAAATTTAAGGGAATAACAAGCAATATCTCGAAAATGGTTCACTCAACAACAAAAATTATATCACATAAATTATGTATTTTAACGCGATCTACATTTTTTGTGTAGTAAAATTTTTTGTCTATCTCTTATGGTTTACCACTTTACCAAAACTCGTTCACAATGAAGAATACTTTTGGAGACATTCCCAGAAAATTCGAGATATACATTTCATTTCTCATGAGAATATCTTAAACATATGATATTTTAATCAAAATCGTTAGAGCCATTTTAAAGAAAAGTAAAATTTTCGAAAAATTTTCCATGAAAAGGGTAGTCTGGGGTGGGGGGATTTTCTTGAAAACCTTCGTGTCCCATCTCTGGAAGATACTGAACCTAAATACCAAGTTTGGTGTTTATCCGACTGTTCGTTTCTGAATTATGCTGTTCACAGACACACACACACACACGGACATGTTTCCAAAAATGTTTTTTTTGGATTCAGGGGGTCTCAAAACATATATTTCCGGTGAAATCTCGGTATCGAATTTTTGGGTGGAATACAATACTTCCCCTACTTACTATACGTAGTAGAGAAAGTGAAAATGAATAACGAATTCCCATTTGAGAAAATTGGAAAATTTAAGGGAATAACAAGCAATATCTCGAAAATGGTTCACTCAAAAAAAAAAATGATATCACATAAATTGTATATTTTAACGCGATCTACATTTTTTGTGTATTAAAATGTTGTCTATCTCTTATGGTTTACCAGTTATGCAAAAGTCGTTCACAATGAAGAATACTTTTGGAGACATTCCCAAAAAGTTCGAGATATATATTATATTAAACATATGATATTTTAATGAAAATCGTTAGAGCCATTTTTGAGAAAATTAAAATTTTCGAAAAACGTTCCACGTAAAGGGTAATCTGACGTGGGGGAATTTTCTTAAAAACCTTCGTGTCACATCTCTGGAAGATACTGAACCTAAATACCAAGTTTGGTGTTCGTTTCTGAGTTATGCTGTTCACAGACACACACACGGACATGTTTACAAAAATACTTTTTTTGGATTCAGGGGGTCTCAAAACATGTATTTCCGGTGAAATCTCGGTATCGAATTTTTGGGTGGAATACAATACTTTCCCCTACTTACTATACGTAGTAGAGAAAGTAAAAATTAGCGGTAAACAGACAGTTGTGCACCAATCGGCAGTAATGGCACGTCTATTTTCTAATGATATAGTAGCAATAGGTATGGTCCGTTTTAGAAGAAACAGCACCCATTTTCTTATAACATTGCGAATTCGTCGGGCTTTTGCAGGTTTAGGTTCTGTTCGAAGGACCCACTAACTTTTCTTTTCAGGATCATAACAATAAATCCAAGATTCATCACCAGCAGCGATATTCCAAACCATATTTTAATTGCCGCCTTGGAATTTTGTCACAGTTTTTCTGCACCAATCAATGCGTTGTAGTTTTTGATCGCGAGTCAGTTTATTTGGAATCCATCGGCAACAAAGTTTTCTCACGCGTAACTGCTGATGTAAAATGTTTTGGATTTGGCGCATACCAATGCCCTATGTCAGCCGAATAAGTTCAAAAGATGTCCGTCGATCTCCTTCAAGCATTGCTCGAACAGCGGCAATATTTTCATCAGTAACAGCAGTTCCTGGGCATCCTTCACAAAATTCATCACTAAGAAAAACCCGATCTCTTTTGAATTCGCTGCACCAATTATAAATTGATGCCTTAGATGGGGCTTCTACGCCAAATCCATTTCTAAGCCGATCTTCACAATGTTTAGGCGCTAATGACGATTTAAAATCGTAAAACATCATATCCCGGAAATATTCTCTAGTCAAATTCATTTTTGAGTGAACACAAAATATTTAATTGATAACAACTAACAAACTATTAGAAAAAATGGAGATACACAGCAATCAACTCGCAAAACATCAGAAAGTAGCTATCAAATGTAAAGAAAATTCATTTGTTTTTAAAAAGATAGCATTCTACAACTTTTCAGTATCGCCCTCGTAAGAATATAAATAATAATAATAATAATAATAATAATAATAATAATAATAATAATAATAATAATAATACTTTTATTTAGCAATTATCTACCATACAGTAGTTTTCCTACAAACCGTTCATAATTTTATTTCTCCATAAATTCCTCTCCTCTGCATCTGCACCTGTTAGTCCTCTAGATGTCGTGTTTCTTCGGATTATTATTATTATACTACTACTACTACTACTACTACTACTACTACTACTACTACTACTACTACTACTACTAATAATAATAATAATAATAATAATAATAATAATATAAAGCATGAAGCCTATAAGGTTACCGAGCTGGATGTCTCCGCGATGAGTGAGGCTCGCATTCGGATGGTACCGGGTTCGATTCCCGTCGATTGCCTACGCTGACCTTGGATATTTCGTGGTTTTCCCTGGTCGGTAGGCAAATGTGGGGTTACCCAGAGGGAGAGTTCAACTTTTTTTAACAGGTCGTGGCGCGTACGTTACTCGTGTTACTGGTGATAACTATTTAAAAACAATATTATTATATACCTATTATTCACAATTTTAACTACTCAAACCTTAAAACCCTAAGTACTATGTTTACTTTATATGGAGAGTCTGTGAAGCAGCTCGTAGATACACATGAAAGGCTTTCGTCGTGAGCGTTACCGTCCAGTCGGACCGGTTATATATTCCCATAATTACTCATATAACCTCACATGATGAATGCTAGCTGTAGTGCAGAAAGTAGCAGTATACAGAGGTCTTTGTTACCAGAGACGACTCCCGGAACTGTGCCGTTACTTGCTTCTTGTGCAATATTCTCGCTTGTTTTTGTGTGTATAAAGTGAGAATTCCCGTGTAAACAATGTTATCTACTTCAACGGATGAAAATCTGTCGTTCCACTTTAGCCCTTTTACTACCCGCGTAGCTTTAAAGCAACGTGCACCAAAAACAAAAAAGTTGCCTTTTTATTTTTAGGCGTATATACATTTATCGGTTTCTGTTCAGTGGGAAATTTACATGTGCTGGAACTCACAAGTGCTTTACCGGAAGTGATGAAAACATGCTCGTTACAAATGTATCAGGAAACAATCGTTAGGATCTGTGAGTGTTACACACGCAATGTCAGAGTGGACTCTTAGGATTCCTTTAATAGTAATAGGGAGGAAAACATTTTTGTAGAAACTGGAAAAATACCAACATGCTTTCACGCTGATTTTGATACATTTGCAACAGAGAATCGTTGAATCAGCCTCAGCAGCAGTGTTGGCAGTACCGCAGTTGACTCAGGAGAATGGCTTTGTCTTTGATCTGCAAGCACGCAGTGGACTAGGGAGCTTTTTGCCTAAGATGCAAATAGTGTAACACCAGCCGTTCAAAAGTATTGTCAACAAGTGCAGTTTCACATGTGTATGGTCATAATTATATTGTTTTATACGTATGCAGGTTTTACAGGTTTACTTATTGAAAGTATGATCATAATTGTTTTGTTTGATGCGGTAGTATAATGTATTACAGATGCTACTTCGTGTAATATTTATTGTTCCGGAAAAGAAAGGATGAGTACCTTAGGAACAGGCTGTGAAGCAAAAGAGCGAGAGGGAAGAACAATACAGCGCTGGCTCGAGCTCTTATGTCAACCACAAGGTCATAGCTAAACTCCTGAGTCAAACACAGTACTTAGGTGTCACGCCAAGCGACTACATATTACAAACGTGGTCATCGGCACACTTCCCCTACATAATCATAGCACTTTCGGAGTGTGCTACAGCGGCACACGTATATACTCTGTCTCAGACAAGAACAATCCTGTTGTAAACAAAAGGCGGAGCAGAATCAACCCACCACGTGTTTGACGTACATGTATGCACATAAGTTTTTCAACACTAGCTGTAGCAGCGCTAACTTCTTGACAATAAATCTAGTAAGACATTGCCAATCACTTACAAAATCTATGTGTTACAGAATTATAGAACAACTTAGTAAAAACCCTTGGGAGGGGTACTCACTTAGTCATGTACCCCCCTCTTTAACTGCCTTGGGCGGGCATGTCCCTTGCCTCTGAGTCACAGCGCCACACGCCATAACTTCGCCTAGTTCGTGTTTTATTTTATGTTATTCTCACAAAATCGTTTATCACTTTATCACACCAGTCTTGTAACCATCCAACTTTAGAGGCAGGATTAAAGACACAAGAGCATTGCAACAAAAGTTTATAGATTGCTGTGACAGGCCACGCAAAGAGCAAGGTGCAGCGGATTCGAAAGAAAGTGTTTGCATATAACTAGCGATAGCATTTTACCTACATACGGTATTATCATAGGGTATCTTCCAAAAGTTAATTCACACTTTTTAGGGTATTTCATAGCCTTTACTTCCACATCTCCCTCTTCAAGGAAAAATGTTCCTCGCTGCCCGATTTTCGTAATATAAATTGTTTAAATTGAAGTTAAAAAAAACCTAGCGGCTTTAATTTTTTTACAGGGAGACCAATTACACACGATCATCTCTCGAATCTGTGCTCTTTAACATACCTTTACAGAATAGTTTTTAGATTTTTGAGTTATCACGATGTAAACAAGGTCCTATTACATTTGTTCACTATAAAATTGACGTGTTCAAACAGTGCCGTGACACTTGTTTCCCGCGCATCAGAGCATTTCGTCTTTAAAGACACCTCATTGGATATCTCAATAACTAAAGGCAAAAGACAAGTAGGGGCGATTTATCCCTCTTGAATAATGACGCAATGCGTAGACCGAGGGATTTTACAAGTTGTTACACTATAATATTATCGTGTAGTAGCATAAGGTTGCGCTTCGGGGCTGTTTAAGCATCGCAAAACAATGCGCGGTCGTTGCCTCTTGCCACTTCTTAAGGTTTGCCTCGGCTGTTTTATTTCGGCACATTGACAGGCCTGCTCTGTGATGATAAACTGACAGGTTTTTAATTGCATTTATTACGTAGCGTTCTGGGCCTGTGAAGTAGTGAGAGGCGTAGGGAATACGGTCTTAAATATCAGAAGGGACTCTGTACGTTAAACAATAACATCTAAATCAGCATTCATCTCGAGACAACTTTCTTCCGAGAGGCCCGCATGGTATAGGAACACAACGTATGTATTATGCAACTGTTTCATTAGTAATACAAAGTTGACTGCATATTATTTAATAATAATAAGTTAATACTGTATAACTGCGCCTGCCTTAGGTTTAATATAAGTCTCTTCTTTCAGAATTCACAAGCCTGTAGTGTATGTGCAAGGTTCAGAGAAATGAAAACATTAATAGACTGTTCTCTCCCCGAAACTAATTCACGCTAAGCAATGATCAGAAAACTACTTACAGTGCTGTACTTCTTAGAAGCGCTTATTATGTGAAAACAAACAATAAAAGAAGACACCCATGAACTTCCCTCCAACAATCAGCTGCCTAAGAGCGCTCCGTCTCACTGCCTTTATCTCTCTTCCTTCCCATATGTTCACAAAAGGATCATTATTGGTTTGAGGCGGATTATAACAGTGGTAGTGGTATTGGTGGTATTTATTACGTATTTAGTATTACATTAATTGCATAACACAGTCACATGGGTCATAAGACCGTACATGCTCTCTAGAAAAATACCTGGTCTGTATACGTGACTTGCAGTATCGACCAGAAAACAACTTTTTTTTATAATCACCGCACTATATACATAAATATACAATTGAAAAAACACTCTGAATCACACACTCACTCACACACACACACACACACACACCCACACACTCAAACACACACACACACAGTCGCGCACAAGTACTCAAGCACCACATATGTTAAAAGAAAAATTACATAAACACCTTATCTCTTACTACACGTACTTCCATTAAGTATGTGCCCAAGCTTGGCAAGTTTTGGCTGTTTAGAATCAAGTCCCAGCATGCTGTCCTCCGTCTGTTGGAAGCCAAAAATAATTCCGGTAATAGTTTTTTCCTAATACCCTCCGTCTGCACGCATGCTGCCAAAATATGCGTCCAGTCTTCTTGTTCCCCGTATAATGGGCAAATCCTCCTGCCATCGTCATCAACAATCTTGCGAGCTTTCCACCCTCCCAACCTAAGCCAGGCTATTCCAGTCCTCTGTTTTATACCTAATTCCAAAATATATGTTTCCTTAACCCGCCTAGTTTTTATTTCATTTTGTAGCTCCAATGTTGATCTTTGTCTACATTCAGATTCTATTTTCTGCCTGTTTAAATCGCATAGTCGTCTTTTGACTTTTCTCACGGCACTGTGTGTATTTTCATTACCCCTTTGCCAGATATCATTTAAGCCAATTTTTGATAATTCGCGTTGCAACCCCGCCGCCCACCATTTTCGATGCTCTATGTTGTTCATTTGATGACGATAACATATTGCCCTGAGAGTTGTTTGATCACCTTTAATTATTCGCAGCCAGTACCTAACTACGTTTAGTTTAGCAAATAGCATCCTACCTCACGAAGAACTACGTACCCCTCCCCAACCCTAGAATGCGCTTCCAAAAATTACATTGTGCTTTATTTACATTGATTAAAGAAACTATAATAAAAGTTATCCACGCTTTCCTCTTTTGCTCCTCCTCTCTCTGAAGTATGGTTTATTTTAGGTGTTGTATTGTAGTTCTTATGTTGGGGAGCCGAACTTGAAGTAGTTGCAACCGCACGTATGGTAAAACGTTTCCGGTAGCCTTCGCCCTAAATGTAATTTCCGGTGGCCTTTGACCCCAAGAAAAAGTTTAAAAAAATATTAACTTTGTAATTTTGACTGTTTCTTTAAATATTATACATTTATGTATGCCTCGGCTGCGTCAGTATTTATTTTTAGAGACATGAATGTCTTAGCAGGGAGTGGTGCGACTGAAGAATGTAGGCTTACACAGATTATAATTTTACTTCACTCCTTTTATTAATGCTTGACACTATTTAAATAATACTTCACTGATATAGAGAGCTGTGAGATTTTTTTATTAATTACTTGCACTTTTTAACACAACTATTTTTCGTCTCACACTGAATACATAATAAATTCCTCAAGGACGCATCTTGCGTCCGGTTAGGAACACTGTCTACAACCAACTGACTTCTAAATTTGTAAATTTTGCTATATTTCAGTTTCTGATTCGCTAATTCTACTCCAATAGAATACCTTAATTTAGCTAAAGCTTTTTATGGTTGTTGATTGGCTATTTATAAACGGTCTCAAAATTTACATTATTGTTGCTCCAATAATGACTAGTAGCATTATTAAACTTTCTCTCTCATTATTGTCTCAAGGTTACCTCATTGTTACCTCATTGTTAGCAACTTTTAACCTATTATTCTCACAGCTCCTACATTATTAAATTATGTAATACATTCACATAACATTATTACACATGTATACAATAATATAAACATATACAATGACTGTAATATACAGTTTTTATATTTTGTTACATACACATATTGCTTTAAGGCGGGCTGTTATTGAATTTATATATTATATAATTAGTCTGAAATCATATAAGTGTTTAAAAATACTGCCTCATCTCACATAACTATATACATATGTATTTCCGGATTTACAGTGCACAAACATTTTTCTGACTACAATTTTGAACATCTTATTATCACTTTTCTCCATTCTTGCCTGTTGGACTATAAATCTTCCTCAGTTTCCCAAACCATCATTCCCTCTCTAATACCTTGAATCCACGTACTATGCAGTCTTCCTTTTCTACTGGTTTTGCACCCTCACCTTGGGCATTTGATCAATAGATCAGATATATAGAAATGAATGGTATGGAACTAATACATGCAGTGTAAAGAGGTCGAATAAACACCACAGTGGTATTTAAGTTCAGCACTTTTCAAGGATGCAACACAAAGCTTTTCAAGAGCCTCCGTCTTACACAAAACTACCATTTACATGGAAAATGTCACTTCTACTCTTCCATTGAGGCATAATGCTGAACATACACGTTGGATATTTATATGTATTATACCGAATACACGAGTTTAATTGGCAAATTTGTGAATATTCATTAAATATTTAATATGAGCAGTGCCGTAACACTACAGAACAGTATGATTGATGCTTTAACCCCTTCAAAATTAGCAAAAAAATGTTCAAGACTAATTACGTTGGCGTAAGAGTGTGTTCTTGGGTTCGTGACAAGCAGAAGCACGTGCTTCTGTTTACATCAGAGGGATTTCTGGTTTGGAATGGACTGGGGTCAATAAGCGTGACACAAAACATAGGCAAGCATTCCTACTTACATGTCTTAGTTCCCTCATCTTGGTGAGTTTTATTTGAACTTGTTTCAACTTCGATCCAGTCCGTGCAAGAGGGAAATTGGGATATGAATCATTTGGCTATGATCTGAGAGGTTCAACATCCTCTTACTTCCGAGTTTGGTAGGTGCTCGTCACCTTGCCCCCTAGAATTTTCAAGATTGATAAGTTTAATATTCTAAAGCAGGCCATTAATTAATTAAATTATAAGTAAACAAATTACTAAAATTAACTATAAAGTTAACAATGTCCAAAATAAATTTTAGAGTTAGGAGGCACATAGCCGTTGCATCGAATAACAAATTAAATGTTAAAGTAATTCAAAATTCAAATTACCAAAATTAACTAAAAAGTTAACAAAGCCCAATAACAAAATTTTGAATTAGAAGGCTGATAGTTATTGCAAAATAACAAAGAATTAAATATTCAAAATAATTCAAATTAAACATCATTAAATTCATTTAGCCAGAACATTCGCATATTCTAAAAATGAACTATGGATGTTCAAGCTCATCTTCAGTATAGTCAGTAAGGTGTTTTCCATATCTCTGTAGTTATATCCCCATTTCCTCAAGAAGTCCCGTGTCTCAGGCGGCAATGACCCCCTCGAGCCAAACACCAAGGGTTGAACAGAAAAATGCTCAACTCCAGGGTGATTGGCCCGAATAGAGGTGTCGAGATGTTGGTATTTCTCGATCTTCTCCATTTCAGCCCTTGACAGGGACTCACCATCCTCATACCTAATGGTAACATCAATGACAAAAGCTTCTGCTTCTTTAATTACCAATAGGTCGGGCTTGAGGCGCTGACCATCTCCAGTAAGGAATGAAGTTTCATGATACACCGTGGTTGGAGGTGGATTATTATGTATAATTTTATCCCTAACCTCGTTTACCACGGTGTCATGTCTTCTTATCCGTGCAGGCTTAGTGGAGACACACAGGCCAAGTATATGACCTGCTGTCTCCACCGCAGCACCACACCGCCGGCAGTTAATATTAGCCTGGGAATTATATCTGGACTCGACGACCCTACAAGCTTGTGTATTAGTTCGGAGTTTGAGGGCTTCTGTAAACCTTGAAGGCTTAAGAAGCCAAGGTTTCAGAAGCCACCCATTACCGATAGGGTCGCCGTAAAAATTCCCTATACCTTTTCCCATTGAAGGACAAGAAGACCATTCACTCCACTCCCTATCTTTCAATGATAGCTTATGGGTATTGATGTCCCTAAAGGAACATGGCCACTGCAGGCCCAAAGTCTCGGAGACATTCTGGAGTCTGGATGTTAATTTACCTCCCTCTAAAACAGATTTAACTAAGTCATCATCTCGGTCCAGTAGGGCTTTCCCAGCTCGCAAATACGATAGGAGAACCAGATTAGCCAATTTTGGCATTCCTAGTCCCCCGTCTTGCTTACGACTGTAGAAAAACCCTGTGGCGACTGATTTTGGCACATGAAAGATTTGTTTGACTACGGATCTAAGTCTGTTGTGAATATCTGTTAATAAAGCCTTAGAGGGAGGTTCTAAAGTTAAAAGGTACATGAACTTAGGTACAATGTACCTTACTAACAACTCCATCTTTTGCCATGGCTTTAAAGGCAAGTTAACACAACGATCAGCTGCGGCTACAATATTGTCCCTAAAGGCGGCTCCCACTCGACCACTCCAAGGATTTATGTTCTTGCCAAGATATTTCAGAAATTGTTCTGGTTTGGTTGTTGGGACTTTTTGACCTTCTATAAGAAGGCCAGGATCAACCGTTGCCCATGTCTTTCTACCCAAAACAACATGAAAGCAGGAAGACTGTAATGGAGACACACTAAGTCCCAAAGGACAAAGATCTTTACAAAATGCATCTAACATTAATTGAACTTCCTCGGGGGTTTTTCCCACCAGAACAATGTCGTCCGCAAATGCAAGAGTATTAAGACGTTTGTTTCCAAACGATAAACCCGTGGGCATGTTAGTTACTCTCCTCAGTACCGGATTGATGGCCAGGTTAAATAAAAGGGGAGAAAGGGGATCTCCCTGTTTAACACCTCTTCTCACAGCCAAACGGTGACCATTTTCGATCTCTGTGAACAAATCCCGATGCATGTCTCCTATTAGGCTTACCAGGTGTGGATGGAAACCTTTAACCTTCAGACCGCTGAGGACTGCACTGTGACTAACAGTGTCAAAAGCCTTCGCTATATCCACTGAAGCCAGTGCAATTCCCTCCTGCTTCTTGCCGATATTAACTGCTTCACTCAAGAGTGCAATGTTGCGGAAAGTTCCATTCCCGCAAACAAAACCACTCTGAGCAGATGCAATCTCCGCCCTGGATTTCATGCGGCGGTCAAGAAGTGCGCTGAAGGTTCTACCGAGGAGCGAGCCTATCGAAATAGGACGCCACCCCCTCGGATTTGCATCATCCTCGCCTTTCGGAATAAAGGAAGTTCTAGTTACCTTCCATACACCGGGATACACTCTGGTCACTAAAATGGTGTTATATAGTTTGGCTAGAAAAAGAGGTATACTCTCCCTCAGCAAGTGACTCCTTGTAATCCCATCTAACCCAGAAGGGGTGTTTCTCCGGATCTTACGAAGACGGATTTCCACCTCCCTGGGAGAAATGAGAGGAAGACACTGTACAAGAGGAATGCAGGTGGGTCTGTTGTCCTGACCTTCCTCCAAATCATCCCCTTGACCCCATAATTCAGAATAAAGATGTTCCAATTCCGTAATAGGGTTTTCTTTCCTACTACCATCGCCGATATCTGTGTTGAGAACCACATGCTGAGCTAAACGAGTTGGACATTTACGAAACATGTTCTGGTAACGGGAATAAAGATATCTTTTCCTAGAGGAACGTGCTTTCTTCTTGTTATCTTGCCTGTTGTTAGGCTTAATTTGCGACTTCTGTGTGTCGTTAGCCCTCAGATAACGACCCAACCCAGCTATTACCCCATCCAGAGCCTCACGGGAAGCTTCCTTCTCCAGTGGACTCAGGACTAGCTGGTTTAGGGTTTCCCCTAACTCAACTAGTCCTTGGAGGGAGCTGGGTATCTTGAGGGACAAAATATAGCTTTTCGCTTCCTCTATCCATAATTTCATGTCATTTTGATAGTCAGACTCACCATCCAACCAATCAGAAGAGCGGAATTCCTGGGTATCCCCAGAAGGATCCGCCACATCCGAAGGGCTTTCCGGAACAGTAAATGACATGGGTTCCAATGGATCATTATCTCCTAAATGAGTAATGTTTACATTATCAGATATAGTTTCGTCAGTTCTTTGATCAACAATTTCAACACTTGGCAAGACATTACTGGCAAGTTTTGATCGTTGGTATTTGATTTGATCGATGGTCTTATGAGGGAATATTTCTCGTATTTTTTTATTTATGGATCTGCAACCTTCAAAGAGGGTGCAGAGCTCGACCAATCTTTTAGTTTCTTCCTCAGACCATCGATTGGAGCCACTAACTTTAGGAACAATCATTTCCAGCCGTTTTGTATTCCTGATGTTAGGATGTGCTGATCGCTCATGTATGCTTAAACCTCTATTTGTTTTAAATGACCTGTTACATTCGGAACAGGGAAACATAAGTTCCTCCTGAACCGCAGGATCAGGACACTTAGGCACATGTCAAACAACAGAATGCTCCGATACAAAGGGCCTGTTACAAAGCTGGCAATAATATTTGACTTCAGCACTAAGATGGTCGGTCCTGAAGTGACGTAGGTATTCCTTAAGAACATCAAAATGTTTATTACAGATAGGGCAATTGGTCGCCTGATATGAAAAACCCACCGACACTGAAGAAACAGAATGTTCTTCTCGATTAGATATCTCTGGTTCATTCGCTTTAATAACGTTAGACAAATTTCTTTTATTGCTCGCCATGAATAGAATTAATAACAAAATGTGGGGGTCCGTCTTTAACAGAGACCGATGTCCCCAGGCATGCCGTCCTCAGTAGGGTACTCCAACCTCACCAGTCCCCTGAGAAAAGGACCAAGGGGTCCAATGGAGCACATAGGTTTCCTTAGCCGTCACCGGCTAAGGAGTCCTCATCCTAAAACAGACCAACCTAGCTTTCACTCGCCTATAAAATACTCCAGCTAATGGTCCCAACCCGGAGACGCGGATGCACGTCTCATCCTTCGCCGGGTACTAGCCCGAGTCGGCATCAATGACAAAGAACCCACCCTCTTCCGAGAATGGGCTCGCCTTCCCAGACTTTCCCCGGTCTGGACCTTTTAACCTAGTCCATCCAGGGTCACCCCCAGATGGGTTAGCGGCCACATAAATGTGGGGGACCATCAACTAGATATGCTAGGGCAAGATTCCACCCGACCAAGACTGAAATAGGGAAATTTTATATTAAATCACTATAATTTTGGGTGTTATGTCAGAATTCAACGCCAGAGACTATCTTAATACCCTATAAATAATTTCACACATTGGGTTAGGGCGATCACCCAATGAGTGGGAAGAGTGAATGTTTCCACTGCACTAAAAGCTTTACAGGAAATAAGGCATTTCGTAAATATTTGCCCATAGGGATACCCTCAGAGGCTGCCTCAACTAGCGGATTGCCGACCCTTACAATCCGCGTCATTCACTCTCCTCTAGGGGGTTATAAAACCCTTCGCCATCACTCAGCAACCTGAAATATCAGGTTCGCGGCGGGGGGACGAGCACCCGGATGGCACCGAGCCCACATAGCTGCTTATCTTAATTAAGAAGCAACCCCTTACATGTGGGTCTCGGAACTATGGTCTCTTTCAGGTACTAGACCAAGTCGGACAAAACAGTCCTCCTCAGGCGTTCCCTTCATTAAGAGAGTCATAGTTACTCCCGCCGTTTACCCGCGCTTGCTTGAATTTCTTCGTTGACATTCAGAGCACTGTGCAGAACTCGTATTCCCTATCTCTAGCATATAAACGCCTACTCTATCATTCAAAACTCCTAGCCTAATACCTCTCCTCGGTTCGCTATCTCGCTCAATGATGATTTAAAATCGTAAAAAATCATAGCCCGAAATGTTCTCTAGTCAAATTTCTTTTTGTGTGAAACAAAATCTTTAAACGATGATAATTAACAAACTATTACAGCAAATCGAACAAACTACAGGGCAATCAACTCGCAAAACATTAGAATATTTAAACACTTTAATAAAGTTTAAAATCAAACTTAATGATTCCGCAGCTTTATTATTGGTAGTCCGAAAACGAATAACAATGCTGGAGCTTAGGCAGGGGGCGTAAAATAAGCACACTACACTGCACCTGGATTGATGTTCCGACGTAACTGTTTGTGGGTGGGATTTGCAGATCACCCACAACGACGAATTATGTCCTAGCTGTAATCTTTTGGATGCTGCAGGTCGTTGAAGATGAAGAAGTGGCTGAAACATTGCTCTTAGAAGCTTTTAACATATTTGTAATGCACCGGCCACAGTATAGTTTGCACAAACAAGACAGAACACTTAACTTGAAGTGAGAAAAAAGGCGAAAGTCACTTGGAGCGAGGTGCGGGCTGTCGGTAGGGTAGTCGATGACGTCGCGGCGAAACTTCAACAGCGTTGTGGGTTTCTGTAGGTGGTCAGTATTGCTTAATTTCAGTCTAATTATAGAATATGTAAATTCAATAACAGCCCGCCTGAAGCAATATGTATGTAATAATTAGTAAAATGTATGTAACAGACAAATATATATATATATATATATATATATATATATATAGTTTCTGGTATTCTTTTGGTTACTAATTGGTTGAATTGTTTTATCTCTTTTTTTCTAACACATGAGCAATACAGTTTGTAAAGTTTATGTTAAAACATAACATGAAGCAGGTGGAGAATAAGCGTTTGTAAGTATAGCTTGTACAAGAGTAGAGAAAGTCATGTGAGTATAATTCATCAGATTTTTTACAATTGTTTTAGAAATAATAGGCAAAGGAAGAAGGTTGAAAGTGGTCAGGAAGAGGAAAAATAACGGCTGCAACTTGGGATGGAAAGAAATTCTTGATTAAAACTGAAAACTTGCCGAGTAAAATTGAAAAACGTTGGAGTTTAATTTATTTAAAATAGCTACAGACTATTTATGTTACAACGGTGTGTGTAAATTATGCAAGGAGTGAAAATTGTGGTTCCAAGCTTCAGTACTGATAATTCTCTTTACCTTCCAGCTGCTGGCATGGTAAAGATGAGACTCCAATGAAACCAATTTTTTACAACTGTACACATTAATTCAAATGATAACATAACAGTTACTAGCTTCTTCACCATTAGAATGTGCTCGAGGAGCAGCCTATGGATATGCTGCTGGGTCTAGACATGCTCAAAAGACATCAGGTATGGAAGAAGCCATTTCTAATAGCTTTTGAAGTCCTCTTCATTCGGTAGAGTTTTGTATAATCTTGTATAACAGGAGATTGGCTCACTCAGGGCTAGTATGGAACACAGAAGATAAGGAGTTTCTGCCGCAAATAAACAAATTCTTTCTACAACGCTTAGTGTTGGAGATATTGTACAATCTCAACTCGTGGATAATCCACCCTGTATAAGTGACAATCACAGGAAGCCGCATGTGAATTTAATAACATCCAACTAAAATTGTATCTCTTTTAGGTTTATGTTCAATAATTCAAATCATAACAGGATTATTTTTGGCTATGCACTATTCAGCTCATATTGATTTAACCTTTTCCAAAGTAACTCATATTCTCCTGTCATTGAAACTTATTGCCTGTTGTCAATGGTGTTAACTCATATTCCTCCAGTGAACCTAGGGATGCTTAGGAGTGTGGAAATCTCGCGTACTTCTGACACAAGTGACACCCAATCACCTGACCACGTTACATTTTAGCGGAGAAGAAAATTCGCCGACTGGAGCTTATATACAAGAAAATCTAAGTGAGTACCTACATTGTTTTCATGATTTACAATCATACAATGGTTTGTGAGCAAATTTTACTACACAAAAAATGCAGATCGCGTTAAAATACACAACTTATGTCATATACATTTTTACTTTCTCTACTACGTATAGTAAGTAGGGGAAGTATTGCATTCCACCCAAAAATTCGATACCGAGATTTCACCGGAAATACATGTTTTGAGACCTCCTGAATCCAAAAAAAGCATTTTTGGAAACATGTCCGTGTGTGTGTCTGTGTGTCTGTGTGTGTGTCTGTGAACAGCATAACTCAAAAACGAACAGTCGGATAAGCACCAAACTTGGTATTTAGGTTCAGTATCTTCCAGAGATGCGACACGAAGGTTTTCAAGAAAATCCCCCCACCCCAGACTACCCTTTACATGGAACATTTTTCGAAAATTTTAATTTTCTCAAAAATGGCTCTAACGATTTTGATGAAAATATCATATGTTTAAGATAATGTCATGAGAAATGAAATGTATATCTCGAATTTTCTGGGAATGTCTCCAAAAGTATTCTTCATTGTGAACGACTTTTGCATAACTGGTAAACCATAAGAGATAGACAAAATTTTACTACACAAAAAATGTAGATCGCGTTAAAATACACAACTTATGTCATATACATTTCTTTTGTTGAGTGAACCGTTTTCGAGATATTGCTTGTTATTCCCTTAAATTTTCCAATACTTATACTTTTTCTCACATTCGTTATTCATTTTTTTTATGTCCTGGACATGCAAAGAGAATGGAATGCGCCACATAGCAACCAGCGTTAAAATATTTGACTATCGCTTAAAAGCTACCATATTTCCCTTGCATCTACAAGAAAATTACCAATAAGATTGACATCTCGATTAACATGAACCATATGGAGAATAAGCGTTTGTAAAATTAGATTGTACAAGAGTAGAGAAAGTCATGTGAGTGTAACACATCAGATTTTTTATATAGCGTGAACTATTTCGAGATATTGCTTGTTATTCCCTTAAATTTTCATTTTAATAAATTCAATAATCTCAGTTTTAGGTCCTTTTTGTAAATATGTAACTTTTTTAAAATTGTCGTTTTATAGTTCACAGGTCATCGGAGAGGGCAGCATCGTAGTGTGCCTTTTCCCGAAAGAAAAGGCGCACGAGTTCAAGAAAATCCCCCACCCCAGATTACCCTTTACATGCAACATTTTTCGAAAATTTTAATTTTCAACGTCCTTGTTGTTTCCTCGTCATTAAAGGTGGTATTATTAATCTGTCCACTTCAAGAATTCAAAAGGGGCAATGTGTCGTTTCTGTGGCGTCCACACCATTATTCTTTTGGGTAATCTTCATCTTCCATTCTTTTAGCATGCCCATACCATTCTAATTGTTTCTGTTGAATAAAATCTAAAATTGAATTTTGAACATTCATCTTTTCTTTTCTAATCTCATTTCCATTTGTACTTTCACTACTACGTATAGTAAGTAGGGGAAGTATTGTATTCCACCCAAAAATTCGATACCGAGATTTCACCGGAAATACATGTTTTGAGACCCCCTGAATCCAAAAAAAGCATTTTCGGAAACATGTCCGTGTGTCTGTCTGTGAACAGCATAACTCAGAAACGAACAGTCGGATAAACACCAAACTTGGTATTTAGGTTCAATATCTTCCAGGGATGCGACACGAAGCTTTTCAAGAAAATCCCCCCACCGCAGATTACCCTTTACATGGAAGATTTTTGGAAAATTTTAATTTTCTCAAAAATGGCTCTAACTATTTCTATATTGCCCTTGCAAATACAAAACAAGGGGAACATAGTAGGCCTTAAGCAATAGTCAAATATTTTTAGAACTGGTCGCTATGTGTAAAATGCAATTCTCTTTGCATGTCAAAAGATCGTTTCTGAAAATGTTTATCCCGATTAATATGAAATAGATAGAGCATAAGAGTTTGTAAAAATGTTTTGTACAAGATTAGAGAAAGTCATGTGAGTGTAACACATCAGATTTTTCATTAACTCCTTCCTCCATTGCACTCATATATTTCATTTTTCTATTAATAAGTCCTTAAAATACTTGTCCCGTAATTTAAAATTAATATATTTACACAACACTTCTTAATCATTCCTTATAATATTTTTAGTCTTGCAAGATTTTGTACTCCTTTTTCCTCCAATAAACGTTCTTTTTACATGCTTTTACTCAACTGTTGTTTTTTGTTTCTACATTTTCTTCTAAGTTTTGCTTGTTTACAAGATCTATGTTATCTTCTATATCCTTTGTGTTTAGCCATTTTAGATAGAGATCTATCTTTAATTTTACTTCCTTTCCTACTTCGTAATTCCAATATGCTAGTATTGAATTTGCGTACAATCAGATGTTGTTTCTGTTAATTTCTAATTCGGTCTTTTCTTATACAGGTAAACGGTGCTTTCACCTTCTAATCTTGTCAAATTATATTTATGAGTGTTTATTTTTTTTTTGCTTATCACTCTCAATTTGAATTTCTCCTCCATCCACTGTGAGGCAGTGTTTTTAACACTTAAATGATTTCAGTCAAATTATATAATGTATAAATTCAATAACAGCCCGCCTTGAAGCAATATGTGTATGTAATAATTTGCAAAATGTATGTAACAGTCATTGCATATGCTTACATTATTGTATACATGTTCAATAATGTTATATGAATATATTACGTAATTTAATAATGTAGGAGCTGTGAGAATAATAGATTAAAAGTTGCTAACAATGAGATAACCTTGAGGCAATAATGAATTTGAAAGTTTAACAATACTACTTGTGATTCTTGGAAGCAATAATGTAATTTTAGTGACAGTTTATAAAAATAGCAATCAACAACCCGAAAATGCTTTAGTTAAATGTAGGTATTCTATTGGATTAGGAATAACCAATCAGAGACTTGAAATACAGAAATTTACAATTTTAGGCGGTTGAAATCAATTCAGTTGCCTGCAGACAGTGTTTGTAACCGGATGCGAGATGCGTCCTGGAGAAATTTAATACATATTCGTGTGAGACGAAAAATAGTTTACGTGGTAAAACGTGCAAGTAATTCATAAAAGAATCTCACAGCTCTCTATCAATGAAGTGTTATTTAAATCGTGTCAAGCATTAATAAAAGGAGTGAAGTAAAATTATAACCTGTGTAAGCCTACATCCTTAAGTCGCACCACAACCCTGCCAAGACATCCATGTCTCTAAAATAAATACTGACGCAGCCGAGGCAAACATAAATATTAAATATTTAAAGAAACAGTTTAATTACAAAGTAAATATTTTTTAAACAGTTTTTGGGCGGCAGAGGCTACCGGGTACCATACGTGCGGTTGCTACTACTTCAAGTTCGGCTCCCCAACAGTTGAAATATAATACAACTCCAAAAAAAGCTACCCCAACTATACCAAAAATAACTAAAATTAATCCTACTAATATCATTAAAAATCCAATTTATTTAGTATAAAAGTACAATTGATTTCCAATCAAAAAGCCTATATTTAATTAGAATAAATAATTAAAATTCTAATTTTTATCTCATCCTTAATACACATTACTTCAAATTGACGCTCAAAGCGTAGTGCAAATAATTTAAAAAGAACAAAACGAAGCAACTATCTTCTTCAACTGTTATAAAGGGAAATAGGATTTTGGAATTGACTAAGAAATGGTCACCAAATGCTACCCCTCTATACGCTCTCACATCTTGCACCTTTAATTTCGTTTATCTAACTATGCTGATGATATCTTTTTAATATTCTCAAGGAATTCTGTCCACACATGTCAATTAATCTATTACCATTGTCATTTACTGTCTTTTCCATATGGACCTACAATTTTACTTTGCTTTTTCTTTCATGTCCTACTATTAAAATCTCCTACAATTATAATCTCCCTTCCGTTTCCAATTTCTTCTAATACTCCATTAGTTTATTGTACAATTTATCTTTTTTAACTTTCGCGCCATTTTCTTTCCTTTTTGTTTCTGATATCACAATATCTTGGTTTTTAATATCTAATTCTTTACATAATTTCTCCAAATTTATTACATATTCCCTGTAGTTATATTTCCAACTGTCATCATCCGTTTCCGTAACATTTTTCGAATATTCTTAAATCTGCCCGGCTGTAACTTCTTGGGGCTTTTAACATTTTCCTTTTTTAATTCTAATGAACGGGAAATTGTTCCGTCGCATCAACCCCCAACTGGAGGACCAGGGGGTATTTAATCAAGTTTCTCTTCCTTTAGCCTTTGATAATCCAATATATATCTACAGGGCAGTAGATGCTGGTTTTGGTCTGCCCAGAGTAATTAACAAATGTAATTATCGATGAGAGGTCCAAAGTCCCACCTACCTGTGTTGGAACCGTCTATTGTTCTCACATGAACTATGGATTCAAAAGCAAAAATATGTGTTACATTCACAAGACTTTCCCTACTACCTAGTGCAAATAAGTAGTATTGCATTCACCCAAAAATTCGATATTGAGATTTCACCGAAAATACATGTTTTGAGGCCCCCTGAATCCCAAAAAAGCATTTTTAGAAAAAGGTCCGTGTGTGTCTGTGAACAGCATAACTCAAAAATGAAAAGTTGGAAAAATACCAAATTTGGCATTTAGGCTGTGACTTTCAAAGATGCGACACGAAAATTTTCAAGAAAATCCCCCCACCCCAGTTTGCCCTTTACATGAAATATTTTTCGGCAGTTTTTATTTTCTTAAAAATGGCTCTAATGATTTTGATTAAAATATCATATGTTTATAATATTTTCATGCCCAATTAAATGTATATATTGAACTTTCTGGGAAGTCCCCAAAAGTCCTCTTCATTCTGAATGATATTTGCATAACTGGTAAATCTTCCAGGATTGGCAGGAACAACATTGACCTCCATTATTTACTCTGAATACACATCTTATAATACGCACACACAAAGAAAGAAAGAAAGAAAGAAAGAAAGAAAGAAAGAAAGAAAGAAAGAAAGAAAGAAATTAGGTAACACCACCAAAGATGCTACGTTTCTGATTATTGTTGGCGCGCGAAATTGCCTCTTGACAATTATTACGTTTCCATGGGGAATTGAAATCGATTTGAGTACACTTTCCGTATTGAATACTGCATAGAAGCGCGGATCTGGATCGTATTGAGACCGTTTTGAACCTTGGATCCAATCCTCTTAGAAAGTAGCATCGGATCCAAATTTGTTGGGACATGGAAACACCTACCGTATTCAAACCGTTTTAAATTCATTTGTTTTTTTTAGCTGGAATCGTTAATCACCTGCGTAATAAAACACACAGCAAGCCACCTTTATAACTTCCATAATTGCTAATTTACTCTTCTTAAAAACATTCACTAACCTCAAAACCTACTTAAAATATACAGAAAAACATACTAACATATGTTTAACAGGTTCGGCAATCTAAATCCAAGTTGACCAACATAAAAGTTTGAATTATATATTCTGGATCTTTGTGTTTCCAGATCGATCTCAATACGTATTGAATTTAACACGGAAACGCGGATCGTATTCAGTATGGAATTAGACTCAAATCGATTTCAATTCTCCATGCAAACGTATTGTGTAGATACCTGACATTCAATCACATGACATTAGTCTGATTCTGCATTGGCTACGTGGAAATATCGCTTGCAAACAGCCGGGGTTCACATTTACAATCTGATTTCATCACCATGAAATGAACAGGAATTGTCGCCGTACGCAGCTGATTGTCACATTAAACGATAGGTAGTCGTCCTTTGTGGTGTGGTGGTTACCATGCTAGACTCTAGTTCCCGGGGTTGCAGGTTCAAACTTGGCGGAGGATTTTTTCGAGCATAAAAATCCTTTGCATGGCTTCCTTCGGAAGGGAAGTAAGACCGGTGGTCCCGTAAACGAACCTCAAGCATGTAAAAGAACCTCAAGCCTGATAAAGAGGCCTCTGAGCAAAATTACCGGTCTTTCACGTCCAATATAGAATGGGACGCTAAGGCCCACAGCAGTTAAAGAACGTCCATATATAAAACTCAATTTAATTGTTACTTTCTCTACTACGTATATTAAGTAGGGGAAGTATTGTATTCCACCCAAAAATTCGATACCGAGATTTCGCCGGAAATATATGTTTTGAGACCCCATGAATTCAAAAAAAGCATTTTTGGAAACAAGTCCGTGTGTGGTCTGTGAACAGCATAACTCAGAAACGAACAGTCGGATAAACACCAAACTTGGTATTTAGGTCCAGTATCTTCCAGAGATGCGACACGTAGGTTTTCAAGAAAATCCCCCACCCAAGATTACCCTTTACATGGAACATTTCTCAAAAATGGCTCTAACGATTTTGATTAAAATATCATAGATATGTTTAAGCTATTTTCTTGACAAATGAAATGTATATCTCGAATTTTCTGGGAATGTCTCCTAAAGTATTCTTCATTGTGAACGACTTTTTCATAACTGGTAAACCATAAGAGATAGACAAAATTTTACTGCACAAAAAATGTAGATCGCGTTAAAATACACAATTTATGTCATATATTTTTTTTTGTTGAGTGAACCATTTTCGAGATATTACTTGTTATTTCCTTAAATTTTCCAATACTTATACTTTTTGTTAAATGGGAATCCGTTATTCATTTTTTTTGTCCTGGTGATGCAAAGAGAATGGAATATTCTACATAGCAACCAGCTCTTAAAATATTTGACTATCGCTTAAATACTACCAATTCCCCTTGCATCTACAAGAAAATTAGCAATAAGATTAACTTCTCGATTAACATGAAGCATATGGAGATAAAGCGTTTGCAAATATAGTTTGTACGAGAGTAGAGAAAGTCATGTGAGTGTAACACATCAGATTTTTAAACGATAGATTAGAGTACCGAGAAGTTATATGCTTACAAAGCACATTTCCGATCAAAAGTGCAAATACCAGGGTTAGCACCTAGACGCTCCGATCAGTATTTTTTGTGTGGCAAGATTTTGTCTAACTCTTAGGTTTGCCAGTTACACAAAAGTCATTCAGTTTGAAGAGGACTCCATAGGGTATTCCCAGAAACTTCATGATATACATTTTATATGTCATTCAAATATCTTAAACAGTGGTATTTGAATAAAAATCGTTGGAGCAATTTTAGTAAAAATAAAAAATAATGAACATTTCTCCATGTAACGGGTAGTTTGGAGTAGGGAGATTTTCTCAAAAATTTTCGTGTGGCATCCTTTGAAGATGCTGAATTTAAATATCAAGTTTGGTATCTAAACTCTTTTCGTTTTTCAGCTATGTTGTTCACAGACACACACAGACATGGACCTTTTTCCAAATGTTGTTACTTTCTCTACCACGTACATAGTAGGCAGAGAAGGTATTGCATTCCACCCAAAATTTAGATACAGAAATTTCACCGGAAATGCATGTTTTCGGGCATCTTGAATCCAACAAGAGCATTTTTACAAAAAAGCCCCTTGTGTGTGTGTGTCTGTGAATAGCATAACTCAATAACGAAAAGTCGGATAAATACCAAACATGGTATTTAGGCTCAATACCTTCCAAATATGTGACACAGAACATTTTCAAGAGAATCCTCCCACCATTAACTACCCTTTACATGGAAAATTTATCGAACATTTTGATTTTCTAAAAAATGGCGGTAACCATTTTGATTAAAAACGCTATACATTAAAGCTATTTACGTGATAAGAAAAACTATATCTTGAATTTTCTGAGAATAGCCTTTGAAGTCTTCTTTATTCGGAAGGAATTCTGTATAATCTTGTATAACTGGCATGCGTTAAGTCATACACGAAAACATACTATACAAGAAATGTAGATCTCTTTAAAACACACAATTTATTTCAAATAAATTTTTTGTGGCATAAGCCATTTCTTAGATATCTGTTATTAATAGTTCGAACTATTCATTTCTTGGTCATTCTTTAAAGTTCTATCAACATTCAGTTGTTTCTCGCGATTGTATGGAAACAGTATGGAATTTTAAGGCCAGTATACAGCGTCCAGTTCTTAAACATTTGAACTAATGCTGTTTCCTTTGTATCTGTAATGAAGTGTGTAATGTAACTATTTCTGCAAAGGTTTATTTGGATTAGGAAGTAGTAGATATAAAAATAAGCTTTAATAAGAATAGTCTGTATCCTCACTAATAAACGATAGAGGGCAGAGAAAGTCGTGTGAATGTATCACATCAGATTTTTAGAAAAAGGTCCGTGTGTGTATAGCATAACTCAAAAATAAAAAGTCGGATAAATACCAAACATGGTATTTAGGTTCAGTACCTTCCAAAGATGCAACACAAACATTTTCAAGAAAATCCTCCCACCACTAACTATCCTTCACATGGAACATTTTTCGAAATTTTTTATGTTATGAAAAGTGACTAACGATTCTGATTAAAATACCATATATTAAAATATTTACATGACAAATAAAGTGTATATCTTGAATTTTCTGGGAATAACTTGAGAAGTCTTCTTCACTCGGACGGAATTTTGTGTAATCTTATATAACTGGTAAACGTTAAGCGATAGACGAAAACATACAAAAAAATCTGATGTGTTACACTCACATGACTTTCTCTACTCTTGTACAATCTATTTTTACAAACGCCTATTCTCCATATGCTTCATGTTAATCGAGATATCGAGATGTCAATCTTATTGGTAATTTTCTTGTAGATGCAAGGGGAATATGGTAGCTTTTAAGCGATGGTCAAATATTTTAACGCTGGTTGCTATGCGGCGCATTCCATTCTCTTTGCAAGTCCAGGACATAAAAAAAAGAATAACGAATTTGAGAAAAAGTATAAGTATTGGAAAATTTAAGGGAATAACAAGCAATATCTCGAAAACGGTTCACTCAACAAAAGAAATGTATATGACATAAGTTGTGTATTTTAACGAGATCTACATTTTTTGTGTAGTAAAATTTTGTCTATCTCTTATGGTTTACCAGTTATGCAAAAGTCGTTCACAATGAAGAATACTTTTGGAGACATTCCCAGAAAATTCGAGATATACATTTCATTTCTCATGACATTATCTTAAACATATGATATTTTAATCAAAATCGTTAGAGCCATTTTTGAGAAAATTAAAATTTTCGAAAAATGTTCCATGCAAAGGGTAGTCTGGGGTGGGGGGATTTTCTTGAAAACCTTCGTGTCGCATCTCTGGAAGATACTGAACCTAAATACCAAGTTTGGTGTTTATCCGACTATTCGTTTTTGAGTTATGCTGTTCACAGAAACACACACACACACACACACACACACACACACAACCACACAGACACACACACACACACACACAGACACACAGACACACACACAGACACGTTTCAAAAATGCTTTTTTTGGATTCAGGAGGTCTCAAAACATGTATTTCCGGTGAAATCTCGGTATCGAATATTTGGGTGGAATGCAATACTTCCCCTACTTACTATACGTAGTAGAGAAAGTAAAAATGTAGATATCTTTAAAACACATAATTTATTTCAAATAACTTTATTGTAGCATCAGCCATTTCCGAGATATACCATATTGATGGTTCGAATTCTTCAATACGTGAGCCATTCTCTTATAGACCTGTCGATTTTCAATTGTTTCTCGCGATGTCATAGAATGAGTATGGAATTATAAGGCCAGCGCATAGTGTCTAGTTCTAAAATATTTTACTATTACTATTCTCTTTTTATGTATAAGGAAATGTGTAATGCAGCTATTTTTGGAAAGGTTTATTTTGATTAAAATAAACTTTCGTAAGAATAATTTGTATACCCACTAATAAATGACAGAGGGTGGAAAAAGTAATGTGAATTAACACATCAGATGTATATTTTTTACTTCCTCGACTAGTAGTAAGTAGGGGAAGTATTGTATTCCACCCAAAAATTCGATACCGAGATTTCACCGGAAATATATGTTTTGAGACCCTCTGAATCCAAAAAAAGCATTTTTGGAAACATGTCCGTGTGTGTGTCTGTGTGTCTGTCTGTGAACAGCATAACTCAGAAACAAACAGTCGGATAAACACCAAACTTGGTATTTAGGTTCAGTATCTTCCAAGGATGCGACACGAAGGTTTCAAGAAAATCCCCCCACCCCAGAGTACCCGTTACATGGAAGATTTTTCGAAAATTTTAATTTTCTCAAAAATGGCTGCAACGGTTTTGATTAAAATATCATATTTTAAGATGTTTTTATGACAAATAAAATGTATATCTTGAATTTCCTGGGAATGTCTCCAAAAGTATTCTTCATTGTGAACGACTTTTGCATAACTGGTAAACCACAAGAGATAGTCAAAATTTTACTACACAAAAAATGTAGATCGCGTTAAAATACAGAATTTATGTCATTTTACTTTTTTTTTTGAGTGAACCCCGTTTTCGAGATATTACTTATTATTCCCTTAAATTTTTCAATACTTATTTTCTCAAATGGGAATTCGTTATTCATTTTTACTTTCTCTACTACGTATAGTAAGTAGGGGAAGTATTGTATTCCACCCAAAAATTCGATACCGAGATTTCACCGGAAATACATGTTTTGAGACCCCCTGAAGCCAAAAAAAGCATTTTTGGAAACATGTCCGTGTGTGTCTGTGAACAGCATAACTCAGAAACGAACAGTCGGATAAACACCAAACTTGGTATTTGGGTTCAGTATCTTCCAAGGATGCGACAAGAAGGTTTCCAAGAAAATCCCCCCAACCCAGAGTACCCTTTACATGGAACATTTTTCGAAAATTTTAATTTTCTCAAAAATGGCTCTAACGATTTTGATTAAAATATCATATGTTTAAGATATTTTTATGACAAATAAAATGTATATCTTGAATTTCCTGGCAATGTCTCCAAAAGTATTCTTTATTGTGAACGACTTTTGCATAACTGGTAAACCATAAGAGATAGACAAAATCTTACTACACATAAAATGTAGATCGCGTTAAAATACACAATTTATGTCATATACATTTTTTTAGTTGAGTGAACCATCTTCGAGATATTGCTTGTTATTTCCTTAAATTTTCCAATACTTATACTTTTTCTCAAATTCGTTATTCAATTTTTTATGTCCTGGATATGCAAACAGAATAGAATGCGCCACATAGCAACCAGCGCTTAAAAGATTTGACTATCGCTTATAACCTACTATGTTCCCCTTGCATCTACAAGAAAATTAGCAATAAGATTGACATCTCGATATCTCGAGTAACATGAAGCATATGGAGAATAAACGTTTATAAAAATAGTTTGTACAAGAGTAGAGAAAGTCATGTGAGTGTAACATATCAGATTTTTTTTTCTTGGATATGCAAATAGTATTAATCTGTGGGAAAGGGAATGGTGCTGCACCTAGCAACCAGCTATTAAGAGAGATGTATATGCTTAAAGGCTACTGCATTTCAATATTGCCCTTGTAAATATATATTCCCCTTACATCTACAAGAAAATTAGCAATAAGATAGTCTGTAAATGTTTATCTCGATTAACATGAAGTAGATGGAGAATAAGCGCTTGTATAAATAGTTTGTACAAGAGTAGAGAAAGTCATGTGAGTGTAACACATCAGATTTTTTGATTCAGAGATCGAATTTTTCGGTGGAATACAGTACTTCCAAGTAAGTAGGTAGTTGGGGAAGTAAAATATACAAATCTACATAATAAAATTGACTATGTAACTCTGATGCTCGCGATAAACCCCATAACCTTGCACTAAAGTAATTTGAAGCGTGTAAAACGGTTTCGTCGTAGCAGCTTGTTTTTGTTTTCTGCCTTATCCTTGTTGCTTGTGAGATACGCCATCACATCATTTTCTCGCCTTATGAATGTCAGAAAGAAACCTTAAGATGTAAGGGCGTAGGCAGGGAGGAAAAAGAAACATCTACTACTTTCTCTTTCTTTCAAGTCCCCGGAAGAAAAAGAAATTCAATACCGGCGACGAAGTGCATTAATTTAAGCTGTTATTAGCCTCTTTGTGCGCAGAGAGAACTTCTCTTTAGGGACGCTACGCGCAGCGTACGTTTATAAGAGAAAGAAGCAATCTCACCCCGTTTCCCCTAGCTTCTTCATGATAAAGTTACTGCTTGAATCGTTTTCCTTTCTATAGTAACACTAACAGCAGTTCGTTCTTTTCCAGTGAAAGTCGGCGTGCTTTTTCCCGCACCCGTACATTCAATATTGATTGAAATCCAAACGTTTCAAAGACACGTTTACTTTCCTAGCAACGCGTGGCACCCACATAACCCGTGTGTGATGTTCGCAGCTTCAAATTCATCGGAATAAATACACAATAGTCCACGGGGCTTCACTGAGCCTTTTCATTTTGTTTAGTATTCCTTTAATGAGCAAAAATCAATATAGTTGTTACCTGGCTCATTTGCATCATTAACGAGGTGTGAAAGATTCAAATAATTTTGCTAATGATTAGAAACATATGTGCACCTCATTTATTCCCTTTGTAATATTCACTAAAGTATTGTATTCCTTCCTAATTTCATTTCATATTGGTAATATATTACATGAGCACGGTCAAATTTAAATGAATAGAAGCGAAAGCATATACGGACAATAATTCTACATAATTTGCTGCTATTTTTTACTCTCTCTCTCTCTCTCTCTCTCTCTCTCTCTCTTTACTATAACTTCGGGGTATATTACTTTTAACGCACAAGAGGAATGGCACTTTAAGCCTGAGCTTGAGATAAAAAAAATCTGATGTGTTACGCTCACATGACTTTCTCTATTCTTGTACAAACTATTTTTACAAACGCTTATTCTCCATCTACTTCATGTTAATCCAGATAAACATATGCAGACTCTATCTTATTGCTAATTTTCTTGTAGATGTAAGGGGAATATATATTTACAAGGGCAATATAGAAAAACAGTAGCCTTTAAGTACATACCTATCCCTTAATAGCTGGTTGCTAGGTGCAGCACCATTCCCTTTGCCACAGATTAATACTCTTTGAATATCCAAGACAAAAAAATGAATAACGAATTCCCATTTTAGAAAAATAGGTATTGAAAAATTTAAGGGAATAACAAGCAATATCTCGAAAATGGTTCACTCAACAAAAAAAATGTATATGACATAAATTGTGTATTTTAACGCGATCTACATTTTATGTGCTGTAAAATTTTGTTCGTTTCTGAGTTATGCTGTTCACAGACAGACACACACACGGATATGTTTCCAAAAATGCTTTTTTTGGATTCAGGGTGTCTCAAAACATGTATTTCCGGTGAAATCTCGGTATCGAATTTTTGGGTGGAATACAATACTTCCCCTACTTACTGTACGTAGTAGAGAAAGTAATAGATCCTTTAAATATATACATACCTACATACTATCAGTTAGAATATAAATCTAAATATTTTAAGTTCCAAAATATAAAATTATCTGAAAATAATAAAATCAAGAACTTTATAAAGAGATTTGTTTTAGCAAAAGGACAGCTCAAACATTTTTACTTTCTCTACTACGTATAGTAAATATTGCTCTCCACCCAAAAATTCGATACATATCCGTGTATGTGTCTGTCTGTGAACAGCATAACGCAAAAACGAAAATTCGGATAAATACTAAACTTGATATTTGAGTATATTATCTTCCAAGGATGCGACACGAAGAGAAAAATCTCCTCACCCCAGACTATCCTTCACATGGAACATTTTGAATTTCTCAAAAATGGCTGTAACGATTTTGATTAAAATATCATATGTATAAGATATTTTTATGGCAAATGAAGTGTATATCTTGAATTTTCTGGAAATGTCCCCAAAAGTCCCCTTCATTCTGATTGGCTTTCACATAACTGGTAAACCGCAAGAGATAGACAAAATTCTACTACACAAAAAATGTAGATCTAATTAAAACACACAATTTATGTTATATACATTTCTTTTTGTTGAGTGAACCATTTCTGTAATACATATTCCATCTTATTGAATTTTCCAATACCTATACTTTTTCTCAAATGGGAATCCGTTATTCATTTTCTTTTTTTTACTTTCTCTGCTACGTATAGTAAGTAGGGGAAGTGTTGTATTCCACCCAAAAATTAGATACCGAGATTTCACCGGAAATATATGTTTTGAGGCCGCCTGAATCCAAAAAAAGCAGTTTTGGAAACATGTCCGTGTGTGTGTTGTTATATGTGAACAGCATACCTCAGAAACGAACAATCGGATAAACACCAAACTTGGTATTTGGGTTCAGTAACTTCCAGAGATGCGACACGAAGGTTTTCAACAAAATCTCCCCACCCCAGATTACCCTTTACATGGAAGATTGTTTGAAAATTATAATTTTCTCAAAAATGGCTCTAACGATTTTTATTAAAATATCATATGTTTAAGATATTTTCATGACAAATGAAATGTATATCTCGAATTTTCCGGAAATGTCTCCGAAAGTATTCTTCATTGTGAACGACTTTTGCATAACTGGTAAACCATAAGAGATAGACACAATTTTACTACACAAAAAATGTAGATTGTGTTAAAATACACAATTTATGTCATACACATTTTTTTTTGTTGAGTGAACCATTTTCGAGATATTGCTTATTATTCCCTTAAATTTTTCAATACTTATTTTCTCAAATGGGAATTCGTTATTCATTTTTTTGTCTTGGATATGCAAAGAGTATTAATCTGTGGCAAAGAGAATGGTGCTGCACCTAGCAACCAGCTATTAACTGATATGTCTATGCTTATAGGCTACTGTATTTCTATATTGCCCTTGCAAATACAAAAGAAGGGGAATATAGTATGCCTTAAGCGATAGTTAAATATTTATAGAACTAGTCGCTATGTGTAAAATGTAATTCTCTTTGCATGTCAAAAGATCGTTTCTTCAAATGTTTATCTCGATTAATATGAAATAGATGGAGAATAAGAGTTTGTAAAAATAGTTTGTATAAGAGTAGAGAAAGTCATGTGAGTGTAACACATCAGAATTTTTTTTTATTCTGTTTATGTCCTGGAATTGCAAAAAGAATGGAATGTTCCATATAACAACCAGCTCTTAAAAGATTTGGCAATCACTTAAAGCCTATCATATTCCCCTTGCACCCACAAGAAAATTAGCAATAAAATAGTTTCTGCAAATGTTTAAATCCATTAAAAAAGGATTTTTAAAAATAGTTTGTACAAGAGTAATGAAAGTCATGTAGTGCAACATACATTTTTAAAGAAATATGATCATTTCTCTTCACCATAAGTTTATCTTTCTTTCTGTCTCTTTATGATCACTAATTCTAATATGTTTTATTTGAAATGTTATCTGTCATTAAAATACTTCTGTAATTATTCCTTTTGTTGTACTTGCGCAACTCTTTATTCCAAGGTTTTAATGTTTAATTATTTCTTCCTTGTTTTACTATACAGGCTGTCAGAAACTTCTGAGTTACAATAATGCAGATGCCAGAGGCATTCTGGGATAGCTCAATTTAGTTTATTAAATTAAGATTCAGGACAAATGTTTTATACCTTTATATTCTACTCATTTATCAAAAACCACTTTCCTTTCTTACAATATACTTTACGCAACATATCTTGTATTATAAGTAGGTTTATTAATGTACCGTACCATACACTTTATTAATTTCTGAAAGTTTTTAAGTCTTATTTGTAAGGTTATAAGATGAACTATCTTTAGTATTAAATTTTTAGAATCTAAGTATAAACTATATGCTATAAGTTGCTGTGCCTTTTTATCCATGTAAGTATATTTTGATAAATAAAATGTGATATGCTTCACCTGAATGTCCCTCTGATTTTAGATTTTAGCATACTGTTACTGTGTTTGTGCTTCTAGTTTTTATGTTTATATCTTTATTGTTCCACCTATATGCTGCCTTTAACACTTAAGTTCATATCAGCGACTTTAACTCTGAGGACAATTGTTGATGTTCACTTGTTTTCAGTTAATTCTTATTGGATTTTCAAATCTACAGATTCAAACCCTGAATCATACATATATTCACATTTTCATCATACCTCCAGACTCTGGGCGAATAAGGAATAATCTTAATTAAAGAAAAATTCCTCCATTCCAACCAAGAATTGAATCAGAAACCTCTGGGGGTGAGAAGCCAGAGAATTGATCACTTGACCACAGAGGCAGTCCAAGTGTTCTTTGTGTCTACATAATTTCACACTTTTATAATAAAATTATGCTGCATATTATCCTCTTCTTCTTTCTCTGTTTACCCTCCCTCTCTGTTTACCCTGCAGGACTTACAAATAGTTAAAATAAATTGAGTTTTGTTTATGGATACTCTTTAACTACTATGGTCCCATTCTATACTGGGCGTGAAAGAGCAGGAATTTTGCTTAGAGGCCTCTATCAGGCTTGAGGTTCTTTTACATGGAGTAAATCTACAACACAGGACCACTGACTTTACTTCCCTTCTGAAGGAAGCCATGTTAAGCATTTTTACACCTGAAAAAAATCCATCACCCTCAGCCAGGTTTGAACCCGTGACCTCGGGAGCTAGTGCCTAACATGGTACCCCTAGATCATGGGGGACGACACTTACAAGTGAGTGCCTGGGGTCAGATGCCTGTTGGAAAGCAGACGAACTATGGATGAGAGAGAACATCCAGGATGGGTGACCAGTCTGAATCCTGGTATGAGAATGAGGAAGGAAATGATATAATGAAATGTTGGTAAGATGAACGAAAAGAAAGATGATGATGGGGCAATTGATGGAATGAATAGCAGGAGAAACCAGAGAAAATCCGCCCAGATGCCATTTTGTCCACCACAAATCCCACATGCAGTTTCCTGGGACTGAATCTGGGCTGCCTAAGTGAGAGGTCAGTGGTCTAACCACTAGCCATGGTGCCACCCCATATATTATAAACATTTATTAATTATTAATTATTATTATTATTATTATTCTTATTACTGTTGTTGTTAAATGTAATGTAATATATTTATTGTGTTTAACTGAATACAAGAAAAAGTGGGATTGGCGTTCAGTCCAGACTCATTTGCCTCTCCCACTTGTGAGAACATTTTAACTTGTATAACATTTACAACTTTATTCTTACTTTTAATTAATAACTATATTATGACCTAATTGTTTCTTTTCACTGTCCATAACCATTTGCTTCTCACTTTGTTTATAAACACTCCAACCTTCTCATAATCCTTCATAAATAGTTCCTTCACTGTAATGCTCGGGTCAACCTTTAACCATTTGTTACTTATCTGTTACTTCCTCCACTTGTTAGTGGCCCTACATTTTTACAGTGTATGTACTAGATTCTCCTGCTCTCTCATCCTCATTCCTTTTAACCTCCACTCTTCTGATCTTACTCATCCTGTACTTTCTCTTGCTTCCTTGCCTGTTTTTTCAATATATTCTTCCCTTCCCCATGTTGATCTTCATAGTTTATAATTTATTAATTGTTATTATATCAAACCTAAATAAAAAATTATGAGGAAACCTAACACTTTTATTTTGTTGAGGCTTCCCATACAATGGTTCACTTTAGCAACAGTTTATGCTTCAAGTGCAGTGCAATAATAGTTTACCTCTTACAAACGTTCAAACCAGATACTATCAGTATTTGCCATCCATTACCTATGGAAGCATGTATATATCTTAGATACAATTATGAGTACTTGTTGATTGTGATCCAAACAGTGGCATAGCCAGAAAAATATTAAGGGGTGTTATGTATAGAGATCCACCTTTTTAAACAATTAGTATCAATTCAAATGAAAAATATAAATTAATAATGAGTTGAAATATTTAAATAAATTAATTTTATATTCACAGATTAAGGTGCAGGTTAGGATGTTTTGTGTCTTCCAAGAGGCAAATGTATTGTGACATGAGAATAAGACAGGTAGCACAATTTAGAGATGGGCAGGGTGGCAACTAAGGGGAAGATAATGGAAAGAGCTTTGAAATTTTGGTTCAGAACTTTAAATCTAGGAAAAAGTAATGTGTTAAGACAATGTATTGAATACCAACAGAATAGCTTAATGAATGATGGATGGGTAAGTCAATCACAGAACATTTTGGAGAAAAATGGGTTAGGAGACATGTGGAGAAGGAGAGAAAATAACGTGAAAATTTTTTGGAAAAAGGCGAGGAAAAGACTGGAAGATATAGAAATACAAATCATGTTCAGTGAGATTGCCGAAAAGAGCTCATTAGTTTGTTATAGGCCAACTGTCATGGGGTAGGGAAAAATATATAGACATAGTAAATAAAGAAGAGAGAGAATCTATTGCATGGGTAAGAACCGGAGCATGGAGGCTAAAAGGGCTAAGACAGGGTATTCTTCAGAACCAATGTCCGATATGTGGTGGTAATGAAGACATTGAACACATAGTTTTTAAGTGCCAGCGAACAGAAAATTGGAGAAAAGAATTTTTTAATAAGAAGTGGTTGAAGGGGGATAGAAATACACTTATGATTGAAATGATATACAAGGACACTAGAAACATTGGACAGTTTTTGTGTAAAGTAAAAAATAAATGGCTTTGGACAGTGGAAAGAGAAAAGTAAGAGGTAGCGCATCTTACCTTGAATGGAAAACTATAGGGAATATGTGATGGTGAAGTAATCAATAAGTGAAAAGTGAAAAACAAGTGGAAATGGGACATGAAAAAACTGAAAAAAAAAACAAGATAATTTATTGACAAGAAATTGTAAAATGTAAATAAACTGTAGTGATTGTCTACTGAATGAGTGACCAGGGTCAAAGTGCAGTAGACAATCAAATTTGTAAAACTCTTAGCACAATAAAGCATGTATGTATGTAATGACCACTGTGAAGTATTTTATGTTACTGCTGCAAGCCATTTTATTTTACCACAAAATAGTGTTTCGTTATATTCTGAACTCTGAGATATTGCAGTCATTTGGAAACCACTCAAGTTTAGCACCATATAAAAACATGCCCCCGATATCTTTACTTGGATATACCAATGCCATCTAAAGTGCAGTTTCTGCTACTGTCATCTTTGGTGATATTGTCTAAGAGATGCTACCAGGGATACAATTAGGAAGTATCTTGTTCCCATCAACCTAGAAAGATGCTATTATTTTAATGAAGCTATTTTTGCTATTCATTTTTAAATTTTTTTAACAAGGGGGTTCCAACCTCCAAGAAATCTCCCTCTGGATCCAAATCTGCACTATAGCACTGTTTTGTTAATTCTAGTTTGAGATTAGTTGATCCAGTACTTCAACCACTTCTCTCAAAAATTATTATCTACACTTGCAACTCTAATGACATTTATAGCAAAAGGTTGTTCTGAACATGCTTTCAACTTTCAGATGATACCATAAAAATTTAAAAATGACTGTTCAATTGCTTTGCAAATTAACGCCATCAAAAAGCAAAGCAGTAAGCCCATATCTGTTAAGAAAATTGAGACAGCTTACCAAAACTTTTCTCAAAAAGGTATTTCTCAATCAACATGCCTTGTAGCATTCATTTGCAATCAATGGTTTAAAAATATTCAGTTTAGACTTCTCTACTTTCTGCATTATGTTGAACCAAGTGTTTCTACACATCTTACAATGTCTGTATTTATCAAGTAACTTTACTTTGTCTAGAATTACAGCAGAGTTAATTTCTTTTCAAATACCTCTTGCAAGATTATTACTATTTATTGTGATCCATAGAAAGAACATGTCAAATTTATGCTTTTACTATCATCTCTTGGCTCATAGAGTGTGTTTATCTTTGTAGTACCTTGTACTGTGAGAAAGCTTGTTCAACATCGCACAATGTTATAGGTGCTCATTTAAAATAAAGGTTACTGTCAGCATTACTGAAACCAAGCTGCATGCTATTTATTTTACACACTTCTGAACAGCCAGGAATCGAATCCTAAACAAATGAAAATGTTCATTCTCAACACAGCACAAACAGGTTGCCCTTTCCTTTCACAGCACAGTACCTTTGAATCCATGGCCTCCATGACATCAACATAGGCAAGCAGCAACCAACCTAATGGATGTCCATGCTAGGACAAAGGGCCATTCTTGCTGATGACTCATGCACTGAATTTAAATCTTCTATCTCAGAATTATATAATGACATGAATTTTCTTGACTTCCCCATTTCCTGTCATTTCATTTCCTTATCATGTTTCAGCATGGAAGGATCATGCAAGTGGACAGACAAAGCATATGGAGGTGCAATTTGCTTTATGGAACTTTTTACCTGGCATTAATGTGCGGTCTTCCCAGAAGACCTAGGAAAGATAGACACCAGCTGCTGAAGCCTATGTGTTGTATTGACTCAGAGAGACCTCTCCATGAGGTAGAGGTGTGCCTATGGAGATGTTAGGGATCCCATCTGTGTCCGAGCCTGCTGCCCTAGATCTGGTCACCCTCTGTGTCCTATGCTTCACCCTTTTTCCTGGAAGTTTCCAGAAGCACAATAGGTGACTATGAAAACTTCCTTCACTTCTTGATGCTTATATGACTATCAGCTGTTACACATAAGCATAATGTTGCAATTAATCACCATAAAATGGCAATTAGAGAAATAAAAGGACCCTGTAATTTTAGACTTTGCACTCATCATGAAGGCTGAGTGGAAATTCAGATATGGAAAAGTGGAATTTATTCAGGATACATTACAGATGGAAATAATATTAAAATTAAATAATATATAAAATATTATTAATGCTATCATTCATATTTAAATGACTTTCAAACGCCACAGTTGTCACATATATACTTTGGACATTAGCACAAAGTTCATGTGCCCAGTCATTGCATTTATAGCACATGATTCAGTCTTCCACTGTTGGTCAAATATTGCACCCCACATACTAAACAGAAAACATCCTACTCCTTTGCAGTTTTGCATTTTGGTGTCATTATCCTTTTTGCCTTCTGTATTCCCATTTTTCCCTTTGCTTCTCCAGATTGTATTTTTAAAACATCAAGACAAAGCCATCATCACCATTAACAGCATTCATGAGTTAAGTCTTTTAAGCCTTTTTTCTGGTCTCATAAGTTTTCAATCAAAAAGTTGAATCTATCTCTTCTTCGGTCTACCAACATTCCTTTCAGCTTTCGGCCTATAATCCAAAATGATCTTTGGCATGCAGTGTTCTTTCATTCTTTGGACATGTTCTTTCCAATTATTTTTAATTGATTTATTTTATCCATCAGCTTAAAAATGTTTAACTCATTTCTAATAACTTCATTTTTTCTACCATCCAAGAGTGTACAGCCAGGCATGCAGTACTCAAAAATCTCATTTCGGTTACCTCTATGATGTTTTCTTCTCTACCAGTTAAAATGAAAATTTGCAACCATACAGTAATATGGGAACTACCATCACCTTGTAAAACCTTTTAGTTTATTTTCTAGTATTTTTAATGTTCTCTTAATTGTCCCAAATACATAGTAGTTAAATTTAGTAACTTTATTAGAAAGACCTTCATTTTTACTTTCTCTACTACGTATAGTAAGTAGGGGAAGTATTGCATTCCACCCAAAAATTCGATACCGAGATTTCACCAGAAATACATGTTTTGAGACCTCCTGAATCCAAAAAAAGCATTTTTGGAAACATGACCGTGTGTGTGTGTGTGTGTGTGTGTGTGTGTGTGTGTGTGTGTGTGTCTGTGAACAACATAACTCAAAAACGAACAGTCGGATAAACACCAAACTTGGTATTTAGGTTCAGTATCTTCCAGAGATGCGACATGAAGGTTTTCAAGAAAATCCCCCTACCCCAGACTACCCTTTACATGGAACATTTTTCGAAAATTTTAATTTTCTCAAAAATGGCTCTAACGATTTTGATGAAAATATCATATGTTTAAGATAATGTCATGAGAAATGAAATGTATATCTCGAATTTTCTGGGAATGTCTCCAAAAGTATTCTTCATTGTGAACGACTTTTGCATAACTGGTAAACCATAAGAGATAGACAAAATTTTACTACAACAAAAAATGTAGACCGCGTTAAAATACACAACTTATGTAATATACATTTCTTTTGTTGAGTGAACCGTTTTCGAGATATTGCTTGTTATTCCCTTAAATTTTCCAATACTTATACTTTTTCTCAAATTTGTTATTCATTTTTTTTATGTCCTGGACATGCAAAGAGAATGGAATGCGCCACATAGCAACCAGCGTTAACATATTGACTATCGCTTTAAAGCTACCATATTCCCCTTGCATCTACTAGAAAATTGGCAATAAGATTGACATCTCGATATCTCGATTAACATGAAGCATATGGAGAATAGGCGTTTGTAAAAATAGATTGTACAAGAGTAGAGAAAGTCATGTGAGTGTAACACATCAGATTTTTTAAATAAGAAGTATTGAAACTCAGGAGATGACATCATTATTTCAGACTTCTGCCTACACCTTTTTCATTTGGATACACCAGACTGAAATACTAGAAGTAGAGCAACATCCTCCTGTGCCATATGCAGCACATCATTTTGGTGTTCACAGTTTACTGGAGTTGAAAGGCATACATTTATCATGTGCTTCATTGACATACTCATGGGAGACGCTCTTTCATTGACAATTGTCTTATCAATGGAAGTATTTGGTTGTTTGGGGCTGTCATCCATTACTTGCTCTCCATAATGGAAGAAGATGGGGAGAAATCATCACTTGTTAATATGTTGCAATCATGCAGTTACACCTGCCATGTTATATTGAATATCATATTGAAAGACCATTCTGCCTTTCTGGATGTTTCTTTTGGAATTTGTCTGTCACAGCTCCAGAAAATCTAATGTGTTGCACTCACATAACTTTCTCTCCTCTTGTACAAACTATTTTTACAAACATTTATTCTGCATTTACTTCACGTTAATCAAGATAAATATTTGCAGAAACTATCTTATTGCTAATATTCTTGTAGGTGCAAGGAGAATATGGTAGGCTTTAAGCGATAGTCAAATCTTTTAAGAGCTGGTTGGTATGTGGAACATTCCATTCTTTTGCATGTCCAGGACAAAAAAAAAACAAAAAAAAAAAAAAAACAAATAACAAATTCCCATTTGAGAAACAGTATATGTATTGGAAAATTCAAACAAATAACAAAGAATATCTTGGAAATGGGTCACTCAACAAAAAAATGTATGTGACATAAATTGTGTGTTTTAATGAGATCTAAATATCTTAAACATATGATATTGTAATCAAATCATTAGAACCGTTTCTGAGGAAATCAAAATGTTCATAAAATTTTCCATGTAAAGGATAGCCTGGGGTGGGGGGATTTTCTTGAAAATCTTCATGTCACATTCTTGGAGGATACTAAACTCAAATACCAAGTTTGGTATTTATCTGACTTTTCATTTTTGAGTTATGCTGTTCAGAGACAGACAGACACATGTTTCCAAAAATGCTTTATTTAGATTCAGGGCACCTCAAAACATGTATTTCTGGTAAAATCTTGGTATCAAATTTTTGGGTGGAATGCAATACTTCCCCTACTTACTATACAAAGTAGAGAAAGCAAAAATATCTTAAATGGTTTGTCAACTGCAACATCAATGGGCTACAGTTTATGCAAAGTGTGTGAGGGAATTGACAACATTATGATTTCCAGTAGCAGCTAATGAGTATACACTTTGGGTGTTCTACCATCTGCTGATAGTAGTTCTGATTATGAACAAATTCATACAACTGCAGCCACTCCTGACAACAACAGCAACGATGATGATGATGATGATGATGATGATAATGTATAACTTGTCTGACAAAAGAAAGCTGTTTTGGATGTTTGTTGTGTGCATAGTTAAGTACACCCTATTAGGGCAAGAACAAAGTAATGTGTAAATTAAATTGTAGTTGAGATTATGGATGGTATGGAGAAACCAGGAGAAGTTTGCGTGATTGTACATGATATCTACTTTTTTGACAGTGACTGTAACTTCTGCCGTAGTGTGCTACCACCTAGCGCAATTGATGTAAAATAAATAGTGACAGTATGGAAACTAGAGTGACAGAAAAGCTTTGCATGTAAGTGCACTTCATGTGTGCACAATCCATATGTATTTGGTCCAATAAGGCAATTACATCATACCAGTTGTGCATGAGCAGAAGCCCCTTAAAACTTGCATAAGTCAAGTTGTACTAGCAACTGTGTTGGCATGTCTTAACAATCTTAAATCTAGAGTAGATTTAAGTGCTGCTGATTTTAAATTGCCACATATAGCTACTTTAATAGCATTCAAAGAAAAGATAACTATAAATCTGCAAGGTGTCAAAAGTTAGGGTGTTCACGTGCTTTTGTGCTCTTGTGTAGCAGCCGTCACTGATGATTCTCTTTTCTGAAGCAAATTCAAGAGCTTGCAATCACTGATGGGCAACTTGATTGATAAGAATCAGCAACACTGGATTTTTACTTTCTCTACTAGTATAGTAAGTAGGGGAAGTATTGTGTTCCACCCAAAAAATCGATACCGAGATTTCACCGGAAATATATGTTTTGAGGCCTCCTGAATCCAAAAAAAGCATTTTTGGAAACATTACCATGTGTGTGTGTCTGTGAACAGCATAACTCAGAAAGGAACAGTCAGATAAACACCAAACTTGGTATTTAGGTTCGGTATCTTCCAGAGATGCGACACGAAGGTTTTCAAGAAAATCCCCCCACCCCAGATTACCCTTTACATGGAAGATTTTTCAAAAATTTTAATTTTCTCAAAAACGGCTCTAACGATTTTGATTAAAATATCATATGTTTAAGATATTTTCATGACAAATAAAATGTATATCTTGAATTTTCTGGGAATGCCTCCAAAAGTATTCTTCATTGTGAACGACTTTTGCATAACTGGTAAACCATAAGAGATAGACAAAGTTTTACTACACAAAAAATGTAGATCGCGTTAAATTACATAATTTATGTCATATACATTTTTTATGTTGAGTGAACCATTTACGAGATATTGCTTGTTATTCCCTTAAATTTTTCAATACTTATTTTCTCAAATGGGAATTCGTTATTCATTTTTTTTTGTCTTGGATATGCAAAGAGTATTAATCTGTGGTAAAGAGAATGGTGCTGCACCTAGCAACCAGCTATTAAGAGATATGTTGATGCTTAAAGGCTACTGTATTTCTATATTGCCCTTGCAATTACAAAATAAAGGGAACATAGTAGTCCTTAAGCGATAGTCAAATATTTTTAAAACTGGTCACTATATGTAAAATGTAATTCTCTTTGCATATCAAAAGATCATTTCTGCAAAGTTTATCTCGATTAATATGAAATAGATGGAGAATAAGAGTTTGTATAAAAATAGTTTGTACAAGAGTAGAGAAAGTCATGTGAGTGTAACACAGATTTTTTTTTTTGCAAAAAATTTTAACCAACTTCTGAAAATGTTGGCATTGATCCAACCACACTTCCTAGCACCATTCTCATGACCCAGTAGGTCCTCCATCTAGTCCATCCAGGAGACAAGGATTCATGTTCTTTCTTTGTAAGAATATTTAGCCAGGAGGCAGGGGACAACCAGCAGCTCTAAAGTTTCTGACTACAGTAATGAGTTGTTCCTTCTCAACAGTGCTTATCATTGTCTATTTCCCTTAAGAGAGACAATTTGGAGTGACTTCAGTGATGACAGTACTTCAGTTTCATCAACCTGCAGATATCATCAGTCTTCTGGATAAATTGTTTTCCAATAGACTGATGCCAGGTTATCAAAGAAGATTCCAATTCAAATGGATCGAAAGCATCACACCTTGAAATGCTACTTGGTTCTGGCTTCTGGAAACTAAGCATTGGCTTTCTTACCATGAACCTTTTGACCCAATCTCTCCCAGCTTTTCCATTCTTGAATGAATACTCAAGTTTAATTCTCTTGCAGTTTCAGTGTGAAACCGTAAGCCAGCCACGGGTTCCTAGTCAATACATTTAAACTTCTTATCCATTGTGTTTTCCATTGCAGGTGGAAAAACACAGGTGAACCATCCTAGCTTCTTGCCTGGATTCCTCTTTTTCAAATCACGATACAATGTTCTGAATGGTGTCCCAGACATTCTTGAAGTTTCAGAAATTGAAAGCTTTTTCATGTTTGTTTTAGACCAGGATGCTTGATTACTTTTCCAACCATCTGTACAAACACAAACAGTAGGAGTTCAAACACCAGATCACACTCAGATTTTATTCTATACCTACTCTTCTGTTTTATGTGCAACTAAGTTTCTCATTGTGCAGTTATATTGTATTCATACCAAAGGAACATTATGACATCAGTTTGGGGCAAAATACTAAAGAACCTTTAGATATAACACATAGGCATAGTGTTAAGAATGATTAATATTGAATGACACCACTGTTTTATCTCATAGGAAACACAGTGAATGGGGAAACCAGGGAAAATGTTTTTAAGTTGGTCAGCTCCAGGACTCAAACTCTATTTGCACTGATATTATTTGTACTGTTCTTTTACATTGATGTATTAAGTTTAGTACAGTTAATAATAACTGTGGAAACCAAATTAAATAATGCTGAACCATGATGATGTCTGCCCATGAGGTGTGGAACATAATTATACACTTACAGGTCTAAAGTAAAGAAAGTTCAGGTTAAATACTAACGCAAATTCTTGTTACATAATTTATTATAATCTCAAGTTAAGTGTTTTTCACAATTGTATTTTCTTTCCTGTCTTACATATTTATTTAACAATTAATTTTGTATTTGATTTGACTTTGTGTATATTAAAGTTTTTGCTTTAAATTTCTTTACACACAACAGACTTTAAATAACATAACAAGTTTAACAATTATTGATTTCTGTATAACTGGAGAATTTAGATCATTGAAATGAAATTAAACTCTCATGCTATCTTACCTTTATATCACTCCTACTCATGAAGCACATTACATGAAACTGGAAGCCAAAAGAATTTACTCACCGAAAGGACATTCATATAATTTGGAATAGACCGAAAAGTATGTGATTTCTCCTACCCTTACTACATCACTACCAAGGCTAGGCTGCCTCTCTCATCTGCTGTGCATTGTCCTCTGTCAAAAAAATAGGCCAGCCTGGACGGTATTTCTATTGGCCATTGTGCTTCACTTGGCGCTGCTGTCAGCTGATGTCATCGATGCAGTTTGTCCAATACACAACCAAGGGGCTAACTCCCACTTCTTAGAGTGTGTGTTCAAAATGTTCCAAGATGTATGTTACAGAAGATGTCAGATCTTGCATTCTACAGCAGATGATGAGGGGAGGGGAAAATGGTACACATTGACTGATGCATGTACTAAGGCTTTCATGGTTGGCTGTTTCTTCTGGGCTTGTAGGCTCAATTCTGCATTGATCATCTTTAGAGGACTCATCTAGGGTGAATCTTCAGGTACAATGCCTACCTCATGACTACAAGCTGGGAAGGTATAGCATCTCATCTATTGACTGAAGTGCATTTACTGATTTATTCAAACCAAAATAGAAATGCATGAAATATTAACAGAAAACTCACACGTATGAGAGTGAAGTCCATACTGCATGGGCAAAGTGGGTGTAATCTTTATGTTTCCACTTTGCCCTCCAAGTCAGTTTTAGGTTACATTGGTTGTAATCTGATTAATCAGCATTTTGTTATATATACACACACACACACACCTGGTCTGGTAATAAGTTCTGTCCCTCGAATTTAAAACTCCATGAAAACTTTCCACATGCACAGTAGTATTTGGGTCTGTGCCAATAAGCACAGTGGACCTTTACATATGAGAAGCAACACAGTTGAAAGTCAGATAATGAACGATAAACATGCAATGGAGCAGCAAAGAGAACCGTATTGCAGTCATTGCTTTACACAGGTGCAGCAAGACACCAATGGAGATCTTTGCACTGTTAAAACCACTAAACATAACAAAGAAATTTGTGTGGAGAACTATTAAATGATATAATGAACTTTGCTCTGTCACTGACAGACCAGGAAGTGGTTGCCCATGCACAACACATGCAGCAGCAGCAGCAGCAGTAAAAGCAGCCACGGAGAGAATTTGTAGAAATCCACTCCACCTGCAGAAAATCATGGCAAAATAAATGCAAATTCCACTACGAACCATGTCACAAACTATTACAGATGACCTTAAACTTCGAGCCTATCGACAATGCACTGGATAACTACTGATACCAGCTTTGCACGAAATAAGAGCCTCTAGAGTGAAGAGGTTTCTGATGAGACATGCAAAAAATGGTCATAGGCAAATCCTTTTCACAGATGAAAAACTTTTCTCTGTAGAAGAAAAATTCAACAGACAAAATGATAAAGTGTATATCCATAGCTCTAAAGAAGCCAGTGAGAAGATTTCCAGAGTGGAAAAAGGACATCACCGGCCTCAGTGATGGTTTGGTGGGGGGTGTCATACGAGGGTGTCACCTGCTTCCATTTTTGTGAACTGGAAGTAAAACAACGTGCTGTGAACTATCAAACGGACATTTTGGAATCTGTAATGAAGTCCTTAAACAATACGCTGTTTGCAGGCAGACATTTGATATTCCAACAAGATTCAGCGCCAGCTCACAAAGCTTAGACCAATATGCCAGAGTTCATTGCCACAGAAGATTGGCCCTCTGGCAGTCCAGACCTGAATCCTTTGGACTATCGTTTGTGGGACATCCTAGAAGAGAAAGCCTGCTGTAAGCCCCATCACAATATTGCATCATTGAAAGCGGATTTGGTGAAGGCAACAGTCTCAATACCATTGGAAGTTGTGCATGGAGCAATAGATAATGTTTGAGGAAGAGTGTGAAGGTAAAGGATGGACATTTTGAGCAATTTGAATATTTTGTATCCAGTGTGGTTTGTAATAAATATATTTTCTGTATCAGACTGTAATTCCTCCATTTCCTCTATCTTTGACATGCCATTTTAGCAGGGACAGAACTTATGGCCAGACTAGGTATATATATACCAATTTTGTGTAAATCACAATTATCACAGATGCAGTGATACTAGTTCTGTGCAAAAGTAGGGAAATACATTATCTAAGCATTAAATATTATATTGCACATTGCTGCCCTCTGCTGCTCTAAGGACATAACAATGATTTGCCACTTTGTCCTGCCCTTCCACTTTTCTACCTGTGAATTAGAAATAACATAGTTGCTGAGCTTGACGTTACTCTGTCTGATCATTTGAGATACTCTATAATAGAAGCTGTCTTAGAGTGCAGCAGTGTATAACATAAGGGTATTCAATTCAGTTCAAACTTTATTCACCATTTGATTTCAATACAGAAATATTGGCTTCATTAACAATACAATTATTAGTACAAAACAAACAGGTCTAATTAGAAGTGATACACAAATACAGAAATCCTAATTTATTACATGAATATGTACCTAAACTAAATTTCGGAATTATAAACATAATACATTCCATAAGAAAGCATATAAACTGATTCATTTCTAGATATTCTTCCACTGAATAAAAATAACCCTGTATTAGGAATTTTTTCAGATCTTTTTTGAAGACTGTCAGGGTTTTAACTTTTTTTAAATATGTGGGGAGTTTATTAAACAATTGAATGCCATTATAATATAAACCTTTTACTTTCTCTACTACATATAGTAAGTGGGGGAAGTCTTGTATATTCCACCCAAAAATTCGATACCGAGATTTCACCGCAAATATATGTTTTGAGGCCCCTGAATCCAAAATAAGCATTTTTGGAAACATGTCCGTGTGTGTGTCTGTCTGTCTGTGAACAGCATAACTCAGAAACAAACAGTCGGATAAACACCAAACTTGGTATTTAGGTTCAGTATCTTCCAGAGATGCGACACAAAGAAAATCTCCCACCCCAGATTACCCTTTACATGGAACATTTTTCGAAAATTTTTATTTTCTCAAAAATGGCTCTAAAAATTTTGATTAAAATATCATATGTTTAAGATATTTTTATAATAAATGAAATGTATATCTCAAATTTTCTGGGAATGTCTCCAAAAGTATTCTTCATTGTGAACGACTTTTGCATAACTGGTAAACCATAAGAGATAGACAAAATTTTACTACACAAGAAATGTAGATCGTGTTAAAATACACAATTTATGTCATATACATTTTTTTTGTTGAGTGAACCATTTTCGAGATATTGCTTGCTATTCCCTTAAATCTTCCAATACTTATACTTTTTCTCAAATTCGTTATTCATTTTTTTTTGTCCTGGTAATGCAAAGAGAATGGAATACTCCACATAGCAACCAGCTCTTTAATGCTTAAAGCCAATTCCCCTTGCATCTACAAGAAAATTAGCAATAACATTAACTTCTCAATATCTCGATTAACATGAAGCATATGGAGAATAAGCGTTTGTAAAAATAGTTTGTACAAGAGTAGAGAAAGTCATATGAGTGTAACACATCAGATTTTTCATATAGGTTCTTTTTATGACCCGTAATATGCAGTTTAGATTTATTTCTTGTATTATAGTCATGAATATCAGCATTTGTTTTAAAACTATATAGTTGCTCATACATTGTTACCAGAGTTTCAAAAATGTAGAGCGAAGGAACAGTCAAGATATTTAACAGTATGAAGTAAGGTTTGCAGCTTGTGTTGGTGCAAAGATTCAACATTATTCTGTTTGCCCTGATTGCCCAATAACTATTGTTATTGAATGTATACATAAGCAGTATCCCTCCTTCGACACTATTCATCGGTCAATATGTACAGTAAATGAATTTAAAGCCATAGAGTAATCTTACAGTAAATGGCGCGAGGAATCAAGATGACACCAAATATCTCAACTGTAAGATCTATACTGATAGATCCCAAAATTACCACCAGTAACAGCTCATGAGTATACGTTTTAGGTATTCACAAAATTTTAGAGTTAGATAGCCCTGAAAATGTGAAATAGGATCTCTGCATAATAGTTATGATTATGAACAAACTGATATAGCTACAGCTCTCCTAACAACAACGATAATGATGATAATAATGATGATGATTATGCATAAGTTGTTTAACAAAAGCAAGGGTTGTTTTTGTGGATGTTTGTATTGTGTACACAGTTAAGTATAACAGTTTAAGGCAAGAATGCTGTAATGTGTAAATTAAACTGTAGTTGAGAGTGTGCATGGTCTGAAATAAGTGGAAGAAGTTTCCGCGGCCCTGCACATTCCCTACTTCTGCCGCATTGCTACCGTCTAGTAGCATTAACTTAAAATTGTAGTGATAGCATGGAATTGGCACAAGGGAAGCGTTGTGCATGCCTTCAAGTGTGCACGATCTGTATGTATTTGACCCATAAGTTAGTTGCATTATACCAGCTGTGCATGTGCAAAACCTCCTTAAAATGTGCACATGTCAAGGTATGATACCAACACTGTTGCCACATTTCATTGAGTTTAAAGGAGTAGCTCAGTAGATTTAAATGCCATAGAGTTTAAAGTACACTGTATACATTTAACAGCATTCAGAGGAAAGTAACCCATAAATTTATTAAATTACTTAAGTTACTTAAGTAAGTAACCAATAAAGTAACAAATAAATTATTGGCACTGCTTCAGAGAGACAGAAAATCTCTCATATTTTAGGTTCTATTCTAATGGTGAAATGCTGAGAAACACAAACACCACCATAAAATTAGACCAATTATTGCTGAAGCATTGGGCTACCAGGTTTATGAGAAGATCCATAGGAAAGCTTTGGATAGAGACAGGAGAATGTTAGGCATTATTACCTTCAAGGGTTAGAAGCAATGTATCATGAATCCCAGTGTTAAGCTTGAGAATCATTTCATTTCATTTTTATTAACATCCTTTTAAATACATTTAAAGGATACGTCCAATTACAAATATAAAGTAATTTAACAAGTACAGCTTATAATTTAACATTACTTTTCATTAACATTTTTACCTCAAATATAAATTATCCTTTTACATTGCATTTACATTAAGTTTACCTTAAATATCAACTTTCACTTTACATTGCTTTACCATGTCTAAATTCATCTATACTATAAACTTCATTTTCTATTAAGTATTTCTTTATTGTTTTCATCATTACATTTGGCTGGTTTATGTTCTTTATTTCTCCAGGTAATTTATTGAATAATTCTCTTCCTCTAACTTCTATGGCGCGATTATTTGCAGTTCCTCTTAATGTTATTCTATAATAATCATCATTGTTTCTTAAATTATGGTTATGTACACTGGAATTTTTTTGCATATTTATATTTATCACAATTTTTATGCATTTATATATATACACATGGCACTGTTAACAACTTTTGGTTCTTAAACACCCCCCTGAAGTTTGTTTGTTTTCCATTTTTCTTATTATTCTAATGTGTTTTGTTTTTTTTTGTAGTTTAAAGACTTTATCCATTTCTCTTGCTGTAATATTTCCCCATAATGCAATTCCATATTTACATACTGAGGCTTTCACGGCCGGCATCATAACTAATAAATGAATTACAACTATCCGGGCTTGTAGGCCGTGGTCTAGAAGGCATCATGGATACCGACGTTTCGCCAAGTACAGCGCTTGGCATATCTTACATACGAATATATAAAAGCATAATAGACTTGTTTCATTGTTTTACTGTCCATTATTTTAGTTAATTGTCTCATTATATAAATGCCCTTATTTATCTTTTTACTAATTGATGCCACATGACATTGCCAATTTAAATGTTTATCAATTATTACTCCAGGAAAAGTAGTGCATTTATTTCTGATATGTTTTCCTCATCTATACTTAGTTTAATACTACTCAGGTTAAGTTTTGTTAATCCAAAGTTAATACATGCTGTCTTTTGTGTATTTATTATCATATCTAAGTTAGCATAATATTGTTTTATAATTTTTAAAATTGCATTTGCTCTAATTTCAACTTCTTTTGCTGTTGGAACTTTAATTATGACAGTCATGTCGTCTGCATATCCAATTGCAATGCCTCCATTCACTTGTATGACCTCAAAAATGTCATTTATATATATATAAGAAATAAAAATGGCCCCGATTTTGAGCCTTGCCGGACGCCTTGTTTTACTATTTTGAAATCCGACTATCTTTTTTATGACACCATTTGTATTTAGATAATTTATTTCGACACATCGTGTTCGATTTTCCAGATATGTTGATATCCAATCCAGCGCCAAACCTCGAATACCACATGTTTCTAATTTATTTAATAATATTTTTATATTCATACAATCAAAGGCCTTTGATAAATCTATGAAGATAGCCACCACTGATTCATGGTCATTTATTGCATTTACAATTATATTATTTGCCTTTTCAATCATATCTATGGTTGACTTGTGCTTTTGAAATCCATATTGCCATTTTGATACATCTAATTTTTTAAGATAACTTTGCAACTGTATTATATATAAACCTTACTTTTGATATAGCAGAACATAGAGTAATTGGCCTATAATTTTCTATGTCATTTTTACTCCCCTTATGTTTAAATATTGGCCTAACTATTACCTTCTTTAGCATATCTGGAAAAATGCCTTGCGTTAATGAATGTATTTATAATGTGTATTAAGATTTTGCTAATTTCCTGCTTTATGTGTTTTAGTAACAAATTCGAGATTTCATCTAAGCTGCTTGATTTCTTTGATTTTAACTTCTTTATTTCATTGTTTACACTTTCTTCTGACACTTCGGAGACTGCCATACTATTTAATTTTCTTGTTTGTTTTTTTAGATTAATGTTTTTATCTACTTTTGGTTTACTTAAATTTAATTCTGCTGCTATATTTACATAATACACATTAAAAATTTCACAAAGTGTTTTTTATTTCTTTACCTTGATTTTTGATGACTATATTTTCCATATGTTTATTTTTACTTTGGTTATGGGCTATATTTAACATATGCCATACTGTTTTTGTTTTATTTTCAGATTTCTGTATCAATTCCCTACTGTATTGCCTTTTTGCATTTTCTACTACACTTTTGAAAATATTGTTATACCTTGTTACATAATCCCTAGATTTCTCATTTATATTTGGGTGTATTATTGAATTTAAGAGATTTCCCATTCTCTTTCCCATGAGATTTTTATCCCTTTTGTCCTCCATCCCATATTTATACTACCTTTACCATTTTTTACTTTAACTTTGTTTTACCTGCATAATACTATCCATTCCTTTTGACATGATTTTATTAAAAATATCATACTTTTCATTTACTGTCTCGGCTTCGTATACTTCTTTCCAACTTTTTTGTTTAAGGAACATTTTAAACTTTTCTATATTTTCATCATTTATTTGCCTCTTATATTCAAACATATTTATGAATTTATCTTTATTTACATTTAATTTAACAATTTGTCCAAAATGATCCCCTATTTCTGCTTTTATGACAGTTGCTTTCCATTTTGTTTCCTCTAAATTTATAAAAATGTTATCAATACAAGTTTTCAACTGCTTCGTCACTCTAGTGGGTTCTCCAATGCCTATTTTTAAATTATGTCTATCTAGGAGTACATTTTTCTGAACTAGCATTTAATAGGTTGATATTAAAATCCCCCACTAAAATTTTTATTTTATTTTCTTGTATGGTATTTAAAAATTTTTCTATATTCTTAAAAAATATTTTCTTATCTCCTGATGGTGCCCTATACATCCCAATAAGTATTACATTTTTTTTCTTTTAAGTTAAGTTCTACTGCTGCGAGTTCACATGCCATCTTCACTGTAAATTCTCTACAATCTATTTCTCTAAAATGTATTGTATTTTCTATATATATAGCTACACCCCCAATAACGTGTTCATGCCTACAATAATAAGCTCCAAGCAATAAACCCTGAAAATTTGTAACAACCATTTCCTCCTCCTTTAGATTGTGTTCAGTGAATATCATGATATTTGGTTTCTGTTTGTTTATATTTAGCTCTATTAATGTCCTCTTATTTCTTAAAGACTGTACATTCTGATAATAAAGGCTTAATTCCTTTACCTGTTTAATACCTGCTCTCAATGACCTTGTTTCTACTTTAGCTACTTCTGTATTCTTTTCTGCTATATAACTTAATCTATTTTCTCTTATTTCTTTATTTACTTTTTCTACTTTCCCATCCTCTGAACTTATCTGTAGTTTTCCTGTTTCATACATATATTTATTACCTTATTTATCAACTGGCCTAAGAGAAAAGATCCCTTACGATTTAAATGTAATCCATCCCTGCCCAGACAACTTACATCTAAAAGTTTGTTTACATCTATATAAATTGCATGCAGTGTATTACATGCCCATTTTATTTCTTCATTTAAGTTCTTTATATAGTTCTGATTTACATCTCTTCTTTTCAAAACGCTGTCCACTATTATAGTTACCTGTGGGTAGTTGTCTTTTGCACTTTTTATTGCACTGTCTGTATATTTCTGCCATATTTTTCAACCTAAGGAAGTCACATCGTACTTTGAATTTCCTGATATTTTCAATGCATAATATAACAGCTTCCCTGTTGCTCTATTGCTTAATGGAATTATGCAATTACAATGGATATGAGAGATGTATAAACTCTTTAATATAATATTTTGATTAGTTTGTATTTTAACAGTTTATATGACTTAACAGTTACTTGTTTGATGTAGTGGTATAATTGCTGATGGATTTAGGAAGCATATAAATTAACATATTTAGCTTTGTCATGTGGTGATATATATTCCTGAGCATTGCTCTCAATGCCATCCACAGAACAAAAACAAACACATTGCAAACAAATCTCTGAATATATTCAAAGATCCAGATTTTTAGGAACATGAATTGTCACCAGTGCATTAATTGATGAACTATTTATTAATATTATAGTGAATATAACTGCTATTTCCTACCATTTTCTGTTCTTGGCACACATACTGAAAACAACAAAGGAAATTTGAATCTGCACATGTTCAACTTGCTTTCAGCAATCAGACATTTATAGGCATGCAGTCATAATATCTGTGTCATCTGTGTTCCAGCTTGTCTAAAATATTATGTTGGCTAGGCTCTCAAACCACTTGAACAAAAGTAGGTAGCGAGAGATGGGCGGAAAAAAACTGTGCTGCCTTAAAATAATCAGCATAATGAGTTCTAAAGAAAACACATGGGGCACAACATTATAAGTGGAAAAGAAACATCTATAGAAGTTGCCTTCAACTTTCAAAGTAGATCTGCATGAGCCACTGATTTTCTGCTTTCTCTACCATGAACGAGGATCACTATAAGTTTTGAAAATGAATGCTATAAAATTTTAAAAATTTATATGTGATTACACTGGTCAACATTGTGGTATAAAGAAAAATATGTGGCTTTAATGGAAATCAGTGCCCTGATTTAAAAATTTAAGTCCGTTTTTGGCTAGTACATCTAGTTTTTATGATATCTGCAAATATGTCTATGGTGCTAAATTTATTCAGCTTATACAGGTTACTGCTACGTTTCATTATGTTATTCAAAATCTGTTGATTTTCTTCCTATTTGGCTCACTTCCGTCCTCCCTTATCACCCAGATGTTTATGTTTATATTCCCTGCACTTATCAGTTTTTCTTTATGTGTCAGGTCTGTCTATTTATGTTTGCATTTACAGTTATCATAGAGCTCAACTTTAGTTGAGCTGAAAATTAGTGTTAATATGCACGTTCGTCTTATATATATGTAGTGCTAAAGTAAAAGTTCGAGTATGACTTCTACATCAGTATTTTACAGGGGACAGTATTTACAAAGCCCTTAGAAGTTTTGTTACATTTATGGGTGTTATGTATTTGATGGGAGAGTACATAAAATAGACTCACAAACAAAGAAACTATATTACTTATATTTCAAAGAGAAAGTTGGTGATCAGGATACATTCTTTGCACCTCATATTGCATGTAACAATTGTGTTGAGGGATTACATAATTGATATGAAAGAAAAGGAAGGCAATGCCGTTTGCCAATCCAATGATATGGAGAGAGCAACAGAATCACCATGATATTGTTGCTTTTGCATGTGCAAAGTTACTGGCTACAACAAAAAAAAATAAGGCAGGAATTAAATATCCAAATCTGAACTACACAACCTATTCTTCATGGACCCGAACTACCTACGCCACCAACAGACCTCAATTTTAGTGAATCTGAAAGCAGCTCCATGACTTCTGACTATGGGTTGGTTTCTGATCCAAAAGAATTTGACAATTCACCACAACAGTTTAATCAATTTGAGTTAAATGATTTAGTGAGAGATTTAGGCCTCACAAAAAAAAAAACAGTGAAATAATGGGCTCAAGACTGGTGTTACATTTTTGTGGTATTGGAATCGCAAAACACAGATCCACAAGTACTATGCAGAGGATCAACTTGTGTTTTGTGTGGATATGTGTAATCTTATTCAACAGTTGGGTAGGAAAACATATGAGCCAAGTAAATGCCATCTTTTTATTGATTCTTACAAACAAAGTCTTAAGACAGTGTTATTTCATAATGGCAACAAGTTAGCTTCAATACCGCTTGCACATTCTACGAACCTAAGAGAGTCTTATAAAACTCTGAAGCGTGTTCTTGAGAAAATGAAGTACCGTGATCATGAATGGCAAATATGTGGTGATTTGAAGGTCATTGGTCTGTTACTAGGACAACAGGGAGAATACACAAAATTCCCTTGTATTCTTTGCAAATGGGATAGCAGGGCGAGGGACAAACATTGGGAAACTGGCCAATGGGCTGAGAGGCAACAACTGGAATCTGAATCAAAAAAATATTACTAATGTGCTTCTTGTTGATCATCAAAAAATTCTGCTCTGTCCATTACACATAAAACCTGACATGATGAAACAATTTGTGAAAGCACTTGACAAAAATTGCCCTTGCTTCCAGTACTTATGCACAAAGTTTCCATCATTGTCACAGGTGAGGGAATACTTGATGGACCACAGGTAAGGGCATTGATTATGCTAATTTTACCAGCTCTATGAATGGAATTGAAAAAGATACATGAAATGGATTCAGAGAGGTTGTTAAGAAATCTTTTACCAATGTGAAAGACTCTTAATACAAAGAAATTATCGGAAATATGGTGGACTGCTCAGCTGTAATATGAGTTTCAAGTTTCATTTCCTCAAGTCACATCTTGACTGCTTCCCTCAAATTTAAGAGCTGTCACCAGGACTTGAAAGATGTTGAAGAATGTTATCAGAAACATTGGGACATACATGTGATGGCTGATTACTGCTGGTGTCTTGCACATGACAAACCTACCAGAGAACACTCAAGAAAATCACGGACACTGAAGTTCCATGGGAAAAGTAAAAATCGTACACTAAATAACTAACATATATTCTCAAATTCTTATTATTCTTCTTCCTTATTTTCTTTAAAACTTGTATATGAGTATAATATTTTTGCAAATTTTACAAAGAACATTGCCATATTGTCAAAACTAGATGTGCTACAGATAAATGGAATGCATTATTTAATTCTGCGCAGCGAAATTAGTAAAAGTCACCCATTTGTAATCATACTGCAGAAAAAAAAATTTCATTGTAACCTAATGTTATTGCATCTTTTCAAAGTATTTTCCATTGCATTCTATGCAATATCTCATCATTTTAAACGTTTTTCAAATACTGGTGCCATTCTTTCTTGGCGAGGGTGCAAAATACAATCTTCATAAGCAACTACTGCAGCTTTGGGTGATTCAAGTTATTGATTTCAAATTTTTCCTTTTATTTTGGGGAATAGAAAAAAGTTGCATGGGGCCAGATCTGGGTTGTAGGGAGGATGGGGCAAATATTTGACTCTTGGTTTCTGCAGAAATTGGGTTCTTTCTAGTGCACTGTGGATAGAGGTATTGTTGTGGTGTAACAAAATTCTACACAGACCAGTCTTAGAATGCTTTGTTCTCAGTTCATTGAACACTTGTGGCAGACATCTTGTGGTGTATCTTCTGGCAGTTGCAGTCTTTTGTCCCTCAAGTGGAATTGTCACAATACGGCCATTAGCTGAGAAGAATGAACACTCATTTTCTTGCTAACACTTCTTGGTTGCCTCACTTTTGTTGGTGGATCCTCTCCTGGGAAGATCCAGATAGATGACTTTCACTTAGTTTCTGGGTCATGCTGGTACATCCAGCTTTTGTCACCTGTTAAGATTTTAAATATGTTTTTGAGTCTTTCCTCATCAATTTTTTTCTGGCATTTTCTGGCATCATTGCACATGTGCATGATTCTGCTCATTTGTGAGGTGCTGGGGCATCCAATGACTGGCGTGTTTCCTGGCGTGAAGTTTTTCTTTAAGGATGGTGTTCACTTTGCCAATCCAATATTCAAGGTTTCTTGAATCTGATAATATGTGCAACAATGATCTTCCCACTACATGTACCATCTTTCATCACATATTCATATGTTGTTGCTGCAGCCAGCCATCCTGTGCGGTTTTCAACTTCAAGGGAATCCCCTCCTCTTCTAAACTCTGCAAACCATCGATAAATCAACGATTGCAAAGGGCAAAGATCCTCAAATGCTGATGCAGTCTTTCAGGGCATGCTCTCTTGCCTAAACTGACTTTAAAGTCATAGAGAATCATAGCATGAAAAGCTCTCGCTTGAGAACCATCCTAGAGTATGGCATTTGAGGCAGTATTTTTAACACTTAAATAATTTGAGTCTAATATAAATTCAATAAAAGCCTGCCTTAAAGCAATATGTGTGTGTAACGATATATAAAAAGTATATATTACAGTCATTGTATATATTTATATTATTGTAAACATGCATAATAATGTTATCGAATCTATTACGTAATTTATTGATGTAGAAGCTGTGAGAATAATAAGTTAAAAGTTGCTAACAATGAGGTAACTTTGAGGTAATAATGAATTTGAAAGTTTAACAATACTACTTGTGATTCTTGGAAGCAATAATGTAATTTTAGTGACAGTTTATAAAATAACCAATCAACAACCAGAAAAAGCTTTAGTTAAATGAAGGCATTCTATTGGATTAGGAATAGCCAATCAGAGACTTGAAATACAGAAATTTACAAGTTTAGGCAGTTGAAATCAATTCAGTTGGTTGCAGACAGCGTTACTAACCAGACACAAAAAATGTCAAGAAATTTAATACATATTCGTGTGAGACAAAAATAGTTTACGTGTTAAAAAGTGCAAGAAATTTATAAAAGAATCTCACAGCTCTCTATCAGTGAAGTGTTATTTAAATCGTGTCAAGCCGTAATAAAAGGAGTGAAGTAAAATTATAACCTACATTCTTCAGTCGCACCACAACCCTGCCAAGACATCCATGTCTCTAAAATAAATACTGACGCAGCCGAGGCAAACATAAATATTTAATACTTAAAGAAAAAGCCAAATTACAAAGTTAATATTTTTAAAAATTGGGGCAAAGGCTACCAGGTACCATATGTGTGGTTGCAACTACTTCAAGTTCGGCTCCCCAACAGTTGAAATACAATACAACTCCTACTTCAAATCGGCTTTTCCATACGTGAAACAATAACCTTCTCACATAGCAACACCTGCACATACACAGAAGTGATGAAGTTGCACACTATTCGAGCATACCCTGGCTTGCACGTTACTATTTGAACTTCAATCTAAAGCTAGGAAGACCTGCTTTGGCTTACCACAAGTCATTGTTGCCCGTTTTCAAAACCTTCAGAGTGACCCTAAATACCTAAACAGTTTCATACTGAGATTTCTCCAGAGATATATGTTTAGAGGTCTCCTGAATAATAATAATAATAATAATAATAATAATAATAATAATAATAATGATGATGATGATGATGATGATGATGATAATAACGGCTTTAGAGAAAAAATTCCATGGCTGTGTATGTATCTGTGCCTTTGTGTGTGCACGTGCATGTGTGAACAACATAACTCTGATGCGTTACACTCACATGACTTTCTCTACTCTTGTACAAACTATTTTTACAAACGCTTATTCTCCATCTACTTCATGTTAATCGAGATAAACATTTGCAGACTCTATCTTATTGCTAAGTTTCTTGTAGATGTAAGGGGAATATATATTTACAAGGGCAATATAGAAATACAGTAGCCTTTAAGCACATACATATCTCTTAATAGCTGGTTGCTAGGTGCAGCACCATTCCCTTTGCCACAGATTAATACTCTTTGCATATCCAAGACAAAAAAATGAATAACGAATTCCCATTTGAGAAAATAAGTATTGAAAAATTTAAGGGAATAACAAGCAATATCTCGAAAATGGTTCACTCAACAAAAAAAATGTATATGACATAAATTGTGCATTTTAACGCGATCTACATTTTTGTGTAGTAAAATTTTGCCTATCTCTTATGGTTTACCAGTTATGCAAAAGTCGTTCACAATGAAGAATACTTTTGGAGACATTCCCAGAAAATTCAAGATATACATTTTATTTGTCATAAAAATATCTTAAACATATGATATTTTATTCAAAATCGTTAGAGCCATTTTTGAGAAAATTAAAATTTTCGAAAAATCGTGCATGTAAAGGGTAGTCTGGGGTGGGGGGGTTTTTCTTGAAAACCTTCGTGTCGCATCTCTGGAAGATACTGAACCTAAATACCAATTTTGGTGTTTATCCAACTGTTTGTTTCTGAGTTATGCTGTTCACAGACAGACACACACACACACACACACACACACACACACACACACACACACACACACACACACACAAACACACACACGGACATGTTTCCAAAAATGCTTTTTTTGGATTCATCAGGGGTCTCAAATCATGTATTTCCGGTGAAATCTCGGTATAGAATTTTTGGGTGGAATACAATACTTCCCCTACTTACTATACATAGTAGAGAAAGTAATAGTCATTGTTGCCATTGCAGTCCCTGCAATATTACCACCACCACCACCACCACCACCACCACCCACCAATATTTTGTAGATATTTAAAATAGCTGGGTTTTGCCGCTAGCTTTTTAGAGATTACAGTCACATAAATTTTACAAAACATAAGCAATTGCCAGAATATGGAATAGGTAGGATCTTAACTATATACCTGAGGAATACCCTGTCTTAACTCTCTTAGCCTCCATGCTCCGGTTCTTACCCATGCAATAGATTCTCTCTCTTCTTTATTTACTATGTCTATATATTTTTCCCTACCCCATTTATTTATTATTGGCCTATAACAAACTAATGAGCTCTTTTCGGCAATCTCACTGAACATGATTTGTATTTCTATATCTTCCAGTCTTTTCCTCGCCTTTTTCCAAAAATTTTTCACGTTATTTTCTCTCCTTCTCCACATATCTCCTAACCCATTTTTCTCCAAAATGTTCCGTAAATTACTTACCCATCCATCATTCATTAAGCTATTATCTTGGTATTCTATACATTGTCTTAACACATTTCTGATATGTGGTGGTAATGAGGATATTGAACACATAGTATTTTTTTTTTTTTTTATTGTGCTAAGAGTTTTACAAATTTGATTGTCTACTGCATTTTGACCCTGGCCACTTATTCAGTAGACAATCACTACAGTTTATTTACATTTTACAATTTCTTGTCACTAAATTATCTTGCTCTTTTTTTCATTTTTTTTTTCATGTCCCATTTCCACTTTTTTTTTCACTTTTCATTTATCGATTACTTAACCATCACACATTCACTATAGTTTTCCATTCAAAGCAAGATGCACTACCTCTTACTTTTCTCTTTACACTGTCCAAAGCCATTTATTTTTTACTTTACACAAAAACTGTCCAATGCTTCTAGCGTCTCTTCTCCTGAAGAAGGCTAACATTACATCATTAATCAAGACCTTACTTTACTCATGATGATGTATATGTAGAGAATAGATGATGGATGATGGATGGGTAAGTAAATTATGGAACATTTTGGAGAAAAATGGGTTAGGAGATATGTGAAGAAGGAGAGAAAATAATGTGAAAAATGTTTGGAAAAAGACGAGGAAAAGACTGGAAGATATAGAAATACAAATCATGTTCAGTGAGATTGCCAAAAAGAGCTCATTAGTCTGTGCACATCTTTGTTTAGTTGAGAGGTTTCACTAGGCTTTTTAGCATACATAATAATGTAATTTATATATATACAAAATAGTGGTAGACTTTTAAACTGTTTAAAGTATGGTCTACAAGATTCATAACTACTTATTCTAGCTAGAACTCTTAATGCTCTTTTCTGTAGTACAAAGATCTGCATGAAGTATGTTTTTGATAAAGATTCCCATAACATTGCCCCATATTCTAAATGTTTAAGTATGACAGTTTAAGTATTTTATTGTGTTAAGAGTTTTACAAATTTGATTGTCTACTGCACTTTGACCCTGGTCACTCATTCAGTAGACAATCACTACAGTTTATTTACATTTTACAATTTCTTGTCAATAAATTATCTTGCTCTTTTTTTTTCATGTCCCATTTCCACTTGTTTTTCACTTTTCATTTATTGATTACTTAACCATCACACATTCACTATAGTTTTCCATTCAAAGTAAGATGCGCTACCTCTTACTTTTCTCTTTCCACTGTCCAAAGCCATTTAATTTTTACTTTACACAAAAACTGTCCAATGCTTCTAGCCTCCTTGCATATCATTTCAATCATAAATGTATTTCTATCCCCCTTCAATCACTTATTAAAAAATTCTTTTCTCCAATTTTCTGTTCCGTGGCACTTAAATACTATGTGTTCAATGTCTTCATTACCACCACATATCGGACATTGGTTCTGAGGAATACCCTGTTTTAACCCTCTTAGCCTCCATGCTTCGGTTCTTACCCATGCAATAGATTCTCTCTCTTCTTTATTTACTATGTCTATATATTTTTCCCTACCCCATGTATTTTTCATTGGCCTATAATAAACTAATGAGCTCTTTTTGGCAATCTCACTGAACATGATTTGTATTTCTATATCTTCCAGTCTTTTCCTCGCCTTTTTCCAAAAATTTTTCACGTTATTTTCTCTCCTTCTCCACATGTCTCCTAACCCATTTTTCTCCAAAATGTTCTGTGATTGACTTACCCATCCATCATTCATTAAGCTATTCTGTTGGTATTCAATACATTGTCTTAACACATTACTTTTTCCTAGATTTAAAGTTCTGAACCAAAATTTCAAAGCTCTTTCCATTATCTTCCGCTTAGTTGCCACCCTGCCCATCTGTAATTGTGCTACCTGTCTTACAATCGACTTTGGTAGCCCTAGTATTTCTCTGCAAAACATCCTGTGCACCACATCTATACTTTCCCATCCTCTATCTAATCCCCTTATTTCTATACCATACATCATTTTTGCCTCCACAACCATCTCATAAACTTTTTCCAGCCATTTAACATTTATATTAGGTACTTTATATTTGCAGCTTATTTTAAATGTGAGTGAAATAATGCAAAGTACACTGCACGAACCATTTGTAAGGGTAACATGTTGATGAGTTGATGTAGCAGAAATATGATCTTATTAAGTTTAGAATAAATTACACTAATGGTTTTGACATAAAAGATTATTGTTAATATGAATGCATAAAAACTTTCTATTTTGAACTCTGGATATAGTTTGACTATTATAAACCAGTTTTAGACCTTCAATGCTGTGATTATTTCTATTTAGTTCAAATAGTAAATAGTTCAGTTCAGTTAGCATTCACATGTTACATAGAAAATATAGATGTATCACTTTTCATTTGCACCAATGAAGGACAGCATGTAGTGATCCATTCTTTGCAGTTTGAAGCTGAATCTGGAGATGAAATTCACATAAGACTTTCAGAAGAATAAGGAGAATATGTGTTAGCAGTTCAGATAGCAGGTGAAATTATGAAACAACATTCTCAGATAAACGACAGGAAGCATTGGAAATGCAGACTATAAAACGTCAAACAAACTAGGTGTTTACATTTAGCTAACTGCAAAGATTTAACTGCAAGAGGCCATCCTGGGTTAACATGTAGTAAATGCAGAGCCACTGTATATCAAAAAACTAAAATTAGGTGAAAGTAGATGTACCTAATGCATTTTTACTTTCTCTACTACGTATAGTAAGTAGGGGAAGTATTGTATTCCACCCAAAAATTCGATACCGAGATTTCACCGGAAATATATGTTTTGAGACCCCCTGAATCCAAAAAAAAGCATTTTTGGAAACATATCCGTGTGTGTGTGTGTGTGTGTGTGTGTGTCTGTGTGTCTGTCTGTGAACAGTATAACTCAGAAACGAACAGTCGGATAAACACCAAACTTGGTATTTAGGTTCAGTATCTTCCAGAGATGCGACATGAAGGTTTTCAAGAAAATCCCCCACCCCAGAGTACCCTTTACATGGAACATTTTTAGAAAATTTTAATTTTCTCAAAAATGGCTCTAACGATTTTGATTAAAATATTATATGTTTAAGATATTTTCATGACAAATAAAATGTATATCTTGAATTTTCTGGGAATGTCTCCAAAAGTATTCTTCATTGTGAACGACTTTTGGTAAACTGGTAAACCATAAGAGATAGACAAAATTTCACTACACAAAAGATGTAGATCACGTTAAAATACACAATTTATGTCATATACATTTTTGTTGTTGAGTGAACCATTTTCGAGATATTGCTTGTTATTCCCTTAAATATTTCAATACTTATTTTCTCAAATGGGAATTCGTTATTCATTTTTTTGTCTTGGATATGCAAAGAGTATTAATGTGTGGCAAAGAGAATGGTGCTGCACCTAGCAACCAGCTATTAAGAGAGATGTATGTGCTTAAAGGCTACTGTATTTCTATATTGCCCTTGTAAATATATATTCCCCTTACATCCACAAGAAAATTAGCAATAAGACAGAGTCTGCAAATGTTTATCTCGATTAATATGAAGTAGATGGAGAATAAGCGTTTGTAAAAATAGTTTGTACAAGAGTAGAGAAAGTCATGTGAGTGTAACACATCAGATTTTTGAACTCAGGGCAGTGGTTTTCACAGTGATCTCTAGCTTAATTTTTTAGTGCAAAGCCAATATCCTTATGTATTATTGGTCCATTTGTGACCAATATTATTCCTGATACGTAGAGACATATTACAGAAATATGAATGGTTTAGTTATTCAAAAATATTCTTAACATGTGCATTCCAAACCTACTAAAGCTACTTTGTATTTTGTTAGATGAAAAGAAGTAGAAGAATCATAATTAATAAACTATCTCAAAAGCCTCTAGATCAATGTCAGCCCACTAAGAGCTCTTTGGAATGTCAAAAAGCACGTTGTTTTTGCTCCTGGTACAGAAATAGAAGTGTGGGGTAGGCAAGGTAAGGGGAATGGTCTAGTTATTCATAAGGGAAGCATTAATGGGGCAAGTTGTACCTTCTTCATGGTTGAAAAACTCAATGCAGCCAGCTTGTTCTTCCCTTCTCATTGCTTACCAACAATTCTTGGCAACAACTTTGTTGATGCATTGTTATGTCTGTGATAGAGATAGGACCCTGATACCATTAATATCTTGATACTCAGTAGTACTGAAGTATGTCTAATACTTTGGCGTAAATCTTTGACACTTTTTCGATAATTTTAAATTATTAATGACTAATTTTGAAGATTTAGAAGCTAGTAACAGTGATGTGTCATAATTTAAAATAAAGAGAGTTGAGGGTTGTTACACTACATCACTAAACTTTTTCTATTGTGAATTTAATAGATCTTTTTTGTAAATTTAATAATTTCAAAGCATCTTCAGAAAGTTTTTTTTGGAACAATAGCAAAAATATCATCTAAAAAGAAAATGGCTAATTACCTTACCTAGACATCAGGATCATCAGAAATAATGCACACAACAAACTAACGTTCGGCATTTACAGAAAACCAATGCACACAGAAAATTATATTAAAAACAATAGCTACAATCCTACAAGCCACAAACATGCAATTTTAAATAGTATTACAAACAGGTTAATACATATGCCAATGGAGAAAGAGGAATACCAGAAAGAATACCAACACATTATCAACATAGCCACTATGAATGAATATCAGAAAAAAACAATAGATAAGAAGATAAAAAGGTTTGAAAGGCAGAAATACATCCAACAAATGACTACATTACTCAGACAACAAAAACCACAAGCATATAGAAAATGTACTTATCACCCTTAGACACATCATAAATTTCAAAGGATTTTCAAGAAATACAACATCACGTTGCCTCCACAGAATAACCACAATATGCAGAAACTACTATGCAACAGAACAAAAGATCCTATCCCCAACGATAAATCAGCTGGAATATATCAAATTGATTGTAATGAATGTAACCTGGTATACATAGGAAGAACCAAAAGAAATCTGGAAATAAGACTTAAAGAGCATATGAGATGCATTAAAACCGATCAACAGCAGCAATGAATTGGACATCTGGGAAAAAGTACATATTGTCAAACAAAGGAATCACCTAATGAATTTCGAACTGCCGCCACCCAACAGCCTTTGGAGGTTCATCAGCCCAGCACCAGAGAACACCACTAGCCACACACATCCCCCAGACAATGACTGGAAACATCAGTGGAGAACATGCTGACGATGGGAATAAGCCGTCTCCCGAAACGCGTTCAAGTAAGAATATTTTAGTGATGTTGTGTAACAACCCTCAACTCTCTTTATTTTAAATTAAATTATTAAGTTTTGCATTATTGAAAGTTGTGTTAAATTTATGCCAGATAAGGAATGAGAGGAGTTGAGACTTCATGTTATTGCCTTGCACATATCCCAGAGTTGCTGGACTATAGTTCTTGATAGACCTTCACTGCATTTCTTGTGGCTGAATGAATGCAAGATTCCATAGACTGCAGTGTCTAAATGAAAAAATGCAAAACAATGGGGAAGGGAGTAGAAATACTCATGTAACATGCATTAACTGAGTTGTGAATGAAGCTGATTTAGCTGATGCACTAAATCACGTTTCTGCAACAGCCTGGCTTGGTGATTCACTCTCAACCATTACATTTACTTACTCTGGTGACCAAAATCTGTGAATCCAGCAGAAACAAACCAGAACTTAAGATGTGAGATAATACAGCGCATGAAAATATTTGTTCTTTCTTTCTATCTGTTTGTGTTTAAGCAAGTCAAACCTAACATGTATATGCTTATGTATGAGGGTGGGTCTCACTATGTTTTCAAGTGTTGTATGGCTAATTACTTATTACCAAGTGAAAAAAATACATACATATATTATGTGATAGTTTATATCATTTATTGTACTAAGAGTTTTACAATTTGATTGTCTACTGCACTGTGACCCTGGCCACTCATTCAGTAGACAATTACTACAGTTTATTTACATTTTACAATTTCCCATCAACGCATTCTATAGACAATCACTACAATTGTAAATAAACATTTTACAATGTCCCGTCAACGCATTCTATAGACAATCACTACAGATTATTTACATTTTACAATTTCTCGTCAATAAATTATCTTGTTTTTTCAGTCTTTCATGTCCCATTTCCACTTGTTTTTCACTTTTCACTTATTGATTACTTAATCATCACACATTTACTATAGTTTTCCATTCAAAGTAAGATACACTACCTCTTACTTTTCTCTATCAACTGTCCAATGCTTCTAGTGTCTTTGCACATCATTTCAATCATAAGTGTATTTCTATCCCTCTTCAACCACTTCTTATTAAAAAATTCTTTTCTCCAATTTTATGTTCCTTGGCACTTAAATACTATGTGTTCAATGTCTTCATTACCACCACACATCAGACATTGGTTCTGAGGAATACCCTGTCTTAACCCTCTTAGTCTCCATGCTCCAGTTCTTACCCATGCAATAGATATGTGATAGTTGTGAATAGTGATAGAAGTGATGACTTTTAGTTGTTTGAGTTTTATGTAATAGATATATTAGTTTATATTTTCAAGACTGCAGAATAAAGAAGAATTGCTAGTATTAGTTTTTCTATAATCCTTTAAAAGGAAGTTTTCAGCACATAACATAGTTGCATAAAAAGGGAAGCAAAGAAATAATAATAGTTATTATTATTATTATTATTATTATTATTATTATTATTATTATTATTATTATTATTATTATTATTATTAGCCTTGACTAACAATAGGAAATATCATATAACCTGTGGCATTATAAGATAAAAGAATTATTTCCAATTGGAGAATGTCAAACAAGAACAATTTCGGAATTAGGATACAATACAAAATTGGTTACATTCACGTATACACAGAAAACTACTAATAAGAATAGAATTCAGTGGACAAGCAATCACCTTTACATTTTTATAAAGTGGGTATTGAGTATTGGTGTTCAAAAATTAGTATCAATATCAAGAAATAGTGGATCATCCCATCACTAGTCTGTGACATCACACATATGATTGATGACCTTGTTTTAAGTGTAAGTAGGCATATACAGGCATTGGATGTGGCGAATCCAGCAAATAGTCAGTGACATAAACATACCAATATAAGAAAAGGCCTGGAAGAGTAGCATGAAGAGAGGGTAGTAATTTTAAACTCACATTTTTAGTTGCTTTCTTTCCTTTTCTTCATGAAAAACAGGATATTTATTATATTGGCTAGGATTTATTGGGACAGTGGGACAAAATATCTCAAAATAGGCATGTCTAGGATAAAATGGGACATCTAAGGATCCTTATGTATGGCCCTATACAGTCTCCATAACAGCAAGTTCAGTTTAGAGATAGCCTAAGCTAAGAGTACCTCTCCATGGTGTGAGAATATATCTGCCTTCCAATCCAGAGGCCTGAGTTCAAATCTGATGTGGGACGAGTTACCAGGATTAGGATTTTTTTTCCCTAAATTTTCCCTTATCCTCTTAAATTATATTTTGTAGGAATGGGAATTGAGACAGGTAGTTATACTACTTTTGCACTACAGGAGCGAGGCACTGGAATATTTTCGGATCGCAAGGTATAATGTGTGCTTTTCCTGCCAATAGCAAACCAATTTTACCTGCCTTCCTGACTTCCGGAGACCCAGCCAGGTGAAATAGGTGAAGAGCTTTTCACCTAATATTTCCTGCTTACACCATTTCTTAATTTTCTTTAAATGGAGCATTTAATACCATAATCAAACTTGTCAGTAGTTATGAAGCATTTAATACAGGTAGTATAGAAGTTGAAGGTAGCAACTTTCTCTTCTTTTGTATCCTGACTTGGAAGGCAAGCTTGGGAACTCTCTTCCAAGGGGAAATATTTCTGCGCTTAAGGTTCAGTATTTCTCTTGTTTGGAAAAGTTGCCATGGTAACGTGTCATCATTATTACTATACAAGTAGCTTGTGTAGCTATGGAAGGGAAGAACTTTTGTCTCAACACTGAAACATTTCCTTTTGCATCCTCAGGTAGATGCTTGTAGATTTAATTCAATTCTTTATTCATTAGAAATTGTGGTTTCATCAGATATAATATACATACAACATATTATTAAAGCATATATACACAATAATATTTTATCTAAACTACACTACATTACAGTACATTATGATTTATGGTCTAGGTACTCAGCTACTGAGTAAAAGGCATCTCTTAACAGAAAGGATTTAATCTTTTTCTTAAACAATGGTAAACTTTTCACATTTTTTTATGTCAGGTGGTAATTTATTGAATATTTTAATACCCCTATGAATAGCATTGGTTTTTAGGATATTTGTTCTGCAAAATGACATGTGTAGGTTGTTTTTTTGGCGTGTGTTATATTGATTGTAACATAAGAGCTTTAAATGAGTAGTCACTGAGTAAGTGTGAGCATGTGAACGCTGAATACTAGTTTTTGTTTCCAACAAAGATCTGTGTATTTTGTCAAAAACTCCTTTTAAAAGGTGGAATGATGAGGATAAGAAAGATCTTTTAAGTATGAGGCAGCAAGTAATTCACTGAAAATTTGCATAAAGAGATATTAAAAGATCTGAGAAGTTGTATAAAATAAAAGAGATCTTTGGTTTTCTGAATTTTGTTGGTTATGTGCTAGTGTATACCTTCAAATAATATATAACTTTGCCCCTTTAAAGGACAGGAGGATTGACTTAATCTACAAAAATAGGATGAGCAATATTAATGGTTAATTCATTTTTATCATGCATTATTTTGTTTATTTTATGTACAGCATTTTTCATCTTTTTGTACACCACAAGCCACTGCCAACTTCACATGTTTGATTCCCATCCCAAATATTTTGGGCAACTCTCAGCTTAATGGACCCAAACACACTACGCACTCATTTTACTCCTTTCAATCAACATTTTTTTCAGACCTCAATACTACTGACATGGGCAGCCGAGGTATTTAAGATATGGATCTGTAAATGGGAGATCCTCAGTTTAAATCCTGCCATGACCAGCCTACCTGACTGAGGCTTTTTTCAGGTTTTTCTCATTCCCCATAACTGGCAAACATCATGGAGGTATCCTAAAGTTAGGCCTGGTACATTTCTTTCCCAAATTATCCTTTCCAATTATCATTTCATATGATATCACTGTTCACCACCTATGGTGTGCCATATGTAGTAACAACAAGCATTAAACACTTTCAAAAGAGAAAGATCTAATTACTTAACCCTAGAAAGGTGGCACGGGGTATTTTCTGACCCCAGTCAGTTTTATTTGCAAGTTATATATAATAATTTCGGATACCTGAACCCTGCCTTTCCCTTATCTTTCGCTGCATTCCTTGGCTTTTGTTAGAGGTCATTAGCATTGAAATACAGGTCATACATTCCTAGAATATAGGCTATTTGTGTTCTTCGGCTGAAATGAGGGTAGGAAATACCCCACGCCACCTCTCCCGTTGCCTGTTATGTGTCTCGTCTGCATATTGTTTCTGTAGTTACAGTGTGTTTTCAGCGGAACCTTCCAAAAGTTGTGGTTATAATATTTACGTATTTTTTAGTCTTAAACATAGTGCTGTTTTTATATCAATATGTGTTATGAGGAACATCAGGCAAGGTTATTAGTCCTAATAAGGGAAGTGGAAGAAGAGGAAGCATGGTGGTGAAGGCAGCGAAACCGAAGATTAACTTGAAATACTGAGTTCAAATAGTGAAAGTGAGCAAAGTGCAGAAGAGGATCGAGTTACAGCATGGAAAATGGTTCAGCCTCCTCAAAATTAACGTACTCGCTCCCACAAGATAGTGACTCACCAGGTGTAAAATCTGCATCTAAAAACGCAAAATCTCCTATAGAATTATTGCTTGAGAAAATACAGCATTTTATAATTGCAGCACAACCAGAAAAACAAGAACAGGAATTGCCAGTGAAGAAAAGAATAAGGTGTAATTTGTGTCCGAGAATGCAGACAGAAAGACAAAACTTTCGTGTGTAAAATGCAAGCAGCAGGTGTGCAAAGACTATAGTGTAATCGTGTGTAGGAGCTGTGTGTGAATTATAATATGAGTATCAACATATGTTCTTACTGTCGAGATGAAAAAAAAAAAAAAAAAAAATTAACTGTGATACTTTATGGTTATGAGTAAAGTGAACATTTAAATATATTTTTTGTGCTGCGCATCAGTCCAAATTGCAAGGAACTGTCAATTCAAAGTTTTTGTTTTATTTTTTAAAGCAGATTTCTACAACCAACAGTTATTTTAGTACATAATGTATTACTCAGTATATGTAAGCAATAATTAGATAAATTTATTAATTCGGTCCATTTACAATCATTTTATTCCTGGGGTCGCGAGTGACCCCGCGCCACCACTAATGTAAGATGTACATGCGCCACCTGTCTAGGGTTAAAAAAGAAAAGGAGCACCTTACAGTAATATCTCTCTAAATTAAAATGGGGAGGAATTTTTATTTCTGTTAATAAAATCTTTTATTAGTTAGCCACATATCTTATGTGCTAGTGGTTTACCTTTAAGCTAAGCTTCCCTAGCTATGATGCTGGTTGTGACCAATGTTAACATGTCACAAGTATGGTAAATCAATGCTCATGAATGGATTTATTCAAATGAAATTAAACAAGGAGTAGGAAAACTCATATACGCCCTTCACTAAAGTACATAGCACTGAGACATGTTTCAAGAGTCCATTGCTCTTATCATCAGCTGCTGACCTATGGTAAGAGCAATGGACTCTCAAAACTTGTCAAGGCTCTATGTACTTCAGTAAAGGATGTGAATGAGCTTTTCTACTCCTCATTTAATTTCACTTGAAGTACTTCACTGCCAACTGCTTGTATATCATTATTTTAAGGATTTATTCAAATCTACATAGGGAGCAGCTGAATTTCTGAAGAAGTGAAATATTATCAGAAGACTATGAAGATTAAACTTCTAGCAAATTTAAGGTGAATATGCATATTGTCAGTCTAATTGACAAAACTCATATGTCCTTTCTTATTTTCTAAACAATGCATATATAGTAGGCAGAGAAGGTATTGCATTCCACCCAAAAATTTGATACCAAGATTTCATCAGAAATACATGTTTTGAGGTCCCCTGGATATAAATGAAAGTATTTTTAGAAAAAGGTCTGTGTGTGTCTCTGGTATGTGTGTCTATGAACAACATAGCTTAAAAAGAAAAACTTGAATAAATACCAAACTTGGTATTGCCCGCAGTTCTCAATGGCCAGTGTTATCTTATTTACTGGGCACCTCTTGTTTTATTATTTTAAATTTGGGTTAATTGTCCTCCGGCTAGCTATTATAACTCAGTCGAGCAAGTATCTCTAAGCAGGGCGTGTAAACAGAAAGGAGTTGTTGCTAAATGATAACACTGATAAAAAATTTTGTTTCTACACATTTATTGCCGCCAAACGTAATTAATAATTCACATATTTAATCTTTATACACGCCTGACTGAAACTGTGATATTTCTGAATGTAACTACAGTTGTTATAGTTGCTGCGCACCAATTACTTCACGTACTTTACATTTTTGTAACTAACTCTGCGAGGTGCACCTCATGAGAGATTCTTCAGAACTGCATGACATGCACCTCATGAGCGATTCTTCCAAACTGTATGACGTGCACCTCATGAGCGATTCTTCCGAACTGTGCAACATGTACCTCGTGAGAGATTCTTCCGAACTTCGCGATACTTGCTTATGGCTCGAGAATATATACTCCTTCACCCCGAATTGCCTAAACATTATAATAGAGCTGCTATTGGTTACCAAATTGCATCTACTTTACCGTCTATTATGTCAGCCAATCACTGCTACTAACATATATACTCTAGGGAAGATATTCCCTCCATTTCTAAAAAAAAGGCACGCTACTCTGACGTCATTTGTTTGTCTCTTCTTAGTGATAAACAACTCACTCCCTTGGTTTATTGTTGCCCACTTCTATTGTGTTTCAGTGAGGCCATGTAATGTAATATTTATTGAGTGCCAAAATAATTACAATCATGTTGGGAGTGACTGCTTCTGGCCCTGGCCATTTCATAGTCATCTCCCCTCCTTTAGTTATAATAATGATGTATTAATCTATTGAGCATTATGTTATTACATATTAAATGCCTTCTCGGATTACTATTACATGTTAATACAATTAGTAATTTTTATATTTATTTGTATTTACATTATTTTCTTCTTTTAACCATCCATATTCCATTCCTATTCATTCCATACCATGAAATTTCTTTTTTCCTAATCTCTATTTCTTTGCATTAAAATATATTATATTATATATCTTCTTTTCCCCCACTCTTTTGATCTACATTAGATTTATGTTCATGTTTTTTTTTTTTTTTTTTTTTTTTTTAGTTTTATCTCTTCCTTATTTTACTCACATTATTTTCTCTAAGAATTTTAGTTACGTTCTCTGCTTATCTCTTCCCCCTATTCTTACGTTAAGGTCCCCATTATTATAATTTCTATGTTCGTATATTTATCCTTTAACATTTATATATCTTTCTCTAAAAGATGGTACAGTCCAGGATTGTGAAATTGTGAAACAGCCGATTTGGCCTTCACAATTCCAAAATTCCATTAGTGAGGCCATGTAAACTTATTTCCTAACAATATTTATGGCTAACAAACATCTAAAATCCTGTACATACAATAATATTAATTTACACTACAATCACTCTGGCATTCACAGTGTTGTGATATAAAATATTGCCTCAGTATTTAAGTTCAGTATCTTCCAAAGATGCGGCACAAAGTTTTTCAAGAAAATCCTTCCCATCTCCAACTACTGTTTGCATGGAACATTTCTCGAAATCTTTGATTTTCTCAAAAATGACTCTTAACAATTTTTATTAAAATACCTACTATATATTAAAGATATTTTCATGGCAAATAAAATGTATATCTACATTTTCTGGGAATAGTCTGTGAAGTCCTCTTTGTTCAGAAGAAATTTTGTAAAATTTTGTATAACTGGTAAACGTTAAGCAATAGACGAAACTGCACTACATAAAAAATGTAGATCTCTTTAAAATGCAAAATTAATTTAAAATAACTTTTTATGTAGCATCAGCCATTTCCAGATATCCAATATTAATGGTTTTGTCATTCCTTTAAAGTCTTGTCAACATTCAGTTGTTTTTCCTAGATGCATGGAAAGATTATGTAATTTATGGCCTGTATACAGCGTCCAGTTCTTAAACATTTCATTAACACTGTTTCCTTTGTATTTATAACAAAATGCATAATGTAGCTACTTCTGGAAAGGTTTTTCTTGATTAGAATGAAGAAGCTAGAAAAATAGGTTTTTGCAAGAATAATTTTTGTACCCATTAATACATGATAAGAGGGTAGAGAAAGTGATGTGAATGTAACACATCAGATTTTCATTAATGGGAGAAACAAAATATACTTGAAAGATTAATTCCTATCACAAATTCTTAAATTATACCGTTAAAAATTCTAATTCATTGGTATTTCTTCTTACACTTTAATGTTAATGTTGTTGGTCCCTCCAACATTTTGACCAAAGGATTACTACATTGTCAACTAACTGAATGATCTATGACATCAGTAAGTAAGTCTGTTCTTTCACACAATGAAAAACTAAGATTTTAAGTGAAGCGCACCTAGATTAATCTTACTAAAATATTTCAGTTGATAACTGAATATTTTCTTAACAGACACTACATAAACAACAAAAGTGATCAAAACTCGGGTAACAAGGACAATTTAGTGTGTAACAACATATGCACCAACTCCTGCTGTGGCACTTCCTCCAGATGTCCTTTCCACCTATCATGTGACCCAAATCTTTCATCCTACAAATGTGAAAACTTCTGGCCACTGAAAGTCTGAGACAGATTAAGGATTTCTTAGGGGGCTAATATATTTTTAAACATACCTTACCAATGAGCAAAATCTAGTTAGTAATATAGCATTTTCTTTTCTAAATTTTCAAACATCACATAAGTGGAAAGGTAAAATCAGGCTGAAAAATTCAATGCCATAGCAGTATATGAATTACTGTTCTTCAACTTTCCATGCTGTTGCTCTACTATGGAAAGCTGAAGATGTGCAGTTCAAATCCCATTAATTTTTCTATCTGATTCTACCTTTCCAAATTTAGCTTATACACAGCTTGTGTTGAATAACAATTAATCATCATATAAGTGCTATGCAAAGATTAACTTTATCTTTGAGAAAACTTGCAATATATATTGTATCTTGTTTGTTAAATAAAGGTGCCTTTTAAATGTAATATTTAAGTAATAAAAATAGATGGAGGTAATAAATGGGAGAAACAAAAGAAGTTTGCATTGGCAAAAGGTAAAAGGGCGATGGCAGCAATTTAAAAGCTGCAAATATAGAGTACCTAATATAAATGTTAAATGGCTGGAAAAGGTTTATGAGATGGTTGTGGAGGCAAAATTGATATATGGTATAGAAATAAGGGGATTAGATAGAGGATCGGAAAGTATAGATGTGGTGCACAGGATGTTTTGTAGAGAAATATTAGGGCTACCGAAGTCAATTGTAAGACAGGTAGCACAATTACAGATGGGCAGGGTGGCGACTAAGGGGAAGATAATGGAAAGAGCTTTGAAATTTTGGTTCAGAACTTTAAATCTAGGAAAAAGTAATGTGTGAAGACAATCTATAGAATACCAAGAGAATAGCTTAATGAATGATGGATGGGTAAGTAATTTAAGGAACATTTTGGAGAAAAATGGGTTAGGAGACATGTGTAGAAGGAGAGAAAATAACGTGAAAATTTTTTGGAAAAAGGCGAGGAAAAGACTGGAAGATATAGAAATACAAATCATGTTCAGTGAGATTGCTGAAAAGACCTCATTAGTTTATTCTATGCCAATGAAAATTACATGGAGTAGGGAAAAATAGTAAAATAAAGACATAGTAAATAAAGAAGAGAGAGAATCTATTGCATGGGTAAGAACCAGAGCATGGAGGCTAGGAGGGTTAAGACAGGGTATTCCTCAAAACCAATGTCTGATATGTGGTGGTAATGAAGACATTGAACACACAGTATTTAAATGCCAAGGAACAGAAAATTGGAGAAAATTTTTTTTTAATAAGAAGTGGTTGAAGGGGGATAGAAATTACAATTAATGCCTTTATTTGAGACGTCAATTTTATCCAAATATGTTAATGTATATCCAAGATACATGACTGAATTTACTCTTTCCAATATTTTTGAGTCTAAACAAATTTTGCTTTGTACAGAGTATTTTCCACGAAAAGCCATTATTTTTTCGTTTTTCCTTAATAATTTTCATATTGTACTTGATGCCAATTTTGTTGAAGCTATGTACTGAATGTTATAATTCATCCTCTGAAGATACTTCTAATGCTACATCATCTGCAAAAAGTAACATGTCCAATTTCATGTTTCTATTTAATTGTATGTATCCATGGGTTTTCTCTCTCCATTCTCTGTCTGATTCATATATATGATAAAATAAAAGTAATGACAGAGGACATCGTTGTTCTGTATGGATTTTCTGCAACTGTGATAACTTATTGGTTCCTCTTATTGCAATTAAATTTAATTTATAAAGGTTATATATGTTCAATAATTTTGTGGGGGACCTTTGGTAATATTTTTAAGTTGGTTTTTATGTGCTCTATCGAAAGCCTTATCAAAATTTAAAAAAGCAATATGAGTTTCCATATTGAACTCGAATTGTTTCTCTATTAATAATTTTAATGTTTAGTACCCATCACAACAATATCTTCCTTTACAGAAACCATTTTGTTCTTCACCAAGTAGTTCCTCATAGTATTTATATAGTTTGTTCTTAATTATACTGGCAAAGATTTTATATCCTGCATTTAATAGACCTCTATAACTTTCACAAGGTTTTATATATACTTCTCTTTTGAATACAGGAATAATTACTGATTTAGTCCAACTTTAGGGTACATCTTCTCCACTCCAAATTGTATTTAGAAATTTAAGGAACCTATCTAGGAATGCTTTGAAATGCTTTACTTACTACTTGCTTTTGATTTTACCAAAGCAAAGCAACACTATAACCTTAAGCGTAAATATTGTCTAATTTTTTTCCATAATTAAGGGCCATCCCTAGGTCTGCCTATGCTGAAAGTAAGACGTAAACACACATTGTCTTAACAAGCTCATGACATAGCTGTTTAGGGTATGTAGCAACACACATTTAATTATGCATAAGATATGTCATCCATCTAACAATAATTCTTCCTATTTCTTAATATATTCCAAAAGTTTCCTCAACTGTTGTTATAATAAGTGCAAGTAAGAGCTGTAAATGCATACTGGCATTTGAAAACACTTTGGCTTTTTGTCAATTGATATTGGTTACAGAAAAATGGCATGTACTGGCTTATTGCATTGACTGGGTACAAAATGCTACATGACTCTATTATGCCAGATTGGGTGGTGCTGGACTTCAGTCTTCTTCACCGGTCAGGCACTCTGCCCCCTGTATCCTCGCAGGAAGGCAATGCCGAAACCGCCTGTCTCTTCCACACCACCGCAGATGACACCACAACAACCACAGCCACCTTCGGGTACATCACCAGTCACCGCAGAATCAACACCAGCACAGACGACACCACTTCAACCACAACCACCATTGACTACATCAATAGACGCCATATAATCTTCACCAACACACTCAACCGAAGCGGCGATGCAGTAAGCCATTCAGGATCTTCATGCTGAGTTCCTGAACATCGGTGCCCGCTTAGCCGCTCTGGAAGAGACCATAGCAGACATCGCAGAGCAACTCAAAGGAATTTCACTTCTCCAAGCATTGGCTGATGTTAACCATCAAGCCATCGGCGAGTTCCTGGCCTGGCTGGAGAAAGTCTACGACTGCCTCTACACCGTGGAGGATAAAGTCGACAACATCATGCATTTTATGATAAACCAGAAGTATTATTTATAGTGATGTTATGTAACATTTAAAATTTTTTGAGTTGGAAAATGTAAATTCCCATCACATATATGCGCTAGATGTTATCGCAGGAGCGCTTTCGAGAGATGTTTCTCCCTTATATGCGCTAGATGTTATCGCAGGAGCACTTTCGAGAGATGTTTCTCTTAAGTGAACATCAAAGAAACATAACATTGAAACAAACAGACACATCAGCAGTAGCTAATCATTTTTGGAATAGCAACCATGAGATTGGACAAGAGATAAAACTACTCAAATTTATTCAGATACCATCACATTTGGAAATATGGGAAAAGATCTTCATTCACTTCAACATTGAGAATGTTTTGAATTTTGAGATACCACCGACAGACCACTTAATGCAGTTGATCCATTTAAACAACAAGAGAAAAAATAGAAGTTCCCAAGGTTCTCCACAGATGGCAGCAAATTCAAGATCAAGTGTTTTCAAGACTTTTCAACAGAATGCAGACCAATTACATCACAAGAGAGAAGAAAGAAGCATGATGAGTGACCAACAGACAACACAGAGGGCAGCAACAGCTTTAGGTTCCAAGGTTTCCCAACAGAGGGCAGAAATAACGTTTAATGAAAAGCTTCTTGGGGAGAGGGGAGAGGGAGATCCGTCAGTTGGATTCTCAGCTGAAGATGGGAGAAACATCTCTCAAAAGCGCTCCTGCGATAACATCTAGCGCATATATGTGATGGGAATTTACATTTTCCAACTCAAAAAATTTTAAACATCATGCAGGCGAACAGAAGGCATCACCGTCACCACCACTAACCTTACCATTAGCACCAGGAATCCTCTCTCATCCTCACCTTGAATTCGCCGTGGGGGCAGACTGGGCCTCGGTCAAGTCTGTCTCCCGGCAATAACTCCTTACTCCACTGGTGACCGCACTGTGGCCCAGCTTCAACCATCACCTTGGACTGCGCGGGTGCTTTAGGCGGTACCGCAGCAAACATTTTCCTTTCAATCTGGTGGAGAAGTTTTTAGTGGGTATGCCGACGACTCGGTGAGTCCCAGACTCTCAGTCCTGACTCCCATCAGGGCTGGGGTCAGTGATTAAATCATTTTCTCCTCTACTCGAAAAAAAAAAAATGTCCATTGACCCCAGTTCAGGATGATGACATATTTTAAGTGAGCTTCAATTGGTAGCCTCATGTCAACAGGTTTATTGACAAGGAAAACAACTCCTGTACAACAAAACTTTGGCATACCAGTGGTACTGACATGACCCTGACAGTAGCTGTTTTCATGAAATAAACTGAACCAGTATTGTATCATATTTTTTAATTTAATATTAATGTGATTCAGAAACTGCTCTTATAGTGTGGAATAATTTGAAGTACTTTTGGTTAATTTTTATGAGTGAGTAAATTCACATTACTTCTATCTAAAACAACTCTTATACATTCACCTTCGCCTTCACATTCTTCTATATTCACCTCTTTTAATTTAGCATTAGGGACCTATAAAAGTTGTGTGTTTTGTTTTGTGTGGTTTTTTTTTTGAAGAGTGGTTTTATTTTTACCCAAAATTGGTATTATTCACCACAAAGTGGTTTTATTTTTATTTTGTCAGAATGTAACTGATATTAAATCTGCAATGTTCAGAAAGTTAATAAATCCTAGTAACATGAAAATAATTAGTGTATAAGTAAGTTACTTAAATTCCCAAATACTGTCAACTATTCAACAATATCTATAGATATATGAGAGTGGGATGGTATAACAGGTAAAACAGAACAAATTTCACTCAGGAGGCATCATTGTATTCCTATATTCATTTCATATAGTTTATAACAAGCTGAAAAATGTTTGCTTTCAAATGGAATTGCAATTCTGCTAAATCATATGTTATTTTTCTTATTAAAACAGGCTGCAAATTGTGATAGCCAAAAGCAACCAGCAAGAAATTTATGTATGCAAGAAGTATTTCTGCAATAAATGAACCTAGAAATAGAATAGAAAGTAATGCCACAGGGATTTTGTGTAGAATGTAATGCTTCTACTTGAAACAAATTCCCACAGTTTGTTACACTTTGTATTGCAATTGAAAAACATTGAAGGAGGGGGGATATGATATTAAGTGAGCAGTAATTATAATAATATTTAAATATAATTTCTATGTATTCTTGTGATTACATTAATAACTCATGCAGGCAAGATTAAACACTGAGTGGGAGGGAGGGAGGGAGGAAACACATGACTTACATGCCAAGCAGAAACTTAAAAACACATGTGGTTTCAAGGTTCATTTCTATCGTATGAATAGTATCACGGTAAAAAATGGCATTTTCATATTGCATAATATGCAGAACTAAAGTGAAAAACAATATGAATGTCAAATGGTGCCTCCTTTAATACTCTATTGGTTTTATTAAAATATATACATTCTCCAAGATTCAGATTCATTATACCAATATTCATTCTTGAATAGTTGGGTTGGGTCATACATAATGGTAGTACATTATCACATATAGTAAAACCTGCCTGAAATGGAATACAATCGTTGTTATTTTTTTTTTATTTATTTACACAGGTTTCAATCTTACAAAGGGTTGTATTTTAATAAAACAAAGAACAAAAAATGTGATTGCATAGAATTATAATAAAGAAATAATATAAAACAAGTCTATAAATAAAAAATGTGTTCAAAGTATGTTTTACTGCATAGGTCTTAGGTTTTTATGCAAACAGTACTCCTTTTCTATGTTAGGCAGTTTTCTAATTTAAAACCTTTTCAAGAATTATTTTCGGTTTGTTCAAGTTTCTGGTATATAGGGGGTCCAGTTTAGGCAGCTTTTACTGTATTTCCATCTGGATACAGTTGGCAATTCTAATTTCTAGAAAGTATTTCACTAGGTGCTCTGCTTGCTGTTTATTAGGTTTGTTCCAACAAACTGTCAAACTTCCATGATAGTTTGAGGATGTGCATTAAAGAAGTTCAACTGGCAGTGCATTCCAACAAACAGACTGTGGTCATGTAATGCATTAGGCATTCCGAAAACTTCTGTTCTCATTAGAAACCATCAGAAACCAGTATATAGCAAATACCATGTACTTGTTCTGGTCAGTGACCAATGCCAAACCAAAGCATGCACATTAGCAATCATAGATTATATAAGAATTGATCACAGACCATCAGTCTGGTATGCTGGAATGAAAAAAATATGTATGTTCCAACCGGAGGTTTGATGTATCACAAGCATTTAGTCATAAACTTGGTTGGACTATGTGATTGGCTAGCAACCAATAGATATGGGAACTGTAAATGCAAAAAAAAGGCATAATGCTTGTACCTCTCATATCACATTTCATTCATATTCTGTTCAGTTTTGAATCATATACATGAAACAACCCAAAGGTTTGTCTTTAGTGAACAAAAGAGGGCTTTATATGGCTCAAAATAAGCATCAAGAGCTTAAAACTGTAAATGTAGTCTGTTTATATAAAACCTTAACTTTAAACATTCAGAAAATGATCAATATTTGTGAACTAAAACATTAGGCAATTCTGTTATTTAAGTTCCTTTGTATTTTAATAACATAATAGGTGCTCAAGAAAAACATAAAGAGTTACAGATGTAAACTTTGCAATAGTTCAAAATAAAAGGCTTAAGAAAACTTCAGAACTTTTCTTGGAATTCAGGTTTCCTGAACAGAGGAAGGAATTGTGTTAGATCAGATAGCTTATTTCATTCAGCTGCTTTAACATTTTCAAATAATTGATTGTAAACCTGTAACAATACCTCTTGAAATTAATCCATCTAAAGAATTGCCAGGACATTATATTGTAAATATTAAAACTTACAGAGAGTTAGCAGAATATCTCTTGTATGCAATAACAACCACTAGACCAGACCGGATGTGAGGGGTGTAAAGCAAAATGAGAGTAATTGCAATTTTTAAAAAATCCAAGCTAAACATTGAAGAAGTATTTTATTAGCTCCACGTATGGAAGCCAATTTGAAGAAGGTTATTATATCTTTATGTTATTTGCACCACTATGGACATCAGTTTGAAGTAGGTAGTTGCTGCTACGTATTGAAAGTCAGTTTGTAGATACTGTATTATATTTCAACTGTTGGAGAGCCGAACATGAAGTTGTTGTAACCGCATGTATGGTACCCGGTTTCCGTTAGCCTTCACCCCAAATATACTTTCAGGTAGCCTTTGCCCCAAGTTTAAAAAAAATTAACTTTGTAACTTGCCTGTTTCTTTAAGTATTAAGTATTTATATTTGCCCAGCTGCGTCAGTATTATTATTAGAGACATGTTTCTCTGGTAGGGTTGTGGTACGACTGAAGAATGTAGGCTTACACAGATTTTAAGTTTTAATTCACTCCTTTTTATTAATCCTTGACACAAATTAAATAGTACTTCACTGATATAGAGAGCTGTGAGATTCTTTTATTTAATACTTGCACTTTTTAACACGTATACTATTTTCGTCTCGCACAAATACTTAATTTCTCGAGGACACATCTCGCGTCTGGTTATGAGCACTGTTTGGAGGCAACTGAATTGATTTCAACCATCTAAACTTGTAAATTTCTGTATTTCATGTCTCTGATTGGCTAATCCTAGTCCAATAGAATACCTGCATTTAACTAAAGCTTTTTCTGGTTGTTAATTGGCTATTTTATAAACTGTCACTAAAATTACATTGTTGCTACCAAGAATTACAAGTAGTATTGTTAAACTCTCAAACTCATTATTACCTCAAGGTTACCTCATTGTTACCTCATTGTTAGCAACCTTTAACTTATTTCTCACAGCTCCTACATTATTAAATTACGTAATACATTCACATAACATTATTGAACATGTTTACAATAATATAAGTATATGCAATGACTGTTACATACATTTTACAAATTATTACATACACATATTGCTTCAAGGCAATATTTATTGAATTTACATATTATATAATTTGACTGAAATCACTTAAGTATTAAAAATACTGCCTCAGCATAGAAAAATGAACTAGTGATCATGTTGGCGTGTTGAGAGCAGCTAGATGGAGTGTTATTAAGCGTACCTACCTGCGATGGGTTTAACTGCTTGAAGAAAGAATTAGGATTGCAGGGTAATGAGTCAGAATAAGCAAGATTGTTCCTCAGGGTGCTTCTGCACTGCTGGTGTTATGTATTTTCCAAAAATTATTATTTATGGAGGTGCTAATGTAAATTTTGAGTCCAAGCATCTCTTGAAAGGATTGTAAAGGAACTCAGCTTTTACAGCTGTATGGAGTTGCTCCTGTGTTACTGAGTTGCCTGCATGCCATGTAAGGAACCCATTGCTGCCTCAAGCAGAGCATTGTCTGGCCCCAAGAGACCTAATGTGGGTGCTCCAATGCAATGGCAAACTATCATAGAATTTTGTGGCCCAGCACCTAATTTCATCCTCCACATGTGGAAGAGATGAGGCTTTGTGAACTAGTCTCACAGGGAAAGAATGGCATATAGAATAGATGGCCCAAAGATTCCTATTCTGCACCTTCTGTAAGCTCAGCAGACTGGAGTCTGTGGCCATGTCCCAATCTCGCAAGTGTAGAGAAGTAGAAGAATTATCAAGGCTCTGTAAAGGTGTAGATTTAGAGTAGCTGGCATCCCTGACCTTATCATGGGGTACAATGAGGTATAGACCCAATGGCCAGGTATGACAGGTTGGATGTGTTGTTGCCGAAAAGTTAGACATTTGTCTAGCTTGATGTCCAAGTAAGAGATGACATTTGTCCACTTTATCATTTGATCAAACACATCAATAAATGGGAGTAGTTTGCAGGGAAGTGGCACTTCGCTACAGAATGGTGTGGCTTTTGTCTGGGTTAACACAAATATGCCAGCACCTGCACCAATCTTGGATGAGGGGAAGTGTCACTGTATGGGGTTAAAGGCTCTAAGGAAATTCCTGTCTGTACAGAATAACAGCATGTTGTCAGCACTGGGCAGTGTTGAAGCACTGCTCTGTAGGTACATTGGTCATGAAAATGCTGAAAATCGTACAGAATAACTCGCAACATTCAAGGAATCTGCCTCGTACTGGCCTGAATGTGAAAGTTTTACCTGTAACTAAGGCAGCAAAAGCACAGTGTTTAAGATAGGCATGTAGAACATGTATGAGATGAGTTGGTTGAATGAGTTTATGCAGAAGACCAGCATGCAGGTCACTGCAGACGTCAAGGCAATATTCCCATTCATGCCACACATGCTCCAACATATCTGATGAAATGGACTGGATGGCAGCAGTGATACAAAATTGCACTTCTTGCAGGTTGTGAGGCGATGGGGGTACATAGACACAATCCTTTATGTAACCCCATAAAAAGAAGTCACAGACCGTCAAGTCAGGCGTCCTTGGTGGCCACTTGTAGAAGACATTATCATCATTTCCGGCATATCTGATCCATCTTCCTAGAAGCCGCTCATCCAGATGTTCCCAAACATGTAAATGCCAATGAAGAGGTGCTCCATCTTGTAAGGAAAATAAGTTTGCTGCCTTCTTCTACTTCTAATTGTGGAAATAACCATTCAGTGAGCATGTCAAGATAAGTTGGACTGTTGATAGTGGTCTCTCAAAAGAAAAATGGGCCACAGACTTGACGCTTTGATACGGCACAAAAGACATTCACTTTATGGGAGTTTCTTTCAACTTCCAAAATGGCATGTGCATTCTGGCTCCCCCAAATCTCAACATTATGCCTATTTACCTTCCCACTAAATGTTGCCTCATCACTGAAAATTATTTTTTCTGACAGATTTTCTTTATCCTCCATTAGTACCAATAAATTTTCAGAGAAATCTAATCATTTTGCAGGGTCATCAGGTTTCAACTTATGCAGTAATTGCAGTTTGAAGGGATGAAACTTCAGTCGCGTGCACAGGATCTTAGATACGGTGGATTTAGGAATATTTAACTGCTGTCTTGCTCTATGGACAGACTTCTTAGGACTATGTACAAATGCCTCCTGCACTTGTTCCACAATTCTGTATTGACAGATGGTCTTCCTGAATGGCCATTCCTTTGATGACATATGCAGCCCGATCCACAAAGTCAGGATACTACTTCAAAATTGACATGTGTGTAGGATTAAATGTTGAAATCTTTGCCTAAAAGCATGCTGAACCTGCACCAGATTCTGCATGCTATGATATTCCAAACACGCTAACTATGTTCTTGTGGTTTCACCATAACTCCTTTAAACTTCTTTTATAACAACACAATTTTAAAAGCAAACATTCAAATGTAGCCTGCCTGCTAAATATCCAACAATGAACCCATATCAACTAATCACAAACATGAGTGAATTTAGTTTTTGTGTTTGATTCCAGCAACCCCATTCATTGTTGACATGCAGAAAAATATTTTGAGTTTTCCTTTTGAATGTCACCACCTTCACCCAAATACGGCTATCCAAAGCAATGCAATGCCAGTTCAAAGTATGACAGTATTTTTATGGACACATTGTATGAAGGTTATGAGTGTTACTCTAACAGGTGCTGCATTCTAGTGGTTAAAACAAAATCCACTCCACCAGCCAACTATGTGGTTTGGAGCACAAGGGAAATATTGCAGTTATATTCATTCTACTCTGGTCTTTATGAGGTTTTTGTATGTTTACAGAAAGTTGTGTTTAATTTTGGTATAAATAAATGCAGTTGATTATATTATCATAATATTATTATTATTATTGTGATTGAAGCTTATTTAGTTTTACTTTTGTAAAACCATAATTGCCAAAATATGAGTGAACCTGATGAAACAACAGTGGTGGCACTTAAATCTTTACTGGTAAGAGCATTGTAAGTATACTTTCTGACTCATGACTTAACTTCTTTATTGTATATGGCTTTTGTAGACTTAGAGAAAGCTTATGACCGAATTGAGCTACAACTTCTATGGCATAAATTAGTGTGTAAGGGAGTAAGTCAGCAATTGGTGAATATTCTTAAAGCACTGTATTTTGAGTACACCTTCTGTGTAAGGGTGGAGACAGGCTGTGTAACAAGAGAAATTCAACAAAAGAAAGGCCTCAGGCAAGGGTGTAAGTTAAGCCCAGTTTTATTTAACTTATACATAGATGATGTCTTACTAGAAATTGAAAGGAATAATAACTGTGCACCAGTAATTAACAAAATCCAAATTTTAGTATTCTCTCGGTATAATTGTTGAGTTAATATGCATATAACTGGTAAAATAATGTAGTTAATTTCACCGTTTATTGTAGTACTTATGTTTACATCATAATCTAAAAATATATTTCTGTCATAGGCCTAGGCTCAATCTTGCATATGTATCCATTCAAATACTGTTAAGCACATAATTTATTTTCATCGCTCTTTAACAGATGACAGTGATAATGATCCTACTTTTAATCCAGATGCTGATAGGCCTAATAAATCTTCTTTTTCAACGGATTACTCTCCTCTTTGTAGGACTTACAAGCCAATGCCTTGGGTCAGTAGCCTGTTGAGGAGCAAGCAAACTTTGGATCATAGCATATCCAGGATGGGTGATCATCCCATTTCCTGGTATGGTGGTGAAGAAGAAAGAAATGAAGTGTGGTGATGATAGGAAAATTTCCAGATCAAATTATCCAACCCCGCATTTGCCTACTGACTGAGGAAAACTCCAATAAAACCTTCAGTTAGGTTGGTTTACAGAAATGACCGCAAGTCTCCTTCATTATGTTTGAATACTGTATCATTTTGTATTACTAGGAAACCATAAGAGATAGATGAAAGCTTACTCGAGAGAAAATGCAGAGTTCATTAGAATTACAATTTGGGTCACATAATTCTTTTTGTAGCTTTAATTGTGTTCAAAGATTCCATGCTACGTGTTGACAGTTTTCCAAATGTGAGTATCCTATGTAATGCTACATGTTATAAAGTTTATGATTCTTACTTTTTCTTTTGCCTTGTGTGAGCTCTTTATGACTTATGATATATACATCTGAATGTTGCTTCTGCATGTTGTGTGTAACTAAAAGTTCCTTGTGTGTAATTTGAAGTCATTTTAAGGCAAATATTTATAATAAATAAAATGACATGGTTAGAATAATCTCGTTTTATTTGATTAACCAATATAGTATAATGGATTAATATGAAACTTGAAGAAGGTGTTTTGTTATGTAATATATTTACGTATTATTATTAACTTCTCGCTTGGGAAGCTAACTTGAAGAAGTATTGTTCTTGGAGTTTACTTTAAGATTAAGAAATTTGCAACACGCTTTGGGCGTCAGTTTGAAGTTGTTGATTACGTAATAGTTACTGTTGTTATGTAATATGCTGCTATTTATGTTTGAATTTGCCTCGGCTGCTTCAGTAATGTTTGTAGAGTCATGTATCTCTTAGGCAGGGTGTGGTACGACAATAATTGTAGACATACTTAAATTTTAAGTTTTTAAATTCACTTCTTTTTATTTTATCCTTTGCACATTTTAATAAAGCACTACACTTTTTAAGAGCTGTGAGATTCTTTAATACTTTCACTTAGCTAATGCGTAGACATATTTTACGATTCACACGTAATATTTCTGTAGAGAACACATCTTCCATCTGGTCACTACCAAGGTTTGCCAGCAACTGAACATTATTTCAACCGTTAAACCCATAAGCTTCGGTATTTCAAGTCTCTGATTGGCTAATTCTAGTCCAATAGAATATCTGCATTTTATTTAAAACTTTTTCTGGCTGTTGACTGGCTAATTTTAAACTGTCACAGAATTTACATTGTCATTGCTCTAATCATGACTAGTAACTTTCAAACTCTCTAACTCATTATTGCCACAAGGTTACCTCATTGTTACCTCATTGTTAACAACTTAAAACTTATTATTCTCACAGGTCTTGCATTATTAAAGTATGTAATGTATTCACATAACATTATTAAACATGTTTACAATAATAATAAGCATATGCAATGATTGTCACATACATTTAAAAAATAATTATTACATACATATTGTTTCAAGGTGGGCTGTTATTGAATTTACTTATTATATAATACAATTGAAATTATTCAGGTATTACAAATACTGCCTCAAATTGTAATCATTAGAGAAGGTAATCAGGGTGTTGCGTATCAGACTTTTAAAATATGATGTAGTAAAATATTCATAAGAAACATACATAACATAAGACATGTTATTAAATCACACAGAAAAAATTGTGGGCTTTATAAAGGTTGTTGAAACAAAAAATGTATGTCAATAATATTTAATATTTATCAAAATCATAATAATGTAAACTATTCATTGTGTGATTATAATAGCACTACCCTGAGTGAATTTTGCCATTTATGGAAAAAATAATAAAAGACAAAATTAAGAGAGAAGGAGACACACACATTGTGTTTCTGAATTAGATTTTCAAGCCAAGTGTCTAATGCATCTATTATTTGACATAATATAGGGAAAATAGGTTAAGCTGGGTTTTAGGGCAAATCAAGTGAGTTTTAAAACACTTTCTCCATAAAATAGACAAATCCATATTAAGCAGCTGCTACCATATCCTGACATTGGCCTGGATATATCAATTGGTTGAGCACTGGTTTTTGGTACCCAAGATTGCTGCCTTACCAGCTACAAGATGATGGCACTGAAGTGTGGTTAAATACAAGCAGTCTCATGTCAATAAATTTACTGACACATGAAAGAACTCCTGCAGGCCAAAATTCAGGCACACTGATGAAATATGACCCTAGCATTTGCTTACAAACTTACAATTATTATTATTATTATTATTATTATTATTATTATTATTATTATTATTATTATTATTATTATTATTATTATTGGTGAGATATAATTTACTTAAAATCAGAATATGGTAGTAATGGATAATATGATTTTTTCTACCATATGCCACAAGGTCTTAAAATTGTTGTGATTGTCCCAAGACCTGGTTATTTTTTACTTATCCTAGTGGATTTTTATTAGACATTTCTCCATTTCACATTTATTATAAACTTATTTTGATGATATTTTGTTTTATATTTTCATGCTTATTATTTAAAATATGAAAGAATAATGTTTCCAGGTGCACTTAATAATGACTATTTATGCTATTTTCTTGCTTTAGTATCTAGCTAAAAATGAATTATATGTAAGACAAGGTTATCTGAGTAATATCGGTCAACTGGCTTTTAAATAAAATATTGTTGTTTCTAATATGAATAGGATAGTAGGAGTGTGTCAAAACATGGAATGTATTTCACTACAAAAAAATTAAAACCAAATTATGAAATGTACAGTCAACAGCAATTGTTTCACAAGTTTCCCCCATTGTGGCCATAACATTTAAAGGAGGTTATACAAAACATGTAGGAAAAGAACTGCATAATACTAGTCTCTCTCTCTCTCCTTCTCAGTAAAAAGTGGTTATTGGATTCATCAGACTTAAAAACATGTAAAATATACTTGATGAAACTGGAATCAACCTAAACACTCTTACTAGCTTCACTCACCTATTTATTTTGCAGAACATGCATCGTGAGCATGAGCTCACATCATCAGTGCCTATTGATTGCCAAATCAACTCTCGAGTCATATTGTTGAAAGCCTGGAGTGTCCTCTTATGGCCTATGGATGAAACTAAACAGAGAGTTGCCTTCTTCTGGCATATCAAAGTTCGTGATGAGGTTTTCAAACTTCTTTATGTAAATCTTCTTCCATATTTCAAGCTCTTTCGGTTTTTGGGCTGATTTCAGCAACTGAATATTGGTGTCTACTTCATGGTTTTGAGTCCAGAAGTGGAAAGCAACTGCTAATTTGTCAGTCTGTTTGAATTTTATGCAATGCTGGTGTTCCTTGAAGCAGGTACCTATGTTCTGTTTTGTTTTTCCAATATAAACCTTTTCAAAATTTTCACATTGGATCTGGTAGATTCCTGACCTTTTGTTCTGTAGTATGGGATCCGAGTTTCTTGCTTTAATGAGATTCTTGATGCTAAATTTGTTGTAAGGTGCCAGGGTGACATTGTGATTCTTAAATAGTTTCTAAAATTTGTGAAAGGGACCTGGGTGGTATGTGAATTTCCTGAAGTTGATCTTTTCTGCTGTGTTAGAAAGTGTGGTGACCTGCTTGATGCGTTTTTGTCTTTTGAATTTATGTATTTTCCCATCTACCATTTCATCCATAGGCCACCAACAATACAACTCGAGAATTGATCCAACAGTCAACAGGCAGCTGATGATGTGAGTTCATGCTCACAATAAATGTTCTGCAAAATAAATAGGTGAGTGAAGCTAGTAAAAGTGTTTAGGTTGACTACACTTTTATCAAGTGTATTTTATTAATTGCTTCACTGTGTGATTCCACCACTTTTTGGATATTAAAAAGATGTCTTTGCAATGAAGTCTGGATATCAAATTTCTGATTGGAATGCAATTCTTCCTCTATTTGTTATAGCTAATTGGTGTACAAAGTAGAGCAAGAAGTAACATTCACTTAGCCAATTTTTACATCAGCATATTCTTCACTTTTGCACAGTAACTACTGTTGCTATGTTTAAATTGCATTTTATTTTCTCTTTTCAAGCTGTGTTGATGGGAAGTTTTGGTCACAGGTATAATTATGAATGATCTTTGTTGGGATCAAAAAAAGTCACAACCTAGAGTGTGCTAAAGAGTACTAAAACAATGCTCATTAAGTATCTGAGTCAATCAGTTAGAAAGTAATACTGAAATATTTATAAAAAAAATGTGAAAAACTACCATACTTGTATCTTTGAAAAGTTTGTGCATAATTTTGTTTAAAAGTAAGACTTGAGCCACAGAAATAATATTTTTGTAATTGAAGTGTTATTCAGAAATTTAGGGACACAGAAGCGAAACAATAATTTAATTTAATTGAATCTTAAGTCCATGGATACACATGTATCCATTTGAAACATGTTCAATTAATTTCAAGCAAGTTTCAGTGAACCCATCGACTCAAGATTCAATTAAATTATAATTTTTGTGTTGGAATATGGATATTTTAGATGTAATATTTTTCCAATTAACTTGTGTACTCCCAAAATGTTGATAGAACTTGGTTTGAAAAAAGCTATGAGACTTCATCAGAACTTAAACAGAAACATGGAACTAACATGCATGGGTAAATGCATCAGATGTGCTTCTTTTGTGATTTCTTTGTTAATGTATGTTTCATTTTATCGTCTTTTATTCTACAATTAATTATTTTTGTATTTCCCTCTGCAGCTTCAGAGCTCCTATTTTTCCTACAATTCCATAGTTATAAATGATAAAGAAAGCAACTGGAATATAACAAATACTGTGCAGTTTAGCTTCTCTGAGAAACTAACAGATGCAATTTTCTCATTTCTCTCCTGAGGACAAGTGCGTGTAGCTTTAAGGGTAGAAGATAAAACATACACTGTATACCTGGGTTCAGAACCTTCATATTTTCCACCAATGTAAATTCACTTATTCCAAATGTTTAAGGCAGAAGAATTTAATATTAGCTTTTTTTATAAATGTTTACAGATTTTGTATGATTCAAACACATACATACAAAGTAGCTAAACGTCACAGACTAAATAAAAATTAAATAATCTCATCTCAAACTTCTAAGATGAAGCCAAAATTCTAGCAGGGCAAAAGAGAAACATCTGAATAACTCTGTAACTATTTATACACTTAGTACACTGCAACATTCTGCTAAACATTGGCTTGAATTACAGTTGATAATTTAAATTAATGGGTGTTAATGAAAATATAAATTCCTTTGTTATTCTTTTAATTATTAGTGGAACTAAAACCATGCTAACTCAAAACTATCATCTGTAAGGAAATGTATATACTAAATTGATTTATTGCTCTTTTCGTGCATATAACCTAGCTGGAAATTAAGATTTGCTGCTAGATTCTCTTGACTTATACACGCAACCCCATATTTACACATGGGCCCAGGCTCAGGGCGGCAAATTCTTAGGGGCAATAACATCGAGAAAATAATGATACATATGTTGAAAATAAATCTTCACATGTGCTAAAAAGAGCAGCAATGGTAGCAGGAATTCTTATTAGTGAGAGGGAAATTTTATTGTAGATACAGATGAGGATCCTATATGTATGGTGCAAATGGCAACACTGCCTTCCTGCATGCTACCTGCGCGGTTTTTGAATGGCATCGCGTTGACAGGAGTAGGGACCCATGGGTGTAACATTACCTAAATACAGGGCTGTCATTTGTATAAACAAACTTGATTCATTAACATCGGCAGAGCCGGGTCAAAGCGGGGTTGAGCCATGCCACCACCCAGGATGTGGGTTTTAGGTGTGACAAAATCTTAAAACATGAACAAGGTATTTAAAAATCTGATGTGTTACACTCACATGACTTTCTCTACTCTTGTACAAGCTATTTTTGCAAACGCTTATTCTGCATCCACTTCATGTTAATCGAGATAAACATTTGCAGACTCTATCTTATTGCTAATTTTCTTGTAGATGTAAGGGAAATATATATTTAGAAGGGCAATTTAGAAATACAGTAGCTTTTAAGCACATACATATCTCTTAATAGCTGGTTGCTAGGTGCAGCACCATTCCCTTTGCCACAGATTAATACTCTTTGCATATCCAAGACAAAAAAATGAATAACGAATTCCCATTTGAGAAAATAAGTATTGAAAAATTTAAGGGAATAACAAGCAATATCTCGAAAATGGTTCACTCAACAAACAAAATGTATATGACATAAATTGTGTATTGTAACGCGATCTACATTTTTTGTGTAGTAACATTTTGTCTATCTCTTATGGTTTACCAGTCGTTCACAATGAAGAATACTTTTGGAGACATTCCCAGAAAATTCAGATATACATTTTATTTGTCATGAAAATATCTTAAACATATGATTAATATTTTAATCAAAATCGTTAGCGCCATTTTTGAGAAAATTAAAATTTTCGAAAAATCTTCCATGTAAAGGGTAATCTGGGATGGAGGTATTTTCCTGAAAACCTTCATGTCGCATCTCTGGAAGATACTGAACCTAAATACCAAGTTTGATGTTTATCCGACTGTTCGTTACTGAGTTATGCTGTTCACAGACAGACACACAGACGGACATGTTTCCAAAAATGCTTTTTTTGGATTCAGGGGGTCTGAAAACATGTATTTCCAGTGAAATCTCGGTATCGAATTTTTGGGTGGAATACAATACTTCCCCTACTTACTATACGTAGTAGAGAAAGTAAAAATAGGACAGAATTACAAATCATGCTTAAATTCTAGTAACTTTTTCTTATGAACTGATGACAAATGAAGCACCAAGAGTTGGTCACTTTGGATGTGATCTTATTGCTGATTATCATCAAAACATCCCTTGCATGGCAGGTTTTCAACAATAAGCATCACATTTATAAACAGTAGTATTTCAAGCCGCTATAGCTTTATCCTTTTCTCTTGTGGCTGCAATAGATCTCTTGTAGGTTGCAGTGTGTGAGGTGTCCCTGTCCATTGTATACCCTATACCCTAATAATAAATAAAGATGATTGTACACCAGTGTAGTTGAATGTCAAGTATATTTTCATTTGCATCTTTTTAATCTTTTAATCTCCTGATGAAAGGGTAAACCCTAAATATTGAACAATTTTTATTTTGTGATTGCATGCTTTTATCTTTCGCTCAGAACTATCTTGTTGTTTTGACCATATATATCTTGTCTTGTGTTTTACTTATTGATTACCCATGCAAATATATAAGTTATGTGAGAGTAAGTAGTCATGGAGGAATGGCATTGCATTTAAAAAATAATCTGATGTGTTACACTCACATGACTTTCTCTACTCTTTTACAAACTATTTTTACAAACGCTTATTCTCCATATGCTTCATGTTAATCGAGATGTCAATCTTATTGGTAAAATTCATGTAGATGCAAGGGGAGTATGGTAGGCTTTAAGTGATAGTCAAATATTTTAACGCTGGTTGCTATGTGGTGCATTCCATTCTCTTTGTATGTCCAGGACATAAAAAAAATGAATAACGAATTTGAGAAAAAGTATAAATATTGGAAAATTTAAGGGAATAACAAGCAATATCTCAAAAATGGTTCACTCAACAAAAAAAATGTATATGACATAAATTGTGTATTTTAACGTGATCTACATTCTTTGTGTAGTAAAAGTTTGTCTATCTCTTATGGTTTACCAGTTATACAAAAGTTGTTCACAATGAAGAATACTTTTGGAGACATTCCCAGAAAATTCGAGATATACATTTCATTTCTCATGACAATATCTTAAACATATGATATTTTAATCAAAATCGTTAGAGCCATTTTTGAGAAAATTAAAATTTTCGAAAAATGTTCCATGTAAAGGGTAGTCTGGGGTGGGGGGATTTTCTTGAAAACCTTTGTATCGCATCTCTGGTAGATACTGAACCTAAATACCAAGTTTGGTGTTTATCTGACTGTTCGTTTCTAGTTATGCTGTTCACAGACACACAGACACACACACGGACATGTTTCCAAAAATGCTTTTTTTGGATTCAGGGAGTATCAAAACGTGTATTCCCGGTGAAATCTCGGTATCAAATTTTTGGGTGGAATACAATACTTCCCCTACTTACTATACGTAGTAGAGAAAGTAATAGGTTGTCTGAAAGAATGAGGGGGCTGTCATTTGCAATTATCACAGGGGGTGGCAAAACTTCTGGAACCAGCCCTAACCATCAGAAATTAAGAATACCATAGACTCAAAATTTCAACCTGTTCTAAAATCATCCCTAATAGAGAAATGTTTAAATAATATTACTGAATTATAATCAATATGTGTATATATGTAAACATAATTATAAAATGATTATTTTGTAAATAACATATTGCATTCTGATTGTATAGATATAACAGTGTCAGATTCTTTTGTAAGAGCCTATTGACTACAATAAATTATTATTATTATTATTATTATTATTATTATTATTATTATTATTATTATTATTATTATTATTATTATTATTATTATTATTATTATTATTATTATTATTATTTCACACAGAATTGTTTCTTGATGCCAATACAAACTTACCAGTGATTTTTCTTCATCCTGAGCAAGCCATAAGGCTGCAAATTATGTTATTGGTACAGGCAAGACTGCACTTACCTTGAAAGATGTTGGTTTTAAAGGAATCAACATAGTGAAGCATTTGAATGAAATAAAAAAAATAAATGAGTAAAACGTTAAGATATCCATAGGTAAAATTTATAAAATTTGCAGTTTTTATCTAAATTTTTCAAAATGTTGTCACATGCTGCTCTATTACAATTATAAGTGGGTTTTAAATTTAATGCAGATGTCTCTAATAGTTTTGAGAAAACATTTTCTTATATGTACTATTACTCAAATGTTGTACACTATGCAGAAATTATAATATTAAAAAATCTGATGTGTTACACTCACATGACTTTCTCTACTCTTGTACAAACTATTTTTACAAATGCTTATTCTCCATATGCTTCATGTTAATCGAGATATTAATTTTATTGCTAATTTTCTTGTAGGTGCAAGGGGAATATGATAGGCTTTAAGCGATAGTCAAATCTTTTAAGAGCTAGTTGCTATGTGGCGCATTCCACTCTTTTTGCATGTCCAGGACAAAAAAATGAATAACAAATTCCCACTTGAGAAAAAGTATAAATATTAGAAAATTTAAGGGAATAACAAGCAATATCTCAAAAATGGTTCACTCAACAAACAAAAATGTATATGACATAAATTGTGTATTTTAATGCGTACATTTTTTGTGTAGTAAAATTTTGTCTATCTCTTACAGTTTACCAGTTATGCAAAAGTTGTTCACAATGAAGAATACTTTTGGAGACATTCCCAGAAAATTCGAGATAAACATTTCATTTGTCATGAAAATATCTTAAACATATGATATTTTAATCAAAATCGTTAGAGCCATTTTTGAGAAAATTAAAATTTTCGAAAAATGTTCCATGTAAAGGGTAATCTGGGGTCGGGGATTTTCTTGAAAACCTTCATGTTGCATCCCTGGAAGATACTGAACCTAAATACCAAGTTTGGTGTTTATACGACTGTTCGTTTCTGAGTTATGCTGTTCGCAGACACACGCACGGACATGTTTCCAAAAATGCTTTCTTTGGATTCAGGGGGTCTCAAAACATATAAAACATATATTTCCAGTGAAATCTTGGTATCAAATTTTTGGGTAGAATCCAATACTTACCCTACTTACTATATGTAGTAGAGAAAGTAAAAATAAAAGTATACCAATTTATTTAAATATTAATGCCCAAAACTAGCATATAAATCGTTTTTCATTCAAAACAAATTTAATAATTTAAATAACATTTTTGTAAACATTTATCTGAATAATTATGTCATATCTCAAATAACTTAATGTAGCAAAAATGATATGCCAGTTCTTTAAGTTGATTCTCTCTGACTTTCTGTAAGATTAGTTTCAAAGTACATTGTAGGGAACATGTTTAATGTGTAAAAATGTAAGAAAAATCTAAGTCGAGTAAAAGACACTGGAAGTAAATACAGCCCATTAGGCCGTGTGCTCTTGGGAATTTAAATGATAAATTGAAGCTTAAAAGGGCTCTGAGAGCATCCATAATTTTAATATCTGGGTTTTTGTTATACCTTTGTTTTTTGTCTCAACCACAATCGTATTTGCCTCTGTATTTTCTCTACTAGTATAGTAAGTAGGGGAAGTATTGCATTCTACCCAAAAATATGGTATCGAGGTTTCACCAGGAATACATGTTTTGAGGCCCCCTGAATTAAAAAAACATACATTTTTAGAAAAAGGTCCCTCTGGGTGTCTGTGAACAGCATAACTCAAAAAACGAAAAATCAGGTATATACCAAACTTGGTATTTAGGTTAAGTATCTTTTAAAGGTGCGACACAAAGATTTTCAAGAAAATCCCTCACCCACACTACCTTTTACATAGGACATTTTTTGAAAACTTTGATTTTCTAAAAAATGACTAATGATTTTGATTAAAATATCATATCTTTAAGATGCTTTAATGGCAAATGAAATGTATATCATGAATTTTCTAGAATGTCCCCAAAAGTCCTCTTCATTCTGAATGACATTTGCAAAACTAGTAAATCATAAGGGATACAAAATTTTACTACACAAAAAACTATATCTAATTAAAACACATAATTTATGTCATATACGTTTGTTTTGTCGAGTGCACCAATTCCAAGATATTCCTCGTTATTTGCTTGAATTTTACAATACTTAAACTTTTTCTCAAATGAGAATTTGTTATTTGTTTTTTACTTTCTCTACTACACATAGTAAGTAGGAAAAGTATTGTATTCCACCCAAAAATTCGATACCGAGATTTCACCGGATATACATGTTTTGAGACATTTTTGGAAACATGTCCGTGTGTGTGTCTGTAAGTCTGTGTGTCTGTGAACAGCGTAACTCAGAAACGAACAGTCAGATAAACACCAAACTTAGTATTTAGGTTCAGTATCTTCCAGAGATGCGACACGAAGGTTTTCAAGAAAATCCCCTCAACCCATATTACCCTTTACATGGAACTTTTTTCGAAAATTTTAATTCTCTCAAAAATGGCTCTAACGATTTTGATTAAAATATCATATGCTTAAGATATTTTCATGACAAATGAAATGTATATCTCCAATTTTCTGGGAATGTCTCCAAAAGTATTCTTCATTGTGAATGACTTTTGCATAACTGGTAAACCATAAGAGATAGACAAAATTTTACTACACAAGAAAATGTAGATCACATTAAAATACAGAATTTATGTCATATACATTTTTTTTGTTGGGTGAACCATTTTCAAGATATTGCTTGTTATTCCCTTAAATTTTCCAATACTTATACTTTTTCTGAAATTCGTTATTCATTTTTTTTTCCTGGTAATCCAAAGAGAATGGAATACTCCACATAGCAACAAGCTCTTAAAATATTTGAGTATACTAATTCCCCTTGCACCTACAAGAAAATTAGCATAAGATTAACATCTTGATATCTCGATTAACATGAAGGATATGGAGAATGAGCATTTGTAAAAATACTTTGTACAAGAGTAGAGGAAGTCATGTGAGTGTAACACGTCAGATTTTTTTTTATGTCGTGAACATGCACAGAGAATGGAATGCTTCACATAGCAACGAGCTCTTAAAAGATTTGACTATCGCTTAAAGTCACCCATATTCCCCTTGCACCTATAAAAAAATTAGCAATACGTTAGCTTCTGCAAATGTTTATCTCGATTAACAAGAAGTAGATGGAGAATAAGCATTTGTAAAACTAGTTTGTACACGAATAGAGAAAGTCATGTGAATGTAACATATCAGATTTTTTTTATTGTGTATTCTTCTGATGTCCTTTGAATCTGCCCAATCTATTCTTTGGCTTACTCACAGACTAATTTGCAGTTTATACATTCTATTTCATAAATGCCTGACTTCTTCATTTGGTTCTTGAGAATAAAGGACTTATTAGATGGGGAAGAATATGTAAAAACAGAATATAACTCTCTGAGAAATTATAAAAATCTACACATGAAGCAATGAAGCAATTCCCAAATTGGAGGTATATTATCTCAAGATGCACAAGTCTAGACAACAAAGATATATAGATGTGACATCTATGATAAAAAACTCTGATGTGTTACACTCACATGACTTTCTCTACTTTTGTATAAACTATTTTTAGAAACGCTTATTCTCCATATGCTTCATGTTAATCGAGATATTGAGATGTCAATCTTATTGCTAATTTTCTTGTAGATGCAAGGGGAGTATGGTAGGTTTTAAGCAACAGTCAAGTATTTTAAGTGCTGTTTGCTATGTGGTGCATTCCATTCTCTTTGCATGTCCAGGACATAAAAAAATCTGATGTGTTACACTCACATGACTTTCTCTACTCTTGTAAAACTATTTTTACAAACGCTTATTCTCCATCTACTTCATGCTAATCCAGATAAACATTTGCAGAGTCTATCTTATTGTTAATTTTCTTGTAGATGTAAGGGGATAATATATTTACAAGGGCAATTTGGAAATACAGTAGCCTTTAAGCACATACATATCTCTTAATAGCTGGTTGCTAGGTGCAGCACCATTCCATTTCCCACAGATTAATGCTCTTTGCATATCCAAGACAAAAAAATGAATAACGAATTCCCATTTGAGAAAATGAGTATTGAAAAATTTAAGGGAATAACAAGCAATATCTCGAAAAAGGTTCACTCAACAAAAAAAATGTATGTGATATAAATTGTGTATTTTAACGCGATCTACATTTTTTGTGTAGTAAAATTTTGTCTATCTCTTATGGTTTACCAGTTATGCAAAAGTCATTCACAATGAAGAATACTTTTGGAGACATTCCCAGAAAATTCAAGATATAAATTTTATTTGTCATAAAAATATCTTAAACATATGATATTTTAATGAAAATTGTTAGAGGCATTTTTGAGAAAATTAAAATTTTCGAAAAATGTGCCATGTAAAGGGTACTCTGGGGTGGGGGATTTTCTTGAAAACCTTCATGTCGCATCTCTGGAAGATACTGAACCTAAATACCAAGTTTGGTGTTTATCCGACTGTTCGTTTCTGAGTTATGCTGTTCACAGACACACACACACACACTCACGGACATGTTTCCAAAAATGCTTTTTTTGGATTCAGGGGGTCTCAAAACATGTATTCCCGGTGAAATCTCGGTATCGAATTTTTGGGTGGAATACAATACTTCCCCTACTTACTATACGTAGTAGAGAAAGTAAAAAGTCAGCACCTCATTCAGCAACCTCAGAAATTGCCACCCTAATACATTGCAGGATATCACAACTTAACCCTCCAGTGGACTCATGTGGACTCATAGGTCTGCAGAAAATTTTTTTTCACTTTCTTTAAGCTCTTTGAATTTAGGAATCACCAATTGACAATTTTGCATTGTCACCATTAGCAGAAATAGTAAAAGTGAGCTATTGTAGTGATACAATAGTTTATTCACAAGGGTTTTCTTAATATTCAACTGTCACTTTCACATAATTTTGTTATATTCAGGTCTGTAAGTTTTTTTATCCATTATTTTTGCAGAATGGATCCTTATGAAACAGTCTGAAAGAATAAGGAATACTGTTGTTAAGATTTTGGCAGGGAGTGACCATGAAAGTTGAAGATTGTGACTGAAATGTATAATCTAAAGCACTGCAGTAATCAATGCGTGTATTTCATCCTGTTTACGACATTATTATAGGGTATTTGCTAGTGAATTTGAAGCAAACATAACGTATTAAGAAACTTATAATTTCAGTAGAATTGCACAGGATTTGTATTACAAAATGTATGCATTTAGCAAATTAAAAGTGAAACATAGTAAATTGTACATCCTTTGTTACTTTGTTGTTATTTAGTTATACATCCATATTTTTCCCCAGGCTAACTCACAGTCTGCAGTAAATACTAATAGTATAAAACATTGCACAACTACTGCAGGGTTAAGCATAAAGAACTCCTTGGATCTGGTAAATAAGATCAAAGACTTACATCTTGTGCCCAACCTACTGTAATTTAATTTAGCTTATTGGTACTTGCATTATTTTAAATGCATAATTTTTTAAAGTAAATTAAAAGCTTGGTTACCAACAATGAATTTTACTATGATATTCATTTATTGGTTTTCTTCATTGTTACTGCTAAATATGTGATTTTATTAATCACTTCTTTACATGCCTGTACCCAGAAAAAAATTTTGGGAAGGGTTTTCCACAAGTAGATCTAAACTTAACAGTACCCCACAGAGTTACCATGTACCTACTCCATAGTATATAGACATTACATAGATAAGTAAATTGCTTGGAGACATTATATAGACAAGAAAAACTCACCAGAATGAGGATATTCCACCTTACAGCACAAAACATGAAGACTGCTTCGGAAACTGGAATGTATGTTCACCTTACCTATGTAAGGTGACGATATCGTTTCCCTTTTTCTTGTAAATGTGCTACTAGCAATAGACCTACGGTTATCTAACGACATTTTCCCATATTGGTTTGCTATGAATTTAAATAAATAAAACTGTCAGAAGTTTTGGCTGGGGGGGGAAGTTGAACCCTAGAAACCCCTCTCTAAACCCCTCTTCTTCTTTAGTTGCAATAGAAGAATGAAGCAGTGAGGATGTCGCTGTTGTACTTTTTATAATGCTTTAGTACTTGTCCTCTTTCTCCAATTCCATCCCTTTTAAATTGCTTGACATACAATGTATAAATGACTCATAAAAGAGGAAGGTCTACTACAGATACTTCAGGAAGTGTTAAATGTGGAGGAGTGACCTTGACTTTGGTGAAAGTGATGCTGACCTTGATGAAAATGTGGAAAACAGAGACCATTGCAGTGACATAGAGTTAGATTTGACAGACAATAATATAGAGAGTGGAAGGTAGGTAATAAGACTTTTACGCAGGAAAAGAAAAATGAGGACTGGAATTCTCAAAGGTGTTAAGTGGCAAAACATTACTCTTATTGTATAAATAGTATATGTTTTAATTATTTTCATTGGTTCTTATACAAGGACTATGTCAGACTACAGTATTCTCACTGGACTATTTACCATATGCTAAAAAGAATTTACCACTGAGCTAAAAAGCATATAAATTAATATTTAAATCTAAAATTAGGAAATGTGGTAAACTCACATTTGGTTTTCCTCTGAAAGGTGCTAGTCACTGAACTTGCATAAACATACTTTTCAAATAACTAAAATGTCTTTATCAAATTTATATAATTTGGCGCTATACCTCACTGCCAAAGAAGAAAGGGATTGACATTTCGCGGTAAGACAGAGGCGACGTTGCCGCTTATAGCCACCACGTGGAGAGCGCGTTAGAATTGTGGGTTGCGCCTGCATTGTAGGGCGGGTATTATTTATATTCGTATATGAAAATAATTATAGAATAATGAATCTACATGCAAACGATAGAACATACACGAATATATCAGTGTTAAGATCTGCGTTAACAGAAGAGACATACCTGTGAAATATTGATGCCTATTCTAATGGGAAAATGTCTCCGATTCTTTCATAGAGCATGTTATTTCCCGCGCTTGTCCTTTAATTGTGATACCTTTATCAAATACAGTTTTATTCGGTTACCGAGTACGCTCAGTTTTTCGTTTGGCTCGCTGTCTGTGTCACTATTTTTGGACATTGTTAATATCCATTAAAAGTGGAAACACAAATGCAAATGCTCACAACACACGCATAGATAACACGGGTTCAAACACACGTAAACACAAAGCAAATAACCGTACAAATAGCATGATGCAAAATAACTTGGTAGTACACAGGGAATCTCTAAACTGATGCAAATAACTGCAAGCTGTGGCTAAAAGAAGGCACTGTTTATAACTGCAGCGACAAGAGAAGAGAAGACTGAGTTCATGTTACTGCAGTGCAATGGTCGCTCGCCAGGCACGTCATACTAATCACATGTTGCAATATCGGCAACAAGGTTTTATTGCGTCTATCGTTGCTATGGAAACATCCTAGTTCTAATTGGTCCTTCTAATCGTTGCTATGACGACCGTTATGACGTATCTCCTCCCATTTATTTAAAGCTTTCCGCCACGTGGTTGGACGTGCAAAGTGGCGTAGTGGTTAGCGTTACTGGTTACAGAGCAGGTGACGTAAGTTCGCGTCTGAGCTCTTGCATTACCATTTTTCCTCACTTCGCCTGGATCCTTCGACTCGACAAGACCTTCTAAGCACCATGGGAAGAAGGAGACAACGCAGGGCTGCATTGGCAGCAGAGACCTCCGCCGACGAATCTGACTCGCCGGTCGACGAGGCCATACCGCAGCTGGCTCTGCCAGCTCGCCGCCATCGCCGGATCACACTGAAGTCCCGAACGACAGTGTGTCTGACTCCGCTTCGCCTGGTGAAGGCGAAGCCCAGCACTATCCATTCTTCAGCGCTGTGGCTGTGAGTGTTCACCAGCAACTACCGACGCAGACCATCTTAAGCATCAGCTTTCAGGGCATCAGCCTTCAGGGCAACGAGGATCCAATCTCGGAAGGGCCCAACACCGCTCGTGCGCCTTTTCTTTCGGGAAAAGGCACACTACGACGCTGCCCTCTCCGACGGCCTGCAGTTCTTGGGCAGGAGCTGAAGAATTGAACCAAGCCGCTCAACATGGACGCCGCCCTGCCGGCGCTGCTGCCTTTACGGGCACAGCGAGGTAGGCTGTACTGCGCAGCCATGTTGCCACTACTGTGGGGCACCTAACCTGACGTCTGTCTGCCAGCAGCACGATTTAACTCGTCGCCACCGCTTCTGTGCAACCTGCTGGAGACACGACCAATTCACCGGGCAAGCTTGTTGTCCACTACATCCCCGCAGCCGCTCCACACCGCCGCAGCAGAAGGCTGGCCGGCCTTGCGCCGAGCAGAGCGAGCCTCAGTTTCAGAAACGCCACAAAACTTCACAAACAGGAATAACACAACGGAGCCCTCGCCTGAGATTCTTCAGAAGCTGGAGGATGTGCAGGCGGAGCTCCTCAACATCACTACAAAACTGGCCCAAATGGAGGAAGCTCTCGACACCATTTCATAGTACTAGCAGCTAAACTAATACCAGGACTTTGCAATTTACGAACCATAGCGCCACGCGACTTAGAGGAACATTACCTGAACGTCAGAAGGCTCATCAAGGAGGAGGTAACAGCCCTCCAGACGACGCTGGATGACGTTCTAAACAAAGGACTGCCAAAGGAACAAGACAAGCCCCCATGGGGCCCACAGAGAATGCTCCGGCCACTCACCTCCGAGGACGTTGGAAGCCCAGGTATTCACCCTACAATCCTGTCATACATCCACTCTAACTTCCTACATTTTTCTCACCCTAAATTTCCAAGGGCGCAAGTAGGGTCCCGGTCATGCTTGCGTCCTGGCACCTTCCTTCACCCGGCTTAGGCTATGCCTGCCGAACAATCCCTATCACCTTGAATCCGCAGGTGCTTAATGCGGTACTGCCTCACCATCACTCCTGACTTTTCCCTCTCCGGTGGAGGAGTTTTTAGTGGGTATGCCGATCTCTCGGTGAGTCCCACACTCTCAGTTCCGATTCCCATCGGGGCTGAGGTCAGTGATTAAATCATTTTCTCCTCCACTCGGAAAAAAAAAACGTGGTTAGTAACTGTCAATCCTTTTCTGATTGGCGCCGACTTATAATAAACCTTGAACTATTAACAATGTTAATTTCCATCTCATCAGTGATATTATCAATATGGTGCTTAATACTTTTGAAGAGGCCATGACTGCTGGAGTTAACATATTGCCATCAGTTTCAACTGAAAAATGACGAACAGAAACAAAGCGCTTTTAAGAGGAAAATGGCATTGGCTTAAAGCACCTTTCTGAATAAATATCTCAATTTGGCACTTAACACCTTTGAGAATTCCAGTCCTCAAATACTATGAAATGGAAACCTACTCAAAAACCATGAGAAAGAACAACGAGGAAGACTTTCCTGGGACAAAACATCATGCATATTGTTTAAGAAATTGAGGCATTCATGAAAAACATATCAACATGGAATATTATAAAATAGACGAATGAATACAGAGAGAGAGCCAAAAAACTACGCACCGGCTGCGCGGTGTTTTTCCTGTCCGCGTCCGCGGCGCTCGTTGCCGTCTGCCGTTATCATAGAAAGGCGCGGATGAAAGTATACAACATTTTTAAAACTACTTTTAAAGGTTTTATTTACCAACTTTATGAAAGGAGATGCTGAAACTGGCCACCGTCATTGTCCATACATTTTTGGCACCTCTTTAGGAAACTATGCATCACTTGCCGTAGTTCACATTGAGAAATGCTGGCAATTTCCTGGCGGATATTTTGTTTTAATTCTTCCAGGGTGTGTGGATTTGCCTTGTACACTTTGCTTTAAGTTACCCCAGAGATCGCAGGGGCTTAGGTCGGGGCCACAAATCTCTACTAATAATTCTGCCCTCAAACACACTTTCAATTGTGCTCATCGAAATATTGGCCGTATAAGCTGTTGTGCAGAGTCTTATTGAAAAAAGGCAAAATCACGCTCCCTGGCTGTTAATTCTCTAAAAAAGGGGGGGGGAAATTGTATTCACATATGTACGGCCGTCAGCTGTTGACACGAAAAAATATTGCCCCTATAACTCTTTCTCCGCTCATGGCGGACCATAAACCTGTTTTTTCGTCATGAAGGGGTACTTCATGAACAATATTACCGGCTGCGCGGTGTTTTTTCACTGGGCGTGTGGAAACATGATAACGCACTACTGCTATAAACAAGGTCACGTTGTTGACGTGGTTTTGCTCTGCAGTGTGAAGTGTAGTATTGAGTTGGCGGTGATGTGATGTAGTTCAGTTATTACGAGTTATTTATTTTTGTCTTCTATTAGTCACAAAGTATATTATGGCTCGGTATATGTTTTCTACTGCACAGCGTGTATTTATTTATGATTCGTATGTATTAATTCAGTCAGCTCGCCAAGTGAAAGTACGATTTGCAGAAAGATTTCTAGTGTAAAAGTTCCAGGCCGTACAACAATTCATAGACTTTACAATAAATTTCAGGTCACAGGAAGTGTTCAGGCTAAGAAATCTAAAAGACGGCGAAAGAGTTATAGGGCCATTTTTTTTTCGAGTCAATAGTTGAAGCCCGTGCATACGTGAATACAATTTTGCCCCCTGTTTTTAGAGAATTAACAGACAGGGAGCGTGATTTTGCTTTTTTTTCAACAAGACCCTGCAGCAGCTCATACCGGCAATATTTCCATGAGAACAACTGAAAATGTGTTTGAGGACAGAATTATTAGTAGAGATTTGTGGGTACCCGACCCAACCCCTTGCAATTTCTATCCCTGGGGTAACTTAAAACATAAAGTGTATAAGACAAAACCATACACCCTATAAGAATTAAAACAAAATATCCGCCAGGAAATTGCCAGTATTTCTCAACGTGAACTACGGCGAGTGATGGATAGTTTCCTTAAGAGGTACGTACCAAAGATGTATGGATAACGACAGTGGCAGTTTCAGCATCTCCTTTCATAAAGTTGGTAAGTAAAGCCTTTAAAAGCAGTTTTAAAATGTTGTATGGTTTCATCTGCGCCTTTCTATAATAGCGCCAGACGGCAACGAGCGCCTTGGACGCGGACAGGGAAAACATCGCGTAACCGGTTCGTAGTTTATTTGGCTCTTCCTGTATATACAGCATTTTCTATAGAAAGGAAATATCATGAGGTGAGCTTATGGCTTTAGTAGGAATGTTGTATGTGAAATGGACATCTTTCAAACGTGAGGGAACTCTGGACATCTGATGGTACGAACAGAAATTTTATAGGCTGTAATGAGTAATTCTAGATTTTTATTCTTATTAAGATGCATGCTTACATTTGGATGGCTTGGAAATGAAACAAGAGAATTACCTTGCTGCTTTTCGCAGATTTTCACTGGCGTTTTTAAAGAACCTCCAAGACTGATATTTCTCCTCACCCTTTCATCTTTCTGGCAGTCTCTCCGGGTCCTGTAGTGCGTCTAGTGATGGCCAGATGGCACGGTTGCTGTGCTTTGGAAAGATTTCTCCCTGCCAACAGGGCCACTTCGTCGCCCTCTCGCGGGACTCCGCGTCTACAAGCCGAGCGCGGGTGTTTCGAACTGGAAATGATAGCCACTTCCCTGTGTCTGCGATCCTATCCGCCTACGAACCTACGACTCTTGCGGCTTCTTCACTTCATCCCTGCCTCCTGGGGGGTGTAGCCACAATAATCTAATTAGTTGCAGTGGTGAGGTGTCCCCCTTTGATAATTCCATTCCACATTCTACATCCTACTGGAGAAGTTGGTTCAAGATGTTCTCATTGTGTAATGCAAACATTTTTTAGAGTGGCAATGTGCAAATATACTGTGGACAATAACCTGCAGGACCACATTAAGCGTCAAACAATCCTATAGTACAAAGAAGTTTTAGCCTATGAGAGGCCAAATAGGAATTTAACAGCTAATAATTGATATGAAAGCATTCCCCTTATAGACAGCTTACTTAAGAAAGGCTTCAATATTGAAAGTATGAAGAGAAACACGGGAAATGTCTCACAAAGTTTTACATGTGCACAGAAGAAAGTTGGTAAATCTCTGTTTGGATTTTATGAGTAGAAAGCACTAGTGCCTTACGTTCCAAACAGAAATAGGACAGGTAAAACTTGATGGCAGTTGTTGGGTGGAGCTGGTCAGTGCAAAACCCAATAAGAAGCATGCCCCATTTTGCTGCATTGTAGAGTTAAGACACTGTGAATTTATGCTGTAAAACCGCTGATACAAGTATCATTTGCACCAATGAAATTTACCAGTGCTCCAAAACAGGAGATAAACTGTTTATAATGAGCATTTCATTTTGAAATCTGCAGTCCAAAAACCAGCTTCCTACATTAGTTGCTTGCTGAGACAATAATACACATTTGAAGTCTTCTTTTAGTAAGAGGTACTGCTATGAATCAAAGCTTTCAAGTTGCCTATCCAACTTTCTTTCTATCTCTTTTGTTTATTGTGTCACTATGTGATACAAAACAGATATCAAACACCAGTTAACTAATAAGGAAGAAACTTTTAGTTTATGACAAATTTTATCTTCAGTAGAGGTTGTAGCTTTTGCATTAGCAGTAGTAAGTGAGCACTCGTACAACAGTTACAGTGATTGTGTTTGGTCTATCTATTGCTTTTAGCCATAATGAGCAATATATGAGCAGTGAGAGTGAACCAATAATACTGTGACCATGTGCATGAAGCTACCTTAGGCGTCAGCAAGCACCTCTCCCTGGCAATGGGTGGGGCCTTTGCCCAGCCATCGGAACAATAGCCAGTGCAGAAAATAGCCGTTGTGTGCAGCTTACCTGTTCCAGAACATTCCTTTTGGCATGTTCCAGTAGACTCCACTTCTAGAACATTCTGCTTTGATGGTAGGCCTATATAAGGGGGCTGCTCTTGTCTGTGAACAGTTCAGTAATTTAAGAAAAGTGAATAGTGAAAGTGATAGTGCTAGTGAAATTCATTTGTGAGCTGTGACTTAGCAGTTCAGTTGTTAATTGTGATTCAACGGATCAGTTGTGTTGTATTCTGAGTGTGCGCCAAAAGTGACTCAAATGTAATGCTTGTGCTGCGCTGAGTGATACACAAAGTGCGTTTTGCAGTAACTGGTGTTCTCATTTGTTACAATACCCAAATGGAAAGTTTTGCATCATAAGAACAGGAGTATAATTTCAATGTGTATTATTTTTATTTAAAAATCTTCTGATGTGATGCAGCTGCTTTATCATAAGGAGTTTCCTGCTTGGTTTGCACAATTTTTGTTGTAATCAAACTGAGACTTTCAAGTTACTTTCTTTGCTGATTTAGGAATGCATACCAAGTTGTATTTCTTCGAGTTCTACAGTCTTTTTCCTTGTTTACACTTTTAACTTGGCTCTGCCCTTTAGCATGTAGCAACATCGCACATCTATAGTAGCGGCCAGAGCTCAGCCACTATTGAATTCTATTCCTGTCATAACATGAAGCATTCATGACTCAGCAGCAATTGATGACGCTACAAAAAAATCTGATGTGTTACATTCACATGGCTTTCTCTACCGTCTATTGCTTATTAGTGGGTAAACAAATTATTACAAACGTTTATTTCCCTATCTGCTTCATTTTAATAGTGATAAACCTTTCCAGAAATAGCTGCATTACACATTTCATTATAGATACAAAGGGAATAGTGATAGTCAAATGTTTTAGAACTGGATGCTTCATGCTGGCCTTAAAATTCCATACTCTTTTCATGACTGCAAGAAACAGCTGAAAATTGATAGACTTTATAAGAATGACTAAGTATTGAACAATGCAAACCATTAATAATGAATATCTCAGAAAAGTCTAATACCACAACAAAATACTTTATTTGAAATAAACTGTGAGTTTTGAAGAGATAAAATTTTTTGTGTAGTACATTTTCTCTATTGCTTTACATTTACAAGTTATGCAAGATTATATAAATTTCCTACCAAATAAAGAGGACTTCACAAGCTATACAATTCAAGATGTACATTTTATTTATCATGTAAGTATCTTTAATGTATAGTATTTAAATAAATCTATTAAAACCATTTTTCAGAAAATAAAAGAATTTGAAAAATGTTCCATGTAAAGGATAGTTTGAGATGGGGAGATTTTCTTGAAAATCTTTGTGCTGCATCTTTGGAAGGTACTGAACTTAAATATCAAGTTTGACATTTATCCAACATTTTATTTTTGACTTATGCTGTTCTCTCTCTCTCTCTCGCTCTCTCTCTCTCTCTCTCTCTCTCTCTCATGCATGCATGCACACATGCACAGAGTCCTGCTTTTTTGGATTCAGAGATCTTCAAAACATGTACTTTTGGTGAAACATGTATCAAATGTTTGGGTAAATTGCAATACCTTCTCTATATACTATGTACACAGTAGAGAAAGTAAAAAGCCTGATATTATTTTAGTCTACAAGGTGACAAAAGGAGGCGTGGATATTGCTGATGATATGTGCTACTTACTCAGTAACTGGAATCACTAAAGGGTTGCCATTAGTAATCTTCTATATTCTTCTGAATATAGCAGATATAAATTCAAGGATGTTTATGGTGTTGGACAACCCAAGCAATTTACCAAAATGCAGAATCTAGCTGAAAAAACAACTAATTTAACATTTTCAAATACTGTCTCTATCAGCAGATTGTATCTGCATTTCTTCAGAAATATCATCCCAGATGCCTGATGCTTGAAGATGATGGAGAAAGCCCCCACAGAATCTGCCAGAAAGCATGGAAGCTGTTTCTTGTGTGGGCAGAAAAAGAATTCCTTGTTTTCCATGAAATGTCATAAAGGTCATATGCAAATATCATGCTAAAATACAAGTGGCATGTGTATGTTATGCTGAAGAAAACCTTGAGTGTACAAAAACAGTTAATTTCAGTTTCCTGGACGTTAAATATGTTATAAGATAAAATAATCTGTGTTGTATATGAATACTGAAGTTCAGTAGTCATTTTGCCTAAAATTTGAAAGTCTGAAGAATTTTTTTCATTGTTTTCATTGCTTATTTTATTCAATGATTAATCAAATTAATTATTCATAAGCAAAAAAACATTTTATTGAAGAATCATAATTGTATGACTGAAAATAGTGTGTGTTGTAAAAAGCACATGTGAGCAATCACATGCCAGAAATAAGTGTGAATGATGGAAGGTTAATGTGAATGCACTTTTCCCTATTATACCCAAAGAAACATTAATAATGTACTTCTCCTTCTTAATATACTTAAAAAAAACATCAAACTCTCATAAATTTGCCTTCAATAATAATTTTTTATAATCAAAGATGGCTACTATCAACAAAAAATACAGGACTGGTGAAGGTCAGTCCATTGTTATTGTTCTTAGCTTATCTGTCAATGAGCTATTTGGAATTTCACACAACCAGGGCCTTCCTTAATATCTTTAAAGTTTGGTATATGTACATTGATAGCCTGTTTATTACAGAGGCATAGCTAGGAAGGGGTTTTGGGGGTTAGAACTCCCCTTGCTAAAACAAAATGTAAAAATTAATACCAAAAAACTTTGTTAAAATAATAACACCTTTCTAGGTTGGCTGGAATGAGATACTTCTCAATCGTATCACTAGTAACGCTATATTTACACTGCATATCTTGGACAATATGCCAAAGGTGAAGCAACAGAAACTGTACTTTAGATGGTGCTGATGCAACCATATTAAGGTATAGGGGCATGTTTTCATTCCAGTGCTAAATTTGAGTAGTTTCCAAATGAGTACAATATCTCCCAATTTAGAGCATAACTAGAAACCCTGTTTTATAGTGAAATGAAATAGCCTGCAATGGTAATATAAAATACTTCAGAGTTCATTAATTCTCATATTACAACACATTTACCACTTATAGCATGCCCAAGATATCCTATCCTAATTTTAGTTCCAATTGCTGCACCTTAATCTGTGAATATAAAATCAATTTATTTAAATATTTCAACTCAGAATTAATCCATATTTATCATTTCAATTGATACAAATTGCTTAAAAAAAGAACTGCATTACATAACCCCGCTAATAATTTTCTGGCTAGGCTACCAGTTTGTAATCAAGTCATCATATACAAAAAGAATATAAGTGATGCATAAAAAGAGCTGAACCTTTAAGAGCCTGTCTCTACTCTTTCTTAGTTTAAAATATTGAACAATGAAAAAAATAACATTTGGCAATTATGTATTCATTCAATTGATCTATTTATTTGGGATGCAAATAATATTGATCGATTTGAACAAATTCTTTCGCATAAAATTAAAATAAAGGTAATAACTAAAAATGTACTCCGACAGCTACATCAAAGCTATATCCCCAAAACCCATGGCCTACAATAGCATGAAGATGTATCCTTAAACAGTACAGAGTATGCCAAGGAACAGGAGCAAATAATCAAAGCAACAGAAGTCAATCACCTAAAAAAATAAATGCTTGACAGGGGGGAAAAAAAAAAATTGTGTTACATTCACATCTCTTCTTCTACCCATTCTTCAACAAACTTTTCTAGAAATATGGGGATTAGATAGAGGATGAGAAAGTATAGATGTGGTGCACAGGATGTTTTATAGAGAAATACTAGGGCTACCAAAGTCAATTGTAAGACAGGTAGCACAATTACAGATGGACAGGGTGACAACTAAGGGGAAGATAATGGAAAGAGCTTTGAAATTTTAGTTCAGAACTTTAAATCTAGGAAAAAGTAATGTGTTATGACAATGTATTGAATACCAAGAGAATAGCTTAATGAATGATGGATGGGTAAGTAAATTACGGAGCATTTTGGAGAAAGATGGGTTAGGAGATATATGGAGAAGGAGAGAAAATAACGTGAAAAAGTTTTGGAAAAAGGCAAGGAAAAGACTGGAAGATATAGAAATACAAATCATGTTCAGTGAGATTGCCGAAAAGAGCTCACTAGTTTATTATAGGCCAATTAAAAATACATGGGGTAGGGAAAAATATATAGACATAGTAAATAAAGAAGAGAGAGAATCTATTGCATGGGTAAGAACCGGAGCATGGAGGCTAAAAGGGTTAAGACAGGGTATTCCTCAGAACCATTGTCCGATATGTGGTGGTAATGAAGACATTGAACACATAGTATTTAAGTGCCAAGGAACAGAAAATTGGAGAAAAGAATTTTTTAATAAGAAGTGGTTGAAGGGGGATAGAAATACACTTATGATTGGAATGATATGTAAGGACGCTAGAAGCATTGGACAGTTTTTGTGTAAAGTAAAAAATAAATGGCTTTGGACAGTGGAAAGAGAAAAGTAAGAGGTAGTGCATCTTACTTTGAATGGAAAACTATAGTGAATGTGTGATGGTTAAGTAATCAATAAATGAAATGTGAAAAACAAGTGGAAATGGGACATAAAAAAAAAGAAAAAAAAAGAGCAAGATAATTTATTGACAAGAAATTGTAAAATGTAAATAAACTGTAGTGATTGTCTACTGAATGAGTGACCAGGGTCAAACTGCAGTAGACAATCAAATTTGTAAAACTCTTAGCACAATAAATACTATACTATAAATACAAAAGCTTATTCTTCTATCCACTTTATGCTAATTCAGATAAAAAATTTCTAGAAATGGTTTTATTATATATATCCTAGCAGTGTTGCTCTCAGGGGGGAAATCATGATGCAAGTTGTGCCATCAGGAACATTGTTGGAGGGAATTAAAAATGTTGTGGAATACAAAAATATTGATATGAATTAATGTAGGTAATATAAATACATTTATTCCAATTTTTAATCGAGTACTGTAATTGTTAACTCAGTTTGTATCTTTAGGTTTGTTAATATAAATGTGCTGCATCTTCAAAGTAATGCTAAGCACAATTCATACTGTGTGGTATAATGTGGCATATCAAATCATAATTTTTGGAATGAATAAAAGGAACCGTAACATTATAGGTAGGTTTTCAGTTGTTCAGAATGTATACTTACTATATTGGTCTATTTAGATAGATACAATGAAATACATTGAAACACCAAGTAATAAAATACATCACTTGCCAAATATTTTTATTTGTAATTTTTTGCTGTAAATATTATGGTGTTTTATTGATTTTAAGTTTTCAATTATTTGTTTAAGTTTTTATTGTGTAGTGGTATCACAATAGCTACTATATGTAGGGTCACTCCAAAAGTTTTCAGAATGGATGCAATAAAAGATTAAAAATTTAGATCAGATCATTGCATCTTTTCAAAATATTCTCCATTGCATTCTATACACCACCTCATCCTTTCAAACCTGGCAGTAACACTATTTTGTCCCTCAAGCGGAATCATCACAATGTGACCATTTGCTGAGAAGAAGGAACAGATCATCTTCTTGCCAACACTTCTTGTTCGCTTTACTTTTGCTGGTGGATCTTCTCCTGGGAAGACCCAGACCGATGACTGTCATTTAGTTTCTGTATCATACTGGTAAATCTAGCTTTTGTCACCTATTGCAATGTTAAGTATGTTTTTAGATCTTCCTCCATTGAATTTCTCAATCATTTCTCCTGGCACCATTGCACACATGCTTCTTTCTGCTTATTTGTGAGGTGGGGGGAATCCACTGATTGCAGAGCTTCTTGATATAAAGTTTTTCTTTCAGGATTATTTTCACTGCTGCTGATCCAATATTTAGGTCTCTTGAATCTGACCCTATTTGCAACAATGACCTTCCTGCAACATATGGTCTGCTTTTACAAAATTTTCATCTATTGTTGCTGTAGCCGGCCGTTCTGCTTGGTCTTCATCTTTAAGGGAATCCCTTTGTCTTCTAAACTCTGCATACCATCGATAAATGGTGGATTACAAAGGGCAAAGATCCCCAAATGCACAATGCAGTCTTTCAAGGCATTCTCTCCCCCTAAACCAACTTTAAAGTCATAGAAAATCATAACACAGAAATGCTCTCACTTGAGATCCATCCTAGTGTATGACATAGCAACACCTGCTATACATATACATGAGATACTAATGATGCACATTGTTGGAGCATGCCCAGACTTGCACATGTTGCTATCTGAACTTCAATCTGAAGTTAGGAAAACCTGCTTTGGCTTACCACTACTCCTGGGATTTGGATGTTGTTAAGTACTGCTGCACAGTTATTATTCTTTCCAATTTCTAGTAAGACATCATCGATGTATAAATTAAATAAAACTGGACTTAACTTACATCCTTGCTTAAGGCCTTTCTTTTGTTGAATTTATCTTTTGTTACACAGCCTGTCTCCACCCTTACACAGAAGGTGTTCTCAAAATACAGTGCTTTAAGAATATTCACCAATTGCTGACTTACTCCCTTACACACTAATTTATGCCACAGAAGTTGTAGCTCAATTCAGTCATAGGCTTTCTCTAAGTCTACAAAAGCCGATTACACCCCTTTTTTCTTTTAAATATTTGTCTGTTAATGTATTTATAATAAATAAATTATCAATGGTTCTCCTTCCCTTGCGAAAGCCCATCTGGAATTCTGAAAGGATATTATATTCTTCAACCCAAAATTGTAGTCTCGCTGCCAAAATGCCCGCAAAAAGTTTTCCTATATTCGATAATAATGCAATACCTCTGTAGTTATTAGGTTTATCGACATTGCCCTTGCCTTTATATATAGGATGGATGATAGCTTCCCTCCATCGTTTAGGTACATAACCCTTTCTAATAATTACATTAAATAAATCTAATAAAATTTTCACTCTTCCTGTTTCATTACACCACTCCTTAAGAAACTCTGTTGGGATGCCATCAATTCCAGAAGCTTTATTTTTCTTCAGTAACTTAACTTGTTTTATTATTTCCTCACTCCTAATTTCCCCATCCAATATCTCTACAAAAACATTCCTTATTTCCAAAAATCCCATACCTCCTATACTCCTTTCTTCCCCATATAATGTTTAAAAATACTCCATCCATTGTCCTGGCTCAACATTGGGTTTAGTTACACATTTATTATATTCTTGCCCATTCTCAAAACTTTCAGAGAGACCCTCATAGTACCTATAAGACAATGCCTTTGTGAAGCTTTTCAGCAACATAAAAAAAGAACTAAATGGTTGAAATGAGCTCTCAAAAAAATTAGGGAGTGGGAGGAGAATGATTGTTTTGTGGGGATGCAACATAGTTGTTGGGGAGGGATGGGCACCCCAGCTTGTAAGTACAAAGGGAATAGGGGAATACAATAGGCTTAAGTGATAGTCAAAACTTTTAAAAGCTGGTTGCTATGTGATGGATTTGAAATTCTGTTCTCTTTGCATGACCAGAAGTAAAAATGTATAATTACTTCCCATTTGAGAAAAGTATAGATATTTGAAAATTCAAAGCAATAAAAAGGAGTATATTGGAAATGCTTAACTCCACAAAAAAAAGTTATTTGACATAAATTTGTGCGCTTTAATGAGATCTACATTTTTTATGCAGAAGGATTTTGTCTGTCTCTTACATTTTACCAGTTATGCAAAAGTTATTCAGAATGAAGAGGAACTTAGATGCTATCCCCAGAAAATTCAAGATATATTTAATTTGTCATGAATATATCTTAAATATATGGTATTTTAATCAAAATCATTAAGAGCCATTTTTTGAGAAAATTAAAATTTCCAAGGACCTTTTTCATATAAGGGGTTGTTTGGGGTGGGGAACTTTCTTGAAAACCTTCATGTTGCAACCCTGGAAATTGCTGAACTTAAATATTTAGTTTAGTATTTAACGGACTTTTCATTTTTGAGAAATATTCACACCCATGCATGCATGCACAGATATTTTTCTGAAAATGCTTTCAGGGAGTCTCAAAATATGTATTTGCGTGAAATCTCGATATGAAATTTCTGGATGGAAACTTACTATAGGAAATTAATAATATAATTTCTCTAATCACCACTTTATCTTCAGTGCTGGAACCCAGAAATTGAAGAAAATCACTTCATCCTTGAGCTCACAATATATTTCAAAATAGTTTCAAGGAATTACCCAGAAGCCTACCACAAAAACCATGTTAAGAACCTCATTAGAACAAACATAGAGATAAAATACTGACAGAAAGGAAGCCTGGTACCTATAAAATAAAATGTGCAAACTGTGGAAAAATCAATGTAGGTAAAACAAAGAGAAATTTGAATGCCAGATTTAAAGCCATTGAAAGGATATAAACAAGTAGACAAGTATCAGTTGCAGTCTACTTCTGAGACAAAAACCACAAAATTAAATAAAATACCCAACTATTAAAATCTGCTGATAAGCACATAGGCTTGCTTGTTTGGAAGAATATTTATACAAAAATGTTGAAGTCTTTGTGATGAAGTTTGTCTCAACCCAAAAGAAGATGACACCAAAGGGAAAACTGGTATCGTTGAGGAGAAATTGGGTCCAAGCTTTACCTCGTTTTGTTTAATGGTACTAAGAGCTTTACAAATTTGATTGTCTACTGCACTTTGACCCTAGTCACTCATTCAGTAGACAATCACTGCAGTTTATTTACATTTTACAATTTCTTTTCAATAAATTATCTTGTTTTTTTTCAGTTTTTTTCATGTCCCATTTCCACTCGTTTTTCACTTTTCACTTATTGGTTACTTAACCATCACACATTCACTATAGTTTTCCATTCAAGGTAAGATGCGCTACCTCTTACTTGTCTCTTTCCACTGTCCAAAGCCATTTATTTTTTACTTTACACAAAAACTGTCCAATGCTTCTAGCATCCTTGCATATCATTTCAATCATAAGTGTATTTCTATCCCCCTTCAACCACTTCTTATTAAAAAATTCTTTTCTCCAATTTTCTGTTCCTTGGCACTTAAATACTATGTGTTCAATGTCTTCATTACCACCACATATCGGACATTGGTTCTGAAGAACACCCTGTCTTAGCCCTTTTAGCCTCCATGATCCAGTTCTTAACCATGCAATAGATTCTCTTTCTTCTTTATTTACTATGTCTATATATTTTTCCCTACCCCATGTATTTTTCATTGGCCTATAACAAACTAGTGAGCTCTTTTTGGCAATCTCACTGAACATGATTTGTATTTCTATATCTTCCAGTCTTTTCCTCGCCTTTTTCCAAAAATTTTTCACGTTATTTTCTCTCCTTCTCCACATACCTCCTAACCCATTTTTTGCCAAAATGTTCCATAATTTACTTACCCAACCATCATTCATTAAACTATTCTCTTGGTATTCAATACATTGTCTTAACAGATTAATTTTTTCTAGATTTAAAGTTCTGAAGCAAAATTTCAAAGCTCTTTCCATTATCTTCCCCTTAGTTGGCACCCTGCCCATCTGTAATTGTGCTACCTGTCTTACAATTGACTTCGGTAGCCCTAGTATTTGTCTACAAAACATCCTGTGCACCACATCTATACTTTCCCATCCTCTATCTAATCACCATATTTCTATACCATACATCATTTTTGCCTCCACAACCATCTCATAAACTTCTTCCAGCCATTTAACTTTCATATTAGGTACTTTATATTTGCAGCTTCTAATTGCTGCCATCGCCCTTTACGTTTTGCCAATGCAAACTTCTTTTGTTTCTCCCATTTATTACCTCCATCTATTTTTACTCCTAAATAGATACAGTCATGCACTACCCTGTAATCTTTATTCTCTCCCTTCCACTTTTCATATTTGCTTAATTTCCCCCTCTTTTTGAAAACCACAATCTGTGTAAGCTTTACCTACCAATGTAACTCAAGATGCAGCCAACATTGAGGACAATGACCCTTGATATATATATAATGGAAATTAGCAGTAAGTGACTCTAGATACATGAAGTTATGCATTTTAAATAAAGAATTGGGTGAGTATCTGTAACTTAAACTTTATTTAAGTACAATTTTGTCGTATGCAAAATGTTCATGTTCCTTTAATTAACTACGACAATAAAGTAATTATAATACATTGTACTTATATCTTTAACACTTTCTCCTAAGCCAGTGTATTTCCTACCTGTCGCAAATCTTGAAATCTAATTTGTTTTAGCAAGATAGGAAATACTATATCAAATCAGCCTAAAAATGTATGTATTGTTTGTATAATACAGGAAATGTTAAAGTATAAGCCTAGTGTATTACATTGCCCTGGTAACTATGTTGATTCCGTTTTGTTACTTTGTCATAAATAACTAAGGAAGATGAATGTCTTGTCTACCACAAAATTGCACTTAAATGGAGTTTTGTTGTCTTCCGTGGTGTAGTGGTTACCATGCTAGCCTCTCCCGAGTTTGCAGGTTTGAACCTGGCAGTGGGCAATGGATTTTTCAGGCATAAAGTTCCTTAGCATTGCTTCCTTTGGAAGGGAAGTAAAGCTGGTGGTCCTATGTCATAGATTTAGAGCATGTAAAAGAACCTCAAGTATAATAAAGAGGCCTCTGAGCAAAATTACCAGTCTTTCATGCCCAATATAGAGTGGGATGCTAAGGACCACAGCAGTTTATAAATAAAACTTAATTTAATTTTTAAATATGGTTTAATTTATGGATAAAATTGCCTGATTCATCATTTAATATGCATAACTTCAGCAGGTTATGGGTCCACCTCATGCATACATAAAAAGTTGTGAAATTGGGTAAATATTTTTCAGTTATGTATGTAATCAGGTACAAGTCAATAAATAGCTCCAGACTGATGCTATCATCATATTTCTCTTAATTTGCTGATAGAGAAAATATGCATAATATATAGTGGCTTATGAGAAAGTGTTCACTATATAGACCTACATTATTATGTTGATGTATTAACTTTGTTGATTCTGTTTTGTTACTTTATTGTCACAGTAAACTAAAGGAATGCAAATATTTTGTGTACCAAAAAATTGTATTTAAATAAAGTTTAGGTTATGGATGAACCTGCCCAATTCCAATTCATCCAATTTAAAATGCATAACTAAAACAATACTGTTTTAAAATTTGATTCAATTTGATGATAAGTTTTAAGAATACATTCTCTACTTCTGGAAACTGAAAATGTTAAATGTTCTTTAGGTACTTACCCCAGTAATTCAATGAATCTGAAGTAATTAATGATAATTTCATGGACTATCAATTGAGTTTAGTGTTGTTCTGATCCTGATGGAGATAGGAATGAGTTGGCTGAAAGCTTGGCAGAAAGTGCTGCATTTGGTTAATCATTAATAACCAACACCAAAGGACTTTAAGTCTAAAATTTGAAGAGAAAACATAGAACAACACAAGAGTTTTCTAATCCTCAAAAATCAGTCTAATAGGTTTCTAGGTAATCTGATATTATCTGTTATAACACAGTTCATCCCATATGTTTGAATAGCTGAATAGCTTCCTGTGTGTACAATAAGGCAGTACCCAACCTTTACTTTTACGCTGTTAGTTGATGGCATTATAAGCACAAATCCTTCCAAGAAAAGTAATTGAATCTTATTTGTAGCATCTATGAGACTGATATTGGAATGCACAATAATTCTTGCACTCAGTTTTGTTGTGTAGGCACTGTAATATTGCTGTTACATCTTGCCAGCTTTATGATATGATACGTTTTACAAACCAATCCTTTTCAGAGCTTATTATTTTCACTCTGGAACTAAACTGTAAGAAAGTTTAACAAGTCAAGTGAAAAAGATGTTGACAAATGTGCCATCAGAAGTGAAGGAGGTGGAATTTGTCCCAAACTTTGCTGAAGCTCTTTTTGGGTATTGAATATGACAGCTCAGCTTCAAACATGACTGCTTCTGGATGACTTGCAAACAGATTGGCTTTTTGAGGGTCAATAATGGTAACAATTATAGGGTATTTTGGTTTCATTTTCTGCAGTTGTAATCTTTAGCCTTTAAGGTTGACTTCCAGCATTTTGTTTTTGTGTTGGGAGTGTTTAATGTCCGTTGTTACTACACATGGCACCACAGGTGATCAGGTGGTGATGCACATGAAATTATATAATTGGGAAAGGATGTTTAGGAGGGAAACGTTAACTCCCTGGCATTTGCCAGTTATGAGTTATGGAAAAAAACCTCAGTTAGGGAACAGTTCTGCTGGGATTTGAACTGCAAACCCCTTTTTCATTAGTCCATGCCTTAAAAACCTCAACTATCTGTGTTGGTTAGAGTTCCAGGATGCTGTCAAGCTATAAAATTAATGTTATGCAGTATATTAAAAAAAACAACCTATTTTCACTTATCAGGAGAATGAAAAGATATCCTGGAGAATCTCAGGAAGCATAAAGAAAGCTTGTAAACTGAACTGTCGCCTCCCCTTACTCTGAATTTCTTATTGGAACTAATGTATTGTAACACTGAAAGATGTAAAAGGCCATAAACAATATTAAATATAAAGTACTAGTATTGAAATGAAAATGTTTGTACATATACATAAAGTACATTACAAAAGTGAACAAAAAGCAGGTTTTTATGTTAAAAGATTTTGATACATGTACGAAGATCACAAAAATACATTATGGAATTTAACTGGAAGATTAATTGGCATTTTCTTCCTTACTTGACAACCATTTTAGCATTATTGTCTGTGTTTTTATAATAGCACTTTTAAAAACATTTGAACATTACTGCACTCTATCACTGTAAGTTTACATCATCTTCTGTGATGTAGTGGTTATCATGCTAGCCCCTACTTCCCGAGGTTGAGGGCTCAAACCTGGCAGAGGGCGATGGATTTTTTCAGGCTTCCTTCAGAAGTGAAGTAAAGGCAGTGTTCCTGTGCCATAAGCCTGATAAAGAGGCCTCTGAGCAAAATTGGTAGGTCTTTCACACCCAATAGAGAAAAGGACACTAAGTTAAAGAGCGTCCATAAATAAAACACAATTTTTTTAAACTATAAGTTTAACCATGGCAACTTATTTTAAAGAAAAGCAAGCAAGCAATTTTAAAACACTGTCAAAACTTGTAAAAATACTCTCTTCCCTTTAGTTATTGTTTGTGGCTGTTATCTCATCCAGGGTACACACATATGAAATAACATTTGGATTTCTCTTTCAGAATCTCTATCCTTTTTACCCTGTTCAAGGTACCTACTTGAATAATCATTTCTCCATCTTCAACTTCAGTTTTACTCATTGCAATGTAAGAAAATAAAGTTTTTCTTCTCTGCAATAAAACTTTCAGGAAGGAACCCTCTTTTATGTTGTCAGCATATAAAAGTTTTGATTTTTCAAGACTAAAGGATGCTTGGAGGCTAATTAATATAAAAAAACAGGAGTTTTCTGCATAATCATGAGGAGTCCTATGTGACACTCTCAATGATACTGTCCAAATTCTCCTTCTGTCATCGATGACTTGATGAACATTCAGTGTTCCCTTAAATTTCTTGGCATATTTCTTTTTCAATCTCTGTTCCATGTCCTCAATATAACTAATTATGATGTCACTAATGATGATTTCTTTTACATTGCCTTGGAGTTGTAAAACCAGTGAGGGCATATCTGGAATATCACTTCCTTGTATTACAAATTGTCTGAAATTCTTTTACAGGTGCCTCCTATACCATCTGGTAGCCCTCTTCCATGACCTTCTTCATGATAATTCTAAGTCATGTGTGAAATGTTTGGATACATGATAAAGAACTCATTATGCAGCATTGATCTGTTGCAATACTGGGTCACAGGACCATTGCTCCAGTAGTGGAGTGTATCAACTGCATCTGGAAGAGAGGCTATAACAGGCTTTAGATGAGCCTATATTGCTGGAACACAATATCATTGGTTAGATTAAATTCTGCAAAAACTCTGAACGTTGATGCCACTTGAGTTCCTCTTCAATGTGTAAATGACTACTGCATGTAGTGACACTTGTTGTCTGTGATGCACCAAAATGGAGTGCATGTGACTCTTCAGAAACTTGCAGGCATATTTCTCACTGAAGTATTTCTGGGATTTGAATGATTTATACTAGTGTTTCACTTGAATATGCTTTGCAAAATCAGTTATAGTGAAGAATAGTTCATTTTTCATACATCTTTTATGATAACTTCTTTCACTTTCTTGACTTTTTTATTAATCCCCTTTTTCATCAAAGTAGATTTCATCTTTTGTCTTCCATTCTTGTGCTCAGCATTTTTTCTAGCAAAACATCCATCAAATCCAACACTTTATTCATGCATGCATCATACTCTCTCATTAAACACTTTACATCATTAGCTTACAGCAGAGATTTTCTAGCACTCCTTGCAATATTGACATCTTGAGTAAGCCTTCCTTGTTAAGGACTTCAGCCAAAATTTCCATATCAGCAAGTTTAATGCATTTGTAGGCTTTCCTTTCTTCAACTTAATTTTTATTACCCATTTTGGTCAGTAAAGAGTGAATATTTCATAGTAGATAGGGGCTACTGAGGTTGGTTCTTCAGAAACTTCCTATGAGAATGCTACATATTGTCTTCCAGAAAACTCTTCTGTACTAATAAACCTTGGAGTGTCTTAAAGTCTATTTTCCAGTGAGATTCAGCTGTTGTGATCTTCCTCAAAAAAGATTCAGTAGTCTTTTGAAGGTTTATTACAACTTTTCTCTGCAGGCATTTATAGTTTACTTCTTTATATTCACTCTTTCCCTTTCCAAGAAGAGTGCAGCATTCATCATCCAACATTTCTCTTAAAATCTTTCCTCTAATGATCTGGTGCAATAATCACTTTTTCTTCTAAGATCTTGCAGTACCTTTAATTTCTCCAATCAACTTTTCTAATTGTTCAGAAACAACTTGAGCAAAAAGTAGTTTCTTCTGTGGCAATGGCCTACTGAATCTAACAGTTTCATTTCCGTACCCTTCTTCATTGTGATAGAATTGTACTAAATTTCATCTTTTATTTACACTCTTTGTAACTGAGCAGGATGGCTTGGGCGATATCTTGGGAGGTCCTGAGTTTGTTCTCTGGCAACTGCTCACTCTGAACCATGGGTTTTTGTAGTTTCCCTATGTCAACCGCAAATACTGGAGTGGTTTCTGTGTCATGATTTGTTTTCCATCATTTTCCTTTCATTCTATTTCCTTCTCATCTTTTAGGTGTGCTTCTAGGTCTCATGGTGTATGGCAGTGCCAGACAGATGGCACAGATGCATGCTCACTGGACAGCAGAGGGTTGTTTGACTGGTCATTCATCTCTCATCTCTCGGTGGTCACTCTTGGTAGCTCCAGCAGTGGGACAGGTCTGCGAGTTTGGAAACGTTAGGAACTTCTGTGCTCTCTGTGGCCTCTCTACCTTTGGCCTGTAACCACCTGTGTGGTTTCTTCTCTTCATCCCTTCCTCTTGAGGGCAATAAGCACAATAGACCTATATAGGTAGCGGTGTACAAGGTGTTCCCTCAGTTCAACTACCTATACCTATACTCTCTTTGTGATTGCTTTCTGCACTTCTCAGCCTGTTGATTTCATCTTTTTATTTTAACTTCTTGTTCATTTTCCTTCTCAACTTCTTGTTTTACTTCTGCATAGCCATTCCTATTTTTTCAGAAATGGCTGGCAGCGCTTCAGCTATTTCATCAGAATCAAAATTTGGAAGCGTGTTTTCAGCACTCATTGGTGCTTTCAAATTACTTTTGCATCCCATATTTGACATATTTATTTTCCACTGCTTCCTCTTCATTCTCTTTTTAGTGTGTTTGTTGCATTTATAACTTCATTTCTTGTAAAAACACAGAATCTTTTGGTTAATTGATTAGAAAATGGGTAGTCCCTTCTGAGCCCTGCATTTAGGCTGAAAGAAGGCCCACTGTCCCAAACAAAAAATCTTATTCTGCCTGTGTTTTAGCCTTGCATATCTCCTCCCAGCTTCTCTCTTCTTCTTAAGTCAATCTTATGGCTTTGTTTTAGCTGCAGCCATCTGTGAATGGTCATTGTGGTGTAAGAATTTAAAATATTAATAAAAAAATTTGTTTATTGTTTACAAAGAGACTGACCCTGGGGTATCATTCTCTTGGTGCACATGTAACTCTCGTCTTAAATACTTTAAGAATGATGCCTTGTTTTGAACCAGGCGAATGACATTTTACTGCACATACTTCCACGGACAGTTTATTAAAAATAAAATTAAATAGCTATATATATTGTTTATATTGTTTTATTGTGCTAAGAGATTTACAATGTGATTGTCTACTGAACTTTGGCCCTGGCCACTCTGTAGACAATCGCTACATTTTATCTACATTTTACAATTTCCCATCAATAAATTATCTTGCTTCAGTTTTTCATGTCCCATTTCCAATTTTTTTTCACTTGTCACTTGTTGATTGCTTTACCATCACACATTCACCATAGTTTTCCATTCAAAGTAAGATACACTACCTCTTACTTTTCTCTATCCACTGTCCAAAGCCATTTATTTTTTACTTTACACAAAAACTGTCCAATGCTCCTAGCGTCCTTGCACATCATTTCAATTATAAGTGTATTTCTATCCCCCTTCACCCACTCCTTTTTAATAAATTCTCTTCTCCAATTTTCTGTTCCTTGGCACTTAAATACTGTGTTCAATGTCTTCATTACCACCACATATCGGACATTGATTCTGAGGAATACCCTGTCTTAACCCTCTTAGCCTCCATGCTCCGGTTCTTACCCATGCAATAGATTATCTCTCTTCTTTATTTACTATGTCTATATATTTTTCCCTACCCAATGTATTTTTCATTGGCCTATAACAAACTAATGAGCTCTTTTCGGCAATCTCACTGAACATGATTTGTATTTCTATATCTTCCAGTCTTGTCCTTGCCTTTTTCTAAAAGATTTTCACATTATTTTCTCTCCTTCTCCACATGTCTCCTAACCCATTTTTCTCCAAAATGTTCCGTAAATTACATACCCATCCATCATTCATTAAACTATTCTCTTGGTATTCTATACATTGTCTTAACACATCACTTTTTCTTAAATTTAAAGTTGTAAGCCAAAATTTCAAAGCTCTTTCCATTATATTTCACTTAGTTGCCACCCTGCCCATCTGTAATTGTGCTACCTGTCTTTCAATCGCCTTCGGTAACCCTAGTATTTCTCTACAAAACATCCTGTGCACACAATTATGATTGAAAAATGCTATGATTGCCTAATCTAATCCATTAAACTTATTGTTAGCATACTTATAGAACAATGACAAGAAATACTTTCCACTAACTCATTAAGAACTTAACCTCCAAATGAGAGAAAACAAGAACAATTGTAAGGGAAAATGCATGGCTGCCAACAATGACTTGCACATTATATTATTAAGTGGGGAATTTCAGGAAGCAAAATTCCCTCTTTGTGACTGGTTCTTATGTGTTTTCCCTCTGTGGCAGGAGAATCACATGAGGAGCTTGGGACTGATATTAAAAGCAAATAAAGGAGTAATTAATAGGTATTTGTTTTGTCTTAATAATTGAAAATTACATTTAAATGTTAGGTATTTAGAAGCCTGGAAAAGGAAAATGTTCATAGGTTAGAAAATACATCAACATAAATAACAGTTTATGGTCTGGGACAGCTGGGAGAATGACAACTAAGACTTTAAAATGTTTTTAAAAAATTACAGGTTTACAAATTGCACATAAGTACATGAGAAGCAAGAACATTTTTTATGTTCAGTAAATAATTCAGTTTATATACTGATCTCTTATTTTACCTAACACAGACTGAGGACTCTAAAGGCCAATCTATTTGCAAATCACTTCAAGGATCTAATGAAAAATCTTATGCATTGCAATGTGAGATTGAAGTTAACATGTCCTTAAAGGTAAGTACACTTTTTGCATTTTCGCTTAGATTTCTTCTCAGAAAACTGTAGTGCTGTAAGTGATTAACATGAGGAACACTTCCACCAAGAAATATCTAGAACAGAAGCAAGATACCAGTGAAAGTGAGTGAATTGATATTAATCGATTACTGCTGGACTTATCAAGAGATTCACTAGCAATAGAATACAAACAATGAGCAAAGTGATGCATTTTCAATGACCTTCCTCCAAGGGAGAACAATGAGGTAAATAAGGTTAAATGAGAGCTAACTTTGCATTTTAATAACCATTTATATGTTCAACATTCTTGGAAGCATAAAAGAATAGCTATTTTTATCAAGGATACAGAGATTAGCTTTTAATAGCTAATATAACATGTATGGTCCAGCTAAGAATGATATATTTGACTACATATTAATGGCCAGTAACAAAAATAAGAAAGGAATTTGGGAATTCTCTTGAAGTAAAGGAACAAACTGTCAAACAATGCAAGATTGTTTAATTGTAAAATCATATACACGCCATGTATCTAGTTTGTCTTTTAACATATTTCTGCAAAATTATTAATTTGAAAGTTTCAGCCTTAGGGATGGGATGGATTAGATAAAAATACATACATTGGTGTTTCCCTGTTTCTTGAAAACATACAATATGTTTTTATGGTGGGATATGGAATGGATGCAAATCAATAAGGACATTGATATTATAAATCTTTTTTGCAAGAGAAGAAAGAGAGGAGTTACCTCTCCACAAAATACAGGAAGCTTATGTATTTATATATAATTCTCTTTGTTTTCAACACTCATATTTTGAACAGATGAAGTTATTTCTATTAAAAAGGTTCTACTACACAAACAACAACTTGGACAAAGAGAAAGGTAGCTGCTAATCTTCCCAGTTTTGAATAAATAACTGGTAACAATATTATTAACAATTACATTCCATAATGACCAATATATTTTAACAATATAAAATAATATGTTTTTGAGGAGTTTTCCTTAAATTGTGAGCAAGCATTCTAACAATCATATTTACTAAAGTGTTAAAAAGAAACTAAACTAGTAAAGCACAAGATAGATACAAAAAAAAAAAAAAAAAAAAAATCAGACTTCACACAATATGACAAAGTTTCTTTATGTGGATTTACTGCTGAATTGGACCATTCAGTAAATAATGTTATTGACTGCAACTTTACACATGGATGAATTTTAGTATGATATCACATAACCTCCTTTTGTTTTTTTAAACACAAAAGAGAAGCATGTTTATTTAAAACTACACTTAAGATTATACAATTAAAAAAAAGCTATGTTGAAATGCGCAATAAATCAATAATTAAAATTTGATTTTTTGCTCTATTATCCCAATTGAGCACCAATCCACTTATTAAACACTTTAAAGAATAGAAGAATCTTATTTATTTTAGGTAAGATTAACCGTTTGATACTCAAAGCAAAATTACTGTGCAATTCAAGTTTGCTAAATATTTTATTTTCATAGCAGTAAAGTAACCCAAACTGCCCAATATCATGAGCTTTCCTGTGTTTTAATACACATTCTTAGATATGTGTGTAAAATGAATCAGTTATGTGTATATGAATCCACATATCATTTTAAAGTGAAGTAAATTCTCCCAAGATTGAAAATACAGTTTAATGAGATTTTTGCCATTTTCAAATAGGTACTGTTGAAATATTTTATGCAAAATTAACAATTTTATATGTCTATGTATTGTATTTCAGTGTTAAGAAGTATGCATGGGATAATATTACTTAAGTACCTACTGTGAATCAGATTTGGGTAGAAATTACTTCAAACTATGTTTTAAACTATGGTGTACCTAGTCAATAAATGTTGAAATGGAAGTCCTTAATCACTCTTCATTTATGACCTAAAAATAAATAAGCTTTCAATAAATACCTACGCTTTTAATGAAGTTGTTTCTTTGTGTATGTTAAACTATAATTGAAATTTCACTTGATGCATTTTTGATTTTTAATTAATTTGAATAATAATTCTTTCCATGGCCCTACTGTCTTGCTATAAGATGTTTAAATGAAAATCATGAAGTGCATAATTAATTAGAACATACAGTATGCAGTACATTTGGGAATTAATCAATAGAAATCTAGCTGTAATTAGCAGTCAATAAGCTTCCAATCATTTTCTATATAATTTTTTCCCCTCTCTTCTTATTTTACATTGCTTTAACTAATGGTCATATTTCAATGGATCTGCTAGGAGATATCTCTTGGATCCATGTATGGCAGATATTTAGTCTTCTAGGTGTTATCCCTGTACCATACCATCATGCTTTGTTACAGGTCCACAGAAGCCTTAGTACTACGTAACTGTACCTCTGCTTCTACACGTGCCAGACAGAGGCATTAGGGTGCCATTTAATCTACCTGCTTTCATTACCTGTGGAATAAATGGCAAAGCATTCACTATTACCATCTATTTTCATTTTTACTATTATTTTAGACCTAAGGTGGAACTTTGGGTCATGGTATTAAATATCCAATCTGGCATTTATATTGAAGACTGAGGAAAATCATATAAAAACCCAGTTATATTGGTCATCCCACATGATTTGAACCAAGGACCTCCCAAATGTGGCCATAGACATTACCGTCTGAGCCATCCCATCTGTTTTGATATTCTCATGTGCCCTCTAATGGAGAAAATCAGTTACTGAACTAAACTGCCATGTTCACATACACTCAATAATAGGAAATAATTGTTAACACTTTCTTATAACTAACTTTATAATTGTAATGGAAGCAAAATATTTATACAGGGAAGAATAGCTACCAACGAAGAAAACTAGCTTTGAACTGTAACAGAATTATGACAATTACTGATTTTGAATCAAATGGTGGTGAAGGAGTAGGTAACAAATTTAATAGGAACCTGACTTTGTGGCACTAACTTCTATTACTTGTTTGACAATTATAACATATTTTGGGCTATTGCCCTCATCATCAGCTGTAGACTAATTCTCATAACATGTCCTAATCATCAAATAGGTAAGTGAAGTTAGCTCAAAAACTGAAGTTCATTAATACTTATAACAGAATTATTTCCCTAAATACATGTAACATTTAATTTGTCTTATACTGCTTTACCACGACTTTCCCTATCTCATTTTCAGGTGTCTATTGGTCTAGATATTGAAATTAGAGGTGGGATGAAGAAGTTCAACAGTGAATACATATACAGAATTATACCTCTTTCTTGTGTCTCCCTGCAGATCATGCAAACTCTTGAAAAACCCCTTTCTGACAACAGAAAGATAGGCTAGCTGCTAATCAGGATGGTACCTAACAGGAAACTAAACTATCCCTAGACTGGGAACAGATATTAGTTTTGACTCCCTTTTTTATACTTTGGATCTCTTTAACATTCCATAAATGGTGTCACACTCATTACTCATTATGTCTCCTGGAGAAATTATACTGTGAATTTGTGTGTGAAGAAAGTTTCTAGGTATTTATTTTCTGAGGTTGAAGTTAATTGTCATAAAAAGAAGAAGAAGAAGATAATTAATTGTTCTTTCATACAAGCTGTGCATAGAACAACTAATTACCATTGATTGACTTAATAGTTGGTTAAACTATGAAGCTCAGGACTTAAAGTACTTACAATATTGTAAGTCACTATTGGGCCATCTCAAAATGAATTTGCGATCTTCTTGTGGTTTAGCAGGAAAAATGTGAGTTAGTTGGGGATGTTAATTTCATGCTGGCGTATTGAACATGGTAGCTCAGTTGGTTAGAGCAATGGGATAGAAACTAGAATATCCATGGTTCAAATTCCGGCTATAGCACTGAATTTTTCAGTTTTATTCTACGTTTCCTAATTGTTCTGCACATGACTTGTGTAAAAGAACAAATAATTGTCATTGTCCTGAATGTATATCAAAATTTGAAATTACCAAGAGCTAATCTTTCCAGACAAAAGGAAATCGGTATCTCAGAATTAGCTTAAAAAGGAATGAAACTCAAGCCCAATAAATCATAAGCTGGCACTTTTGCTGCAGAGACTTGCTGATACTAGTGCAATTGAGTTTTTTTATTTTTTTTATTTATGGACGCTCTTTAACTGCTGTGGTCCTTAGTGCCCCATTCTACATTGGGCATGACAAATCAGTAATTTTGCTCAGAGGTCTCTTTATCAGGCTTGAGGTTCTTTTGCATGCCATAAATCTATGACACGGGACCACCAGCTTTACTTCCTTTCCAAAGGAAGTCATTCTAAAGATTTTTATACCCCAAAAAATCCATCGCCCTCTGCTGGATTTGAACCTGTGACCTCAGGAACTCAAGGCTAGCATGGCAACCACTACATCACGGAGGACAGCACTAGTGCAATGGTACATAAAGATGATGAAGATGACATCTGCTATGGTAATGTCTGTTACGGTGAAATTGGCATATTGTGTGTATTTTGAAAAATTATAACCAAAATTGAAGGCATGATAAATGCTTTGTGCTCATTTTATTCTAATTTTACATTTGTCAAACCTATCAAAGATAAGTTCTTATTGCAGTACTTGAATAGTTTTTTTTGTGAAACATAGGTAGATACTATTTGGTTAATTTCCTCTAAGCTTCTGACTGCTTATTTGCAGAAATTAGAGTGCTTACCCTATTCTGTAATATACATTTTCAACTCTGCTAATGGGGCTCCACTAAATATTTTAGGTGACTGTTGAACTTTGAAGCTGATATGTTTAGGTAACTAATTTCTAACATATATCTATTATAGTAAAGCAGATGCCATATGCTAATGTGATGAATTAAAAAGCAGTGTTATGTAGTTATGATTTTGTTAGGTAGGTACTCTAATACTATAGCTATATTTATGGATGCTCTTTAACTATGTGGTCCTTAGCATTCAATTCTATATTGAGCGTGAAAGACCACAATTTTGCTCAGGGGCCTCTTTGTCATGCTTGAGATTCTTTTATGTGCCCTTAAATCTACGATATGGGACCATCAGCTTTACTTCCCTTCCAAAGGAAGCCATGCTAAGAATTGATATCCCAAAACAAATCCATTGCCCTCTGCTGGATTTAAACCCATGACTTCAGGAACTAAAGTCTAGGATGGTACCCCTAGGCCACGGAGTATGACAATTTCATGGGAGTAAAGTAACTCTGCATGTAAGTGCCTGTTTTTTTCTTCAGATAGAAATGTTTAATCCAATTAAAATCAAGAGATTCATCATATATAAAGTACATTCTTTAATAATAAGCATAAATTTTTTCTCTTACTTTATTAAAATTTTATAAGAAAAGATATAAATCAAAAATAAAATTTCATAATATATTTTAGGTTGATGGGTAAAGACATATCAGTACAGAAAACATGTTTTTTATTGCTGCACCACTCCTTTATTTTTCAGTACATCACCCAAGCCATTTAAGCATTTATCAGAGCTTCAGTGAGGTTCCCTATTCCAGCAGAAAGCACATCCTGATCTTTGAAACATTTCACCATTTTGTTGTCACTGGTAAATTGTCTGGCCTGTAGATATTACTTCAATTTCACAAATAGGTCAAAATCTGGAGGGGTTAAATATAATCAATATACCCCCCCCCCCCCTCCAGAGGAAGGGATGAAATGAAGGAACCACAGGAAGTTACAGGCCGCAGGCAGATAGGCCACTGAGATGCACAGAAGTCCCTAACAGTTCCAGGCTCAAAGACCCATCCCGCTGTGGGAGCTGCCTAGAGAGGGCAATGAATGACTCATTGACCAAGCAGCCCTCTAGTGTCCATATGGAGTACTCTTTCCTTTGAGCAAACATACACGTCATCTGTTGGCACTACTATATGCCATGAAACCAAGAAGCACACCTGGAAGTTGAGAAGGAAATGGAATGAAACAGAAATGATGGAAAGGAAATCATGGTAAATGAGAAACCAGGGTATATCGATCAGGGAAAACCACAAAAAAACCTAAGGTCAGAATGGGCAGTTGACAGGAATCAAACCTGAGACTTCCTGAATGCGAGTCTCAGACGTTGCCATTAGTGCCATTTCACTTGGTCACGTGTTCTCTTTACTTCAAACAATAAACCAATATAGAAACCAGCATAAGTCACAGTTTCATTTGGGCATGCTGTATAATACTTCATATAATGTAGTATTCAATATTTAATTACTACATAACTCAGATACTTCTAAGAAATTTTGGCAATAACAGCTACTGATGGTTTAAATTTCTTCTTTGTTTTTTTTCTTCTACTTCAGGTACTACATGTTTTGTTGTGAAGTTGAGTTTCTCATAAAACTTCTTCCATTTCCATTTGTTTTGAAGATGTACTGGCCAATTCACTATTTTAATTCTTTTAATTTTTCTCTTATATCTCCCATTCACCAATTATTAGGATGATCTGATTTCTTTGAAGTTATTGGTTTCCATTGTACAGGTTCGGTGAGAAGTCCCCGTACCCCATACCCCTAAGAGTATTGAATGTTATTATGCAGGTTGGTAGTATTTATATTGTATTTATTGTGCTAAGAGTTTTACAAATTTGATTGTCTACTGCACTTTGACCCTGGTGACTCATTCAGTAGACAATCACTACAGTTTATTTCCATTTTACAGTTTCATGTCAATAAATTATCTTGCTCTTTTTTTTCAGCTTTTTTTTTCATGTCCCATTTCCAATTGTTTTTCACTTTTCACTTATTGATTACTTAACCATCACACATTCACTATAGTTTTCCATTCAAAGTAAGATGTGCTACCTCTTACTTTTCTCTATCCACTGTCCAAAGCCATTTATTCTTTTACTTTACACAAAAACTGTTAAATGCTTCTAGCGTCCTTGTATATCATTTCAATCATAAGTGTATTTCGATCCCCCTTCAACCACTTCTTATTAAAAAACTCTTTCCTCAAATTTTCTGTTCCTTGGCACTTAAATTCTATGTGTTCAATGTCTTCAGTACCACCACATATCGGACATTGGTTCTGAGGAATACCCTGTCTTAACCCTCTTAGCCTCCATGCTCCGGTTCTTACCCATGCAATAGATTTTCTCTCTTCTTTACTATGTCTATATATTTTTCCCTACCCCATGTATTTTTCATTGGCCTATTCAAATGTTATTAAGCCATGTAGCTATGTCACTTCTTATCAGTTGTCGGAGTCAATTGTTGGAATTCGTGGTTACATGTTTTTGCAGTCAAGTATTAATTTGTAGCCATGACAGATGTGAGCACTGTTGAGGAGCATTTAGTGACAAGTGGTGGATGCACGAACGACAACACACAGGGTAGACAATGAGACAGATTATGGGAGCATTCCAGGAAAGATTTAATAAGACTCCACCGCGAAAATCATTTCTTAATTGAGAAAGACGTGCTTTTGCTTTTGGTAGTGTTAAAGACAGGCCGTGGAGTAGAAGGAAGAAGACCCGAGAAGAAACATGTGCCGGAGTCTCTGCTTTGATTGAACAATCTCCATGAAGTCAACACTTAAGCGTGCTTCGGAACTCGGTACACCAAGGACAACAATGCGAGATCACATGAAATAAAGACCTTAAGCTCAGCCCTTTATTACCAACATTCGTAAATGAGTTACCAGATAGAGACCGGAATGAGCGCGTTTTAGCATTCCATGCTTTGTTAACTCAATTTTCAAATGCAGTGAACCATGCCAAGATTATGTTTTCAGATAAATGTGTGATTTGTCACAGCTCACGTGCTAGAAATGTTGTCTTTTGGGCCAAAGAGAATCCCCATTACGCAGTCGAGTTAGAAAGGAACCCGACTCACATAATGATATGGGCAGCAATGACATCACAATATCTGCTTGGACCATACTGTTTTGAAAGGACTGTGAATGGCACAAATTATTTACATATGGTTAATACCTCCGTTTGAGGAAACGGACTCACAGAACACTTATGGTTGCAGCAAGATGGAGCACCTCCTCACTATACTCTTGCAGTGAGCGAGTTCCTAAATGAACACCTTCCAGGATGGTGGGTAGGTCGCGGTTCATCAGCAACACCAGCTCCCTTAAAATGGCTACCAAGAAGGCCTGACTTCACCACACCTAACAGCTCGTTATGGGGAGTCATTAAGGTGCATGTATCTGCATGTCGTTATGCTACAAATGAAGAACTGCGCAATGCTGTTGAGGATGCATTTTGCACTATAACACTGGACATGCTACAGAATATGTTAAGAAAAGCATGGAGGCATATGGAACTGTGTTTACAGCATGATGGGGAACATAGATATATCGACATTTACTACGTAAGTACTTGTGCTAATATAAATCAATTAGCATTCGATACTAGAGGATATGGGGACTTCTCGCCCATCCTGTATATTTTCCTTACTAATCTTTCTTCAGACATTCTTGTTACATGACCAAACTATCCTAACCTTTGCAACTTAATTTGGTTTGATTAACTTATTTAATTCCGTAAGATCTTTTATTCTCCATGTTCCAGCTATTTCTTTAATTAGACATGCACCCTTTGTAGAATTGATGTTTTAGATTTTGTTATTCAACTAGTATTCCTGTTCCTTCTGTTGTAGCATCAAGTGTGATGATCAGAATTGAGAATAAAATGAGTAAATTTTATTCTATGTCAAAAGGACTGCAATTCATGAAATCAATTCTTGCAACTGGCTGAATGGCTGAAAAGAAGGAAAGCCTGAAGGTTTGGGGCAATTGCAGAAAATGTTGAAATAGGAAATGAATGGGAACATTCTAGAAGAAGAAATGTTGGAGCCTTATTACATATAAATAATGGAGTAATAGGATCTATGTAGCAAATAATTCTTGCTTTGATGTGTAACATGCAAGATGTGATTTGCAAATAGCAGCTATTATTACTAGCACCACCACCATTGTTACTTATAACACCAGTTAAGGTGTCACAGAATATCGATAATGGTGCTTAATTCAATGCAGAGAAATTTTGCAGAGAGAGACAGATTATCTATGAAGGTACTATAGAATGAAAGGTGACCAAACAATAAAACACATGGCCTGGAATTGCAACAAATAATAGTGATTTGTCAATAATAAATTGTGTTCTTAAGGAAATTTGGGTAACATTTACTTTGTGTTTTTTGATTTAAAGTATTCAGATGCATTTTGTAGGTCTTATCACTGTTGCTTGTGTTCAGAACTAAATATTCTCTATTGGGGCAGCTGCAAGGGTACTGGTTAAATAAAACAAGACCGAAATGCATATTTTAAAATAAATACTTTTTATTTCATATACGGCATGTTACAACAAGAATACAACAACATTCGCAATGAGGAATGCAAGAATATGTATGACAGTAGCTACTCAGAGAAAATAATAAAGAAGTTGCAATGTAACATTAATATTCTATGGATTCACGCCTGGGTAGCAGTGGTGCATCTCACACATGCACAGAAGAATTCAGGGCTTCCATTTCTTAAGGTGTCAAGGGGTAATAGGATAGCACATATCCATGCCAATTAGCATGGTTCCATGTAGCAGTTAGTGTCTGTAGAGGTGCCAACATAATGATATACAAAAAGAGTTGATGCAATGCAAATTATCCTAAACCACAAAATTAGGTTTTATTTTATATCTAAAGTGTACTCTAGTCTCCATAATCATATTTAATATTAATCACCCAAATCATTTCCAATGTCTCTTGCACTGCCTGTAGAGCTTTCCAAAGCTAATAACAGGGGCATATGCAAAGGGGCATTTAGAGCCCCCCTCACCAGGTACTCATAATACAGAAGTACTGCAACCTCATTTTGGTTTTTTGTAACTCTTATACTTAGAAGTTTACTATACCACATTGTACCTGTTGATAAATAGGTAAACAAAAACACAGTTTGGTCATTTTAAGTTGAGGTCGCAGACCGGCTATATGTGTAATTGCAGTGACCTCAGTACTTTTTCAATGCATGGCGCAGGACATGTTCAAGCTTATCTTTATCAGCTGTGTTTCAGTCGTTGCTTTGTGTTCATGCTGTGCATTGTGCATCTCAAAGGTGAAAGTTCATTCAAGACATCTGTGTTGTGTGTCAGTTTCGTAAGAGTGTTAATGTCTTGTCCACTGCAAATTATGTTTGAGTACTGAATTTTTATCTACAATACTTATGTAAAAACCGAATCATGTTATCTGGTAAGTAGACAAGCTTAAGAGAAATTTCCTGGTATTCCAGTTCCAAATAGAAAAACTATTAGATAATTAGACGATAATTAGACATCTGGTTAATAAGTTTGGGACAACAGGATTGCTAAATGCCAAACCTAAGAAGTGAAAACAAAAGGTTCTAATGCAGGAAAAAATTGACAAAATTGATGCATCTGTTTGTAGAGAATCCTAAAAAAAGGTTTATAGGAAAACAATTTGCATACCATAGATGAACTTAAGCAGAATATAAAAACAGAAATTATGAACACTATGCAAGAACAACTTATGCATGTAAATGGAAATTTCTTCTGGAGATACCAGGAATGTCTTCACGTAGATGAACACCACTTATAACAAGGCTAGTACTCATTATAGTGCATGCTACTATCACTCGCGAGTAAGTAATGCAGAAGTTATGGAACAAAAAACAGCCAGTGTGATAATGTATGGAGCATGTATACACATGATCCGTGGCCTCACCATAAAATGAGCACACTGTACTATATACATTAAAACACTGATAAATATTGGGAGATGAAGGGAATGTAATTTGTTCTTTTGGAGAGTTATCATTCCATACATTAGTTGGCAACATTGATTAAACAGCTTGCTCTGCTCATTTTACTATCTGCACATGTTTAATCACAGTAGGTAGTACTAGATGGAACCTCCTGTAGTGAAGTGAAAGTGGAACTTTTGAGTGGGTCTCTCCATAGCCTATTGGTTAACATATCTGACTGATTGACTTAAAAGTCCATTCCTCACAATATTTTTAGTAATTAACCTAACCTGGATATGAGTTCTGGCAGGAAGTTTCATCTCTCTGCATTTCTTCTTGGCTTTTGGTTCTATATATATTTAAAAAGTTAGTTGTTGGACATGTTGATCCATCAGATCTTCTATTTAGTCAATATGCCCTGCTCAGTGATCCAATTTGTGTCCAGTCTTTAAAGATATCTCCAGAATGAAAGTATGACTCACTTCATGTGCTTATGCACTCTCTACATGCATCTCTAGTTAGTAGTGATGATAAACCAAAAGGATATATATACGAGGGCTGATCAACAAAGACTGAGACTGATTTTTTCCTGTAGCTTCCGTGATAGTTTCGAATCTGTAACATAAATATTTGAAAAGAGCGGGTTTTTATGTATAATGTTGGTAGGCAGCAGCACTCTCTTATTGGTAGGTTGGTAGTAATGCTCTATTTTGTAGACCCTATGTGCATTTCACATACCAGACAATGGAGGTGATGCATTTTTTAAATCGATTATCACCGGTGATGAGTCATGGCTGCATCATTATGATCCTGAAGGAAAACAAGCCAGCACAGTATGGAAATCGCCAGGTTCTCCAACACCAAAAAAGGCAAAAGTTGTTCCATCTGCAGGGAAACTGATGGTGATCACATTTTTTGACTGTAATGGAATGATTTACCAGCATGCAGTTCCCCCTCACACTACTGTTACAGCAGCATACTACACGTCAGTATTGGCTACACTGAGGAAGCACATTGCAAAGAAATGACCAGAGCTTTCTCGGACTGGGTGGCAACTTCATCATGGCAATGCACGGCCTCACGTCGCAAATCAAGTCATGCAGTTTCTGGCTCGATTCAAAATTACCTGTGTACCACATCCAGCTTATAGAACTGATCTTGCACCCTGTGACTTTTTTTATTCCCATCACTAAAGGCAAAGCTTAGGGGTATTCTATTTGAGAACTCTGAAGCAGTGCTCAAGAAAAGTGAGGCAATTCTCAAGGACCTGACAAAGAATGGTCTGCAGCACGTGTTCAAGGACTGGCAGAGACGCTATAAAAAGTGTATTGATGTACGAGGGGACTACTTTGAAAAGGATCATGTAAACATTGAATTGGAGTAATAAACATCTGTGAAAAAAAAATCAGTCTCAGTCTTTGTTGATCAGCCCTCGTATATATACTCCATCCTTGAAATTTTACAAGCCATCACGATGAAGAAGTGGTCAAAAGGAACTTATGTTGACTTTAATACTAAGCTACGGAGCCTGGAATCTGATGACTTGTCATCTTTTAACTGTTGCATCATAAGGCATTGCTAGTGCATGAATTTTTATCATGGGTCCCAGATTATGAAAAAGCATGTTTATTAGATCATTTTTTGTCATTTTATGCCATTCTCTATTATAAGGCAGTGTTTTTCTTTCTCTGATTTTTTGTCATTATTTTGTTATTTTCTTGCCCTTTATGAGTTTATTTAGTCATATTCTTGCATTTACATTGAGCATATAAAGAGTTTTATATTTACTGACATATTGCATAAGGATAACTTTTCAAACACTAGAAATTACTCTCATTCTGGGGGAAAAAATCACATTCTTATTTAATAGATAATCCGGAAAGGGTTAGAAGTGGGTGGAGTGGTGGCTATTGTTGGTTAGCTTGGTTTTGCTTTAATAAATGCTTACAGTCAGGTTGCTGTTGTCCTTTTCCTTATGTCATAGGGTGTGAAGTCCTCTTCATTCATTATGAATTTTGTGTAGTCCCAAGAGCTAACAAAAGCATTAACAAAAGCTTTTGTAACACCTCCTTCAAAACAATTTTCTTACTTTTCTTTTCAGATTCTTCAAACAAGAACATTGAACAAATGTATATTTTTCATTAATTTCTAAATTATATCTCATTATTCTTATAATTATTTTTCTGCTTGTGTAGCAACTGTAATTAATTTATAACTTTTTGTGCACTAATTTTAATAATTTAATATCAATCTCAATCATAGGTCTTTTTTTTGTAATTATTATATAACTCTTTTTATAATTTTAGAATCATTTTATGGCTCATTTTTCAATCATTTTAGGTCATCAAAATTCGAGTCCTGCTGATGATAATCATGTTCCATGTAACAATCAGGTAATCATGTAACAGTCCAGGATTTGTGACATGGGGACTACAGAAACTTTGTTTCAATGCATGACTATATTATGGGGAATTGCTTGCCCTTCACTGTGCTGCACTGTTTCTAACTGGTGCCAGCTAATCAGTTGATGTGAAGTCTTTGTACAGAGGTTGATACATTGTGAGACCATATATTTTAGTGTTAAAGTATGTTAGTGCTGTTTTAATCTAAAACAGTCTGTATACTTTAGCTCACAGAATTTCATGTATGATTCCTATGGGACAATAAACAGAGAAGTGAGCCAACAACTTATAGACAGTTTCTCTACTGTTTGTATGCCTCACAGAGAAATAGTTTCTAACCTTATGAATACATTTAGGGAGATGGGGTCTATTCTTAATAATAAACTAAAAGTAAATCGCCATGTTCATATAGAGGTAAAATGTGATGATATTGGAGGAAAGTTAGAATGAAGTCTTTGTTAATAAAGATATTTGTTCCTTTCAATTTTTTGGCTCTCTTAAGCACTTCATGCACTAACTGTATTGTTGCTAGCTTCACCATTATTGCCCTCTTTCCAACTTGTCTCCCAAATCTAAAAGCCTCAACAATTTCCCATTCCTACATCTCAAATTCAAGCTTCTCCTTCATTATCTGCGCTATTTCTTCAGCTGGCCATATCCTTCTTCTCTCACTTACACCTAGAAACACCAGATTAAATCTTCTTTCCCTCTCCTCCATTCTTTCCATTCTTTCCTTAATTGCATTTACTTCATGTTTTGCTTCATACACTTCATCTATAATGTCCTCCTTAATATCCCTAATCATAAAGCACAATTTATCACTCAATCGTTCCATACCTTCCATTTTATCCATTTTCCCATTAAGGTTCCCCAACAATTCTTGAATATCCGTAGGGCTTGGATTTACTTCCAATCCTCCCATCACTAGTAGAATAGTTAATACACTCCCAATAATCAAAACATTAGCCATTTCCTCACCAAAATGTATTCCTCTTGTTCCCGCAAATTTCATTCTCAAAATTTGTCCAATTCTCGCTCTATACACAGCTATATCCACACCCATTGTTACTTAGCTCCTTCTTGCTTCAAAATCACGAGCTCCTTCCCAACACAACCGTCCTCTCTCGCTGCTGGCCTAGCACTTAGAATGAAGTCCAAAGAAGTCTTTGAGAAAACTGTTATAGGAATCAGGAAGTTTGCAAACCTTGGCTTGGAAGTCACTAAACTTTTAAAATTAAAAACCTATAAGATAAATGCAGTTGAGGAATTGCAACCATGTGATAATGGAGTAGAGTTAATTTTTGTAATTGATTGTTTGTTAATGTTAATGATCACTTTATTGAGCCGCATTTAATTTTTCTTTAGGGATGATGACATGGTAATGAATAATTAATGAGTGTTAATGCAAATTTTTTGAAAGGTGTGAGAGTAGTTTAATGGCATAAGGACATCATTTCCAAACTTTTCTGTGATGCAGGTATGTGGTTACTGTAGTTATAATTTGTATGAGAAATCTATGCATTTGAATTTAAGGGTCCATGTATATTTGACTCTGCAGACAAACTGCACACTTACAGTGCCAAGAAAATTTCAGTTAGGCTGACTGCATGTCCATATGAAGGGTCTATACGTGCAAGTATTATTAACAGCATAAGCACGTAATGCTCGTAAAATCCTTTTAGTTTATTCCCATTTTCAAATGCTTATATGCAAAGGTAGTCTAGAATGTGGACTTTCTGATAATAATCTGCCTTCACTGAAATAATAAGCTGAAGCTATGTCCTTACTATTCCCTTTCCAAATCGTGATATCTTCAGTTTGTTATGTCCAACTATATGAGGACATGCATGTAACTGCCTTTAAACATAGAAACATATTAAATATAGAAACATGTATGCTAAATGAATACAATGGCTTGCATTTTATCTTCTTTGCTCTTTATCTGCAAAGATTTTCAGCCCAAAATCAAATAATACCATTATGAAAGTGTAATTAGCACATTAATATTTAACAGAGGAAAGATGTTTAGCTTCAATTAACAAGTTTTGAAAACGTAGCCTGGTATTAATTTTTTATGGCAGAAAAGGATGGTTCATAATAGCCTGAAAGTGGTATCAAAATGGAAATGAAAACAGGAAGCAATGTAACATTGATCACAAATGGAAGTTGATTTTGCACAATGGGATTTCATTTTTTTTTAACCGACCAATGATAGTTTTTCATCTGGTTCCAATTTAGCCAACAGCAGGTTAGCCAATGTCAAAATTTGAAGAATAAATATTATCAAAATGCAGATTTATTATATTTCCAGTCCCTCTTGTCGTACCAAACTTTCAATCTTTTATTTAATTGCGGGCATTAAATTTGTTTATTGTTCTTTGTTAATTTCTAACAGTTTTTGCTGCTGTTTGCAGTTTTTGCCATTGCTTTTTAGGCAATAGCCAGTTTGAGATGCATATAAAGAAACTACAGATGACCCTTTCATTAGAAGAACCAATGCTCAGTGGGATCATGGGTTTCAGAATCAGAGGTTAGGACCATAGTTAGGATTCACATATGCTAGAAGTTCTTCCAGTTTCATGTTTCCAACTGGAGATTAAAGAGGCCAGTAGTGGCTGCTTCATGCCATGGATGCCTAGAATAATCTCTACAATAAACAGTCTAATATGCCCAATATGAATCTTATATGCTATGCTCAGTAATGAGAACAAGAAATTTAAAACTTTGCCAAGTCTCCTTTCTCTTTCCTGAGTCCCAGGAAAGCTTCCCATCAAAAGTGAACACTCCCTTAGAATACATATATTTCTGTCATTTTTATTCTGATTACTATTCTCAGTTGTTGTGAACCAGTTTAAACTTTTAACTTCCATTGTTTGCTAATTATGTAATACAAGAGTAAGGAAACAGTAATTGTATAAAGAAGTCATCTGGGTGTAATGTAAAGCATTTACCTATGTGCTGTCTTTTCCCATTAAGCAGGTTTAAGATCATAACATCAGTTTATATATTAACAACTTTGAGAAAGCAAAACATGTCTTTTAGGCTTTTTAAAAATTTATCTGAAAAGAAAAATAAGTAATATATAAAACGATGTTTTTAATATTTGAATTTTGTAAATAAAAGTTCAAATAGTCAGGTGTATAATTTCTTCATTAACTGCATTCAAAACTTATTTGTAGATAATATGATGTTATGACGAAGCATGCAATGAATTTTCAAATCATATTCTCAGAAACTGCACACATTATATTTTGTTTTTGTTTAATTTTCCTTCAGTTCATCGATTTCTACATAGTTTTATATTGCATACATTTTGTGGCAAATTATAGGGAGGATATATTTTTTTCCAACATAGTCTGCTTGCTTTTTCAAACGTTATTGCAAAGTAATTTTGCTTGTAATATTAAGACAGAGTGCCATCATGTAATAATACCTGGAGATTTCTCTATTTCAAGTTCAGTATTACGAAACAATTAAGGACACATATTTATGAAGTCTTTCATTTGAAGAGAACAAATGTTATAACGCAACGGAATGAGGCTTTTTAAAGCGGTCTTTTTTCCCCATTTCTGTTTAGGCTTGGAAAGAAGGAAATAAACAATGAAATTGAATAAGAAACTGCACAGTATGAGTACTGATCAAGAAATAAAGTCACCATGGTGGGATTATAAAATGATGAACAACCCATAGATTTTGTTAACCCTGCAGTAGTCATGCAATGTTTTATACCATTAGTAGTCACTGTGGACTGTGGGTCTAAATGGGGAAAAATATGGATTTATTACTAAATAACATCAAAGTAACATAGAATATACAATTTAATGTGTTTTAATTTTAATTTACTGAGTACATACATTTTGTAAAACAATAAATGCTGTCCAGTTCTACTAAAATATTAAGTTTCTTAATATGTTAGGTGTGCTTAAAATTCACAAACAAATGCTGTATAATAACGTCATAAACACGATGAAATACATGCATTGGTTACTGCAGTGTATCAGATTATATATTTCAGTTCAAAGTCTTCAACTTTCATGGTCACTCTCTGTCAAAATCTCAACAAAGTATTCCTGATTCTTTCTAAATCTGTTTCACAAGGATCCATTCTGCAGAAAAAGGAGGTAAATAAAAAAAATTCACTGACCTGAACATAAAAAAATGATGAAACTTGAATAATAAGAAAACCCTTGAGAATAAACTATTGTATAACTACTATAACTGCTAATGGTGACAATGCAGATGATTTCCAATGTTATTGCTTGCCAGAACTGTCACTCTGCAACTGCTGACCTAACTGCTGCACAAGTCCAAGTGCAACAAAGGAATAACGTAAAACTGCTGATTCTGGAAGGCAGTTGGGTCACTGATTCCTAAGTTCCAAGAGCTTAAAGGGAATGAAAAAATACTTTTGTGTGGACTTTGAGTCCATTTGCAACTACTGCAGGGTTAACAACCCTTAAGAGCCTCCTTATTCAATAAATTAACTTTCATTTGTACTTTCATTTTATATCTTAGCCCATAAAAGCTGGTAAACACTAGAAGAAGATACTTTTACATAGATGGCACTCCATTCTTGAAGGAAATTGCTTTCAGATGAAAAGAATGCCTGGTTTTGGGTAGGCATTAGGTCAGAAAAAAAACAAAAAAACAATTATGTCTATTTCAAAACGTCTAATCTAAGATTCACTATCATTATTGCATATGCATATAAGTAATATCAAATTGCTTATTATAATCATAATTGTCCATCTTAAAATAATGCAATAATAATCTTGTCTTCATGAGTCATGCACACAGAAACACAATGTAACTTCACTTATTTTAGAGAGAATTCACAGCCTCCAGGATTGGAGATGAAGTTTTTTCCCTCATGTAATGTTTACCAGCACATTGTTTTATGGCTTCTGTTGGAACATCTGTCTGGAATTATTATGAAATACAAATACAAATAGTAGTTGTGAATGAATGATTTGTTAATGAGTTTGCTAGATTTGAATGAAGATTTAGGAGATAATGAAGACCCACATGGCTTTGAGAAAACAAAATTATTTTTATTAGTGTTTATTGGCACAGTCAACATGGGGCCATTGACTAGTTCTTGTATATAATCAATTTACCAAACAAGTAAACATATACTTGTGTATATGAACAACAGAAAGGTCATTTCATCTTTTAAGTTTATGTTTTATATAAATGGCACATGATTTTAGGGTTCCTAAAGCACTTTGGCACCTCATGTAAGTAATTTTATCCTTTTTTTTTCAAAGCTTTTTGTCTCTAAATGTTTTTCAGAACTTTGGCTAATTACACAAACAGCTTCTGTGACAAACAGTAGTAGTTGGCATGACTGTGCTTGCATCACATTTAACCAAACTTTGTTGATCTTTCTATTTGAGTATTGCATTTTCTTTCTCTCTATGCTCAGTGAACCATTTATTTCTAGCCGAAGTATACAAAAGCTTGAGAAATAGTATTTTACAGTTATTGTGTTAATAAGTAGTACTGTATTTCATTGTGGAGATTGCTAGTACAATGCAGTTTATCTGTGTTTAATTTACTCTTCTTCATTGCTCTCTTTATAGCATTGTTTATCATTCATCATGGTTAGGTTTTTGATATTGGCTTAACTTTACTTCTTTAAATTAAACAGAATGAGATTCTGGATTATGTATAACATAGCAGTATTAGAAAAAGTACTTTCCTGTTGGTTTTATTGATCTTTTAATGACATTAATTAGTGCTAAGCACCCATAAGTTAACATTAAAGGGTTTGGTCTGCAAGATTATCACAGTTAACATCTAATGAATGCATTTTTTGAACAGCAATTTAAAAAATTATTTGATGCAATTGGTATAGTTATAAAACTTACATCTATGCATACTGAAAATATATTTTCTGAAACCATTTAAAAATCTTGCAGGGTACATCATCAAATCCTAAATCCCATGAACTTCAACGTTTTTGATATTACATTCATAACATGGTCATAGTATTTTCTAAAGAGCATTTTCTAATCTAAACAATGCTGCAATAAGGACGGGATGTTCACTTTAATAAAAACCTGTCCTGGAAATTTTTGATGAATGTACTAAAATACAAACTGTTTGATACTGATAAATTTAATTTTAATTTAAAGAAAACTATTTCAGCTGTATAAAATGACAATATTCAATGTCATGTGCTGTACAAAGTATATTTGTAAGATATTTGTTTGTTTATACTGAATTACAATTACTTTTCAGTTTTACTATTCAATTACAGAGAATAAAAAAGAAAAAAAATAATAACATTAACTGCTTCTTTTATAGTTGCTGGTGATATGCCTACACACATACAAAGATAGTGGGTGTTTTAAAAATTTATATTTTAAATATAATACTTTAAAAATACACAAATATTATGATGCTTTGTGTTTATGAAGGGGAATTTAGTAGTGTTAAGTAATCAGCTGTTAAATTTATTTGGAAATAAACTTTCAAAATTCCAATTAAAAAGTCCTGAGAGAAGCAAATGGAATGTTATTGAATATAGACATGGTATGTACTTCACAGAGTTTTCATTAAGGCTCGGGCGGTTGTGGCCTGTATTTCGGAGGTCCTGGGTTCAAATCTCTGGAGCCAACCAATCCGACCGAAGGCTTTTTTGCGGTTTTCCGTTGTCACTAGGTGAATGATGGGTTGGATAATTTGATTTGCGAATTTTCCCATCATCCCTTTCATCACTATATTTCGTTTCCTTCTTCTTCACGCCATACCAGACATTGGGCTGATTACCTATCCTGGATATGCTGTGATCATAGTTTGTTTGCTCCTTGACAGGCTACTGACCCAAGACATTGGCTTGTATAAGTCCTGGAGGGTGCAAGTTCTATAACAAGAAAGGTAATGCTTTAAGGGTACTTATAGTTGAAATTTGCTCAAAAATTTAAAAAATCAGCTTTTATTCCAAAAAATGCTTTGAAACTTTAGCTTCAATTACATAACATGCCTTTTGCTCTCACGGCCCTTTAATGCTTCAACAGGTGACCATTTAAATGCCAAAGAGCACACAGTCTAATGGTCTGTATTTACACTGCCGGCCAAAAGTTTCCAGACACTCAGGGTAGTAAGTGTAATGCAGAGGTAATTTCAAGAAACTAATAGGATAGTAAACATAAGGAAGCAAAAATCTTGAGATGTTTTATTGTCTCATTAAAGTTTAATGTGGTAAATATAATTACTTTCATTTCTTTTAAATTTTGTTCCAATGGCTTATTTATTCTAAGAAATAAATGACCAAGTTACGCCTTTCTTTCTGGCATGAGCCATTTCTAGGATAAGTGTTATTATTTGTTTGAATTTATTAATACTTTATAATTTGTTATATGCTGTTGCTATTTCGTTGTATTTAGTTTTAACACTTAAATGATAGAGTTATGCGTTTTATTGATTTTAACTTAGCACCTGATTTTCTCACATAAAATTTGTAATTATTTTATTACATACCAACATAGATACTTGTTTCTCTCTGAAAGTAGCAGTATATTTTTAATTTGATTATAATTGATGGCTCTCACGGACTGATTTTTCTCCTTCTTAGCCATATATACACACTGGCTGAAAACTGCAAGTAATTTGGTGTGAGTCAAACTGCTCTCTGCTGTTAAGATAGCTTTTATTTTATGGCCGGAAATATGCTGTTGGTGGAGTATGGCTACATCTGCCAAGTCCTCTCTCTTTCCCAGGTTAAATAATCAATGGTATGGCATGCCTGGGTGATAACAGGCCAGGTAGAAGCACCCACTGTGAGATCTGTTTTGTATTACTATGCAATAGTACAAGAATGTATTTATTTAGAAGTAAAAATTGATGGGACAGAAAATGGGAGAAACAAAAGAAACTAACATTGATAAAAGGAAAAGGAGCAATGTCACCTGGCAGAGGTTATAAATACAGAGTACCTATTATCAAATGGCTAGAAGAACTTTGCAATATGGCAGTTGAACCCAAAATGTTATATGGTATTGAGGTACTGGGAACTGGATAGAGGAGAGGAAATTATAGATATGACACATAGGACATTTTGTAGGGAAATCTTAGGTCTACCAGGTACAACAGTGAAGGAAGTAGCTCAAATTGAACTGGGAAGTGTGTCAAGGAAGGGCATGATTATAGAAAGGGATCTTAAATATTGGTTTGGAATCTCGAATTTAGAAGGAAGTAACATACTAAGACAATGTTAAGGATATCAAGAGAAGAGCACTAAACAGTCTAGATGTATTTAATATTCTTCAAAAAAGAATAATGGTTTAAGAGAAATTTGGAGAAGAAAGGAAAACAATTACTTACACCAGCCTTTGGAAAATAGCAAGGAGTAGATTGGAGGAAATAAAAAATTGTTTAGTGAATTAACCAAAAAAAGGTCTTAAGTATTTTATATTTCAATGAATACTTGGGAAACGGAAACATACAGGTAGACCATTTAATTGAGATGTACAATATCTTCAAAACTAAGTGTTATAGAAAGAAATGTTTGAATAAAAGTTGCTTGATTTTATAGGGGAAAGTAAATGCCATTAGTCAAGTTTTATTTGGAGGACGTTGTGATGGTCATTTTAGGGACAATTTAATTTGACTCTAATTGTAGGTTCTCATTTAAAAAAATTAAACTGACCCTAATATCTTCCAAGCAAAGCATGACTAATGGCATTTACTTTCAACCATAATATCAAGCAACTTTTATTAAGGAAATTTCTTTCTAAAACAGTTATGGAGATATTGTGCAGTCTCAACTTAAATGGTTCACCTTTTATATAGATGAAGTAAATAAGGAACAAAAAGATGGTGTGGCATGGGTAAGAGTATGTAGAGTAAAAGGAATAAGAAAAGTTGTCCCATCAGTGCCCCATTTGTGACAGGAATGAAGGTATTGAACGAATATTAGTTTAATCTTTGGAGAAAGGAGCTAATAATCAGAAATGCTTAAATTGGAAAAATAGAATTTTTCAGAAAAGATAGCAAAAACTGGGACAGTTCTTAAGTAAAGTGAGAAGAAAAGTGGAATTGGTGTGGAAAAAAAGTGTTAACACAGACTTAACTGCATGGAAGATTTTTTAAAATAAATCTGTAATTTAAGAAGAATTTATAAATATGACTTATAAGAAAAGTTTATTGTGTATATTTGAATATACAGCCCATGCTGAATACCTTGTTATACTCACAGGTATAGCTTACCGTAAAGAAATAAATATGCAAAAAAATAAGTAAGCCAGAAATGATGGCGTTCTAACTTTTCAAACCATATATTTTATTAACAAATGTAATAAAAATGTTTAAAAGGCTCTTGTAAGGCATAGGAATGCATTTTATACAGCAGTGTTAATGATTTAAAATGAGCTTTTGTTTTGGGATATGCAATATAGTATTATAATGACTTTCAAATTTAACAGCAAAATGGATGACTTAAGTTTTATTTACAATTCTTTTGAACTAAAATTATCTTATTCAATACGTTATTTTGCTATTAAATGCTGCACTTTATGTGCTATAAACCTAAATTGTTTTTGCACACTTCGCATACATACTCAAGTCTTTTCACCTGGTTTGGAATTAAAATGACAAAGAAAATGCTATATAATAGAATTAAAAATTGTATGTCCAATTTCAAGACTTTTTATAGCCTAAATATTTTTTCTTATTGCTTCCAAGACAGGTTTGTAGATTTAATTCTGGAATGAAATATGGATGAAGGCATTAATCTTTACTGCACACTCATACACACATGCAGATGTGTCATAAAGGGTAAAAGAAAATTAAGGAATTAGGTATTTAAACTAAAGTTGGTCCTCCATTTCATTTCATGTAAAAGTTATCGAATTTGCATTATTTCAGTGTTACTCTTAGTGATAATAGTTTTATAGAAATATCTAGTTTATTGTTACATAGTTCATTATAAGAAAAAAGATATAGAAATTTCATATGAGACTGTCTGCCAATGAAAACGAATTCTAAATATAATTAAATTTTTGTATTCTTAAGTGACTATGTAAATATCCATAATGTTTTTTATAAAAATTCCTTTCATGAATAAGGGAGATAATAATTTAAAATAATAAACGTTTTCTTTTGATTATGGCAACAGAAACCTAGAAATGTAACTTTTTAGAATTTAAAAAAATAACAATTTTTATGAGTTATATTACATGTATACTGAACAAACATAAGCTTTAGAATATCAGAATTGACAATTCAGTTTTTATTTTGCTTTCCACTTGCTTTTTATAACTGAACTCAGCTATGTCTTTTTAAGTAGCAACAATGAAATATCCTCTAGTATTCTGAATATTTTAACAGTAAAAGAAAACAAAAAAACACAGAAAATCAATGTAATATTTATACTTTGCAGCTCTATATGTATTATTTTATATATAAATATATATTCCATTAAAACAGAAACAAACCATTTCAGGCTTTCAAATGACTAGTAGACAGTTCTCACTCCATTTTGAATTTTTAGCACCTGAAAGAAACCATCAAGGTTGATATCTAAACCTTTTTTGACTAGTATACATTTTTAAAGTTTAATTACTTTTTAAAATAAGTTTATGTTCTCTTTTATTGGTCACTTCAAGTTTAGTACTTATTTTGTTGTTGAAACTATGTCATCATTCTTAGACTAAAGTGTTTATGTTCTTTTGTTTAAAGTCTATTGCATAGTTTCTTACTCAAGCTTTTAGTAGTTCAGGTAAATCATTTAATTACAATTGAACATGCTTGGTTGATTCGGAATGAGTCTAGTTTTTATATACCCGTAAATATAAAGTAACATTGTATGCGTTTTTATCATGGTCTTAATATGAGATGAAAATATTGTTTGTATGGAGAGCAGAAGGCAATCATTCATGCCATTTTCTGATCTGTTTGTGTCACAAATGTGTAGGCAGATAAGAGACCTATTAACTGGTGATTTGATCGGACGGGACAAATGCCTCGTTTTCCTGACCTTTGGCTGTTTCTGATACAACCTTAGGCTTTGCTCCAAGATCAGTATCCTTTCCAGCTTCAGGAGGACTATCTCCTTGTTCTTCCTTCTGGTCAGTTTCCTCCAGTGGTGATATTTCATTGCGGAACTTTTCGAACTTGGGCGAGAGACTTGGGCGTACTGGAGTCTTTTCTAAAATAAGATTCTTAGTTGTGTGCTTAATTTGTGAGTATAAATCTGGCGTGATGATGGGCAGAGATCCACGTTTCTTGTCTGACAATGCATCCTTTCCTTTGGTTCCATCCTCACCATCTTTCTCACCTTTGCGATGCTGAAAGCTTCCCATACGATGCAGACCTTCTTTGCTGGTTGTCATTTCTGTATCTTCAACTGGGGAAGGTGTTGCTGTGGTTGCTTCACCGTTCTCCACGGCCACGGAGAGCATCTGATCGTTTTCGGTCTTGATGGTGCCTTGCCCAAGTTGTTTTTGCTCTTGCAGATGTCGCTCCTCCTCCGCTTCTCCAGACTCAACAGGTCGGTTGGAGTTTGCTGTTACGGCAATGGTGCTTCTGCGATTCTTTAACTGGTTGCGACCAATTGGGTTCGGTTCACCTTCGTCATGAGTACCGCTCACCGAAGAAGCCCGTTTTATAGCCGAAGTTCCAGAGCTTCCAGCAGGAGCACTGCGGCGCTTCTGTGCTGCCACCGCAGCAGCATCTACCATTGCTGTGCTGCTATTATTACTACCGGTTACACCAACATCACCACCGCTACTACTAGCTCCACCCCGAACAGTCCTCACTTCGTCACCACCTACCGTATATCCGACATACTGTGGATATCCATAGTGTCCTCCTTCATAACCCAATTGATTACCATACCTATAGCTTGGGTTATTGGATCCTGAAGATGATATGCTCAGATCGGATTGTGAGAGACCGGTGTTGGTGCTTCCTCCCTGGCCTGCTCCCTTCCGGCGTTCCTTCGCGCTGCCGCTGTCCTCCATTTCGGAGTCTTCAGCAGGCGGACGATGAACCTGGGCTCTCTGGCTGGAAGATCTACCACTGCCATCGCCACTCCCAGCTGCTCCACTTCCTGCTGCAGCTTCATCATCATCCTCTTCATCCCCTTCTTGAATGTCCTCCTGGGAGCTAACTGCAGATGATGTTGAAAGTTTAGGATAGAGATTGGAAGTATCATAACATGAAGATGTAGCTGCACCTGTTGGAGGCTCAACACTTCCGCCTCCGCCACTGATAACAGAACCTTGCTGGACCTCTACCACGAACACGCTGTTTTCATGGGGAGAAGACGATGTCGAAAATTTTGTCGTCGTTGTTTTGGGAGCATTTTCATCTAGCGTTACCTGTCACAAACAGAAAAGAAATCAACTGTTAGAGTGATAATAGCCAGTATAGCTGAAATTGCTCTGCCTTTACATGAACATCAGTATTAGTAAACAATCTAAACTTTACAATAATTATTGAATTATAAGTACAATAGAGCATCGATTATCCGAAACAAATGAGGACGGGGGATATTTGGATAACTATTTTTTCGGATAACCAATCATTTATGAAAACAAACTATAGTAGGTGTCTTAGAAGCAATATGAAACAAAGAAGCATTGATATTACACAACTGTGAATGCATATTTTGTATCATATCTCTTACAAATAACATCTAGCCTGGTTTGACAAATTCACAGCGGCAGTTAAAGTAGGCCTATAGTAAAGGAAAAGAAGTCTATCTTTGTTTCTTTTTGGGGGGGAGCCTTCAGAGCTGAGACTTTTTTTGGGGGGGGAGGGCACTAAATCTCGCAAACGTTTTAAAGATAGCAATTGGACATGATATTCTTGTTGTTCTAACTACTTCATATCCGTCCCAAGGCAGTGAAAAGCTTCCTCTGGGTGGTACTTTTTCAGCATGGTCGTCGTCGCCGCCGCTGTTAGGCTCTTCCTCGTTGTTACAAGTGTCTTGGTCGTCAACGAGGCTGGTAATGATTTCATGTCTGTCAATATTTGATAGCCAGTCATCAACATCACATTCAAGCCAGTTTTGAATGTTTTCCTGACCACATTCTTCAAATCCTGAAGATTGTTTAATCAGCCCAGCCAATTCTGATACAAATTGGTTGTTTGGTGGTGGCTCTTCAGGCCAGTGATAGACTCGTCTGACGGAAGGAGCTTATTCCCAGCTTTTGCTAGTGTGGTGCCCTTGATAGTAGTCTTAGCTTCCGCTGCTATGAACACGGTATCCTTCAAATCAGTTTCTTAATACATTTGCTGAATCGTTTTTCCCTCGACCGGAACATGGTGCGCACGCAAATTTCAAATTGCCAATTGGAACGCTTTCGGTTGATCGGTATTCGAATAATCGATGCTGTACTGTAGAGGTGGCGAAAAGTGACTCGCAGGCGCACGTTCTCTCTCTGCAACCGTACGTTTGATTTTCACATGCTGCTGAGTGTTGCAGCGCGTGTTGCATATTTGGTGACTCGCGGAAGGAAGTCGTTTTCGCCACCCTTGCTCTACTGTATTAAGAAAATACATAAAGACGGTAAGGCTAGGAATTATAAGCTATATAACATTCTGGCAGGAAATTTTGTTTCAGCCTATGGAGTATAATCATGGTACTAGACAGGAGAGCCACAAATGACCAATTAAAATTTTGATGTTTTCAGTATTTTTGAGTCGTTGAGTTCAAAAAACTCATTCTATGTTCGTCTTAGAATGGCCTCTAAGCCCAAATATTGGTCTCTTCTTCTTCGACAAGTTAAATAGAATTGCGCCTGTTTTCTTCTGTCTATCAAGCTGAGATCAAAGGCAACATATATTGGCAACAGCGACAAATTTCTGAACAGTTACGATATTTCAACATTACGTTTGCGTTTTATCTTTTTGGATGGCTTAGTTACGTTTGTTTTTTGGTTTTGCTTTTATTTTTGTTTTGTAACGACAGCCACCAGTGAGCAATTTTGATATACTTGATCTAGACATTTACAGGTGGAACAATAAGTACGCACCTCATCTCTGTTGTTATATGGGTTAACACCAATAGAGATGGAAAAAGGGAGGAATGGAGGAACAATAGTCAATTTCAATCATCAGAGAAACGCGACGAAATGTGAGTATTAAGAGGTATGAAGTCGATAAGTGCGAACGACAGTCTAATAGAAATAATTATGCGAGGCGTGTTTATAAAGTAAGTACCGTTTTAATATTTTGCCGCTGTTGCGCTGCAGTCGCAATTTTGAGCATGTGTGACCACTCCCTGTATTTATTAGGAATCCAGACGCAGCTATGAGTGATCACCACTTTGTGTTTTCCTGTTGTTAGAGCGTTTCGAATTGTTCAAAACAATCGAACGACCCGCCGATTGTGAAATCAGATCAGTGATTCGTTTCTTGAATGCAAGAAATATTACACTAGCAAACATTCATCAACAATTGAGTGAGTTTTATGGGGGAAACAATAATGATGTCAATGCCCGGCCACACACAGCCAAACAAACTCAAGATCTGATTACAATATTTGGTTGGGAACAATTCGACCATCCTCCCTAAAGTCCGGATTTGGCACCAAGCAATTTTCATCTGTTTCTTCATCTGAAAAAATTCCTTGGGGATAAACATTTCAGACAATGATGTTAACATGACTTTCATCACAGGCGGCATCATTCTTTGACGAAGCCATACAAAAACTGGTTTTCCGTTTCGACAATAACGGCGGTGACCATGTAGAAAAGTAGTATAAGGTAATGAATGATAATAAAGTATTTGGAAAATAGTGTACTGTTAATTTTTTTAAAAAATTCGGTACCTTAAAACAGCCTCGCATAACAAACAAAGCCCTATGCAATGATGTTATCATAAAAAAACAGATGCGTTACACTCACATGACTTTCTCTACTCTTGTACAAAATATTTTTACAAACGCTTATTCTCCATATGCTTCATGTTAATCGAGATATCGAGATGTCAATCTTACTGCTAATTTTCTTGTAGATGCAAGGGGAATATCGTAGGTTTTAAGCGATAGTCAAATCTTTTAAGCGCTGGTTGCTATGTGCGCATTCCATTCTCTTTGCATGTCCAGGACAAAAAAAAATGAATAACGAATTTGAGAAAAAGTATAAGTATTAAAATTTAAGGGAATAGCAAGCAATATCTCAACAATGGTTCACTCAACAAACAAAATGTATATGACATAGATTGTGTATTTATCGTGATCTACATTTTTTGTGTAGTAAAATTTTGTCTATCTCTTATGGTTTACCAGTTATACAAAAGTCGTTCACAATGAAGAATACTTTTGGAGACATTCCCAGAAAATTCGAGATATACATTTCATTTGTCACAAAAATATCTCAAACATATGATATTTTAATCAAAATCGTTAGAGCCATTATTGAGAAAATTAAAATTTTCGAAAAATCTTCCATATAAAGGGTAATCTGGGGTAGGGGAATTTTCTTGAAAACCTTCGTGTCACATACTTGGAAGATACTGAACCTAAATACCAAGTTTGGTGTTTATCCGACTGTTCGTTTCTGAGTTATGCTGTTCACAGACACACACACAGACACACACACGGACATGTTTCCAAAAATGTTTTTTTTTTTGGATTCAGGGGTTCTCAAAACATGTATTTCCGGTGAAATCTCGGTATCGAATTTTTGGGTGGAATACAATACTTCCCCTACTTACTATACGTAGTAGAGAAAGCAAAAAGGTGTTAAGTATTGGCAAATCTAAGGGAATAACAAGCAATATCTCGAAAATGGTTCACTCAACAAAAAAAAAATCTGATGTGTTACACTCACATGACTTTCTCTACTCTTGTACAATCTAATTTTACAAACGCCTATTCTCCGTATGCTTCATGTTATCGAGATATCGAGATGTCAATCTTATTGCTAATTTTCTTGTAGATGCAAGGGAAATATGGTAGCTTTTAAGCGATAGTCAAATATTTTAACGCTGGTTGCTATGTGGCGCATTCCATTCTCTTTGCATGTCCAGGACATAAAAAAAATGAATAACGCATTTGAGAAAAAGTATAAGTATTGGAAAATTTAAGGAAATAACAAGCAATATCTGAAAACGGTTCACTCAACAAAAGAAATGTATATGACATAAGTTGTGTATTTTAATGCGATCTAATTTTTTTGTGTAGTAACATTTTGTCTATCTCTTATGGTTTACCAGTTATGCAAAAGTCGTTCACAATGAAGATTACTTTTGGAGACATTCCCAGAAAATTCGAGATATACATTTCATTTCTCATGACATTATCTTAAACATATGATATTTTCATCAAAATCGTTAGAGCCATTTTTGGGAAAATTAAAATTTTCGAATAATCTTCCATGTAAAGGGTAGTCTGGGGTGGGGGGATTTTCTTGAAAACCTTCGTGTCGCATCTCTGGAAGATACTGAACCTAAATACCAAGTTTGCTGTTTATCCGACTGTTCGTTTTTGAGTTATGCTGTTCACAGACACACACACACACACACACACACACACACACACACACAGACACACACACACAGACACACACACGAACATGTTTCCAAAAATGCTTTTTTTGGATTCAGTGGGTCTCAAAACATATATATTCCGGTGAAATCTCGGTATCGAATTTTTGGGTGGAATGCAATACTTCCCCTACTTACTATACGTAGTAGAGAAAGTAAAAATGTGACATAAATTGTGTATTTTAACGCGATCTACATTTTTTGTGCAGTACAATTTTGTCTATCTCTTATGCTTTACCAGTTATGCAAAAGTCGTTCATAATGTACTTTTGGAGACATTCCCAGAAAATTCGAGATATATATATTTCATTTGTCATGAAAATATCTCAAACATATGATATTTTAATAAAAATCGTTAGAGCCATTTTTGAGAAAATTAAAATTTTCGAAAAATCTTCCATGCAAAGGGTAATCTGGGGTAGGGGATTTTCTTGAAAACCTTCGTGTCGCATCTCTGGAAGATACTGAACCTAAATACCAGGTTTGGTGTTTATCCGACTTTTCGTTTCTGAGTTATGCTGTAAAACACACACACACACACACACACACACACACACACACACACACACACGCACACACACACACACACACACCAGTTTCCAAAAATGCTTTCTTTTTTATTCAGGGGGTCCTCAAAACATGTATTTCCGGCGAATTCTCGGTATAGAATTTTTGCATGGAATACAATACTTCCCTACTTACTATACGTAGTAGAGAAAGTAATAATTTGATTACAGATGCAATGCTTTCATCATTCTGAGAGGCAGATTTAAACTGAAGGTTTCTCCTACCTATTTGGTGGTGTTTATATGCGTTCCAGATGCATTAATTGTTACGTAACATATTTCATCCATGCGGTTATGAAAATGTAAATTAGTCAAGTGTCTTCGAAAATACTAGGATAAGTGATCAGGTTAAATAAGGAACAATGAGTGCAGTTAAGAGATTCGGGGTAAAGTTATAATATGGTATAGGGTTTAATATGGTAATCATACTACTTTCCAGCTCACATGGAACGAGCTTATTACGTCTTTTTTGGTTGACCGCGCTATAATACGCTGATGACATGTGGCGTTACTGAACTGTTATGATATCCATAATACTTCGACTCATTATGATCTTATTCGCCGGTGCGCACAGCTCCCCTATTACCTGCACCTGTTAACACCTTCAAAGCATCAGTCTACTGGGATCCATTCCCTAGATAAACAATAGGCATGTGTATTTAAAATAAAACATATTATGTTCACTGTAACTTTAATATTCTAATAAATTGAGTTCATTTCATTTACTTCAACACATGTTACTATCAGGTTACCTGCAAAAAATCAATAAATAGAGCTGGACTCAACAATGTTGTCTTCTGTTGCACTACTCTCAACGCTCAAGGTGCTGCCATCCGATCAGCATTTAATTAAACACAGTTAACAAGATAAAATGTTTTGTATAAACTCAAAGTTTTGAAATGATAGTGTGGCCGACCAAAAACAGACTCATACAACTGGACTACAGTGCCATTTAAACAGTCTGAGACACCTGACATTTCACTCTAAGCGGAGAAGTGGGAGAACTGCGTTGCCAGTTGTATTAGAGCATGTGTCAGCTGTTTAGCAACACGCCTATAGAGGAAGATATGTTATCATGAAAATATACCTCTCCAAGAAATGTCAGAAGTCTCGCTCGTTTCATAAACATTATCATGTCTTAATTAATACCATTATTGTCTTGTTGCATAATATACTATTACAACACACCTATTATAAGTAGAGATAGTATTATATTCCATCCAAAAATTCAATATCGAGATTGCACTGGAGATTGTCTATTTTGAGATCTCCTGAATAAGAAAAGCATTTTGAAGTAGGTAGTTTGTTGTAACTTGTTTGCAACACGCTTTGGGCGTCAATTTGAAGTAGCTCGTATTGAAGGAGTTGTATTATATTTCAACTGTTGGGGAACCGAACTTGAAATTTGTTGCAACCACACGTATGGTACCCGGTTTCCGGTAGCCTTCGCCCCAAGTGTACTTTCAGGTGGCCTTTGCCCGAAGTTAAAAAATATTAACTTTTTAATTTGACTGTTATGTATTTATGTTTGCCTCGGCTGCGTCAGTATTTATTTTAGAGACATGGATGTCTTGGCAGGGATGTGATGCGACTTAAGAATGTAGACTTACACCGATTATAAGTTTACTTCACTTCTTTTTATTAATGCTTGACACGATTTAAATAACACTTCACTGATATAGAGCTGTGAGATTCTTTTATTAATTACTTGTACTTTTTAACACGTAAACTTATTTTTCGTCTCACACGAATACGTATTAAATCTCTCGAGGACGCATCTCGCATCCGGTTACAAACACTGTCTGCAGGCAACTGAACTGATTTCAACTGCCTAAACTTGTAAATTTCTGTATTTCAAGTCTCTGATTGGCTATTCATAATCCAATGGAATACCTTCATTTAACTAAAGCTTTTTCTGGTTGTTGATTGGCTATTTTATAAACTGTCACAAAAATTACATTATTGCTTCCAAGAATCACAAGTAGTACTGTTAAACTTTCAAATTCATTATTGCCTCAAGGTTACCTCATTGTTAGCAACTTTTAGCCTATTATTCTCACAGCTCCTACATTATTAAATTACGTAGTACATTCACATAACATTATTACATATGGATACAATAATATAAACATATACAATGATTGTAATATACACTTTTTATATATTGTTACATACACATATTGCTTTAAGGCGGGCTGTTATTGAATTTATATATATTATAATTAGACTGAAATTATTTAAGCGCTAAAAATACTGCCTCAATTTTTAGAAAGGTCCGTGTATGTGTGTATGTCTATGAACAGCATAACTGAAAGACCAACTGTCGGATAAACACTAAACTTGGTATTTAAAATTCAGCATCTCCATGGAAAACTTTTCGTTATTTTTTATTTCCTATGACTGGAGATATTAAAGTAGTGTAATTAGTTTAAGGCATTTATATGAGCAATATGTACATCTTAATTTTCTGCGAATACTATGTGAAGCCCTCTTTATTCTGAATGAATTTTGTATACCTTTGTGTAAGTGATAAACTTAGGATATAGACTAAACTTCCTAGTATATATTATATAAGATGGGCCATTTAAATTGAGACAATATCTCCAAAACTCAGCCCTGTAGAAAGAAATGTCTTTAATAAAAGTTGCTTGATGTTATGGGGGAAAGTAAATGCCATTAGTCTGTTTTGTTTGGAGGACGTTGTGATGATCATTTTAGGGTCAATTTAATATTTTTAAATGAGACCTACAATTAGGTTCAATTTAAATTAACAAACACAAAATTAAAAATACAAAGATATAGATCTCTTTAAAGCATACATTTTATTTCAAATAAGTTCTTTTGTGGCATAAGCCATTTCCGAGATAATCGTTATTAGTGGTTCGAATTGTTCATTAGTTGGTCATTCTCTTAAATTCCTGTCAACATTCAGTTGTTTCTCGCGATTGCATGGAAACAATATGGGATTTTAAGGTCAGCATATAGCGTCCAGTTCTTAAAATTTGACTATCGCTGTTTCCTTTGTATCTATAACGAAATGTGTAGTGCAGCTATTTCTGCAAAGGATTATTTAGATTAAAATATAGTAGATAGAAAAATAAGCTATAGGAAGACTAGCTTATATACCCACTAATACAGAAGGAGTATAGAGAAAGTTAAGTGAATATAACACATCATTTTTTTTGTTCTAAAATCTGTTTAAATGGCTATATGGACGAAGATTTACATCAAATGATGAGATATAAGCGGAGACAAATGCTTATTTTTACAGCTGTTTCACCGAGGGAATTTAAAATGTGATTATTTATAAAGTGACAATGTTGAAAAAATATGGTGTGTTACATTCACATGACGTTTTCTACTCAATTAACAAACTATTTCTACGTAAACTTATCCATCTATCAGCCATATATTAATAAAATATCTTGGCAGGCTGAATGGAGCGAAAAATATATACCGCGATTCTTTGTCACTTCGAAGGGAAAGTTAAGAGCATGTTGGGCGCTACTGACAGGCCAGAGAAGATATGGAAGGGAATAGGAAAATTTCTACTTAAGACGAGACAACTGAGATCTCAGAGGCTGATAAGTAGGCAAGCGGAGCGTAAGAAGAGCTAAACGTTGGTGTTAGTGCTTTATTATTTTTATTTTACATCTCACATGAATACGTAATATTTCTCTAGAGAACACATCTTCCATACGGTTACTATCAAGGTCTGCAGGCAACTGAACTGATTTCAACCGTCGAAACCCGTAAATTTCTGTATTTCAAGTCTCTGATTGGCTAATCCTAGTCCAATAGAATACCAGCATTTATCTAAAGCTTTTTCTGGCTGTTGATTGGCTATTTTAAACTCATAAAATTTACATTATTGCTGCCTTAATCATGACTAGTAGCATTTAAACTCTCAAACTCATTATTGCCTCAAGGTTACCTCATTGTTAGCAACTTTAAACTTATTATTCTCAAGGCTCTTACATTATTAAATTACGTAATGCATTCACATAACATTATTAAACATGTTTACAATAATATAATCATATGTAATGACTGTTACATACATTTCAAAAATTTATTACATACATATTGCTTCAAGGCGGGCTATTATTGAATTTACATATTATATCATTTAATTTAAATTATTCAAGTGTTAAAAAATACTGCCTCAACATGATCAACCTGCAATTCTAGCCCACAAATTAATGCTGTCTAGCCTCAGGATTTTCATCAGCCCACAAATGTTTGTTGTGAAAATTTATTATTCTCTCTCTTAAACGTTGCCTCGCTGTAAATAAGACTGAAGAGACCAACACTGGATTTTCAATTTGCGCAACAAATCGGCAAAAGTTCAGTCGTGGTGGATGGCCGGTAGGCGAAAAATCCTGCATACGTTGCAAATTATATGGATATATGAGCTGCTCGTGAAGCTCTCTCTATGGAAAACTGAGATATACTGCTTGCTAGGGGTACTTGTTGAATGGTGATACCTTGGTCTTCTTCGCCAACCTATAGAATGAGTTGTTTTTGGTCCGACATAATTGTTATTTAGAGGACTAGTTACTAAACCTAATTTGTAACGTGTTGTCTACAATATTTTATATATGTTCAGAGTATTTTAGTATATGTTGTGTGTTTAGTATATTTAATGAAATTTATTTATTGGGGAAATGGTATGTTTAGAGAAAGAGTAATGTGGGCTTTGGAAGAAGAAAAGAAAAAATACGATGTGTTACACTCACATGACTTTCTCTACTCTTGTACACACTATTTTTACAAACGCTTATTCTCCATATGCTTCATGCTAATCGAGATGTCAATCTTATTGCTAATTTTCTTGTAGATACAAGGGGAATATGGTAGTATTTAAGCGATAGTCAAATCGTTTAAGAGTTGGTTGCTGTGTGGCGCATTCCATTCTCTTTGCATGTGCAGGACATAAAACAAGCAATATCTCGAAAATGGTTCACTCCAAAAAAATTCTGATGTGTTACACTCACATGACTTTCTCTACTCTTGTACAAACTATTTTTACAAACGCTTATTCTCCATCTACTTCATGTTAATCGAGATAAATATTTGCAGACTCTATCTTATTGCTAATTTTCTTGTAGATGTAAGGGGAAAATATATTTACAAGTAGCCTTTAAGCACATACATATCTCTTAATAGCTGGTTGCTAGGTGCAGTACCATTCCCTTAGCCACAGATTAATACTCTTTGCATATCCAAGACAAAAAAATGAATAACGAATTCCCATTTTAGAAAATAAGTATTGAAAAATTTAAGGGAATAACAAGCAATATCTCGAAAATGGTTCACTCAACAAAAAAAATGTATATGACATAAATTGTGTATTTTAACGCGATCTACATTTCTTGTGTAGTAAAATTGTGTCTTTCTCTTATGGTTTACTAGTTATGCAGAAGTCGTTCACAATGGAGAATACTTTTGGAGACATTCCCAGGAAATTCAAGATATACATTTTATTTGCCATGAAAATATCTTAAACATATGATATTTTAATCAAAATCGTTGGAGCCATTTTTGAGAAAATTAAGATTTTTGAAAAATGTTCCATGTAAAGGGTATTCTGTGGTGGAGGGATTTTCTTGAAAACCTTCGTGTCGCATCTCTGGAAGATACTGAAACTAAATACCAAGTTTGGTGTTTATCCGACTGTTCGTTTCTGAGTTATGCTGTTCACAGACAGACAGTCACACAGACAGACACACAGACACACACACACACGGACATGTTTCCAAAAATGCTTTTTTTGGATTCAGGGGATCTCAAAACATGTATTTCCGGTGAAATCTCGGTATCACATTTTTGGGTGGAATACAATACTTCCCCTACTTACTATAGGTAGTAGAGAAAGTAAAAATGTATATGTCATAAATTGTGTATTTTGACGCAATATACATTATTTGCGTGGTAAAATTTTGTCTATCTCTTATGGTTTACGAATTATGCAAAAGTCGTTCACAATGAAGAACACTTTTGGAGACATTCCCAGAATATTCAAGATATAAATTTTATTTGTCATGAAAATATCTTAAAAATATGATATTTTAAACAAAACCGTTTCAGGCATTTTTGAGAAAATTAAAATTTTCGAAAAATGTTCCATGTAAAGAGTAATCTAGGGTGGGGGGATTTTCTTGAAAACCTTCGTGTCACATCTCTGGAAGATACTGAACCTAAATACTAAGTTGGTGTTTATCCGACTTTTGTATCTGAGTTATGCTGTTCACAGACAGACACACAGACACAGACACACACACGGACATGTATCCAGAAATGTTTATTTTGGATTCAGGGGGTCTCAGAACATATATTTCCGGTGAAATCTCGGTATCGAATTTTCGGGTGGAGAAAGTAGTCCAAGATGCAACTATTAATATACTGCCATAAAAGTCAAGGAGGGTTTATTTATGTAGTTATGCGAAATTCAAGGACTGGTGTGTGGGTAATGAAGCAGACGTAAATGAAGGTAAATAAGTATTACAAATTGTAATGATTGTAATATTACAATAACTATCGATTAGGGGAGAAAATGTTTGTTTCAGTGCATATTATTAAGGAAAATAACATATAGATGATCATTATTAAAGTATACTTTACGTTTTGTTGAATCCGTATTTTATGTTTTGAAAGCGTGTTTTTTGTTAGAATATAAAGTGTAGGTTTTGTTGCCTAGTAACTACGAACTAAAGCATCACTGATTATTATAGTAATAAAAGATATTCCTGCTCTTTCGAAACGTTCCGAATAAACTGGGTAACTTCCTCTCGGTGATTTTGGCTCGTTTGTGTATTGGCCACTGCAATTTTACACACAGGTATCTTTTTAAGGGTTACCCTGCTCCTACTTGTCCATTTTGTAGCGAAGTTCTGTAGGTCCATCACGTGTTGCTGGAGAGAATTGCTCTAGCACACCTTCTGGACACACTGCAACTGCCAGCCAGTGTTGCAAAGGACTTAGCGAATGATAAGCAAGTGGTTGATAGGATTTCTAATTTTGTGTGAAAGATAAATTTCCAAATGCAAATTAAGTCACCTTAATAGCAGATGTTTCATACTGCTTGGTTTAGATTTATATATTTATATTTATTTACGGCTTGTGCTATGATTTTTACTTTCTCTTCTACGTACAGTAAGTAGGGGAAGTTATGCATTCACCCAAACATTCGATACCGAGATTTCACCGGAAATATATGTTTTGAGACCCCTTGAATCCACAAAAAGTATTTTTTGAAACATGTCCGTGTGTGTCTGTCTGTGTGTATGTCTGTGAACGGATAACTCAGAAACGAACAGTCGGATAAACACCGTCAAATTCTTTAAGTTTTAAGACCATAACTATTAATACTTTAGTTTACCGATTCACCATAAAAATAATAGGGTATCTAATCCTAGTTTACTTCTTTAACTTCATAATACCAAACTTGGTATTTCGGTTCAGTATCTTCCAGAGATGCGACACGAAGGTTTTCAAGAAAATCCCCCCTCCCCAGATTACCCTTTACATGGAACATTTTTCGAAAATTTTAATTTTCTCAAAATCGGCTCTAACGATTTTGATTAAAATATAACAAGTTTAAGATATTGTTATGACAAATGGAATGTATATCTCGAATTTTCTGAAACTGTCTCCAAAAGTATTCTTCATTGTGAACGACTTTTGCATGACTGGTAAACCATAAGAGATAGACAAAATTTTACTACACAAAAAATGTAGATCGCGTTAAAATACACAATTTATGTCATAAACATTTTTTGTTGTTGAGTGAACCATTTTCGAGATATTGCTTGTTATTCCCTTAAATTATCCAATACTTATATTTTTTCTCAAATTCGTTTTTCATTTTTTTATGTCCTGGATATGCAAACCGAATGGAATGCTCCACATAGCAACCAGCGCTTAAAGGATTTGACTATCGCTTAAAAGCTACCATGTTCCCCTTGCATCTACAAGAAAATTAGTAATAAGATTAACATCTCGATATCTCGATTAACATGAAGCATATGGAGAATAAGCGTTTGTAAAAATAGTTTGTACAAGAGTAGGGAAAGTCATGTGAGTGTAACACATCAGATTTTTTTGTCTTGGATATGCAAAGAGTTATAATCTGTGGCAAAGAGAATGGTGCTGCACCTAACAACCAGCTATTAAGAGATATGTATGTGCTTAAAGGCTACTGTATTTACTTTCTCTACTACGTATAGTAAGTAGGGGAAGTATTGTATTCCACCCAAAAATTCGATACCGAGATTTCACCGGTAACACACGTTTTGAGACCCCCTGAATCCAAAAAAAAAGTATTTTTGGAAACATGTCCGTGTGTGTGTCTGTGAACAGCATAACTCAGAAACGAACAGTCGGATAAACACCAAACTTGGTATTTAGATTCAGTATCTTCCAGAAATGCGACACGAAGGTTTTCAAGAAACCCCCCACCCCAGATTACCCTTCACATGGAATATTTTTCGTAAATTTTAATTTTCTCAGAAACGGCTATAACGAGTTTGATTAAAATATCATATGTTTAAGATACTTTTATGACAAATAAAATGTATATCTCGAATTTTCTGGGAATGTCCCTAAAAGTGTTCTTCATTGTGGACGACGTCCACATAACTAGTAAAGCATAAGAAATAGACAAAATTGCAGTACACAAAAAATGTGGATCACGTTAAAACACACAATTTATGTCATATACATTTTTTTTGTTGTTGAGTGAACCGTTTTCAAGATATTTGTTGTTATTCACTTAAATTTTCCAATACTTATGCTTTTTCTCAAATGGGAATTCGTTATTCAGTTTTTTTGTTCTGGTAATGCAAAGAGAATGGAATGCTCCACATAGCAACCACCTCTTACAATATTTGACTATCGCTTAAAGCCTAGCAATTCCCCTTGCATCTACAAGAAAATTACCAATAAGATTAACATCTCGATATCTCGATTAACATGAAGCATATGGAGAATAAGCGTTTGTAAAAATAGCTTGTACAAGAGTAGAGAAACTCATGTGAGTGTAACATATCAGATTTCTATATTGATATTTATCTCTGGCTTTTGCTATGATATTTTGTACTGATTTTTATCTCTGGCCTTTGGCATGATCCGTTTTACAAGGGCGCTAATGACCTAGCAGTTGAACGCCCTTAAACACAAATCATCATCTCTTCCTCGATCGGAAGTTTGTGATGCTACGGATCCTGTCTCAACGACGCGACGATAAACAGCTGTAAGGCTGCATTCGGTCTGGTAGAGCGAGATGGCGCCGCGGTAATATGTGCAACTCGCATTCGGCAGTTCCCGGGTTCAACCGCCGGCGATCGCCTACTCTGACCCATGGGTTTTTCGTGGTTTCCCCGGGTCGGCAGCCAAATTTTAGGGTGGTTTACTTTCCATCATTTCCGTTTCCTTCTCATTTTTAGGTGTACTTCTACGTTTCGTGGCGTATAGTATTGCCGGACAGATGACGCGGATGCTCGCTCATGGACACTATAGGGCTGCTTGATTGGTGGATCGTTAATCGCCCTTTCTCGGCGGCTCTAACAGTGGGACGGGTCTACGAGATTGGAAAGGTTAGGAACTTCCGCGTATCTCTGTGTCCTGCGGCCTGTAGTCCCTGTGGTTTCTTATTCTCATACCCTCCTCCTGAGGGGTGGTTATCCACAATAGATATGATACAGCCATGCAGCCTCTGTCCATTACTGTTTGCAAAGCAATAAATGACGTAATGAATACCCTGCCAAGGTTAAACGAACAGTTTTCAGTAAATTCGCTACTAGGCAAGTGAAACATTGAAGACAGACTTACTACAAATGTACACGCATGGAAAATTAAACGAGTATCTATGGCAACGCATCGCTATCCTTTAGGATAAAATATGTATCTGCCTGCTCACAAAATTAATTTTCCTACCATAGTTAAACGCAACACTTTTCAATTAATTCACTACTACATAAGTAAAACGACAAATGTACGTAACTTGTAAATTCAAACGGTATCTCCAGGGCAAACAGACTACTTGGTTACAAGTTTCAATTGTTGGATTATACCCCGAACCGCGTTGAACGTAAGCGTTCATTAATAACTAAAAAACAAAGGCATTTGGTTTATGCAACAGGCATTCCTATTGGAGATATGCTTCATCAATGTGTGATGGAAACCTGCGAAACTAATCAATACCATCCGGGGGTATTTGGAGCATGTGCACTGAGGTGCATAAAAAGTGGCCCATTTTCCTAGATAACAACAGTATATTTCCCTCCATAAGACTTCTACCTTCAGGTAACCAACCTTTGATTTCACCCAACCGGTATCAGTTCTCTACATGAGTGGCGTGAGAAATAATTTCGGAACATAAAAACGAACCAATGAACGATGAGAAATGAAGGGGTGGTTCAATACCGCCTCTATGAAAGAAAGGCTAACCCAATACAATATAAATCGACCTTCTAGACTCTAGAGGAAGAGGTGAAGAATTATTTGTATATGTCGTTAAAGTGGGTGATAGCTACGAGATTTATGAGGGGGTGTCAAAAAATAACAATAATTATTTTTACTTTCTCTACTACGTATAGTTAGCAGGGAAGTATTGCATTCCACCCAAAAATTCGATACCGAGATTTCACCGGAAATATATGTTTTGAGACCCCCTGAATCCAGGAAAAGTATTTTTGGAAACATGTCTGTGTGTGTGTGTGTGTGTGTGTATCTGTGAACAGCATAACTCAGAAACGGACAGTCGGATAAACACCAACTTGGTATTTAGGTTCAGTATCTTTCAGAGATGCGACACGAAGGTTTTCAAGAAAATCCCCCCACCCCAGATTACCCTTTACATGGAACATTTTTCGAAAATTTTAATTTTTCCAAAAATGGCTCTAACGATTTTGATTAAAATATCATATGTTTAAGATATTTTCATGACAAACGAAATGTATACCTCGAATTTTCTGGGAATGTCTCCAAAGTATTCTTCATTGTGAACGACTTTTGCATAAATGGTAAACCATAAGATATAGACAAAATTTTACTACACAAAAAATGTAGATCGCGTTAAAATACACAATTTATGTCATATACATTTTTTTTTTGTTGAGTGAACCCTTTTCGAGATATTGCTTGTTATTTCCTTAAATTTTCCAATACTTTTTCTCAAATGGGAATTCGTTATTTTTTTTTTTTTTTGATGTCCTGGACATACAAAGATAATGGAATGCGCCACATAGCAAGCAGCTCTATGAATATTTGACTATAGTTTAAAGCCTAGCAATGCCCCTTGCATCTACAAGAAAATTAGCAATAAGATTAACATCTCGATATCTCGATTTACATGAAGCATATGGAGAATAAGCGTTTGTAAAAATAGTTTGTACAAGAGTAGAGAAAGTCATGTGAGTGTAACACATCAAAATTTTTTTCTGTATAAATATGCACACCTGAAATTCACCAATCATGGTAACAGATAGATCTGACCACTGACGATGTGATATATACGACCCATGAGCGGTTCAGTTTGTCATAGGGAGTCATCAGGTAAGCATATGTTTCAATGACCCAGCATGGATTTCAAGTTAGAACAACATGTGTCAATTAGGTTTTGCATTCTTCTGAAAACTTCAGGAGCTGAAAAACTGTAAATAATATAGGAAGCATATGCAGACCAAGCTTTATCAAAACACGTGGTTAAGAATGGCATAACGTTTAAATTGGGATTTGGGATATCTGGGACAAAATTCGGATAATTTATGGTCACGCGCTTCTAAATATTGCACGGAAACTATAAAATACTACAGTAACGTCCTTAATGGAGCACAGCATTCACAGGAAAATGGCCACGAAGAGGCCAGAAATTGCTCGCAATGAATGGATTCTCCACCAGGATTCTCATTCAGCCATAGCAACACAAGAGGCAATCACTAACTATAGAGTGAAGTCATGCCGCACCCACCATATTCGCCGGATCTTGCACCCTGCGACTTCCAACTGTTCCCACGAGTTGAGACAGTATTCTATATCACAACACTGTGAGCGCCAAGTGATTGTAGTGTAAATTAGCATTATTGTATGACAATGATTTGAGATGTTTGTTAATTATAAGCATTGTTAGGAGATAAGTTTACACGGCCTCACTGAAACTGACAATAGGAGCGGGTAACAATGAAACAAGGGGGTGAGTTGTTTTATCAATTAGAAGGGACAAAAATGACGTCAGAGTAGCGCGCTTTTCTTTAGAAATGGAGGGAATATCTTCCCTAGGGCATATGTGTTCGTAATTTTGATTGGATAAAAATAGACGCTAATGTTGGCGCGTTTTATTAACCAATAGCAGCTCTGTTATAATGTTTAGGCATATCGGGGAGAGGGAGTATAAATTCTAAAGCCAGAGACAAGTATTGTTCAGTTCAACAGAATCATCCACGGGTTACACGTCGCGCAATTCTACAGAATCTCTCGCGTCGTAAAGTTAGTTACAAAGATGTTAAATACGCGAATTAATAATGTGCGGCAAATAAGTGATTATAGTTACATTCGAAAATATAACAGTTTCAGTCGGGCATGTATCAAGAGTAAATATGTGAAATTAATGAAATGTGACGGCAATAAAAGCGTAAAAACAAATTCTTTTATCAGTGTTATCTTTTAGTAACAACTCCTTTCCGTTTACACACCCTGTTTAAGAGATTTGCTCGACTGGGTAATAATAGCTAGCCGGAGGACAAAGAACTCAAAATTCAAAATAGTAAAACAATAACAGGCGCTCAGCAAATAAGATAACACGAACGATACCGCGACAGAGTGAAAAAGAAAACACTTTGTAGGTGCCATTTTCAAATGAATACTGAACTGAATAGTACTGTGTCAGGCATACTGAAGAGGATGTCAAACAAGGGCTTCTCTAAAAAAAAATAGTTTTATTTATGGACGCTCTTTAACTACTATAGCGTCCCATTCTATGTTAGGCGTGAAATACCGGGAATTTTGCTCGGAGGTCTCTTTATCATGCTTTTACGTGCCGTAAATCTACGACACGGGACCACCGACTTTACTTTGGGCCTTGATTTGTGGGATGGAATGAAATTTCTGACTCACCCCTACTTGCATTATATCGAGCTCCCTTCCGAAGGAAGCCATATTAGGGATTTTTACGCCCGAAAATATCCATCGCCCTCCGCTGGGTTTGAACCCGCGACCTCGGGAACTAGAGGCTAGCATGGTAACCACTACATCACGGAGGACTTCTGAGTGTTTTGAAAAGTGGAAAGAACGTTGGTGTAAGTGTGTAGCCTCAGGAGAAGGTTATTTTGAAAGCTTGTAATTGAATTAGTATGAAAAAACATTCATATCGTAAAACAATAAAAGATTTCCTGATATTTTTGACACACCTTTGTATATGAACGTTTTCATCAGTGACATGGAGACGAAGGTTAAAGTTATTACCGTCATCGAATGGAATAATAGTGTAGCATGAGGGTCGCTGTCGTTGTTTCTAAAGGTCCCCATATGGGCTGTGAGCTTCGGGGATACCTCATTCCACCAAGCGAATACTGGACCCATTTTTAACGTGGAGGCACCCAGCGGGCGGTATCCGTTGCCTCCAATATTAGGGTGATGAAGATGACGCTGGGACAAGAGGACCTACAGCTATTACTGCGAACTCCGAATTATGTTGTGCCTTGGGGATGCTTCACATAAATGTAGCATGAGGTTTGTGTATATTAAAAGAAAAAATAATAAAAGTTCTTAGATATCGTATTTATTTCTCTTTTTTATCATATTATATTTTCTCACCATAATTCAACGAAATATTGCCTTAACGGTAGCGAGAACAGAACAATTACTGTAGGCCTCCAACGAGAAAACGTTTGCGGCGTGCTCTACTCTCTGGAAGAGGAGAGGAGAATAGTACCACATGACACCTCATGATGATGTCATAAATAGATCTACTATCTACATTAAAACATCGCGCAACGTTAGTATTCCTGCGTGTTTCACTTTGAGAGGTATATGTTTTATAGTGATTTATAGTTATTTATAATGCATAGTAAGAAAAGAACTCTACACAGTCAACCTCAGAAACAGATGCTAACATTTTAATAATCTGTGACGAGGAAAGCAACAAAAGCAACTAGTCATTCAGCATTGTTAGCAGAAGAGCGTATGTTTTTTAAGAGGCTTTAAGTCTTGTGAATATGTTGAAAGTAGAGCCGTGCTCTTTCTCAGATAGCGCTAGAATTGTTGATGTCAACACATTCCTTACAGACATATTCTCGTGAGAGGAACACAGTATGTAGCTTGCAATGTACGCTGACAGAGGGTGGGTCTATATTTGTCAGTGCCAACACAAATAGCTGCGTTCCATTATGGACATGTATACATGCATGTATATGAGAACACGTGCCGTAACTTGCGAGATTAAGGATGTGGTTATAGGCATGATGGGACTCCATCTCACCAGTCCGTGGCTATTGAAAACTATATTCTCTGTACACACCAGGAAAACGGATAGGAAGCGGAGGACCTGGCTCGCGGCTTGCGAGATCTCCCGATTTTACGCCACTAGATTTCTTCCTAAGGGGCCATTTAAAGCAAGTGGCGTACAGATACGAACAGGAGATCCTTAACCAACTTCTGAGGTCGCAAATTCGTTACACTCCAGATGTTCTGAGTGGCAGATTGTCATTAGCGTCGCGCACAGACCGTATCAATAAAGGAAATCATCATTTCGAACAACTGCTTCGCTAAATGAAGAAGTTTCATCAATAAGCTCTATCTATAGTCTTGTGTAAGTGTCAGAAACGCGTTACCCAATGAATATTGAGAAGAAGTATTTTCGAGTTATGAGGATTGAACCTGCTTTTATTACCACTCGAAAGGGTAACTGAAAATGTACTTGATACCCAAAAATTCGATGTCGCGATTTCACAAAAAATACACGTTTTGAAACTCCCTTACTAAAATAGGTATTTTTAGAGAAAGGTCCGTGCTTATGTCTATGAACAGCATAACTCAAAAATCTGATGTATTACACTCACATGACTTTCTCTACTCTTGTACAATCTATTCTTACAAACGCTTATTCTCCACCTATTTCATAGTAATCGAGATAAATTATTAAACATCATAAAAATTGAGATCTTATAGCTAATTTTCTTGTAGGTGCAAGGGGAATATGGTAGGCTCTAAGCGATAGTCAAATGTTTTAAGAGCTGGTTGCTACGTGAAGCACTTCGTTCTCTTTGCATGTCCAGGACATAAAAAAACGTATAACGAATTCCCATTTGAAAAAATATAATTATTGGAAAATTCAAACAAATAACGAGGAATATTTCCGAAATGGTTCACTGGACAAAAAAATTATATGGTATAAATTGAGTGTTTTAACGAACTCTACATTTTTTGTGTAGTAAAACGTTGTCTGTCTCTTACTGTTTACCATTATGCCAAAGTCATTCAGAATGAAGAGGACTTTTCGGGACATTCCCAGAAAATTCAAGATATACATTTCATTTGCCATGAAAATATCTTAAACATATATTTTAATCAAAAGCAGTCCTCTTATTTGGATAATCTTGTACAACTGCTAAATGTTAAGCGATAGACGAAAACAGACTACAGAAAAATGTAGACCTTTATATGTATAAGGTGTAGTAAAAAGAAATCCATTATTTTTCCAATAGATGGCTTTAGTTATCTGTATCTCACGTTGTTAAGTCCGATCGGGTTACACTAGATGACATTAGAAAGATGAGAGCTTGTACTAAAACCCTGTTGCAACAGTTTGGTAATTGGTTGACTCAGTTTTTTTTGAGCGCGCGTCAAAGATGGACACTAGCAAAGAGAAAATAGCCATATTTTACAGTTTTTCTTCGAAAAAGGCAAAAACGCAAGCCAGGCGGCTGAAAATGTGAATAGTGTTTATGGTCCTGATACTATAACAGCCAATCCAATCACGCGCAATTTTGTGTTTCGTCGATTCCGTTCGAGTAATTTCGATGTCAAAGATGCACTATGCACTGGAAGGCCAATTGTCGAAAATATGGATAAAATCATGGAAATTGTCGCGTCCGACCGTCGTGTAAGGACTGTTTCGATTGCCTAAGAACCGTTTGGAACCATTTGAATGAGGTTGGATACAAAAAGAAGCTCGATGTATGGGTGCCACACGAGTTAACACAAAAAAACCTCATGAGCCGAATTTCCATCTGCGAATCGCTGCTGAATCGCAACAAAATCGACCCATTTCTGAAGCGGTTAGTGACTGGTGATGAAAAGTGGATCACTTACGACAACGTCAAGCGAGAACGGTCGTGGTCGAATCGCGGTGAGCCGGCTGAAACGGTGGCCAAGCCAGGAAAGTTTTGCTGTGTTTTTGGTGGGATTGGCAGGGAATCATCTACTATGAGCTGCTCCCCTACGGCAAAACTCTCAACTTAGAACCGCACTGTCAACAATTGGCTCGTCTGAAGGAAGCAATCGCCCAGAAACGGTCAGCTTTGGCCAATAGGAGAGGAATTGTGTTCCAGCAGGACAACGCCAGGCCACACACATCGATAGCGACTCGCCAGAAGCTCCGGGAGCTTGGTTGGGAGGTTCTAATGCATCCATCATATAGTCCAGACCTGGCACCAGGTGATTACCATCCGTTCCTGTCCATGGCGAACAGTTTTTCTGGTGAAAAATTCGCTTCAAGAGAGGCTTGTGAAAATAGACTGTCCCAATTGTTTGCCAATAGGGACGCGGACTTCTGTGATATAGGGATAATGAAATTACCCTCAAACTGACAGCAAGTTATCGAACAAAACGGCGCATATTTGATCTAAATCGTATCATTATAACTATGGTAAATAAGCCTTCAATTTCATGCCAAAATAATGGATTTCTTTTCACTACACCTAATATATATATATATATATATATATATATATATATATATATATATATAAATTATTTCAAATGAATTTTTGTGTCATCAGCCATTTCCGAGACATCCGTTGTTAACGGTTCAAATTGCTCAATACTTAACCATTCTTTTAGTCCTGTCGATAGTTAATTGTTTCTCAAGATGTCATGGTAAAACTTATCGAATTTTAAGGTCCAGTCCAGTTCTAAAACATCTGACAATTGCTATTACCTTTGCATCTATAACGAAATGTGTAACGCAGGTATTTCCGGAAAGGATCATCTGAATTAAAATTAATAGACAGGAAGATAAACTTTTGTAAGAATAACTTGCATACCCACCAATAAGTGTTAGAGGGTAAAAAAAAGTGGTATAGTGGCTACCATGCTAGGCTCTAGTTCCCGAAGTCGCGGCTCAAATCCGGTGGAGAGCGATGGATTTTTTTTTTCAGACGTAAAAATCCTTAGCATAGCTTCCTTCGGAAGGGAAGTAAAGCCAGTGGTCCGGTGTCGTAGATTTACGGCAGGTAAAAGAACCGCAAGCGCGAAAAAGAGGCCTCCGAGGAAAATTACCAGACTTTCACGTCCAATATAGAATGGGACGCTAAGGACTACAGAAGTTAAAGAGAGTCCATAAATAAAACTAAATTTTGAGGGTAGAAAAAGTAATGTAAATGTAACAAATCGGATTTTTAGAAAAGGTCTTACGGTGTGCGTGTCTTTGAACAGAGTAACTCAAAAAGAAAAGTCAGATAAATATCAAATTTGGTATTTGAAATTGCTATCTTCCAAGGATGCGATATGAAGGCTTTCAAGAAAATTTCCCACCTCAGACTACCCTTTATCTATACGTGGAACATTTTTCGAAATTTTAATTTTCTCAAAAATGGCTAACAATTTTGATTAAAATATTATACGTTTAAGATATTTTCATAGCAAATGAAATATATATATATATATATATATATATATATATATATATATATATGTATCTTTAATTTTCTGGGAATGTCCCCAAAAGTCCTCTTCATTCTGAATGACTTTCGCATAACTAGTAAGCCGTAAGAGATAGACAACATTTTTCTTCACAAAAAACGTAGAGCTCGTTAAAACACACAATTTATGTCATATGAATCTTTTTGATGGAGTGAACTATTTATTACTTTCTCTACTGCGTATAGTAAGTAGGGGAAGTACCTACTGTATTCCACCCAAAAATTCGATACCGAGATTTCACCGAAAACACATGTTTTGAGACCCCATGAATCCAAAAAAGCATTTTTGGAAACATGTCCGTGTGTGTGTCTGTATGTGTGTGTGTGAACAGCATAACTCAGGAACGAACAGTCTGAAAAACACCAAACTTGGTATTTAGGTCCAGTATCTTCCAGAGATGTGACACGAAGGTTTTCAAGAAAATACCCCCACCCCAGGTTACCCTTTACATGGAAAATTTTTCGAAAATTTTAATTTTCTCAGAAATGGCTCTAACGATTTTGATTAATGTCTCATATGTTTAAGATTTTTTAATGACAAATGAAATGTATATCTCGAATTTTCTGGGAATGTCTCCAAAAGTATTCTTCATTGTGAACGATTTTTGCATAACTGGTAAACCATAAAAGATAGACAAAATTTTACTACACAAAAATGTAGATCGCATTAAAATACACAATTTATGTCATACACATTTTTTTATTGCGAGAACCATTTTCGAGATATTGCTTGTTATCCCCTTAAAGTTTCCAATAATTAATCTTTTTCTCAAATGGGAATTCCTTATTCATTGTTTTGTCCTTGTAATGCAAAGAGAATGGAATACTCCACATAGTAAGCAGCTCTTAAAATATTTGACTATCGCTTAAAGCCTAGTTATTCCCCTTGCATCTACAAGAAAATTCCCAATAAGATTAGCATCTCGATTAACATGAAGCATATGGAAAATAAGTGTTTGTAAAAATAGTTTATACACAAGCAGAGAAAGTCATGTGAGTGTAAAACATGGGATTTCTTTTTATTTTCCAATACTTATACTTTTTATCAAACGGGAATCCGTTATTAATTTTTTATGTCCTGGACATCTAAAGAGAATGGAATACTCCACATATCAACCAGCTCTTAAAAGATTTGACTATCGCTTAAAGTCTACCATATTTTTCTTGCATCTACAAGAAAATTAGCAATAAGATAGTTTCTGCAAATGTTTATTTCTATTAACATGAAGTAGATGGAGAATAAACGTTTGTATAAAATATTTTGTTCAAGAGTACAGCAAGTCATGTGAGTGTAACACAGAAGTTTTTGTTCTTAATGTACTTAAACGTTGTTATGCTAAGTATAGCATAATTTGTTAATGTTGGTTTTCTTATTGCCGTTTTTTTGCATGCTTGGAAGATGCTGAAGTTAAACACTAGAGGTGTAGGGTGCATTGAAGCTTCGAAATGGATGTTTTCCAAACTTTGTCTTGTTACTGTGTAGTAAATTACACAATGGTTAACTCAAGCGTCAAGCCATCAAGGCTACCAAGAGCGCCATTAGAAGAGACGAATGTTTTCTTCAACACATAATCGTCCCTTACGATCGACCATTCACAGCACTTGGATGTGAATGCCAATCCACAAGCGATACACTTCCCAGTTGGAGTCGTTACCCCTATTCCTTTGCAGCGTTTTGTGCATTAACAAAATTATATGTCTAATGCACGCTTAAGTTTAATTTACGTGTGTTCTGGAGTATTAAATCTGCGTTTTAGAGGCGAAGTACCAACAATACTGTTAAGTTGACTAGTGTGACAAATGCGACGTCTATGTTTAGACAGATGTTCAGTAGAAAAGTACACTGACATGCATAAACAGTGGCCCGTTCCCATAGAGCACAATAGTGCTTTTCCCTCCGTAAGGCTTCCACTTTCAGCTAACCAGCATTTAACTCCACCCAGTCGTTATCGGCTCTCTATGTGACTGGCCTGAAAAACAATTCAGAGATAATAATCAACCTCTGACCAAAGTTATAATCGATGTAATATAAAGGTGTGATTCGGGTTTCGCCAATGTGAAAGAGCTTCATAACGATTGGTACACAAGCAAAGGCTAAACCTATACAGCATAATTCGGGTTTCTAGAGGAAGAGGGGAAGAATTATTTGCATGTCTCGTTAAACTGGATGAAGGCTACAACATATACACGAGAGCTTTCATCAGCGACATAGACGAAGTTTAAGTTATTACCACCGTTGAACGGCAATAAGAAGATGAAAATAAATTGTAAATGAAATGTTAATTAAAGTACAAGGATTAAGTGTATTAAAAGAACAACAAAAAAGAAAGACGAAGAAACATTCTTCATTTTTGCGTTTTTACTTTCTCTACTACATATAGTAAGTAGGGGAAGTATAGTATTTTTCACCCAAAAATTCGATACCAAGATTTCACCGGAAATATGTTTTAAGGCCCCCTGAAACCAAAAAAAGCATTTTTGGAAACATGTTCGTGTGTGTGTCTGTCTGTGAACAGCATAACTCAGCAACGAACAGCCGGATATAACCTAAACTTGGTATTTAGGTTCAGTATCTTCCAGAGATGCGACACGAAGGTTTTCAAGAAAATCCCCCCACCCCAAATTACCCTTTACACGGAACATTTTTCGAAAATTTTAATTTTCTCAAAAACGGTTCTAACGGTTTTGATTAAAAATCATATGTTTAAGATATTTTCATGACAAATGAAACGTATATCTCGAATTTTCTGGGAATGTCTCCAAAAGTAATTTCATTGTGAACGACTTTTGCATAACTGGTAAACCATATGAGATAGACAAAAGTTTACTACACAAACAAATGTAGATCGCGTTAAAATACACAGTTTATGTCATATACATCTGTTTTGTTGAGTGAACCATTTTAGAGATATTGCTTGTTATTCCCTTAAATTTTCCAATACTTATACTTTTTTCTCAATTCGTTATTCATTTTTTATGTCCTGGAAATGCAAAGAGAATGGAATGTTCCACATAGGAACCAGCTCTTGAAAGATTTGACTATCGCTTAAAGCCTACCATATTCCTCTTGCACCTACAAGAAAATTAGCAATAAGATTAACATCTCGATTAACATGAAGCATATGGAGAATAAGCGTTTGTAAAAATAGTTTGTACAAGAGTAGAGAAAGTCATGTGAACGTAACACATCAGATTTTTTTATTATATTATACTTTTGCCTCAAAATTCCCCGAAGCATTGTCTTAATGGCACATGGACGACTTTAGCTTGTAATGTTACAAATTAAATTAAATTGGGTTTATTTATGGACGCTCTTTAACTTCTGTGGTTCTTAGCGTCCCATTTTATATAGGGCGTGAAAGACCGGTAATTTTGCTCAGAGATCTCTTTAACTGGCTTGAGGTTGTTTTACGTGCCGTAAATCTATGACAAGGGACCACCGGCTTTACTTCCCTTCCGAAGGAAGCCATGCTAAGAGTTTTTACGCCCGAAAAAATGCATCGCTCTCCGCCGGGTTGGAACCCGCGACCTCGGGACTAGAAGCCAGCATGGTAACCACTACACCCCGGAGGACGACATTGTAATGTTATCCTTTGGTGGAGGTAGAGTATCCTGCTAATCCAATGGCTAGGCTTACGCTCGAGGACACCAGCAGAAAGGTACCCTGACAGCCGTTGCCGTGTGCAAGAACATTCGCACGAATTCACCAACGCTTGAGAGAGAATGGCGTATTTGAGAGGAGTACTAGGGATGTTGGGAGACCAAGAGCGGTACGAGGCACTGAGCTTGAAGAACGAGTTCTTCGTGCTGTGGATGCAGACCCATCACAAAGCACAAGACATATGGCTGTAAGGGAAGGAGTTAACCATATGACTATCTAGAGAATTTCGCATGAAAATCTTCTGTACGCGTATCACCTTCAACGTGTGCAAGGATTAAATGAGGCGGACTTTGAGCCAAGAAGACGTTTCTGTCAACGCATGTTACAGCAGTGCGCTGTGTTCATCAATTTCCTAGCCTGTATCTTATTCACTGATGAGGCTGGTTTTACTCGCGACGGCATCTTCAATTTCCATAACACTCATAACTGGGCATTTGAAAATCCCAATGAAGTACGACAGGACAACCATCTACAGAGGTTCTCTCTTAACGTTTGGTGTGGAATCATTCATGATCATCTTATTTGTCCCTACTTCTTCCCTCCGCGTCTGAATGGACAAACCTGTCTCCAGTTTCTCATCACTTAACTGATAATGTGCCTCTGGACATCATCCAACGATGGTGCTCCAGCTCATTTCGGTATGGTAGTTCGTAAGTTTTTGAATGATCGATTTCCGCAAAGATGGATTGGTCGATGGGACACGTTGCATGGCCTTCTTGATCGCCTGATTTGGATCCAATGGATTTCTTCGTCTGGGGACATTTGAAGTTCTTGGTTTATGCGACTCCTGTACCTGTTGTTGACATTTTGAGAGGACGTATCCAAACTGGATTTGACCAAATACGAAACACACCAGGAATTTTCAACAGAGTACGCCAGAGCATGGAACGCAGACTTACAAGAGGAAGCCCCTTCGAGCAATTTTGTAACTTTCGATTTTGTGTTGTAACTCTGAAATAAATGATTTTCAGACCCATGTTTATATGAATGTTTTTTTTACTTTTTTGATGTCAGGGACCTGTCCATCAATGTATATGGTACCAATAAAGATACATCCTGCATTATGGGTCACTTTTTATGCACTAAACCGATCTGTAAGTACCGCAATCCATTTAAATATAAACCTTGAAGAACAACACATTGCTCATCCAGAATGAGAAAACTCTTAACAGCACTGCACGTATTGCGTTAAATATGAGATCATTTTTACTTTCTCTACTACGTATAGTAAGTAGGGGAAATATTGTATTGCACCCAAAAATTCGATACCGAGATTTCACCGGAAATATAGGTTTTGAGACCCCTGAATCCAAAAAAAGCATTTTTGGAAAAATGTCCGTGTGTGTGTGTTTGTGTGTGTGTGTGTCTGTGTGTCTGTCTGTGAACAGCATAACTGAGAAACGAACAGTCGGATAAACACCAAACTTGGTATTTAGGTTCAGTATCTTCCAGAGATGCGACACGAAGGTTTTCAAGAAAATCCCTCAACCGCATATTACCCTTTACATGGAACATTTTTCGAAAATTTTAATTTTCTCAAAAATGGCTCTAACGATGTTGATTAAAATATCATATGTTTAAGATATTTTTATGACAAATGAAATGCATATCTCGAATTTTCTGGAAATGTCTCCAAAAGTATTCTTCATTGTGAACGACTTTTGCATAACTGGTAAACCATAAAAGATAGACAAAACTTTACTGCACAAAAAATTTAGATCGCATTAAAATACACAATTTATGTCATATATATTTTTTTGTTGAGTGAACTATTTTCGAGATATTGCTTTTATTCCCTTAAATTTTCCAATACTTTTTCTCAAATGAGAATTCGTTATTCATTTTTTTGTCTTGGATGTGCAAAGAGTATTAATCTGTGGCAACGAGAATGGTGCTGCATATAGCAACCAGCTATTAAGAGATATGTCTATGCTTAAAGGTTACTGTATTTCTATATTGCCCTTGCAAATACAAAACAAGGGGAACATAGTACGCCTTAAGCGATAGTCAAATATTTTTCGAACTGGTCGCTATGTGTAAAATTAATTCTCTTTGCATGTCAAAAGATCGTTTCTGCAAATGTTTATCTCGATTAATATGAAATAGATGGAGAATAAGAGTTTGTAAAAATAGTCTGTACAAGAGTAGAGAAAGTCATGTGAGTGTAACACATCAGATTTTGTATGGTAGTAAACGTGATTGAAGCATGAATGTTACATTTCTCAGAATAGACTGAGTCCAGAGCTAATGTTCTAACAACCTAATGTATATCGACTTATTTGATGAATGGGGAGGAGTTAGCCGAGGTATTCGGACATGAATGGTTCAAAATGCATGGAATACCTTAACTGAGATGGTGCATTCAGTCAAGTACGCTTGCTGTGGAAATCTGTGTTACTGTAAGAGGCGGAATTGCTGCGCGTAATTCTAACTGGCTTGCTAGCTATCACGTCGCCTTAGTGGAATATAGGGGTAACGTTGCCCATACACACATTCCGAACAACTCTGGCCCCCATTTCGTATTAAAACAGCGAAATTAAACATTTGTCACTTCAGATTTTATCATTTTTGTAAGGAGTTAAGTGTGATTTTATATAATAAGAAATGCTGAGACTTAGCTTACAACAATAGTTAAGCAACTTATAAAAAACCCTTGGGAGAGGTAACTCATTGGTCATGTATTCCCCTCTCTAACTGCCTTGGGCGGGCATGCCTCTCCTACTCTGAATCGCTGCTTACGCACCACTTTTATTTTACTCTCACAAAATCGTTTATCAGTTAATCACACCACTGTTGTAACTATCCAAGTGTGGAGGCTGGACTAAAGACACAAGAACATTGCAACAAAAATGCTTTGTTTGTAGATTGCTGTGACAGGCCACACAAAGAGCAAGATCCAGCGGGTGTGAAAGTTATATGTTTGCATATAACTAGCGATAGCATTTCACATCCAGCGGTATTATAATGGGATGTCTTCCAAAAGTTAACTCACACTTTTTAGGGTATTTCATAGCCCTTACTCTCCATCTATCTCTTCAAGGAAGAAGTTCCTCGTTAATTGATTTTCAGAATACAGATTATTTCAATTGAAGTTTTACATAGAAAACTAGCGGCTTTAAATTTTTACAGGGAGACCTATCACACATCATCATCTCGAAACTCTGCTCTTTAACATACCCCTTAGTTTTTGAGTTATCACAATGTAAACAAGATCCTATTAAATTTTTCTGCACTATAAAATTACTGTGTTCACAACAGTGACGTGGCACTTGTTTCCCGCATATCAGCCCACTTCCTATTTAAGACACTCTTTTGGGTAACTCGATAGCTAAAGGCAAAAGACAAATATTTTGGGGCGATTTTTCCCTTCTGAATACTTGCTCCGAGGAATTTTATTTAGTTATTATAATATAATTTAGAATAACTTAATAAATCTACTGTAAAATCACGCAATTAAAGTCTGAAGCACAACTATCATACAACCAAGTAATATTAACATTAGTTTGCTAGAAATATTAGTTATGACAGGTTTGTAATCTTGGAGACCGATAACACAAGTTGACTACGCTTCACTATATACACTGACTCGTTCCTGCATACTGCATTGGGGAACACTCAGTCCATCAAACGTGTAATTAATCTGAAAGCACTGCATTCCATACTTTTGGTACCGAAAGTTATAAGCTTACAAAATTATCTAAAATATACTGCATGTATGTTGTAAAAAGTTTAAAATACGCTGTGTAATTTCGAAAATATACACTAAACATACACTACAATTTTTACCTTTTCTACTACGTATAGTAAGTAGTAGAAGTACTGTATTCCACCCAAAAATTCGATACAGAGATTTCACCGGAAATATATGTTTTGAGACCCCCTGAATCCAAAAAAGGCATTTTTGGAAACATGTCCGTTGTGTGTGTCTGTGTGTGTGCCCTTGTAAATATATTTTCCTTTTACATCTACAAGAAAATTAGCAATAAGATAGAGTCTGCAAATGTTTATCTCGTTTAACACGAAGTAGATGGAGAATAAGCGCTTGTAAAAATAGTTTGTACAAGAGTAGAGAAAGTCATGTGAGTGTAACACATCAGAATTTTTTTGTCCTGGTAATACAAAGAGAATGGAATACTCCACATAGCAACCAGCTCTTAAAATATTTGACTATCGCTTAAAGCCTAGCAATTCCCCTTACATCTACAAGAAAATTAGCAATAGGATTAACATCTCGATATCTCGACTAAAATGTAGCATATGGAGAATAAGCGTTTGTAAAAATAGTTTGTACAAGAGTAGAGAAAGTGATGTGAGTGTAACACGTCAGATTTTTACAGTCATTTTATTAAAATTAGTAATATGGAACACCCATCTTTGTCTTTATATACAGCAGCTATCGCAAATAATTTGTGATTCATAAAACAAGATCGCCGAGATGTACGTACGTGTCCCGCCACTATACAGCTCTGCTAGGAAGCCAGTGCCCGCACTACGTTTCTTTCTTGTTCCCGGGCTCGCCTGCCCTGAGTGATTACGTCACAGGGCAAGTTAGGACGGTGACTGCTCTATTCATTAAGTTTATGTCTCCTCTTATTCGATAGAAAAGACGTGTATAACACAATTCGCAAATTGTGATTTTTACGAGCTATGCTCGTGATGAAAATTTCACGAGTATAAAAAGTCCCATGATCCACAAGATGCGTACATGCATTCATTTACAAACCATAATCAAATTCACAATAAACAGTTTTGAGAAGACTAAATAAAAACATATTATGAGATTTAAGTTTAGACCCTGTATTGAGCATAATCAGTTGAATAGCATACACGCGTGTCTTAAAGAAGGAACTTCAGTTTAAAACACCGAATTTGAAAAAAGTCTGTACTTCTCGCACTTGAAACAATTTAGCTATGCTATGTTATGGTTGTAAACAAACTTTATAACTTACCTGAACATTCAGAATGAAAAGGAAATTTAGTTTTAATTGCAGTGGTAGTATCTTTAAATCATATAGATTTTCTAAGGTAATTTATTTTTGAGGAAGTGTACTTACGTGTTTATGTGAGACAGTGCATCAAGGGTGCAGTGTGCTACTGATTTCTAACATCAAATCGAATACTTACCTTTAAAAATAGCTAGCAAACGCCGCCAAAAAACTAAATTCTACATATTCTTTCTGTGTAGTATTCAGATTTACTATATACATTGCATCAACACATGCTTTAAGATGTAGGGTACAACGATGGTGATATTCTTCAATCCCGATGGCAAGCTGCAAAATTATGTGGTAAGCGTCAGTAACAGTCAGTCATGGGGCATGCCCTACTAAGAATAGATTTTTATGATATGAGGATGGAATTTTTACAGCAGTAAAGCTACTAGTTTAAACTAGAATCTTTCGGTGGAAGAATTCAAGAGAATTTCGCATCAGCGAGTGCAACTGCAGAAGAACCAAACGCGTGTGTATACTAAGGACATAAAATGTTTACCCTGTCTACTGAATTTGCACAGCCACGGTTTAAGACTTTGAAAGTTTAATTAAATTTTGAGCAAAAAAATAATTTTTTATACAGGTGACCAATCTCTCGTGATACCTACTCCTCTTTCCTCCGTCTCGACAATCAGATGGTTGTTTTTCAAGGTCATGGTAATGATGCTTCCATTGGCGCTCTTGGAGGTGTGGTTTGGCATACTGCCGGCGGAGGAGGCGCCACCGTAGCTGAGGTGGGGTGAGTGTGACGGTATGTCCTCCAGTTCTTCTGCTGGCGTCACCGAAAATTGCGACTCGCTCGTCTTCAACTGCAGGTTTCAGTCGATTCCCCAAACAAAACAAAAAATAATGCATTAATCTTTTGAGTCAGAACTATGATCCTTGTTTTAATATTTGCTTAAAGTGTTGGAGTTTTATTTAGAAGTCAATAAAAACTGTTTAGTTTAAAATATGAGTAAGAATAATAAACATAATATAAATTAAGTGTAAAATTAATCTTATTTTATATTTAATACCTATACTAAATAACTTGCTTAACGAATATACAGCAGGTATTTCAATTTGAAAAATTAAGTATATAAACTTATCATAAATGTAAGATTGAGCCAATTATAGGTATATATATATTGTATTATTGTCATTTTAACAGTGAATCTTTGTAATTAAACATAATTAATGCTACCTAACCTCAAAAACATATACGTTGTGTCAACGAAAAAAATTTAGGCTGCGCAAATTCTTGAGGTCTGATAGTCTATGAAAAACTAAAAATAAGTAGAAACAGTAACCAGCTCTATTTTTTACTTGAATATGAAGAACGAAGCAGTAGGGCAATGTGAACTAAAGTATGCACATTCTCTTGATTCTTCCATATCTAAAGAACATTCGTTCAGTATTTAACAAACCAAAGATGTACCGGGAAAATGGAGGAAGAAGCTGGTAATTACTTCATGGAAATGTATTTTATTCCAGAAGAATTTTCGAGAGGATAGTATATTTACTATGAATTTAAAGGAAACATCAGAATTCTCGTATTTGCAAAAACACCTTAGTCAACATGCAAGAAATTCGAATGAAGAACTATTTACAGCAATTTTGCACCAAAAATTACTTGAAATACCTAAACGTGACGAAAAAACATATGTTTTCATTAGAAAGGAAGGTCATTCTGTGAAGAATCTATATACAAGGAAATTCCATCATTCAAATCTTGTTTTAGTCCTTATTTTCGTTCACTGAATAGATTAAGTATAAGCATGATGCATTAGTATTACTATTACTTGACTTTCACAAGATTAAAATTGGCTGGCCCCGTAGCTCAGTTGGTGAGAGGGGTCCTGAGTTCGATTCCCGGCTGGGGGTGGGACTTTTTCTCCAGCCAGGATTATTCCCGGTCTTGTCCAGAGCTTGGAAGTATGATTTAGTGATTAAAAAAAGAAAACAAAAAATGAAAAAACCCAACGACAAGAGAATACGAGTTAACACCATTGCCATAGGTTAACACCATTCCAAAGCAAATGGCCGCCGATAATACAATGTAGTTAAAGCCGGGATATAAATGGATTTAAAAAAAGATTAGAATTGCTTAGTGCTGTAATAAGAAGGTGATTTGAACCATGCTAAGGGCTTTAATTATTATAGGATGCTACTAGGGTGGTAATCAAGACCTTATTTATTGTTATGAAAATGCAAGTGTATTTAATTTTTGTTGTAGGTATTTTATTCAAGCACTAATGGCTAATACGTGGGGTATACTGTTGCAGATGCGTCCTAAAACAGACTTCTCATATCACGAAACTTAAATTCGAAGTCTATACTTTATTTCGGCTTATTTATGTATTGAATATTCACGGCTACAATAAGAACGAAACGTACTTGCATTTTCACAAAAACAGATTCATATTTATATTAATTATCCTGTGTAGCTGTGAAGAAAGCGGGCTTAAAAGATACCTACATGAGGCTGTTTGTCGACAGGAGATACTCCGATCTCCAGCCCAGAGCAGTATTCCCTAATGAACAGTGCTCGTCAGTATATCTGCTCATCTATGAAGTGGATGTATTCTTTGGATTTTAAATTAATTCTCAAATCCTTAAATGTAATGATAATCTTACAGTGTAAACATTGTGGCATTATGTATGACATGCCGGTTTCTTATTTGTGGCTAACAGTAAAAACAAACCGATTTTTTTTCTCTCATTATTCAAAATATATTAATGTGAAAGCGTGCTGAAATACCTTTACCTTTGTTTGACCTCCCCCTCACAAAAAAGACCGGATATCACTGAAAATTACACAACTGCGCCTTCCTGAGATTTTCCGAGCCTCGAAATTGTTTTTATTTTCAGCGCCCCCTAGTGCATGCTTGCAACAAGACAAATGTGGTGAAGAAGTTGCCTAAGTATAAGGGGTTTGCAGTAAAGGGATTAGGGCTAGACTATGCAGAGATTAAATCTAAAGCATGCTATTTAAACATCTGTGGCTCTTCTAGGAGGTTTCTAATAAAATGAGCAAATGTTATTCTTACCTGGATACAGGAAATCTCTGGAATAGTGGTCAAAACCAATCAATTTCCCACTTGGGAATGTACTGTCATTTCCATTGCAAGGACTTGAATCTGGATTTGAAACCTCAGCTGTGATAGAAGGTATTTCATTCGAAATACTTTGAGATATATTACTTTAATACCATAAATAATTATATTAAGTATGTATTTTCATTGTATAGAATAACGAACTAATTTCGAGATTGCGAAAGAAAACAAATTCTAGTATTATTATCTAACAGACACTGTTTCTTAAATGGCGAACTAGTTTCGATATAGGGAAAGAAAATTAATCCTAGTATGATTCATCTAGCAGGCACGTTTACTTGTGCACCGTGAAAACAACAAGTTGTAATCCAAAAACGTTTGCTTTCCACCTCTGGATTATCTTGTAAATGTAATTAGAAGGGGAATTTTGTTTTCTCCTATACGGCATGCAATGAAAGAAGAACATAGTAGCCGTAAATTCATGTGTTATAGAGTCGGTGGCTACTCAGCATTGTAATGCATTTGAGGAGTTAAGATAGATAACGATCCGTAGATTATGATAGCCAGCATTCTAGTTGGGGAAGGCGATGACCACATCATATCCCCGTATCGGCTGGATGATTGTCCATCTCTGTCTTACGCTTGTGTGCGTGAGGTCGGCAGCCGGGTTGAAGGACCAAGGCCCACAAGGGCTGTAGTGCTACAGATTTTACTTTATATATTGCGATGATAACGCACGTGGCTGTGTTCACATCGGTAATCTAATAATCACATGGAAATTTAAAATACATTAGGAATTCTGTGAGAATAGACAATATAGTGTTGATAGATCGGGATTTTGATAAAGAGAGTCTGTCTGTGAACAGCATAACTCTGAAACGAACAGTCGGATAAACACCAAACTTGGTATTTAGGTTCAGTATCTTCTAGAGATGCGACACGAAGGTTTTCAAGAAAATGCCCGCGACCCTAGATTACCCTTTACATGGAACATTTTTTGAAAATTTTAATTTTCTCAAAAATGGCTCTAACGTTTTTGTTTAAAATATCATATGTTTAAGATATTTTCATGACAAATAAAATGTATATCTTGAATTTTCTGGGAATGTCTCCAAAAGTATTCTTCATTGTGAACGACTTTTGCATAACTGGTAAACCATAAGAGATAGACCAAATTTTACTATACAAAAAAGTAGATCGCGTTAAAATACACAATTTATGTCATATATTTTTTTGTAGAGTGAAGCTTGTTATTCCCTTAAATTTTACAATACTTATACTTTTTCTCAAATTCGTTATTCATTTTTTTTGGTCCTGGTAATGCAAAGAGAATGGAATACTCCACATAGCAACCAACTCTTAAAATATTTGACTATAGCTTAAAGCCTAGCAATTCCCCTTGCATCTACAAGAAAATCAGCAATAAGATTAACATCTCGATATTTCGATTGAAATGAAGCATATGGAGAATAAGCGTTTGTAAAAATAGGTTGAACAACAGTAGAGAAAGTCATGTGAGTGTAACACATAAGATTTTTTTGGATTCAGTGCACCTCAAAACATATATTTCCGGTGAAATCTCGGTATCCAATTTTTGGGTGGAATACAATACTTCCCCTAATTACTATACGTAGTAGAGAAAGTAAAAATCTGATGTGATACATTCTCAAGACTTTCTATATCCTCTATCGTTTATTTGTAGGTATATAAAGTATTCTTACTAAAGCTTGGTTTTATATCTACTGCATTTTAATCCAAATAAACCTTCGGATGCTATACTCTGGCCTTAAAATTCCATACTGTTTCCATGCAATCGAAAGCATGTAAATTATTACTTTCACTATTTACATAAAATATAATTAAACTGTATCTTAAAATATAAAAGATTTCTGTGCATCATATACTAAAACGTAGAAAAGTAAGCTAAATTTAAGCTAATGGGTTCATATCCTATTTATAGATTATACTCTCTCTTTTCTAATGCCCAACTGATTGTTGAAAGGGCTTAAAGAGAAGGACCAAGAAATGAACAATTCGAACCTTTAGTAATGGATATCTCAGAAATGGCTTATGCCACAAAATTTTTTTTAAACTAAATTGTGTTGTATTTTAAAGAGATCTGCGTTTTTTGTGTAGCACGTTTTCGTCTATCCCTTAACGATTACGAGTTATACAAGATTATACAAAATTCCTTCCGAATTAAAAGGACTTCATAGGAGCATTCAAGATATACATTTTCTTTGTTATATAAATATATTTTATAGATGATATTATAAGTTATTAGAGTCATTGTTTATATGAGGCAGGTAACTCTTTCTGCCGCACGTTTAGGCGCAATATGACGCAGCCACGCTACGTCCTCCAACAATGAAGCAATACCTTTGCCTCACGGTTGCTGCTTGTCTCCTCCCAGTTGGTTCTTCTTTTGCCACGGCTGCTCCAGCATGAAACCTTAACCTTAGGGTATGCGTGGGTGTGTACAGAGAAACACACAAACGCTGTCTTGGAACACTTTTATTCACTATTTAAAATAATACTGCGGTTTGCCGATCACTATTAAATGCATACAAAGTTACTTTGTCTTTACCAAGACCGAAGAATATTAACTACGGCTAAGCGTTCTACCCTCTAGCATGTTCGCCACCAATCTTCTCCACACGACGAGAATGTCGTCCTACACTCACCAGGCACTCAGGCAGACTGATCTACCCACGCTACTACAAGGAAAACCAACGCCTCAAATTCCCCTCTCTCACCTCAAACTTAGCGTCATGATGCTTAGAGTGGCCTTCACCAGGCTAAGTGCAGCTGTACTCGGCTGTTTACCAGGAAAAACTTGCTTCAATAGTATTTACCCTTTCTAACTGAGGCTGGTCCCTAATTAACAAAACTGTGCCTGTCTGGTCTTTCTGTCGCTTATACAGTCAACAATTTTCACAATGCTTCTCCTTTTTATACATACACTGATTTCAAATATATTATTACTTATTTTATATCGCTATCCTTCTCGAATATTATGATAATTATTGCCTTTATAATTCCGGCTTCAAGATGATATTTTAATCAAAGTTATTAGAGTCAATGTTTAGAAAATCAAGCATTTAGAAAAATCTTCCATGTTAAGGTTAGTTTAAGGTGGGGGAATTTTCTTGAAAACCTTCGTGCCACATCTGTGGAAGATACTGAACCTAAATACCAAGTTAGGCATTTATTCGACTTTTAGTTTTTGAGTTATCCTGTTCATACACATACACACATACATACACGAAAGAGATCTTCTTCTAAAATCTTTTTTTTATTCAGGGACCTCAAAACGTGTATTCCCGGAAAATTCGTGATATGGATTTTTAATGGAATGTGAGACAGTATTTTTAACACTTAAATGATTTCAGTCAAATTATATAATATGTAAATTCAATAACAGCCCGCCTTAAAGCAATATGTGTATGTAACAATATATAAAAAGTGTATATTACAGTCATTGTATATGTTTATATTATTGTATACATGTGTAATAATGTTATGTGAATTTATTACGTAATTTAATAATGTAGGAGCTGTGAGAAATAGGTTCAAAAGTTGCTAACTTTGAGGTAACGATGAGGTAACCTTGAGGCAATAATGAATTTGAAAGTTTAACAATGCTACTTGTAATTCTTGGAAACAAAAATGCAATTTTTGTGGCAGTTTATAAAATAGCCAATCAACAACCATAAAAAGGATTAGTTAAATGAAGGTAATCTATTGAATTAGGATTAGCCATTCAGAAACTAAAATGGAGCAAAATTTACAAATTCAGTTGTCAGTTGCTGGTAGACAGTGTTTCTAACCGGACGCGAGATTTAGGTAATACGTATTCAGTGTGAGACAAAAATAGTTTACGTGTTAAAAATGGTTCAGAGTGGGTGGTTCCTGGGGATTGAACCCAGAACCTCAGAATGCGAGTCGCACACGTTATCGCTGTGCCATATTGACCGGTATCATGGAAGTGCAATATTTTTGTGTCCAAGAGAATGACAAGTAAAATATCTCAGAGCTCTCTTTCTCTATATTAGTGAAGTGTTATTTAAATTGTGTCAAGCATTAATAAAAGGAGTGAAGTAAAATTATAATCCGTGTAAGCCTACATTCTTCAGTCGCACCACTCCCTGCTACGACATTCATGTCTCTAAAAAAAATATAAATACTGACGCAGCCGAGGCAAACATAAATATATAATATTTAAAGAAACAGTCAAAATTACAAGGTTAATATTTTTAAACTTGGGGAAAATGCCACCGGAAAGTACATTTGGGGCGAAGGCTACCGGAAACTTTTTATCATACGTGCAGTTGCAACTACTTCAAGTTCGGCTCCCCAACAATCGAACTACAATACAACTCCTACTTCAAATCGGCTTTCCATACGTAGCAGCAACAACCTCCTTGAAATTGGCTTCCAAAGCGTGGAACAAATAATACAATAATACACCTTCTCAAATTGGCTTCCATACGTGGGGCAGAAACTAATCTGCATAAAATGCATTACCAGCTAATCGGTATGTGGTAGAGAAAGTAAAAATTCAATGCGATTTACCCAATTGTGCTTTATTATGTATGCAGGTAGCCCGGAAAAGCAAAGCATTGCTAATCACCTTTGAGGTGTATATACGTGATATTGGAGAGCGCCTTATAGGCTTGCTGGCCGGGTTACTTGAATCAAATGAAAAGTTCTCCTGTGCGTACATCCATTTCGCCATGGCAGCTCAAGCGATAAGAGCATCGGTACGGAAAGCATCTTTTGTTGTTTGAATTCAATTTTCCAAAATGAGAACAAGCTTCACGGAACGCATCGCCCCAAATCCTTTTTCTCATAGCAACAAAGAAACTGTAATAATGTTTGGCGGCGACTGAGTTCTAACATTTTCTAATGACAGCCAACTCCCCATACAAGGTGATATGTATGAGCAAATGACTGCAGTTGCCCAAGTTACAGTTTCAATCACTTAACTCCCTCCGATTTTGGTGGCCATCTCCCACTACACCAAACTATCAGCTATGAAATACAACCGTGGAGTAATTCAAACCTTCGACTACTGCTGTCAACCGCTCCGGTTAGCGTGGTAATATTTCTGTACTTTTCATGTTATGATCAGAATGCCCTCTGATCTCATTCCCGTTATTATAATAATTACATACCATAATATACGGTGACATTTAACCCAAATTTAGTTTTAAAAATTTACATAGATTTGTAAAGATGCCACAAATATGTGACATCAACTCAGAGAAAGTTTTTTGTGGAGGAAATAATGTGATAGCGGTGTAATATAATTAGAATTGCCGTTTTTTTCTGCATTAGAAATATTTTCAACCATATTATTACTTTCTCTACTACGTATAGTAAGTAGGGGAAGTATTGTATTCCACCCAAAAATTCGATACAGAGATTTCACCGGAAATACATGTTTGAGACCTCCTGAATCCAAAAAAACATTTTTGGAAACATGTCCGTGTGTCTGTGAACAGCATAACTCAGAAATGAAGAGTCGGATAAACACCAAAATTGGTATTTAGGTTCAGTATCTTCCAGAGATGCGACATGAAGGTTTTCAAGAAAATCCCCCCACCCCAGATTACCCTTTACATGGCAAATTTTTCGAAAATTTTTATTTTCTCAAAAATGGCTCTAACGATTTTGATTAAAATATCATATGTTTAAGATATTTTCATGACAAATAAAATGTATATCTTGAATTTTCTGGAAATGTCTCCAAAAGTGTTCTTCATTGTGAACGACTTTTGCATAACTGGTAAACCATAAGAGATAGACAAAATTTTACTATGCAAAAAGTGTAGATCACGTTAAAATACACAATTTATGTCATAAACATTTTTTTTGGTGAGTGAACCATTTTCGAGATATTGCTTGTTATTCCCTTAAATTTTTACTTTCTCTACTACGTATAGTAAGTAGGGGAAGTATTGTATTCCACCCAAAAATTCGATACCGAGATTTCACCGGAAATATATGTTTTGAGACACCCTGAATCCAAAAAAAGCATTTTTGGAAACATGTCCGTGTGTGTGTCTGTGTGTCTGTGTGTGTGTCTGTGTCTGTCTGTGTGTGTCTGTGCACAGCATAACTCAGAAACGAACAGTCGGATAAACACCAAACTTGGTATTTAGGTTCAGTATCTTCCAAGGATACGACACGAAGATTATCAAGAAAATCCCCCCACCCCAGAGTACCCTTTACATGGAACATTTTTCGAAAATTTTACTTTTCTCAAAAATGGCTCTAACGATTTTGATTAAAATATCACATATTTAAGATATTTTTATGACAAATAAAATTTACATCTTGAATTTCCTGGGAATGTCTCCAAAAGTATTCTTCATTGTGAACGACTTTTGCATAACTGATAAACAATAAGAGATAGACAAAATTTTACTACACAAAAAATGTAGATCGCGTTAAAGTACTCAATTTATGTCATATACATTTTTTTGTTGAGTGAACCATTTTCGAGATATTACTTGTTATTCCCTTAAATTTTTCAATACTTATTTTCTCAAATGGGAATTCGTTATTCATTTTTTTGTCTTGGATATGCAAAGAGTATTAATCTGTGGCAAAGGAAATGGTGCTGCACCTAGCAACCAGCTATTAAGAGATATGTATGTGCTTAAAGGCTACTGTATTTCGAAATTGCCCTTGTAAATATATATTCCCCTTACATCTACAAGAAAATTAGCAATAAGATATTCTCTGCAAATGTTTATCTCGATTAACATGAAGTAGATGGAGAATAAGCGTTTGTATAAGTAAGTTGTACAAGAGTAGAGAAAGTCATGTGAGTGTAACACATCAGATTTTTCAATACTTGTTTTCTCAAATGGGAATTCGTTATTAATTTTTTTGTCTTGGATATGGAAAGAATATTAATATGTGGGAAAGGGAATGGTGCTGCACCTAGCAACCATCTATTAAGAGATTGTATGTGCTTAAAGGCTACTGTATTTCCGAATTGCCCTTGTAAATATATAATCCCCTTACATCTACAAGAAAATTAGCAATAAGATAGAGTCTGCAAATGATTATCTAGATTAACATGAAGTAAATGGAGAATAAGCGTTTGTCAAAATAGTTTGTACAAGAGTAGAGAAATTCGTGTGAGTGCAACACATCAGATTTTTCAAGTTCTGATACAAAAATGAACCACTTATCTAAGCAAATTATTTGGAGCACTCCAAAGCTAATCTTTAATTTCATTTAGATTTTAACAAAATTCGAAGTGTATGGACAGATACTTTTAAAACTCGTATGTAGAAAGTTTAGTATCTGTAAGTGTAGCAGTTACCCTAATAATCATCAATGATTAGCTTAAAATATAAAACAGTGTTAATTTTGTACCGATTTTAATCAAGTTTGAAAAGCCCCGACGAATTTTATTTAAATTCATATCCACATAAAATTAAGATTCCATACATGCAGCAGCTTGCAAGCTGTTGCTAATGACGGGACAGAGAAGGAGAACTAAATTACATTTTACAGTAGTGAATACATTTACAAATGTAAAACGCAGCCATATCCAACTATTGCATCGTTGTGCAATTGTGTGTTAGAAACAGAGTAGAGGCTGAAATTTAATCTGACGACTAGGGCCCGGATTTTTAGGTGGAATAAACCTTCATTTTAGGTTTCTTATATGCTTAAACTAGTTTTTTTTTAGGTTTTTCGTGATTAAATTAACCTTTTTCTTTTGTTTTGCTGTGGATAAATAGAGGTATCAATAATTTTGCTTTTATGATAGTTGTTAGATTTATTTTTTGGCTTGCCGTAGATGGTTACATACATTCTCAAATTTTCTGACGTAAACGATTTCCTACTATCACATAACACATTCTTGATTGTAGAAAAGGTTCTATCAACGGAACATGACGCCATTGGAGCTTAGAATATAAATGGTAGTGCAGCAGGTTCTAGGGGTAGTTTTCCTGTATACTTTTTTCCCTGCAATACTGAATTGATGATTTTCATATCTTCGAAACCAGGATTTCGTTGAAGAATCTTCTGGAACTTCGAAGATTGACAGATGCCCTTACTTGGCTCATCTTTGCCACCTATTTTTGGGTACTAAAAGTTGGGGACGCAGTGAATCTACAGGCCTTCCAGATATTTATCCGGAAGGAACGTGGGAGTTGGACAAAAGGACCACTTTGGCCTTGGATCTCCCGCATTTAAGGAAGCTCTAGGTGTCCACTGCAGGAGGGCATATGATAAGAATAGGGATAAGAAGAAGAAGAAACAAAAGAGCTCTATCCTTCTTGTGTAGTATTTTCATATTATCCTAAAACCCATCCCAAAATAAAGTAAATAAATAAATACATTGCAGAAAAATTAAAAAAAAAGAAAAAAAGAAAAAAGTTGTAAAGGTCAAATTCACACCTTTATGCTATAAAAAGAAAGAAAGAGTAAAAAAGAAGTAAAAAAAAACACCACCTCACAAAAAAAAGAAAAAGAAAGAAAAACAAAAGAACATGCAACTCCCACTGGTCCAGGTATTTCTTTACTGGAAGCATTACTAATGATATCTAGATCATATTTCAGTGGCAAAGTTGTACTTTCCAACCGGAGAATAGCTTCTCTATAAAACAAAAATGTGTCTTAATGTATGCAAGGGAAGCGGCAAGAGTGGGGCACTCGAGTGATTTCTTAGCCTTGGCAATGCAGGAAGCTTGTGTTTCATCCCATTCATTCACAACATTTTTAATGTTTTCAAGTGCTCAGATTAGTAAATGGCAGCAGACAGCCAAGATCCCCAGCGGGTAAGTATTGGTTCAGATGGAAGAGGGTTTACTGGTACTTTCTCTTTGAACAATTGTATACGTGTTGGGGCTTTTAAGAAAACCATCTTGACCAAAGATATCAGGCTGTACACGTCATCGAAGTGGCTTCTAATCTCCTTCGCAAGGCGGTGTAGCCGTGGGCCATGCATGTAACATGGGTCGGGTGGAAGGACTGAAGTGTGAATCTGCAGCAATCCACTTTTTCAATAAATGTGGTTTAGGCAAAGTTTCACTATACAACAATTACATTAGAAAAGTACTCTCGGTGAATGATTGGTGATCCCGTTACACAGGTAACGCTCCTCCTGACCTTTCAGCTGCATCCGGGTGTCACCACGTCACATATGCTGCATTTAACTGTAGTAACTTGAACTATCTACTGTCTATAAATACTGGAAATAATTTTTCAATGAGTTTCAATCCGAAAATAACATTCTTCATTTCGAAAAAGGGAAAACAGCTATTTAGGTTGAGGTAGTATTTTTAACACTTGAATAATTTCAATTAAATTATATAATATGTAATTTCAATAACAGCCCGCCTTGAAGCAATATGTATGTAATAATTTATAAAATGTATGTAACAGTCATTGCATATGCTTATATTATTGTAAACATATTCAATAATGTTATGTGAATGCATTACGTAATTTAATAATGTAAGAGCTGTGAGAATAATAAGTTTAAAGGTTGCTAACAATGAGTTAACCTTGAGACAATAAAGAGTTTGAGAGTTTAAATGCTACTAGTCATGATTAGTGCAGCAATAATGTAAATTTTGTGACAGTTTAAAAAATAGCCAATCAACAGCCAGAAAAAGCTTTAGTTAAATGCAGTTATTCTATTGGACTAGGATTAGCCAATCAGAGACTTTAAATACAGAAAGTTAAAAGTTTATACGGTTGAAATATGTTCAGTTGCCTACAGATCTTGGTAGTAACCAGATGGAAGATGTGTTCTCTAGAGAAATATTACGTATTCGTGTGAAACGAAAAATAAGTATACGCGTTAACGAAGCGCAAGTTTTAAATTAAAGAATCTCACAGCTCTTAATATCAGTGTAGTGCTATTTAATTTGTGTCAAGGATTAATAAAAAAGAGTGACTTTAAACTTAAAATCTGTGTAAGCCTACATTCTTGTTGCACCACGCCCTGATTAAGAGAAACGTGTCTCTAAAGTAATACTGACGCAGCCGAGGCAAACAAACATAAATAGTTAAAGAAGCAGTTTAATAACAAAGTTAATATTTTTTTTAAACTTGGAGCGTAACAACAAAAATACATCTTCAAATCGGCTTTTCAAACATAGCAGCATTTTACGTAACGAACAATATTCTTCAAATTGACGTCCATACGTGGAGCTAAATAAATAAACTAAAGCAACTACTTTCTCAAATTGGCTTCCCAAGACGTGAGGCTAATAAAAAACATAAACAATAATCAATCTCAAGGTTATTTTAGATGTCAACCGCTCATTTAGGTTTTTTTAGGTGCAATGAAATTCACATTATCTGCTAGAGGAAGTGTGAAACGAGTATATGTCTTGAAATGTGTTAATTAAGTAGTGAGGAAAAATATAGGTTAAAATCTAAAAATCCGGGCCCTATTAATGACATAAGCAGATCATGTTCGACTTTGCCTTATGTTTGCCAGACAGTTTTATCTCTTCAAGTGTACAGATAAGGGCGCTCCTTTATCTCCTACTGTTGTTAAACCGCTTTTCGACATGTAAGTTCGCTTCTTATAGTTATGTCTGTGGCAACTCTATATTCCTGCGCCTATAATATCCCGAAAAATTGTAAAAGCGTAATTAAAGGGTAGTTTACATTTTACTTTAGTTATCACAGTATTGAACCTATACTATCGCCTACTCTAGTTTGATGTCACTATAAGGCTCGTTTCCCACTGGGACACTAGTGATGGTCACTGACAGAGATACATTCGTTTGAACATTCACTCCAGGACACTATACTGCCTCACCCAGTTTCACTGTGACGTAGCAGTGTCTCACCCTCGCCACATGTGACGGAAAAGGTCACTGTGCAGTCACCAGCCTACATGCATTAGTTTGAATTGGAGTGTTCGCACTAGGACACTGATCACAGACACAGCGTTCCAGATTTGCCAACAAAAACAAAGTCTTTGAGACAGGCAGTCATTTTTGTAGTATACTCGAACACGATGGTACCTACGTTATGGTAGTCGTGAGTTTAGATTTATTAACACGGAAGATTTTATAGGTTCAGTATAAAGTCTTCCTGCTATGTGGTATATCTTCCTTAGTACAGTGTCAATTCCTGTGATTTACTCTCACATTTTCTAGTAGTTCATTTAGACTTTGCTGACATCTTGTCTCAGATCGACATCCAGAGTGTAAAACAATGCTTTCTCCAGCCGAGTCATCCTCTGTGGTGTAGTGGTTACCATGCTAGCCTGTAGTTCCCAAAGTCGCGGGTTCAAACTTAGCGGAGGGCGATGGGTTTTTTCGGGCATAAAATTCCTTAGCATGGCTTCCTTCGGAAGGGAAGTAAAGCTGGTGGTCTCGTGTCGTAGAACCTCATAAAAAGGCCTCTGAGCAAACTTTCTGATCTTTCACGCCCAATATAGAATGGAATGCTAAGGACCACAGGAGTTAAAGAGCGTTCATAAATAAAACTCAATTTAATTCAATTTTCCTGCAGTCGATCACTGCCGGTCTACTTAAAATCGCCATCACAGAGCCAGGAATCGAACCCGGACCCTCCTAGCCGGAAACGAAACCACTACGCCATCCCGGCGTCCCTGCTTTTACCGTTGAACACGCAGAAACGCCAAGAATATGCACAGGTATGCATGAACAAACACACTTTAGTCGTCTTGCTTTAATATGAAACATAATCACTGTTTCATTAAGATATAAGCTATATTTCAAATATGCATTTTCATATATTTCTCAACAAGGGTTATTGTTTTTAGGGGTAAATTAACGTAGTTTTATTTACGTTGAAAACTTCCAAAATAGGACCATGCCTGCGTCTGCTCCAGGAAAGAAGCCCAAAAACATATTCGTGCAAAAGGTGAAAAGCAAAAAATAATAGTTTTGAAGTTCACCGTTGATTGCACGCATCCTGTGGAAGATAATATCATGGATGTAGCAAGAGCGCATCAAGGTAAATGGAAAAACAAGTGATATGAGGAATGCAGTAACACTGGAACCGAATAAGATGAAATTATCTGTAAACTTAGAAATTCCTTTCTCGAAGAGATACCTGAAATATCTTACAAAGAAATACTTGAAGAAAAACAACCTCCGAGATTGGTTGCGTGTGGTAGCCAGTGGAAAGGATACATACGGACTTAGGTACTTCCAGATTAACATTTTCTGCGAAGGTCTACGCGGGCAAGAGCCAAAGCCCAAGTCCCCTCCTAACAACCCGGGGTCAGCGTCATCCGAGCGGCTCTCTAACTGTGAGGGTTTCGCATGAGGCCAATATCTTGTTTCCTAAAAAGGCCCACCTCCCCGCTCTCATAGGATTGGAAGTGGGTACGCCACTTACGCGCGTCACCCTTAAAAAGGATAACTAGCGAAAACCTCGGTAGGACCGACGCAATCTAGCATGTCGTTTACCAACACTCACTCATGGTTGGTGCCGGAAAACATCGAGGCGTCTCACAACCCCGCCTGGGCGGTAGACCAGCCAGACGTACCCAATTAGCCAGGGATATCGGGAACCCGCCGAGTCCAACCCAATCCGAACAACTCCCTATCGGGAGGGGCTCGAATGTTCGGCACAGCGTACCACGAGTGCTAGGGGTCCACAGTGCTCGGACCACGGCAGCTGAAGGAGTCGGAACACCTCCTCTACGCTAGGAGGATGAAGAAGAGGAAGATAATGATTAAATGGCATTTATATTTTGTTATGCTTTAAAATATTTTAATAAAATGATATGTCATTAAAAAAATCTGATGTTACACTCACATCACTTTCTCTACTCTTGTACAAACTATTTTTACAAACGCTTATGCTCCATATGCTTCACGTTAATCGAGATATCGAGATGTCAATCTTATTGCTAATTTTCTTGTAGATGCAAGGGGAATTGCTAGACTTTAAGCGATAGTCAAGAGGTGGTTGCTATGTGGAGTATTCCATTCTCTTTGCATTACCAGGACAAAAAAATGAATAACGAATTCCCTTGAGAAAAAGTATAAGTATTGGAAAATTTAAGGGAATAACAAGCAATATCTAGAAAATAGTTCACTCAACAAAAAGAATGCATATAACACAAATTGTGTATTTTAACGCGGTCTACATTTTTTGTGTAGTAACATTTTGTCTATCTCTTATGGTTTACCAGTTACACAAAAGTCGTTCATAATGAAGAATACTTTTGGAGACAACCCAGAAAATTCGAGATATACATTTCATTTGTCATGAAAACATCTTAAACATATGATATTTTAATAAATGTCGTTAGAGCTATTTTTGAGAAAATCGATATTTTCGAAAAATGTTCCATGTAAAGGGTAATCTGGGGTGGGGGGATTTTCTTGAAAGCCTTCGTGTCGTATCTCTGAAAGATACTGAACCTAAATATAAAGTTTGGTGTTTATCCGACTGTTCGTTTCTCAGTAATGCTGTTCACTGACCGACAGACACACACACACACACACACACACACACACACACACACACACACACACACACACACACACACACACATACGGACATGTTTCCGAAAGTGCTTTTTTTATTCAGGGGATCTCAAAACCATATATTTCCGGTGAAATCTCGGTATCGAATTTTTGGGTGGAATACAATACTTCCCCTACCTACTATACGTAGTAGAGAAAGTAAAAATAGAGAAAAATTACCAATATTTGAACTGTTATATCTCCAAAAGTAGCTGTTGGAATTTAATGTGGTTTATGCAGCCTCTGCCTGAATCACTCAGCAATATTTTAATAAATATAAAATAAATTTTATCTCATAGTTACTTGTATAGACACTATTGTAAGCAGGTGGTAAAAAATGAAAAAAAAATTATGCATGACTTTTGTACCCATTATTTAAAACAATATTTGTGTTAAAAGCTGAGCACACATATTTAAAATAGAGGTGCAAAACTTTCATTCATTGTTTATGAAATTATGGATTTCAAATATAAGACATTTTTATGAATAAAAATAATATTGTATCTACACAAAAGTAAATCAAGAAACACTAAGATACTATTCTGCTTAACAGAACTATCCTTGGGGAAGTATCAGCAACAGTTTAAAGCTTTTAAACTAATTTTAATTTGGGCGCGGTTCGAAAGCTATACATAGAACATTTTTCTTATTTTTTCCATCTGACAATCAATAGTGTCTATAAAGTAACTATGGGATTAAAATTTATTTTTCATATATTAAAATATTTCTGAATGATTCAGTAAGAGACTATATTAATCACAGTAAATTCTAATAGCAATTTTTGGATATATTAATAGTTCAAATATTTTCAATTTTTTCTATATTTTTCCTATGTGTTTACCTACTAGCCTCCTTAATGTCATAATATCATCTACGGAAGAAGTTGGGTTCTTCTAGCAAAAATTATTAAACAAATTAAGAAAAATTGTTTTCTCTCCACTGTTTAAGGGTTTGCCTTTTCTGTGTTTTGCTATTGCGCAAGATACGCCGTGCTTGTCGTCACATAAATAACACTTACTAACACCGACTTATCTGAGTGTAACATTGGTTATACTGCAGCAAAACAGACGTCTTGTACCAAGAATTGCTAACCGTAATTTTTACTTTTTCTACTACGTATAGTAAGTAGGGGAAGTATTGTATTCCACCCAATAATTCGATACCGAGATTTCACCGAAAATATATGTTTTGAGACCTCCTGAAAACATGTCCGTGTGTGCCTGTGAACAGCATAACTCAGAAACGAACAGTCGGATAAACACCAAACTTGGTATTTAGGTTCAGTATCTTCCAGAGATGCGACGCGAAGGTTTTCAAGAAAATCGCCCCACCCCAGATTACCCTTTACATGGAACAGTTTTCGAAAATTTTAATTTTATAAAAAATGGATCTAACGACTTTGATTAAAGATCATATATTTAAGATATTTGTATGACAGATAAAATGTATATCTTGAATTTTCTGGGAATGTCTCCAAAAGTATTCTTCATTGTGAACGACTTTTGCATAACTGGTAAACCATAAGAGGTAGACAAAATTTTACTACTTATTGCTTGTTATTCCCTTAAATTTTTCAATACTTATTTTCTCAAATGGGAAATCGTTATTCATTTTTTTGTCTTATATATGCAAAGAGTATTAATCTGAGGCAAAGAGAATGGTGCTGTACATGGCAACCAGCTATTAAGAGAGATATATATGTTTAAAGGCTAGTGTATTTCTATATTGTCCTTGCAATTACTAAACAAAGGGAACATAGTACGCCTTAAGCGATTGTCAAATATTTTTAGAACTGGTTGCTATGTGTAAAACGTAATTTCTTTTTGCATGTCAAAAGATCGTCTCTGCAAATGTTTATCTCGATTAATATGAAATAGATGTAGAATAAGAGATTTTTCTATATATGGACGTAGTATAAAGATGTGTCTGGATTTGTTTTTGATATAAACTATAATCGAAATAATTTATTTTAAAAGTTTGAAGCAATATGAAAAATTATTTGTAATAAAGTTCCTTACGTTCAAATTGTGTTTTTTAATTCACATATATTACGCATTTCACTTGTCAGTTCCAAATTCAATATTCCAATTCTTGAGAAATACCTTCATTTCCCTTGTGGCAACCTTGCGTACATTTACTGCAGCATCTTGCATAGTACCAGGCATCTGATTGTTGAGCGGAAAACAAACATAAAGTCAGCCGTTACGGCTTAAAACTTTATAATTTTTTCCCGGCAAATACGGTACCTATGGGAGAGAAAGCGGAGACAGGTACTTTTGTGTTCGATGTATTTCCACTATAAAAAATCGCAGCTCAATCTGCCACTTCAGTGTGACAATGACCCCTTGTGAGATGGACGGTTCCGCTGCACGGTTAAAGCAGAGAAGTTGCCGCTATATCAGGGGTTTAAAGAGCAAAATTAATTTCATATTACAGGATGCAGGCGGCACCGTGGCCGAGTGGTTGGACCGCTCACCTCCCACCGACGCAGCCCGGGCTCAATCCCAGGGACCTGCATATGGGATTTGTGGTGGACGAAGCGGCGTCTGGGCGGGTTTTCTCCGGGTTCTCTGGTTTCCTCCGCCATTCATTCCACCAACTTCTCCATCATCACCTTTCCTTTGACACATTTCGTTTCATCTGCTTCCTTCATCCCATACCAGGCATCGGGCTGATCACCCATCCTGGATGCTCTGTCTGCTCCTCGACGGGCCTCTGACCCCAGGCACCCGCTTGTAAGTCCTGAGGTGTGTGAGTCCTACATAAGAGGAGGGTAAAACAGATAATGAATGAATGAATATTACAGTATGCAGCAATACTCACTGAGCTGCATGTATCTGAAGCACACTATGTATTATGAATATAAGCTGTTATTAGTTTTCAAAGAAAGCCAAAATAAATGGTTATATTTCTGCGGGAGAAGAATAGCTCAATTCGTTGCACCCCACTGCGTACAGTATATTTAATCTATAAGTGTAATTAACTGTAATGCTGATACATTTTCTCAAAGTAATACCTTCCCTCTGGATAGAAAATCAGACAGGTAATTGGGGAGTACCTGGAGAGAATCAGTGATAAAATACAACTTTATATTGCATAGCTCATCTTCGTGACGTTTATTCTGTTTGTACAGCTTGATAGAATGCAGTATACGTCATGTTGCAAAGTAGTCCCGTCCTCAGCACGCTCCGCATCTCTCTCGACTTTCGAATCAATAAATGCCACAGGATTAAATGGAGCTTTTAAGAGCGAAACTTGGCACTGTTTCAGGAGAGCCGTGCCTCAACACCGGAACAAATGTTGATGATAAAGCATTTATTTAACCAAACTGTTGCAAATATGTTATTTCACTACCCGTAAACTCTGTTTGTTGCGGGGTTTTAAAATGATTTCCATGTCCGAATTTACAGTGGCTAAACATGACTAGAGGTAAAACAAGCGAACGAAAAACAAAGTTGTATAAAGAAGCGGAGAAAGCTGTATCATGTTTTTGTAACTATTTTCTGTTGAAATACTATGTAACATACCCAAACATGCAAATATTAAGTATATGGCTCGTGCACACAAAATTCACCGAAAGGATTATTTTATGGTACACAGTAGTTAGGTACGTTAGAGTTGGAGATGCTTTGTTTCTGCTGGCATTATAGAGGACACTGTGACGCAGCGGCTATGGTTCAAGGTTATCAGAAGATCAGCGCCGAGAAGTGGTGAGGTAAACAAAGATAAACAGCGCTGTCGCCCAGCGTAAACATAGAACCACAATCAACAGATAACCAGAATCTTCTGGAGGTTTCCTTCTTCCACCTCCAGAATGTGTATCCAGAACACTCTAGAATGTTCTGTGGAAACTTCCACCTGCTGTATAAGCTAGCGGATTCACCAGTTAGTAAGTTTAGTTGGTGAATTAGTGAGCGAGTTAGCGAATGCGTTTCTGGTACGACGCCTGAGCGAAGTGGTGCCGCGGTAACATGTGCGATTTGCATTCGGGAGGTCCCGTGTTAGATCCCTGGCAACCGCCTACTCTGACCGGTGAATTTTTTGTGGTTTCTCCGTAGTCGGTAGGGAATGCTGGGGTTGTTTTTTCTCTACTAGGATTATCTTTGAATTATTTCTTGGTTTCATTGCGTATTGCTCAATGGAAAGAGTATCCCCCGTTGTCACCGAGGGCTGAATGATTGGCGAGACGTTCATCGCCCTCTCTCAGCGGCTCCAGCAGGAGGCCTGTCTGCCTATGCCCTGCAACCTCCTGTGGTTCCTTCACTTCATTCCTTCCTCCTGGGGGGGGGGTTGTAGTCGCAATAGATCTATGCAGGTCGCAGCACGCAAGTAGTCCCCCTCCCTTGAATCACCTCTATCTCTACTCTATATCTGGTGCGAGATGTTGGAAAACTCTTGTGTTCGACTTTCCAGCGAGTCAACCGTCCAGAAGAAGAGGCTACGTGGCGCGTATTTTGCTACACCGCTATGTCACGAAGAAGGACACTGAAAACTAAACGAAGTGACAGTGGAAAGTTAAACAAGATCACATTAATGAAAAGACAGTGAGAACTTAGTGAAGTGATAGTTAAGAATCTGGAAAAGTCACAATATTATATCGAAAACCTTAATAAAACTTTTGTTTTTGCTTTTGTTATTTGTACTGAAGGTAATCTTGAGGCAGTATAATTTCAGTCTAATTATATAATATATAAATTAAATAACAGCCCGCCTTGAAGCAATATATGTATGTAATAATTTGTAAAATGTATGTAACAGTCATTGCATATGCTTATATTATTGTATCCATGTGTAATAATGTTATGTGAATGTATTACGTAATTTAATAATGTAGGAGCTGTGAGAAATAGGTCGAAAGTTGCTAACAATGAGGTAACCTTGAGGCAATAATGAAATTAAAAAGTTTAAATGTTACTTGTGATTCCTGGAAGCAATAATGTAATTTTAGTGACAGTTTATAAATATAGCCAATCAACAACCAGAAAAAGCTTTAGTTAAATGAAGGTATTCTATTGGATTAGGAATAGCCAATCAGAAACTTGAAATACAGCAATTTACAAGCTTACGCGGTTGAAATCAGTTCAGTTGCCTGTAAACAGTGTTCCTAAACGGACGCGAGACATGTCCTCGAGATATTTAATACGTATTCGTGTGAGACGAAAATAGTTTACGTGTTAAAAATTGCAAGTAATTAATAGAAGAATCTCACAGCTCTATCAGTGAAGTTTTATTTAAATTGTGTCAAGGATTAATAAATGTAGTGAAGTAAAATTATAATCTCTGTAAGCCTACATTCTGGTCGCACCACAACCCTGCTTAGACATCCATGTCTCTAACAATAATACTGATGCAGCCGAGGCAAACATAAATACATAATATTTAAAGAAACAGTAAAAATACAGAGTTAATATTTTTAAAAATTGAGGCAAAGGCTACCGGATACCATACGTGCGGTTGCAACTACTTCAAGCGTTCGGCTCCCCAACAGTTGAACTACAATACAACTCCTACTTCAAATTGGCTTTCCATACGTGAAGCAACTAACAACTTCATACTGCAGTGAAGTTTCCTTTTTTCTAAACTTGGCGTATTTCTACTTGTAGTATCTAGGGATTTACTATGGCTGGAGAGGATGTTTCGATGTCATCTTTGTATTATTCGGAGAAATCGCACTCTATAAATATGCAGAAAGAGGAATCAAAGCATTGATATTAAAATAAATCTGATGTGTGACACTCACATGACTTTCTCTACTCCTGTACAAACTATTTTTACAAACGCTTATTACCCATATGCTTCATATTAATCGAGATAAACATTTGCTTAGTCTATCTTATTGCTAATTTTCTTGTAGATGTAAGGGGAATATATATTTACAAGGGCAATACAGAAATACAATAGCCTTCAAGCACATACATATCTCTTAATAGCTGGTTGCTAGGTGCAGCACCATTCCCTTTGCCACAGATTAATACTCTTTGCATATCCAAGACAAAAAAATGAATAACGAATTCCCATTTGAGAAAATAAGTATTGAAAAATTTAAGGGAATAACAAGCAATATCTCGAAAATGGTTCACTCAACAAAAAAAATGTATATGACATAAATTGTGGATTTTAATGCGATCTACATTTTTTGTGTAGTAAAATTTTGTCTATCTATTATGGTTTATCAGTTATGCAAAAGTTGTTCACAATGAAGAATAGTTTTGGAGACATTCCCAGAAAATTCAAGATATACATTTTATTTGTCATACAAATATCTTAAACAAATGATATTTTAACCAAAATCGTTAGAGCCATTTTTGAGAAAATTACAATTTTCGAAAAATGTTCCATGTAAAGGGTAATCTGGGGTGGGGGATTTTCTTGAAAACCTTCGTGTCGCATCCCTGGAAGATACTGAACGTAAATACCAAGTTTGGTGTTTATCCGACTGTTCGTTTCTGAGTTATGCTGTTCACAGACAGACACACAGACAGACACACAGACAGAAACACACACGGACATGTTTCAAAAATGCTTTTTTTGGATTCAGGGGATCTCAAAACATGTATTTCCGGCGAAATCTCGGTATCGAATTTCTGGGTGGAATACAATACTCCCCCTACTTACTATACGTAGTAGAGAAAGTAAAAACTGGTGGTTTTTTCAGGAATTGCAACATGATGAAACATTTGAGAAATTATTCCAAACAAGGTAAAGTTAAAACTACTTTGGGAATGTCTAAATTACCTGATTGCCCTTATCAACTCGCAAGAAGCTTGAAATGCGGCGGGTACCGAGGCATCTATGGAAATGAAAAAGCTGATCATCTGACCCTGAACCGTGGTTGGGATCAGTATACGTAAAGTCAAAAAGTATGGATCAGGAAAAATGCCAACTCAGGTACCAAACCTATCCTGGACCAAGACAAGCCAGAAAACTCATCTTAGATCCATCCAACACTCTTTCTTCATCTCTCTATTCATAGAATAAGAATAAAGAAAGTAAATACATTAAATTCTGAACATGGTCGCTAAAGGAAACATCTACGTGAAGTAGGCCTCTGCAAGGATGAACACATTTATAGAATGTGAAAAGAGGATGAGAAAACTTGCAAATCATCTTTCACTGCCCATTCCTGGCAAGAAAGAGACTCTTTCCTTAACAAGAGAAGATCTAGGAACTATGCTGACATTAGGACCTACATACTACTACTACTTGTTCAGGGAACAGATATTGGTAAATAATGAAAGCATACTTTCTAATGGGGTTACATGATTGACGTCTATAAAATTCCAACTAAAGCCCTCCCCCGGTCATCTACTCCACTCTCTAACTCTCGGAAATTCATAAGTTAAGTGAAATTTTAAATTAGGGGAAAATGTAATATTTCACACTAACACGACTTTCTCTATTATTTCACAGAAATTTCTTACTTTAATAACGATAATAAATAGACCATACATTCATTATCTGCTTAACCTCCTCATATGTAGGACTGACACCCCCCAGGACTTACAGGCGGGTGCCTGGGGTCAGAGGCCCGTCGAGGAGCAGACACTCATGGATCAGACAGAACATCCAGGATGGGGGATCAGCCCGATGCCTGGTATGGGGAGGAAGGAAGTAGATGAAACGAAATGATGGTGAAATGGATGAAAGGAAAGGTGATGATGGAGCAGTTGGTGGAATGAATGGCGGGGGAAACCGGATAATCCGAAGAAAACCCGCCCAGACGCCGCTTTGTCCACCACAAATACCACATGCGGGTCCCTGGGATTGAACCCGGGCCGCCTCGTTGGAAGGCGAGCGGTCTAACCACTCGGCCACGGCGCCGCCTTAGACCATACAAACTTTCATTTGCCCTGAGGTTTTCACTTGGCCCTATCGAGCCAATCTACATCAGGGATTTCCTCTGGAGTCCTCTTCCTACCAAAAGAGGCCTGTAGTGGAATTTGATGGTATGGCGTTCTACCCGTTATATAGAGGAAAAATATCCTCACCTTCCTTGAAGTACATCTGGAGAGCTTTTCGATATCCTGAAATCTATTCGGAGTGAAAAGCTGACGCCTAAGGGTAGAGAATTACATCACACCCACAGCGTCGTACTCCGAGGTGTAAGGGTTACCATGCTAGCCTCTAGTTCCCGAGTTCAAACTCGGCGGAGGGCAATAGATTTTTTCAAGCGTAAAAATCCTTAGTATGGCTTCCTTCGGAAGGGAAGTAAAGCTGGTGGTCCCATGTCGTAGATTTATGGCACGTAAAAGAAACTCAAGCCTGATAAAGAGGCCTCTGAACAAAATTACCGGTCTTTCACGCCCAGTATAGAATGGGACGCTAAGTACCACAGAAGTTAAAGAGCGTCCGTAAATAAAACTCAACTTAATTTTTAATGTATACACCAACAGCAGAAAAGCAATGCAATATTAATAATTCACCGTACTATATTAGTTATCAACACCACTGATACACTTCACTATCTTAAAACCTGTAATTTTATACCTGCAGCGTAACATTATGCTGCATTTTATGACAGATAACCTCAATACTGTGAACAGGCGGCCGGGCCGCCAGTTAGCGCCTCGGCAACTGGCTTCGATTGGCCATTGGAACACTAGCCATTATGTACAGCTTTCCTTTTCTAGAATATTCCTTTCGGCATGTTCTAGTAGCCTCCCTTTCTAGAACATTCCGCTTTGTATGTGGGGCATATATAAGGCGCTCTGCCTAATGAATTCAGTTCGATTAGTTGATAAATTACAAAGTGAAAAGTGGATAATGAAAGGAGACCATGCCAGTGCAGTTCAGTTTAAGCATTTCAGTTGTGATTGTGATTCGACGGATCAGTTGTGGTATGTTCCGAATGTGTGCCAAAAGTGACTCAAGAGTAACGGTTGTGCTAGGCTGAGGGCCTGATAGTTAAAGTGTGTTTCACAATAACTGATGTTTTAATTTGTTACAACACCTAGGTAGGGCTTCAAATTGGGTGATCTCCATCATATGCTTCAAGGCCCCGTTTCAAGTATTCAAATTCTTCAGAAGTTTTTGGTAAAATGCTGATCCTGTTTTGTCAATCCGTTGCAGCTTAGATGTTCTCTTTAGAACAGCGCATGTCATATGGTGCTTATCATACCTTAGAGCTTATGCTGAGCTTCAGAAGACGTCCCGCATACCTTAAAAAATTGGCTTTCATGTCACATTAACAATTTATCAGTATTTACAGGTGTATCCTCTTATTTAGTTAAACAGTACGTGTTTTTCTTAAACCCATATCACCGGGTTTTATGTTTTAGAATTTGTCACATTTGTGCTGAAATTAGTCTATGAATAATCAAAGGAAATTAAGGTTTAGGTGAAGCAAGCAGATTTAATCGGTTTCAAATGTTCATAGATTACGGCAATCTTGCCTTTAAGACGAGAAAACTTAAAAAATAAAACAACAATATCTAGGGAACGGCGAATGGTACGGAAAAGCTATTATTTCAAAGAAATCTACATTTACATGCAGTAGATTTTTGTCAATCTTTCGTGGTTTCCAGTTATAATAAAATTCAATAAGAAAGAAGGAGGCTACGTGTTATTTACAGAAAATTTAAGTTAGTCCCCATATGGCCTATGACTTTCGTGGGATACTTTATTCCACCAAACGATGATTGGATCCATTTTGGAGGTGGGGGCACCCAGCGGGCGGAATCCGTTGCTTCCGATGGTAGGGTGATGAGAATTCGGTGAAATTAGAGGACCTGTAGCTTTTACCATGGACTCTGAACCACGTTGGGACTGGGGGATGCTTCACATGAGCAAGTCAGAGGTAAAGTATCAAAAGGGCCGACTTAAAATCATCACCCCAGAGCCGGGAATCGAACCTCGGACCCTGAGTACGAGAGCTGCAAACGCAACCATTACGCAACCCCGGCGTTCGCAAGTTAAGATAATTATATACATTATTTGTTATACCACTGTCTCAAACATGTGATATTTTAATCAGAATCATTAAACACATTTTTGAGAAAATAAAAACAAAATCATGAAAGGCTTTCCATGCAAAACATTTTTGAGGTAGATTTTGTGGAAGATTTTCACGCGGCATCCTTAAATGGTGTGTGCAACTTGGGATTTGCACGACTTTTCGTTTTCAAGTTATGATGTTCGCGCGCGCTCAAATGTGCTGGTTTTGAGTTCAGAGAGTGTCTTTCCAGTAAAACCTAGATAACGAATTTTCGAGTGGAATTCAATACTTGCTCTACCTAGCACAGGTAAGTGGTTGAGAAAGCAAAATGACATTATCCGCTTCCCTGTCATGTCGTCCCAGAATTGTTTCCGTAACATATGTCAAATAATTTAATTATACAGACCAGACCTTGGTCTTTCCAAAACATTAAACTTTCTGTTTGCATTTCCATGAGTGACAATCGTGTTCATATTCCAGAAATAAACACATTTTAAACGGTAAAATGATTACACCGCATTTGGTAGGCGAGGGGAAATAGGCGGGATACACGCAAAGAGGAAAAGGCTTTTTGGTAAATAACGCTCCAAAGCTCTTATACTAACCACTACAAAAGAGTCGACAGGGTAGCGCAGTAGTTTCGTTTCGGCTGTCATGCTGAAGGTCCGAATTTCGATCGCTGGCTCTGCGGTGACGATTTTAAGTCGGTCCTATCCACGCCATCACCTCTGACTTGTCGCCCTTTGTGGTGTAGTGGTTGCCATACTAGCCTCTAGTTCCCGAGGTCACGGGTTCAAATCCGGCGGAGGGCGATGGATTTTTTTCGGGCGTAAAAATCCTTAGCATGGCTTCCTTCGTAGATTTACGGCACGTAAAAGAACTCAAGCCTGAAAAAGAGGTCTTTCACGCCCAATATAGAATGGGACACTAAGGACCACAGCAGTTAAAGAGCGTCCATAAATAAAACTCAATTTTAATTTACCTCTGACTTGCCCAAGGCTCAACGTGGTTCGGAGTCCACGGTAAAAGCTGTAGATCCTCTCATTCCACAGCAATTCTTATTATCACCCTACCATCGTGGGCAATGGATTCCGTCCCCTGGGAGCCTCTACTTCAAAAATGCCTGGAGCAAGGTCATAGTCCACATGGGTATGGTAGAAACAACGACCATTGCAAAAGCGTATTCCAGAGCGTTTCTGCTAAAGTGCTGTTGACAACAGCAGCTTTGAAACATTAGTCTGAGCCCAGCCTAACACTTATTGGGAAATGAACTGGCAACGCGTACAATAATAGGCACATTAACGTTAATTGTCGTTTTTATAAGCCAGAGGTGGCGAAAGCGTGACTCGCGAGTTATTTTGACTCGCAGGCGCCGTTCTCTCTCTACAACCGCCCCTTTGTTTTTTACATGCTGCTGAGTGATGCAGTGCGTGTTGCATATTTGGTGACTCGCGGAAGGAAGTCGTTTTCGCCATCCTTGTATATAATCGATTCACACTTACAAAGACCGAGCAAGGTGGCGCTTGCGCTAACGTGTGCGATTCACATTCGGGAGTTCCCGGGTTCGACACTCTGACTTATGGGTTTTCGTGGTTTCCCCGGATCGGCAGGTAAATGTTAGAGCGAGGCATTTTTATGACAACTTTCCCGCTCCTTATTTCCATCATCGCCTTCATTGTCATTTGTTTCAGATGGCGTTCGGCGTGTTGCAGCTAGACGATGGATGTGGGCTTTGTAGACGTTTATTCCCTGGCGTCGTTGCGGGACTGCTCAATTAGTCCCGTCTGCAAGGAAAGCCCCGCCGGGGGTTTGGTGGCCTAGCCCAGATGGTGTCGGGTGCGTTGGAACTGGATATATTAGGGACCGCGTCCATGCTTGCGCCCGTTGTTATGGATCTGGTCGCCCTCCTAGGGATCACGGTAGAAGCTAAAAGGGCCGTAGAGGCGTACTTGAGGTTCTCTGCCTCGGTTGCGAGAGCACCTCTGTTCGTCCGTACCTTCTTTACCTTCACCACACTTACAAAGAGTTCGGTCCGTAGACATGAAGGATTATGCAGTGGTGCTGGAAGAGTTAGTACAAGTTGAGGCAGTATTTTTAACACTTAAATGATTTCAGTAAAATTATGTAATATAAAATATAATAACAGCCCGCCTTGAAGCAATATGTGTATGTAACAATATATAAAAGTGTATATTACAGTCATTGTATATGTTAATATTATTGTATACATGTGTAATAATGTTATATGAATGTATTACGTAATTTAATAATATAGGAGCTGTGAGAATAATAGGTTAAAGGTTGCTCACAATGAGGTAACAATGGAGTAACCTTGAAGCAATAATGAGTTTGAAAGTTTAAATGCTACTTGTTGATTCTTGTAAGCAATAATAATTTTTGTGACATTTTATAGAATAGCCAATCAACAACCAGAAAAAAGCCTTATTTAAATGAAGGTATTCTATTGGACTAGGATTAGCAAATCAGAAACTAAAATGGAGCAAAATGTACAAATTTAGAATTCAGTTGCTTGTAGACAGTGCTCATAACCGGACGCGAGATGCGTCCTCGAGAAATTTAATACGTATTTTGTGTGAGACAAAAATAGTTTACGTGTTAAAAAGTGCAAGTAATTAAATAAAACAAATCTCACAGCTCTCTCTATATCAGTGAAGTGTTATTTAAATTGTGTCAAGCATTAATAAAAGGAGTGAAGAAAATTATAATCTGTGTAAGCTTACATTCTTCAGTCGCACCACTCCCTGCTAAGACATTCATGTCTCTAAAATAAATACTGCCGCAGCCGAGGCAAACATAAATATATGATATTTAAAGAAACAGTCAAAATTACAAAGTTAATATTTTTAAACTTGGGGCAAAGGCCACCGGAAAGTACATTTTTGGGGCGAAGGCTACCGGAAACTTTTTACTATACGTGCGGTTGCAACTACTTCAAGTTCGGCTCCCCAACAGTCAAAATATAATACACATTCTTCAAACTGGCTTTCCATACGTAGCAGCACAAACAATCTTCTATAAAGTAGTCGTTGTAGTGTTTAAGGCCCGTTCTTACTATATACGGTACTGCACGTGGTGGACACACATGATACGTGAAATGAAATGATATTTGGGGAAGGAAATTTCGAAAGAAAACGTTCTAGGCCTAAGCATAAGGTGCCTACCCGCATTTGAGGACTGAAGAATGAGGAAAATCTGAAGAAAAACCTTAGTCAGGGAGGACTGTCCTGGCCGGATTTGAACCAACTCCCGATCACTGTCCATGCGTTAATGACTTCGACTACCCATGTCGGTGTGATAATGGAAGAAAGTTTTCTAAAAGCAAAAACGTCTTTCCACTTACAGCAGTCATGCCTTTTTGAGTTTTTACTTTCTCTACTACGTATAGTAAGGAGGGGAAGTACTGTATTCCACCCAAAAATTCGATACCGAGATTTCACCGGAAATATATGTTTTGAGACCCCCTGAATCCAAAAAAAGCATTTTTGGAAACATGTCCCCTGTGTGTGTCTGTGTATCTGTGTGTGTGTCTGTCTGTGAACAGCATAACTCAGAAACGAACAGTCGAATAGACACCAAACTTGGTATTTACGTTCAGTATCTTCCAGTGATGCGACACGAAGGTTTTCAAGAAAATCCCCCACCCCAGATTACCCTTTACATGGAACATTTCACGAAAATTTTAATTTTCTCAAAAATGGCTCTAACGATTTTGATTAAAATATCATATGTTTAAGATATTTTTATGACAAATAAAATGTATATCTTGAATTTCCTGGGAATGTCTCCAAAAGTATTCTTCATTGTGAACGACTTTTACATAACTGGTAAACCATAAGAGATAGACAAAATTTTACTACATAAAAAATGTAGAGAACGTTAAAATACACCATTTATATCACTTACTTTTTGGTTGAGTAAACCATTTTCGAGATATTACTTGTTATTCCCTTAAATTTTTCAATACTTATTTTCACAAATGGGAATTCGTTATTCATTTTTACTTTCTCTACTACGTATAGTAAGTAGGGGAAGTATTGTATTCCACCCAAAAATTTCATACCGAGATTTCACGGAAATACATGTTTTGAGACCCCCTGAATACAAAAAAAAAAGCATTTTTGGAAACATGTCCGTGTGTGTGTCTGTGTGTGTGTCTGTGAACAGCATAACTCAGAAACGAACTGTCGGATAAACACCAAACTTGGTATTTAGGTTCAGTATCTTCCAAGGATGCGACACGAAGATTTTCAAGAAAATCCCCCACCCCAAAGTACCCTTTACATGGAAGATTTTTCGAAAATTTCAATTTTCTCAAAAACGGCTCTAACGATTTTGATTAAAATATCATATGTTTAAGATATTTTATGAGAAATAAAATGTATATCGTGAATTTCCAGGGAATGTCTCCAAAAGTATTCTTCATTGTGAACGACTTTTGCATAACTTGTAAACCATAAGAGATAGACAAACGTTTACTACACAAAAAATGTAGATCGCGTTAAAATACACAATTTATGTCATATACATTTTTTTGTTGAGTGAACCATTTTCGAGATATTACTTGTTATTCCCTTAAATTTTTCAATACTTATTTTCTAAATGGGAATTCGTTATTCATTTTTTTGTCTTGGATATGCAAAGAGTATTAATTTGTGGCAAACAGAATGGTGCTGCACATAGCAACCAGCTATTAAGAGATATGTATGTGCTTATATTGCCCTTGCAAATACAAAACAAGGGGAACATATTAGGCCTTGAGCGATGGTTAAATATTTTTAGAACTGGTCGCTATGTGTAAAATGTAATTCTCTTTGCATGTCAAAAGATCGTTTCAGCAAATGTTTATCTCGATTAATATGAAATAGATGGAGAATAAGCGTTTGTAAAAATAGTTTGTACAAGAGTAGAGAAAGTCATGTGAGTGTAACACATTAGATTTTTTTGTCTTGGATATGCAAAGGGTATTAATCTGTGGGAAAGAGAATGGTGCTGCACCTAGCAACCAGCTATTAAGAGATATGTATGTGCTTAAAGGCTACTGTATTTCCAAATTGCCCTTGTAAATATATATTCCCCTTACATCTACAAGAAAATTAGCAATAAGATATACTCTGCAAATGTTTATCTCGATTAACATGAAGTAGACGGAGAATAAGCGTTTGTATAAATTATTTGTACAAGAGTAGAGAAAGTCACGTGAGTATAACACATCAGATTTTTTTACCTATCCAGCTCCTGTTTGGCGCGTTGCCAACGACACTCACATTCACCGACTTAAGATCATACAAAACAGAGCATTCGTATTACCAGCAAAGTCCCATAGCTCATCCGGCATAGACAGCTTCACCGGAGCTTGTGAAGGGTTCACTGTGTACCAGCTCATCAGCAATAAATCGTCGGCAATTCGGTTGAAGCGCAGGCCACCACAAGATATTCTTTTCTTATATTATTTTCTATATTTTCTATTTACTGTATTGTTCACTTTTTACTTTCTCTACTAGTATAGTAAGAAGTAGAGGAAGTATTATATTCCACCCAAAAATTCGATACCGAGATTATACCGGAAATACATGTTTTGAGATCCCCTAAATCCAAAAAATGCGTTTTTGGAAACATGTCTGTGTGTGTGTATGTCTGTGAACAGCATAACTCAGAAACGAACATTCAGATAGACACCAAACTTGGTATTTAGGTTCAGTATCTTCCAGAGATACGACACGAAGGTTTTCAAGAAAATTACCCCACCCCAGATTACCCTTTACATGGAACATTTTACGAAAGTTTTAATTTTCTCAAAAATGACTAACGAGTTTGATTAAAATATCATATGTTTAAGGTATTTTCATGACAAATGAAATGTTTATCTCGAATTTTCTGGGAATGTCTCCAAAAGTATTCTTCATTGTGAACGACTTTTGCATAGCTGGTAAACCATAAGAGAGAGACAAAATTTTACAACACAAAAAATGTAGATCGCGTTAAAATACTCAATTTATGTCATATACATTTTTACTTTCTCTACTACGTATAGTAAGTAGGGGAAGTATTACATTCCACCCAAAAATTCGATACCGAGATTTCACCGGAAATACATGTTTTGAGACCTCCCGAATCCAAAAAAGCATTTTTGGAAACATGTCCGTGTGTGTGCGTGTCTGTCTGTGATCAGCATAACTCAGAAACGAACAGTCGGATAAACACCAAACTTGGTATTTAGGTTCAGTATCTTCCAGAGATGCGACACGAAGGTTTTCAAGAAAATCCTCTCACCCCAGACTACCCTTTACATGGAACATTTTTAAAAATTTTAATTTTCTCAAAAATGGCCCTAACGATTTTGATGAAAATATCATATGTTTAAGATAATGTTATGAGAAATGAAATGTATATCTCGAATTTTCTGGGAATGTCTCCAAACGTATTCTTCATTGTGAACGACTTTTGCATAACTGGTAAACCATAAGAGATAGACAAAATTTTACTACACAAAAAATGTAGATCGCGTTAAAATACACAACTTATGTCATACACATTTCTTTTGTGGAGTGAACCGTTTTCGAGATATTGCTTGTTATTTCCTTAAATTTTCCAATACTTATACTTTTTCTTAAATTCGTTATTCATTTTTTTTATGTCCTGTACATGCAAAGAGAATGGAATGCGCCACATAGCAACCAGTGTTAAAATATTTGACTATCGCTTAAAAGTTACCATATTCCCCTTGCATCTACAAGAAAATTACCAATAAGATTGACATCTCGATATCTCGATTAACGTGAAGCATATGGAGAATAGGCGTTTGTAAACATAGATTGTACAAGGGTAGAGAAAGTCATGTGAATGTAACACATCAGATTTTTTTGTTGGGTGAACTATTTTCGAGATATTGCTTGTTATTCCCTTAACATCTCGATTGATATGAAGCATATGGAGAGTAAGCGTTTGTAAGAATAGTTTGTACAAGAGTAGAGAAGATCATGTGAGTGTAACACATTAGAATTTTTTTAGTTCGAGGAGCCATATAGGTCAACTTCTATATTATGTGCTGGGTTAAATTTCCGTTCTGTTTACTGATATCTGCAAAGCTTAGTGCTGAATGATGTGTTTGTCTTAAAATTTTTAGTTATTCTGTGTCATTCTCCTCCTTCCTCCGTCCAACTTCGTGTAATTTGACTTTGCGGCAACCCAGTGCCAAACGAATAGAAGCTGCTTGGAGGGAGGTAAACCGAAACACAAAACAGCGGATGGATTAAGCCTCGCGTTTCCTCCAGTGGCACCCGAGTTAGAGTATTAGCAGGAAGCACGAGAACTGCAATCACTGCCGCCGCTTGGAGGCGAAATAGAAACGCTTGCGCATGTTCTGTCCTACGTTTTCGATTTGAACAATAGCGGATATAAGACCCACAGTTAGCATGTAGATGTCTTCCCTTTGTTTTATCTCCTTATCTAAAGGAACACGCCTATCGGGTCATATGTTTCATTACCTGGCACGAGTTTAGGTGAACCTTGAACTTGTTGGATTCCAAACGTGGCTGACTAATACACAATATGGATCATTCAAGGCATGAAAAGTTCTTTAACGTTTTTAACTACTGAGAATAAAAGGAAAAGTTACACAGATAATTTGACCAGCATTGCATCTACTATCACCAGAGAAATGTGGTAACCCTATTTCAGTTATACCCTGCATTAAGTATCCAGGTCGCCCTCTGTGGTGTAGTGGGTACCATGCTAGCATCTACGAGGGCTGATCAATAAAGAATGAGACTGATTTTTTCCTGAAGCGTTCTTGATAGTTTCCTGCCTCTACTATAAATATTTGTAAAGAACGGGGTTTCATGTATAATGTCCATAGGCGGCAGCACTCTCGTATTGGTAGGTTGGTAGTAATGCTGAATATTTTTGACCCTACTTGAATTTCACATACCACAAAATGGAGGTGACACGAGAGGAGCAATACGCGCAATAAAATCCTGCTTTCGTTTAAATCATACAGCCTCTGAAACTTTCGAAAAGCTGAAGCAAGCATACGGTGAAGATGCATACATCGTGCAACAGTGTTTAGGTGGTTCAAGGACTTCAAAGAAGGGTGAGTCTTCTGGGCTAAACATGGTGGGCCTGGTGTTTCGGTTTCCGTTATGACTGAAGTCAACATCAACACAGCTGCTGTGATTGTTGTCCCTTCTTTCACTACTATTATAGCAGCGGATTACACGTCAGTATTGGCTACACCGAGGAAGCACATTGCAAGGAATCGTCCAGAATTTCATCGGAATGGGTGGCGACTTCATTACAGTAACGCGCGGCCTCACGTCGCCAATCAAATCCAGGCATTTTTGGCTAAATTCAACATTACCTGTGTACGCATCCGCCTTATAGCCCAGATCTTGTCACCTGTGATTTCTTTTTATTCACATCACTAAAGGCAAAGCTCCGGAACATTCGACTTCAGAGCACTGAAGCAGTGCTGAAGAAAAGTGAGGCGATTCTCAAAGACCTGACAAAGAATGGCCTGCACCATGTGTTCGAGGACTGGCAGAGACGCTATAAAAAGTGCATTCAAGTAGGAGGGGACTACTTTGAAAAATAGCGGGACAACATTGAAATGGAGTAATAAATATCTGTGAAAAAAATGAGTCTCAGTCTTTATTGATCAGCCCTCGTAATTCCCGATGTCACGGGTTCAAACCCGTCGGAGTTCGATGGATTTTTTCGGGGTAAAAATCCTTCGTATGGCTTCCGTCGGAAGGGAAGTAAAGCTAGTGGTCCTGTGTCGAAGATTTACGACACGTAAAAGAACCTCAAACCTGATAAAGAGACCTCTGAGCAAACTTCTGGTCTTTCACGCCCAATATAGAATGGGACGCTAAGCACAACAGCAGTTACAGAGCGTCTATAAGTAACAAAATCGTATGTGTTGCACTCACATGACTGTCTACAAACCAATTTTACAAACGCTTATTCTCCATCTACTTCATGTTAAACCAGATATAGAGATGTTAATCTTATTACTAATATTCTTGTAGGTGCAAGGGGAGTATGGTAAGCTTTAAGCGATAGTCAAATCCTTTAAGAGCTGGTTGCTATGTGGAGCATTCCATTCTCTTTGCATGTCCAGGCCATAAAAGAAACGAATAACGAATTCCCATTTGAGAAAAAGTAGCAGTACTGAAAAATTCAAAGAAATAACAAGGAATATCTCGGAAATGGTTCACTCCGCAGGAAAAGTATAGGACATAAACTGTGTGTTTTAACGAGATCTACATTTTTGTTAGTGTAGAAAAACGTTATCTATCTCTTACGGTTTACGGTCATATAAAAGCCTTTCACAGCGAAGAGAACTTTTGCAAAAATTCCGAGAAAATTCAAGACATACATTTGATTTGTCATGAAAATATGTTAAATATGTGAGATTTTAATCAAAGTCCTTAGAGCCATTTTTGAGAAAATCAACATTTTTGAAAAATGTATCATGTAAAGGGTAGTTTGATGTGGGGGAGTTTCTTGAAAATCTTCGTGTCGTATCTTTGAAAGATACTGAACCTAAATACCAAGTTTGGTATTTATTGGACTCTTCGTTTTTGAGTTATACTGTTCACAGAAACACAGACATGCACAGGGACCTTTTACTAAAAATGATTTTTTTTTTACTTTCTCCACTACGTATAGTAAGTAGGGGAAGTATTGTATTCCATCAAAAAATATGATACCAAGATTTCACCGGAAATACATGTTTTGAGACCCCCTGAGTCCAAAAAAAGCATTTTTGGAAACATGTCCGTGTGTGTGTCCGTGAACAGCATAACTCAGAAACGAACAGTCGGATAAACACCAAACTTGGTATTTGGTTCAGTATCTTCCAGAAATGCAACACGAAGGTTTTCATTAATATACCCCACCCCAGATTATCCTTTACATGGAACATTTTTCGAAAATTTTAATTTTCTCAAAAATGGCTCTAACGATTTTGATTAAAATATCATATGTTTAAGATATTTTTACGACAAATGAAATGTATATCTCGAATTTTCTGGGAATGTCTCCAAAAGTATTCTTCATTGTGAACGACTTTTGCATAACTGGTAAACCATAAGAGATAGACAAACATTTACTACACAAAAAATGTAGATCACGTTAAAATACACAATTTATGTCATATACATTTTTTTTGAGTGAACCATTTTCGAGATATTGCTTGTTATTTCTTTAAGTTTTCCAATACTTATACTTTTTCTCAAATGGGAATTCGTTATTCATTTTGTTTTGTCCTGGTAATGTAAAGAGAATGGAATACTTCACATAGCAACCAGCTCTTAAAATATTTGACAACGAAATTGAACTAGTTCCCTTAATTCAGCTTTCAACTTTCCAGCGGTTGCTTCGGATTCTTCTCCGCCATAGTGATCTATCGTTCATCTACCCGCCTTCTAAGCCAAATTTAGCCATAACTTATTCACACTACTCCACTAGCTTAAAGCGAATTCTTCCTCTTTTCCTTCATCCTGGGAGAGACCAATCAATTATCCGTCTGGGCCATCTTTCCTCCTCTACCGCATCCGTTCTTCAGTAGTTCTATTTATCACCGTATCTTCTACTTTCATCTCTGTTTTAATAACAGGGTTCCTTATATGCTGTAGTCGAGATACTCTCATACTTCTAGTAACCCATCCATTTTGCTACTTTCCAACTTTTTCTTCCATCTATCATTCAGAGCCCAGCACTCTGACTCACACATAAGGACGCTCTCCATCATTGTTCTCAGGATGTGTTTTTTGGTTACTTTGCTAATTTTTTATTCCATAGGACGCCACTGAAGGACTTTGTTACTTTCCTAACCTGGTTGGTTATATTATCAATTTTCTTTTAATACGTACTAGAACTGTCTATGATTTTATTTAAAGGTTTAAACTGGTTTTTACGTCATTTACAAACAGCAATTATATATTCATAAAATTTACTTTCAATCCATGTTAATTATATTTCTGTATAAGATTTTGGAAACTTATACTCAATATGAACGAATGAATGAGTATTTATTTACATAAAGGTATACACACATAGATTTCTATAAATACACAATAATAATAATAATAATAATAACAAAAAGAAACGACAACAAATAGAATGAAACCAGAAAAGAGTACCACTACAAGAAAACACTATTGCGTGAAAAAAAGGTAAAACATATTTAAATATAGCACCTTGAATACCCACTACCCCCAAAACAGCGGTAAACCGCATTCCAATGCATGGTTATATCCTGTTCAGTAAACAAAGAACAGTTAAGAGAATAAATATACACAGCACACTAACAGTGAGTGAAAAAAAATGACATTATAAAATCTGATGTGTTACACTCACATGACTTTCTCTACTCTTGTACAAACTATTTTTACAAACGCTTATTCTCCATCTACTTCATCTTAATCGAGATAAATATTTGCAGAGTCTATCTTATTGCTAATTTTCTTGTAGATGTAAGGGGAATATATATTTACAAGGGCAATAGAAATACAGTAGCCTTTAAGCACATACATATCTCTTAATAGCTGGTTGCTAGGTGCAGCACCATTCCCTTTGCCACAGATTAATACTCTTTGCATATCCAAGACAAAAAAATGAATAACGAATTCCCATTTGAGAAAATAAGTATTGAAAAATTTAAGGGAATAATAAGCAATATCTCGAAAATGGTTCACTCAACAAAAAAAATGTATATGACATAAATTGTATATTTTAACGCGATCTACATTTTTTGTCTATCTCTTGTGGTTTACTACTTATGCAAAAGTCGTTCACAATGAAGAATTCTTTTGGAGACATTCCCGGAAAATTCGAGATATAGATTTCATTTGACATGAAAATATCTTAAACATATGATATTTTATTCAAAATCGTTAGAGCCGTTTTTGAGACAATTAAAATTTTCGAAAAATGTTCCATGTAAAGGGTAGTCTGGGGTGGGGGGATTTTCTTGAAAACCTTCCTGTCGCATCTCTGAAAGATACTGAACCTAAATACCAAGTTTGGTGTTTATCCGACTGTTCGTTTCTGACTTATGCTGTTCACAGACAGACACACAGACACACACGCGGACATGTTTCCACAAATGCTTTTTTTGATTCAGGGGATCTCAAAACATGTATTTCCGGTGAAATCTCGGTATCGAATTTTTGGGTGGAATACAATATTTCCCCTACTTACTATACCCAGTAGAGAAAGTAAAAAGATAAAGCACCAAAACCAACGTTTAGCTATTCCTACATCTCCTACATCATTCTCAGATCTCAGCTGTCTCGCCTTAAGTAGAAATTTACCTATCCCTTCCATGTCTTCCCTGCCTGCCAGTAGCGTACAACATGCCCTTGACTCTCTATTCGAGGTGGTAAAGGTTCGCGGTAAATATTTTTCCCTTTATTTCTCCGTACCCCTACAGATTGCCAAGATATGTACTCTTCCTCATCGCAAATTGGGAAGATTCTTCTAACACTTTCATCAGTAATTTTTATCATTCGTCATGCTCCCAATCTAAGCCCCTCTGTAATGGTATTGGTGGCCGTTTTGATGTGTTGCTCCATACCTCACTCAGATTTTAGCCCAGATGCCTTATCATACTATTTACCAGGTAATCGGCAAATAGCTGGTAATGCAACCTATGACCATTAATACGTATCTATGTCCGTACTTTTGCATGAATCATTCCATTTTTTCAAGGCACTCTCTAAGACTCTAAATTACATCTACTATCACCAGAGAAAAGGGGAAACCATTATTTAAGTTACGCCCTGCATTAAGTAGTTTAAGTATAATCTAAGATGCACAATGGGAAGAAGGAAATTTAACTTACAAATTCAGTTCTCAGTGAGCCATTTAAGTTGGTACTGTACAATATCCCCAAAACTAAGCGTTGTAGAAAGAAATGTCTTGAATAAAAGTTGCTTGATATTATGGTAGAAAGGAAATGCCATTAGTCATGTTTTATTTGTAGGACATTGTGATGGTCATATTAGGATCAATTTAATTTTTAAAATGGTACCCTACCTTTTTATGTTATTTTCTCACTCCTCATAAAAAAAACTGAACAACATGTGTATAAAGCACTTTGCAATTGTTCTTACACTAATGTAAATAACGAAAATTCTGAATGGCTGTGTACAAAGAACACAATGAATGGTTGGACCATCCATGGATGCTCATTTGAGGGACAAGTTACTTTTCGTAATTGGGAACCAACATTTTTCATTTTGTTTCCTCATTCCTCATCACAAAATAAACAGCTCTTTATAAACCATTTTCTAATGAAGAAACAACATACAGAACGTAGGTTCCCATTTAAAAAAATAAGTTGATCCTAAAATGATCATCATAAGGTCCTCCAAACACGACACGACTAATGGCATTTACTTTCCCCCATAATATCAAGCAACATTTATTAAAGACATCTCTTTCTACAACGCTTAGTTTTGGAGATAATGCACAGTCCCAACTGAAATGATCCAGCCTGTATACACCTTTCCTACATTGACAAAAAGAAGTTATTTATTTTGTTGTATTGTTATTTGCCCCACGTTTGGCGCCAATTTGAGAAAGATGGTTTTTTACATTATTTGCCCCACGCTTCGGATGTAGTTGGGTGTAGTTTGAAGTAGTTTGTATTGAAAGAGTTGTATTATATTTCAACTGTTTGGGAACCGAACTGGTAGTAATTGCAACCGCACGTATGTTAAACAGTTTCCGGTAGCCTTCGCCCCAAATGTTCTTTCAGGTGGCCTTTGCCCCAAGTTTAAAAAAATATTAACTTTATAATTTGACTGTATCTTTAGATATTATATTTATGTTTGCCTCGGCTGCGTCAATATAATTGTTAGAGACACGTTTCTCTTAGGCAGGGTTGTGATGTGACAAGAATGTAGGCTTACACAGATTTTTAGTTTTAATTCACTCCTTTTTATTAATCCTTGACACAAATTAAATAGCACTTCACTGATATCGAGAGCTGTGAGATTCATTTATTTAATACTTGCACTTTTTTAACATATATACTATTTTCGTCTCACACGAATACATAATTAATTTCTCGAGGTCACATATCGCGTCTGGTTTTGAGCACTGTTTGGAGGCAACTGAATTGATTTCAACCATCTAAACTTGTAAATTTCTGTATTTCAAGTCTCTGATTGGATAATCCTACTCCAACAGAATACCTGCATTTAACTAAAGCTTTTTCTGGTTGTTGATTGGCTATTTTTAAACTGTCTCAAAATTACATTATTGCTGCTCTAATAATGACTAGTAGCATTTAAACTGCTTTACTCATTATTGCCTCAAGGTTACCTTATTATTACCTCATTGTTAGCAACTTTAAACTTATTATTCTCACAGCTCCTACATTATTAAATTACGTAATTCACTCACATAACACTATTGAACATGTTTATATGCATACAAGCATATGCAATGACTGTTACATACATTTTACAAATTATTACATACACATATTACTTCAAGGGTGGCTGTTATTGAATTTACATATTATATAATTTAATTGAAATTATTCAAGTGTTAAAAATACTGCCTCAAATAACCAACTTCATTGCATCCCAATTACTTGAAAGCGAACCAGAGCAAACAATAAAGCTTTACAACTTCCTTCGATGAAACCTGACATTTACTGGTTTTGAAGATATGTAGATGGGATGTTTGAAGATATAAGCGAGATATATGCAGTAATACTACCTATTGAAGCACATGAAACTTGTTAATGTGAGGTTATGTCATCAAGTAAAATACCCGACAGACGAATATACTCAGAGGTTTCTACTCCATACCAAACCGACGAAGCTCAAAACGATGAGGCAAATATCACTCTTATGATATTCTCCGAGATTGCTTGGCTGCCTTCTGCTCTGCAGTTAAGGAATTTAGTACTCACTGCTTGCAAAAGTAGTCGTACCTCAGGTGTCTGTAAAAATTTAAGTAAACTTTTACGATGGATATTTGTAATCAACCAAGATCACATAATGTTATTCTTGAATGTTCTTGGCAACTTATTTAATTAAGTATAGTAGCCTCGTGAACCTGCTCCGGTTGCGGATTTCCCGAAGCATATGCTTAGACCGGACACAAGTGTTTGAAAGTACTTCACCTTTTGATGCTTTTATCTAACATCATTTATTTTGGAACAGCTATATAGAAACTCTGTCATCATCACCAACGAGAAGTCAGTAGATTATTTTCCCAATTTATCTGAAATCGTGACTCCTGTTGCTAACAGCGAGCCTAAGAGAATTTTTATTCCAATCATTTACTAACATTTTATTAAATTATTTAAAAGGATGAATATTAGCTAGGGAATTGTCTGTCTTGGCTACTTCAATACACATAACGTTTACAGTGTACTTAGAGTATGAGTGTAGCATACATGTGATACCGCAGTTATTGACAGGAATATATAAATAAATAGAGAAATAATAGTAAGATAAATAATTGAAATAAATAATTTCTGTATCTTAAATCAATGTATAAGATATTAAGTTTGATTTGTCAGGAAAGAAAAAAAAACGGACGTAGCGAGCCATGTAAGAAAGTGATATAGAAACCGAATAGAGAACACATTAGCTTAAAGTTTCTGAGAATCCATTTTAGAGTTAAATTCAGTACACTTACAGGGTCACGTAGGCCAATTCTGGTAAAGAGAAGTGAAAGGTATTTCTGAGTTTTTAACCAGGCCCCTAGTAACAAGGTAACAGAGGCAAACGTAGGATTTAACTATGGCCCGGGCGTGAAATAACGTTGGTAGAAATAGTTTTAAAGTGAGCGGAGCTTAAGTAATAATAAGTCATGTAGTTTAAACCATTCGTTCGTGCACACAGTTGTGCATACATTCGTCACTCTGGATACCTGTGACTATGTGTGTATTTTAAGCGCCCAATGACGCGCTAATGTGAGTATGATTTAGCGGCTATCGCGAGGTATCCTCCCGAGCAACATTTTTGCGACTCACGGCAACTTACGCTTCTAGTTGCTTTTATTGCGGAAACAGTTATTTGAAATCGTAACTTTGATACTGCAGAAGCCAGCAAATATGATAATTCCGTTGTTATAATTTCTAATACTACAATTCAGAATCAGTCTATTTCTTCATCTAACTTGTCGGAAACTCGCTTCCAAAGCTCAAGTATTAGATCGTATTAAATTTATCATAAATTTAAACTTGTGTTGTCCTTTCAAAATACATTCACGCATACCCTGAGAAAGTACTCATAGCTCTACCACTGGAGCAGACAACAGAACGAGCTACGATATAACGACATCAGAAGCAGGTAATGTGTATACAGCTTTAACTCTAGATGATCGGGGACTTGATGGGGATTAAGAATAACCTAAGTCCATCCTACTCTGTGGTAATGCCTTCCAGGGAGGAGTGAGACCCAAAGACCGGGTCTCTCCCGGAGGCAGGACATGTTCACGGACGGTTCCCGTCTCGGGGACAGGACGGGGTCTGGGGCCTATGGCCCTAGAACCAGGCTTGTCATTCCCCTTCGGCGATTTTCCACAGGTTTCCAGGCTGAGGTATTCGCGATAGCCTGTGCTATGCATATTTATACGCGGACGAGTGGATGGGTTCACCTGCTGGGATAGTATGGCAGATCTAAAAGCCCTTAGGGCGGTTAAAACCACATCCAGACTGGTGTGGAAATGCCAGAGGATGTTGGATAGACTATGTACTAGCTGCCAGGGTATGTTAGTATTAGAGGTAATGAGACGGCAGACGCTCTAGCAAGGAGGGGATCGGGGTTCGATTTTATATGGCCAGAGCCCTTTTGCGGAGTGTCTGCTAGGAATGTCAAGTATGAGATTACCTAGCTCGCGGCGAGGGCTCTTTGTCATTCTCCGTGGTGTAGTGCTATGCTAGCCTCTAGTTCCCAGGTCGTGGGTTCAAGCCCGGCAGAGGGCGATGGATTTTTTTCGGGCGTAAAAATCCTTAGCGTGGCTTCCTTCGGAAGGGAAGTAAAACTGGTGGTCCCGGGTCGTAGATATACGGGACGTAAAAGATAAATAGGCATCTGAGCAAAATTTCCCGTCTTTTACGCCCAATATAGAATGGCACGGTAACGACCACGGCAGTTAAAGGGCGTCCATAAAAAGAAAACACAATAAATCGGCGAAGGCTCGTCTAGAGATCTGGAATAAGCAAACCACTGCCAGGCAGGTCCACGAGTTTATATCTGGGTCTGACTGGGGAGTGAGTGAGTTCCTCCTGAATTTATTTAGAGCTAAGCTCAGAAGGTTTCTGGGCTATCTTACGGGCAACAATACTCTGCGCAGGCATTTATATAAAACAAGTGTTGTATAATATATGGCGGTAGCTTACAGGCAATTAACTCTACTACAGCTTGGCAGTCGTGCTTGCTTTTTATTTTAAAAGTTTCAGTGGTTGAAGCAGAAATGAGCACGAACTCTGTGACATAATAATGTATAATCGATTTAATATTTGGATTACAAATGGTTAGCCTTATGTGCAGTTTTTTAACTGCAGTTTAGGCAGTATTTTATATCACAACACTGTGAATGCCAGAGTGATTGTAGTGTAAATTAACATTATTGTATGACAATGATTTTAGATGTTGGTTAGCTATAAGCATTGTTAGGAAATAAGTTTACACGGCCTCACTAAAACTGACAATAGCAGTAGGTAACAATGAAGCGATGGGGTGAGTTGTTTATCATTTAGAAGAGACAAACAAATGACGTCAGGGTAGCGTGCCTTTCTTTAGAAATGGAGGGAATATTTTCCCTTGAGCATATGTGTTTGTAATTATGATTGACTGACAAAATAGACGCTAATGTTGGCGCGATTTAGTAACCAATAGCAGCTGTATTATAATGTTTAGGCATATTGGGGTGAGGGAGTATAAATTCTTGAGCCAAAGCAAGTATCGCGCAGAACAAAATAATCATTCGCGAGGTACACATTACGCAGTTCTACAGAATCATTCATGAGGTACATATCACGCAGTTCTCAGAAATCTCTCACGAGGTACACATTACGTAGTTCTCAGCAATCTCTCACGAGGTACACATCACGCAGTTCTGCAGAATCATTCTCGAGGTAAACGTCGCGCAGTTCTACAGAATATCTCGCGAGGAACACATTACGCAATTCTACAGAATCTCTCGCGTCGTAAGGTTAGTTACAAAATGTGAAGTAGGTACGCGACAACTATTACGACAGTAATTACATTCGGAAATATAACAGTTTCAGTCAGGCATGTATCACGATTAAAGATGTGAAATTAATTAAGTGTGGCGGCAATAAAAGTGTAAAAATAAATTATTTTATCAGTGTTATCTTTTAGTAACAACTCATTTCCGTTTACACGCCCTGCTTAGAGATATTTGCTCGACTGAGTAATAATAGCTAGCCGGAGGACAAAGAACGCAAAATTCAAAACAGTAAAGCAATAACAGGCGCCAAGTAAAAAAGATAACGCGACAGTTTAAAGCGACACAGTAAACTTCCTAGAGTTTATGTGAATCAAAATTAAAACTGGAAAATGCAAGTTACAAATGTATGTAAAAGCATTCCCAATAGTCTATCTTTTAAAACGTAAGAGCGACTTTCTGCCAACCTAAAATAAGAAAATATTAAATCAAACACTTGTGACGTTACTAACCTAACTGAAAATTCGTCTCTAAGACGAGCTCGCAGTATGTTACACCATCATTCTAATTACTGCACTGGCTCCAGGTCAGGGAACGAAGAACATTGTATTCTGTATCACTTCTCTAACAACTCCTTCATTCTCGCATTCCAGACTATCTAAACGTTAACTTTAAATTATTTCATTCCTGCTATATTGCTATACTTGTTCATCATACAACCTTCTATTCATCATTCACTATACCACTAGCTCGTCTTTGGAATCCCCTGCAGAAGACTTATGGGACTGTACAGTTGAAGAGGAAAGCTAGGGCATGCATTTGCAGTCCAATCCAATCTGATGCCCTATTATAATGATAAATACCTCATAATATAAATTTATCATAATCATCATTAGAGCAATAATCGTTTCAAGAAAACTGCTCTGTCAATCTCATTCGCAGTCTGCCAACATTCCTTTTACCTACTGGTTTATACGAATACTTTTGTATTTGTGGCGTTTGAGGCAGTATTTTTAACATTTAAATAATTTCAATCTAATTGTATAATATGTAAATTCAATAACAGCCAGCATTGAAGCAATATGTGTGTGTAGTAATTTGTAAAAATGTATGTAACAGTCATTGTATATGTTTTTTTGCCTGCAAAGTGTTCCTAACCGGACGCGAGACACATCCTCGAGAGATTTAATACATATTCGTGTGAGACGAAAAATAGTGTACGTGTTAAAAAGTGCAACTAATTCATAAAAGAATCGCACAGTTCTCTATATCAGTGAAGTGTTATTTAAATCGTATCAAGTATTAATAGAAGGAGTGAAGTAAAATTATAATCTGTGTAAGCCTACATTCTTGTCGCACTACAACCCTGCTAAGAGAGACGTGTCTCTAACAAATACTGACGCAGCCGAGGCAAACATAAATATATCATATTTAAAGAAACACTAAAAATACATTTGGGGCGAAGGTTACCGGAAGCTGTTTACTATACGTGCGGTTTGCAAATACAGTTCCCTAACAGTCGAAATACGATACAACTCCTTCTAAAATACTCCTTTCTCAAATTGGCGCCCAAAGCGTGTTGCAAATAACGTAAACAAAATACCTTTCTCACGTTTGATCTTCATCTGTTCTGTCTAGAAAAACTGTCATGTTTGTTGTATTCAATTATTGTTTCATTTAAACTCTGAATCCTTCTCTATTTCTTCTCTAATGCCTTCCTTTTTACTTTCTCTACTACGTGTAGTAAGTAGGGGAAGTATTGCATTCCACCCAAAATTCCTATACCAAGATTTCAAAGGAAATACATTTTTTGAGGTACCTTGAATCCAAATAAAGCAGCTTTAGAAACATATCCGTGTATGTTTGTCTGTGAACAGCATAACTCAAAAACAAAAAGTCGAATACATACCAAAGTTGGTATTAAGTTTAGTATCTTCCAAGGATGCCACATGAAGATTTTCAAGATACTCCCCCCACCCCTGTCCACCCTTTAAAAGTTTTAAGACATTTAGATTTTATAAAAATATCTCTAACGATTCTGATTAAAATTCATATGTTTAAGATAGTTTTATTGCAAATGAAATCTATATATAGAATTCCCTGGGAATGTCCCCAAAAGTCCTCTTCATTCTGAATGCCTTTCGTATAACTCCCAAACCGTAAGAGATAGACAAAAATTTTACTATACAAAAATGTAGATCTCATTAAAACACACAGCTTATGTCATATATGCTTTGTTTGTTCAGTGAACCATTTCGGAGATATTCCTTGTTATTTGTTTGTATTTTCTAATACGTATACTTTTTCTCAAATGAGAATTCGTTATTCGGTTTTTTATGTCCTGGGCATGCAGATATTTATCTCGATTAACATGAAGTAGATGGAGAATAAGCGTTTGTAGAAATACTTTGTACAAGAGTAGAGAACGTCATGTGAGTGCAGCACAAGATTTTCAGAGTCTAAAGCTGAAGAACGTCACACTTGCTTCACTGTTCTGTTTTTATAGAAATTTATTGATTACTACAGCAGCATAAATATTCAAACTAAGTCAAATGCAGACACACCCCAAACACACGTCAATTTCCATGCCTTCAAAGAGCTTCGGTTCCATATGGGGTTGATGCAAGTTGCTGGGGGTTCTAGTGACGGAACGTGTTGCGAACATCGACTGTCTGTTCTAAATGAATATTCTGATGAGTTAGTGTTCATGACCGCGCTCCTTCCAGTGCAGGCCCTACCTTAAGGCATCTTCAGTGAAGGATAGAAATTGTGATGCAGTATAAAGGCAATGCAACTGTTAAAATCGTTTTCCACGTACATTCAGTTGAAGAATAGCTAGTACTCTTTGGTTAAACTAGTATTAAATATTTCAGAATTAAAAGAGAAAGGAATAAAGTTCTTTTAGGAAACTTACGACTCAAAATGAAACAGGGCGCTTTCGTTGCCTGTCTCCAGTTATTATACTAATAGCCTTACACCAATCGAATTGGAGCCGCAGTAACTATGTGACTCGCATTCGGGAGGTCCCGGGTTCATCCCTTCTACCATGACTTTCCTGCCCTTTAGTACCTGTATCCACAATTTCCTTCGTTGTCATTTATTTCAAGGTTGTAGAGGTTTCTTCCTGGCGGGAAAGTTCAGTTAGGACCGGCCTCCGAGGGAACCGCCGGAGGTCTGGAGGCTTGGGGTGGGCTCGGACGGCGTCGGATGTGTCCAAACTGGAAACGTTAGGAACTCCATCCATGCTGTGCCCGTCGAATTCGGATCTGGTCACCCTCCGAGTCTCTCCCCTTATCCCTTCCGAATTCGGATCTGGTCACCCTCCGAGTCTCTCCCCTTATCCCTTCCGAATTCGGATCTGGTCACCCTCCGAGTCTCTCCCCTTATCCCTTCCGAATTCGGATCTGGTCACCCTCCGAGTCTCTCCCCTCATCCCTTCCTCCCAGGGGCCAGGACAGAGGCAAAAATTGGCCTACTTGTGATGCTCTGCCGCGTTTGCGGGAGCCCTACGTTCCTCCGTACTGTTACCTGTACCTTTTACACCATCTTCTCCTATCAGTGCTACCAAGCTGAGCTTGGTCATTATAGTAATTGTGCCACGCCATGACCCGACATAGCACTATACCTTTTTCACTATAAGTTGAAAGGAGAAGTAAACAAAACTTAAAGTATCACTCCGACGAGCACATAGCAGCACCACGTGGAGGATGACAGAAACTAAGTCCCCGTGAGAGGAAATTGCTTCAGACAGAATGCAAATACAGTACATTGCGCAGCTTGGGGATCATTAGCTTTTAAATATTATATGTCTTATTGCTATATTTTGCCTTACATCTTAAACTTCTAGCACATAATGTTAAGAGTAGACAAACAAAAGCTATACCTGAACAGTTCTGTTGTTAAAGGTACTGCTCTTAACTTCAGGCTTTAGAAATCATTCATTTATTACTAATATTACTATACCACTTTTGCTGTAAGCTTTTACGAGTCAACAAGTTAAGAAAATAATTAGCACTATAGGTTAGAAAACCACGGAAAACAAACAAACGCGACTCAAGCAACAATTCTGCATCACTAACAAAGAAGGTCAATTATTGCTAAATAATGGCCAACAATATTCAGTGTAGATTGCAAAAGTACACTGGCGGGTTATCCGCAAACCGGAAATGAACAGCAGCGCCTGCGCATAGCCTCTTAAACCCTCTGTTATAACGGTTCATTTAGTTATAGTGAATCTAACCAAACATATTTTATTTCATAAATTGAAGTTACAATAATGGGTTTTTAGAATTTCTGTGCACGAGAATAACCACAAAATGTTACGATCTGAACCGAACTGTATTATGTAGAGCAAGGGTGGCGAAAACGACTTCCTTCCGCGAGTCACCAAGTATGCAACACGCACTGCGTCACTCAGCAGCATGTGAAAATCAAACGGACGGTTGCAGAGAGGGAACGTGCGCCTGCGAGTCACGTTTTCGCCACCTCTGATGTAGAGGAAGAGACGACATGCTAAGCGGGAAAAGTTGTAGTTTTCCCACCAGCCAATGAGTGCTCTCTTCTCACATGATTTTGTTTACAACTCCTTTAAACTTAAAGTGAAAGCACTTTAGTACCGATTGCTTAGCGAGACATCATTCATTAGCTTTCGCAGGTTTACGACTGTGTACAAAATTAAGTAGGTATTATTTAATATGATAATTGCAGAGCCATATGGCTCCGCGATAACATGTGAGGCTCACATTCAGGCTTTTGGTTCGATGACTGCACGGCCGACCACGCTGACCATGGGCTTTTTCGTGGTTTCTCCGCATCGGTAGGCAAATGCTGGGGTTCAAATTTCTAGCACAAACTTATTGTCTCCATTATTTCCTATTCATTTCGGTTCCCCTTTCATGTATCAGGGGCTGTGAAGTGTCGGTGGGTAGGGGACAGATAGCGCAGATGCTTGCTCTTTAGAAAGTCCTTCTCAGGCCTTCTCGGCCCACGGGTTTTTCTTGGTTTCCCCAGGGTCAGCAGGCGTTATTTTTCATCTTCTACACCACTCTCCTGCCCTTCATTCCCTGTAGCCATCATCTTCCTTGTTATCTGTTTCAGAGTTGTAGCACCAGGCGACTGTGTTTGGCGCGTTTCGGCTGAACGGTGGCTGTGTGCTTTGTAGAGGTTTCTTCCCTGGCTTCGTTGCCGGTCTGCTCTGAGTGGGCTCCGCCCGGGAGAACAGCCGGGGGTTCGGTGGTTTGTGGCTGTTCCAGGCGGCGTCGGATACATTCGATCTGGAAACGTTAAGAACCCCGTTCATGCTTACGCCCGTCATTCGGATCTGATTGCCCTTCTGGACTTTCCCTTCCAGGGGTCACAGTAGAAGCAAAATGGACCGTTGCGGCCCTTGCCCTCTGCCCCAGTGCGAGGACCTCTCCGTTCGTCCGTATCTTTACACTTAAAGCCTACTTTTACAGCAGGATTAATCATTTCCATTTTAAGATTATGAATGAAGTAATTTTATGCCCACTTTTCTTCTTTTAGCTTCAACTACCTTCACTCTACTTGAATTTAGAAGACGAACTTGCTGGGTTAGGATTAAAACATCAATTAAACATCCATTTTCAGTTTCTCATTTGCCTAGCATGCAGAGAAAACGGTCTATAACATAATTTAGCAAGGAATGCAAATTTAAAGGCCCCTAAATAACAAAATGTGATATGATACATTCACATGAGTTTCTGTACCCCTCTATCGTTTCATAGCTTATTTTATAACTATACGTTTTAATCCAATGTTTTAAAAAGATCTACATTTCTTGTGCAGTACGTTTTTATCTATAGCTTAACGGTTACAGTTTCACATGATTATATAAAATTCCTTCCGAATGAAGAGGACTTCAAAGGATATTCCCAGAAAATTCAAGATATACATTTTATTTGTAATGTAAATATCTTCCATACATGGTATTTAAATTAAAATCGTTAGCCATTTTTAGAAAATCAAAATTTTCGAAAAATGTTCCATGTAAAGGGTAGTTTGGGGTGGAGGGATTTGTTGAAAATCTTTGTGTTGCATTTTTGGAAGATACTGAACCCAAATACCAAGTTTGCTTTTTATCCGACTTTTCGTTTTTGAGTTATGCTGTTATGTTTACCATATCAGGTAAACCACTTATATGAAAACAACGTTTGATTTCACTTTCTCAAAAATAGAGATAAGGAGCTTGGTTAAAATATCATAAGCCTAATACACCAATCTGATGATTAAAACTGAATTTTCTGTAAACAGCCTGTAAAGTGACGATCAATAAATAATTCTTTTCCAACATTTTTGGAGACCACGGTAAAACTGTAGGGCGGCGCCGTGACCGAGTGGTTAGATCGCTCGCCTCCCACCGAGGCGGCCCGGGTTCAATCCCAGGGACCTGCATGTGGGATTTGTGGTGGACGAAGCGGCGTCTGGGCGGGTTTTCTCCGGGTTCTCCGGTTTCCCCCGCCATTCATTCCACCAACTGCTCCATCATCACCCTTCCTTTCATTTATTTCACCAACATTTCGTTTCATCTACTTCCTTCATCCCATACCATGCATTGGGCTGATCACCCATCCTGGATGCTCTGTCTGATCCATGAGTGTTTGCTCCTCGACGGGCCTCTGACCCCAGGCACCCGCTTGTAAGTCCTGGGGGTGTAAGTCCTATATAAGAGGAGGGTAAACAGATAATGAATGAATGAATGAGGTAAAACTGTAGGTCCTCTCTTTCCATTGCCATCCTCATCGTTTCCGAGAGAAAAGATTTCTGAAATAATGAATAAAACGCGGGTTCAAACTTGGCGTAGGGCGATGGATTTTTTCGGGCGTAAAACTCCGTAGCATGGCTTCCTTCGGAAGGGAAGTAAAGCCGGTGGTTCCGTGTCATGGATTTACGGCACGTAAAAGAACCTTAAGCCTGATAAAGAGGCCTCTGAGCAGAATTACCCGTCGAATGAGACGCTAAGGAGCATAATAGTTAAATACCATTAATAAAAAAAACTCATAATCAATCCTCATTGTTACCCTACCATCCAATGTAGCGGACACCCCCCTCCCTATATGCCTCCAGGCATAAACCAGTCCGGCCATCGTTTGGTGGAAGGGGGTTCCCTGAAGGTCACTGACCATAGGGGAGCGTTAGAATAACAAACACATTTACTATATATAAGCATCATATTCATAAATTCTAAATCTACTACATTTAATTCTGGCAAAACAGTAGTACCAGTAAAAGGCGTTTGTTGTATGGTGGGGCCACAGATCGCATGAATGCATGATCCGCTTGCAATGCAGAGACATCAGTATTTTTCCGCTGCGCACTAGTGGTAAATGACCCGTTCCAGGCTACGTTTACCAGCTGTGTTACGTCTGCTCGTGCTGTAAGAATTAGAGTTTGCGTATTGTGCATCTCAAAGGTTTACCCAAGACGTCTGTGTTGTATGTGATTTGCTTAAGAGTGTTTACGTTATTGTTTCTGTTCTTGTCTTGTCCGCTGAAATGCCCATCGACAAATTCACGCTTGAACAAAGAATTTTCATGTACAATACATAAGCAAAAACTGAATCATGTAGACAGCTGTGTAGGCAATTTCAGGAGAAATGTCTTGGTATTCCAGTTCTTGGTACACAAACTGTTAGACATCTGGTTTAGGACAACGGGGTAGCTAAACCTAAGAAGCGAAAATGAAACGTTCTAATGGAACAAAAAATTGACGAAATTGGTGCATCATTCGAACCTTAAAAACTGTAGTTCATAACAACAATACACACATCATAGACGAAAATAACAAAAATTATGAGAAATACCAAAGAGGGACTTAAGCATGTGAATGGGAATTTCATCCGAATATGCCAGGAATACCTCACTGTGGATGAACATCACTTTCAACACGCTTTTAACAAGGTCAGTACTCGTTATAGTGCATGTTAGTATCACTCGTGAGTAACGCCGGAGGTTGAGGCAGTGTTTTTAACACTTAAATAATTTCAGTCTAATTATATAATATATAAATTCAATAACAACCCGCCTTAAAGCAATATGTGTATGTAACAATATATAAAAAGTGTATATTACAGTCATTGTATATGTTTATATTATTGTATCTATGTGTAATAATTTTATGTGAATGTATTATGTAATTTAATAATGTAGGAGCTGTGAGAATAATACGTTAAAAGTTGATAACAATGATCTAACAATGAGGTAACTTTGACGCAATAATGAATTAGAAAGTTTAAATGTTACTTGTGATTCTTGTCTGCAATAATGTAATTTTAGTGACACTTTATAAAAATAGCCAATCAACAACCAGAAAAAGCTTTAGTTAAATGAAGGTATTCTATTGGATTAGGAATAGCCAATCAGAGACTTGAAATACAGAAATTTACAAGCGTATGCGGTTGAAATCAGTTCAGTTGCCTGCAGACAGTGTTTGTAACCGGATGTGAGATGCGTCCTCTAGAGATTTAATACGTATTCGTGTGAGACGAAAAAAGAGTTTACGTGTTAAAAACTACAAGTAATTAATAAAAGAATCTCTCAGCACTATATAAGTGAAGTGTTATTTAAATCGTATCAAGTATTAATAAAAGGAGTGAAGTAAAATTATAATCTGTGTAAGCCTACATTCTTAGTCGCACCACAACCCTGCCAAGACATCAATGTCTCTAACAATAATACTGATGCAGCCGAGGCAAACATAAATACACAACATTTAAAGAAACAGTCAAATTACAAAGTTAATATTTTTTTTTTAAACTTGGGGTAAAGGCCACCTGAAAGTACATTTGGGGCGAAGGCTACCGGAAACTGTTTACTATACGTGCGGTTGCATCTACTACAACTTCGGCTGCCCAACAGTTGAAATATAATACAACTCCTTCAATACGACCTACTTCAAATTGACGCCCAAAGCTTGTTGCAAACAAGTTACAACAAATTACCTTCTTCAAATTGGCTTTCCATACGTGAAGCAAAACAACTACTTCAAATTGACGCCCAAAGCGTGAGGCAAATAACGTAACAAACTACCTACTTCAAGGTTTGGAACGGATAGTGTACAAGTGTAATTGACAACACGCGGAGCACACGTACTCGCATTCCGCGGCCCCGCAATATAGCGAACGCTGTGTAGTATTAGGTTATTTAGGTTACAGCAAGATTATTTTAAATATCCGATCCTTCCATCACAGTTAGTAATATTAATGAATTTTAATATTCCGCTATAGGTAGTGTGCTGATTTATCTGGATGTATTCTTATTGTACGGCCAGTCACTGAGAATAGTATGCCTTGTAGTCTTAGTTGGTAACTCCGGCACGAAATTTTTTTTTATCTGGTTGTCGCCTTGCCCTGTGTGGGCTGGTGCCTGCCAGCCGGGCGGCCGGTGATTGTCTTGAAGAGAGAGTCGTTGGGCTTCGTGAAGGAGAGACAGTGGAGTTACGGCTGCTCTCGGGTGGCAGTTGGGACAGCACGTGCCGGAGTGGAAACGCATTTAAATTTTGTTTGCCTGTCAGTACCTTTTGAAAGTCTGTAACATGGTTTAACGTTTATTAGCGAATGTGCTGGTTTAAAATCATTCTAAATTCTTTGGCTAATTGCGTCTCATTTCCGTGCGTTTCCCGGCGGAGTTTTCGACTTTGTTACACAAAGGTAAGATTTGTTTTCAGCTCATGCATTCTAGTTTGAAGGTAATGGGGATGTTGAAGCCATATTTAAAGCCATGATATTTGCAGCAAGTATTCTAAGTGACTGGCCCTCTTATTTTGTTGCTTTAAAGTGTCTCTTTGTGCTTGTAAATTTACACGACATTCGTGTACAGTTAAATTGCCCACGTGTTATTGAGCAGTTCCTTTGTCATTACATTAGTAGCAAATATGCTAAGTGACTAGCTCACACATTTAGCCGTTTTAAAGTATCCAGTTAATTTGTAAATGTTCACTTCATTCTCTTAAGAATTGAATGGGCCATGTGCTATGCAGCTGTTCCATTTTACTTGTACGGGTCCCTTTGCATTTAGGCATTATTGTTATAAACTGTAATTTCATAAAAGGGGTTTCCTTTAAGCAAGATATTTGAAACTATTGCAGTTTGGTCACTGATTTACATTACGTGAGAACCTTTGCTTGGAATTTGCCCTGCTATTTGCCCTTTCATTACATGTGTTGAATTTTGTCTTTCTTTCAGCAACAGTTTAATTAATATTTCCTTGGCTGGTTATTTCTTTTCTTTGGCCAGAATATTATATCGTTTATTGTTTAAAGGTTTCAGTTAACGTTTTTTTGAGTATGATTTTGCATTGATGTTTGGTTTGTAATATTACAGTAAATTTCAAAATTAAGCTCTAGTAAATGTGTAAAATTTTGTTTCGATTTATTGAGCAGTTTGTTGTTCATTTAAATGGGGCATTTACAATGTGGCATATTTTGGCATAAAATAAAGCCAGTTACAATTATTGTGTTGTTTCTTAATTAATTTATTTTTGGGTAGATATTTCCTTCCTCTATGTTTTATTTTCTACATTGTTTCTTTTACAGCTTAAGGTCTTTATTTCCCTACGGCACTCGTTAGGGCTTCCCTCTTCGTTTTGCCGGAGTTCCTAACCTCAGACAAATCTTGGATTCTTTTGCACGATTTCGGTGGCCTCTTAAGGTTTTGTGCCTGAGGTCGGCGATATCATCGCAGTAGCTTAGTCTATTGCCATTCAAGGCTTAATTGATGTGCTGGAGGGCTAACCGGCAGGGGAACGCCTAACCCTGAGGAACTCTCCGCTAGGGACATTTCCCCTGACCCGAGAAACGGATCACCCCAAAGGAAATGAGCCTAAATGTGCATATCCAATAAATAAGATAAATAGTTAGAACTAACCGAAACGAAAAGAACGCAAATCAGGTGATCATTTCCTATGTTTGTTTAGCATCATTATAGTAGGGGACATCAAAGAAAACCTTGCACATTTCACATGGAGGTTTCATTTGTTTTATAGCTGCAGGTCAAGTATGCTATTGATAATAGGTGACAATATTCATTATACACACAGCGATAGTACAGTAATTAGTTGTCTGCAGGCTGCCAGTACACTCCATTAAACTATGAAAATCACCCTGATAATGATGGTTATTCTGCCCGAGGGTATGTCCGAGCCTGTTGGGCTGGCCTTGGGTAATAACACAACTCGGTGTATTATACAAGATGCTGAGCATTGGCGTGCTGTTGCCTTCCACAATATGGTTGTTTAGTCTTGAACCCAGAACGGACTGACAAAACTCCGACCCTGTCAACACTCCTGTCGGTCTGGGTGGCTCAGTTGGTTAGGCTCTGACCTTCTGATTTTTAAGTCTGCTTAAAAGCGACAGCCCCATGTCAGTAGGTTTACTAGCATATAAAAGAACTCCTGCGGGACGAAATTCCGGCAAAACGGCAGCGATGATATGTTTCTGGCAATTGGCTGCGTCGTTAACAATCAATAAACACCCGGTAACTTAGCATGCTAGCCAGGTTCACTGATTACCACATAGAAGAAAAGCATATTAATTAGTCAAAAACTAAAAATCTGATGACTCTCTTTCTCTTGTAAAACCAGTTTTACAAACGCCTATTCACCATATCTTCATATGAGCTGTATTTTTAACACTAAAATGATTTCATTCTAATTATATAATATGTAAATTCAATAACAGTCCAACTTGAAGCAATATGTGTATGTAATAACTTGTAAAATGTATATAACAGTCATTGCTATGTTTATTTTATTGTATACATGTTCAATAATATTATGTGAATGTATTACATAATTTAATAATGTAGGAGTTGTGAGAATAATAAGTTAAAAGTTGCTAACAATAAGGTAACAATGAGGTAACCTTGAGGCAATAATGAGTTTGAGAGTTTAACAATACTACTTGTGATTCTTGGAAGCAATAATGTAATTTTAGTGACAGTTTATAAAAATAGCCAATCAACAACCAGAAAAAGCTTTAGTTAAATGAAGATATTCTACTGGAGTAGGATTAGCCAATCAGAGACTTGAAATACATAAATTTACAAAGTTTAGGCACTTGAAATCAGTTCAGTTGCCTGCAGACAGTGATTATAACTGGATGCGTGATGCGTCCTCGAGAAAAATAATACGTATTCGTGTGAGACGAACATAGTTTACGTGTTAAAAAGTGCAAGTATTAAATAAAAGAACCTTACAGCTCTCGATATCAGTAAAGTGCTATTTAATTTATGTCAAAGGTTAATAAAAAGGAGTGAATTAAAACTTATAATCTGTGTAAGCCTACATTCTTATCGTACCAAAACCCTGATAAGAGAAACATGTCTCTAACAAATACTGACGCAGCCGAGGCAAACAGATATATAATATTTAAAGAAACAGTTAAATTACAAAGTTAATATTTTTTTAAACTTGGGGCAAAGGCCACCTGAAAGTACATTTGGGGCGAAGGCTACTGGATACTGTTTACTATATGTGCGGTTGCAAATACTTAAAGTTCGGCTCCCCAACAGTTGAAATATAATACAACTCCGTCAATACAACCTACTTCAAATTGACGCCCAAAGCGTGGTAAAAAAATAACGTAACAAACCAACTTCTTCAAATTGGCGCCCAAAGCGTGTGGCAGATAACAATACAAGACTACTCCTAAAATTATAACACATCTTCACATATTAATCGAGACAAACATTTTCAGAAACCATGTTAATGCTAATTCTCTTGTAGGTGCAAGGGGAATATGGTAGGCTTTAAGAGACAGCCAAATCTTTTAAGAGCTGGTTGCTATGTGGCGCATTTCATTCTCTTTGCGTGTCCAAAACATTAAAAAAAACGAATTCCATTTGAGAAAACGTATACGCATTGGAAAATTCAAACAAATGCCAAGAAATATCTCGGAAATGATTCACTTAAAAGAAATGTACACGACATATTGCGTGTTTTAACAAGCTATACATTTTTTTTTGTGCAGAACAATTTTGTCTACCTCTTACGGTTTACCAGTTATGCAAAAGCCATTCAGAAAGAGGAGGAATTTTGGGGACATTCCCAGCAAATTCAAGATATATATATATATATATATATACATTTTATTTTTCATGAAAATATCGTAAATATATATATTTTAATCCAAATCGTTAGAGCAATTTTTGAGAAAATAAAAACTTTCAGAAAGTGTTCCATGTAAAGGGTAGTCTGGAGTGAGGGATTTTCTTGAAAATCTTCTTGTTGCATCTTTGAAAGATACTGAATCTAAATAGTATGATATTTATCCGACTTTTCATTTTTTAGTTATGCCGTTCCTAGGCACACAAACACACACACGAACCTTTTTCTGAAAGTGCTCTCTTTGGATTCAGGGGCCTCAAAACATGTATTTCCGGTGAAATTTCGGTATAGAATTTGTGGGTGGATTGCAATACTTTCCCTACTTACTATACGTAGTAGAGAAAGTAAAAAAGAAAGTATTATATCATAAATTAATATAAGATACATCCATATGACGACTTTTAAAACAACTGAAAATTTGAGTATTACTTTGAGAAATAATTGCTTAAGGCTACAACGAAAGAAATTTTCAAACAATTCCTAGCTTGTCCTTATGTATTACTTTCTCTACCACGTATATAATACGTAGAGAAGGTACTGTATTCCACCTAAAAACTGTTTGTGTGTCTGTGAACAGTATAACTCAAAAACGAAAACTCGGATAAGTGCCAAAGTTGGTATTTAGTTTCAATACCTTCTAGAGATGCAAAATGAAGACTTTCAAGAAAATCCCTCCACCCCAAACTACCCTTTACATAGAAGGTTTTTCGAAGATTTAGATTTTCTAAAGAATGGCTCTAACGTTTTGATTAAAACATTATATATTAAATATATTTACATGACGAATAAAATGTATATCTAGAATATTCTAAGAACAGCCTGTGAAGTCCTCGTCATTTGGAAGGAATGTTATATAATCTCGTGTAACTGGTAAACGTTAAGCGATAGACGAAAACATAATACAAAAAAGTAAGTATCTTTAAAACACACAATTGTATTTCAAATAACCCTTTTGTCGTATCAGCCATTTCCAAGATGTCCGCTATTAATGCTTGGATTTGTTCAATACTTTATCCCGTTTCTTTTCAGCTGTTTCTTGCCATGTTATGCAACATATGGAATTTTAAGGCCAGCATATAGCCTGCATTTCCTAAACATTTGTCTAATACTGTTCTCTTTGTATCCCAGCGAAATGTGTAACACAGCTATTTCTGCAAAGGCTTATCTTGATTAAGATTTAGTAATTGCAAAAAAATCTGATGTGTTACACTCACATAACTTTCTCTACTCTTGTACAAACTATTTTTACAAACGCTTATTCTCCATATGCTTCATGTTAATCGAAATATCGAGATGTCAATCTTATTGGTAATTTTCTTGTAGATGCAAGGGGAATTGGTAGGTTTTAAGCGCTGGTTGCTGTGTGGCGCATTCCATTCTCTTTGCATGTCCAGGAAATAAAAAAAAATTGAATAACGAATTTGAGAAAAAGTAAAATCTGATGTGTTACACTCACATGACTTTCTCTACTCTTGTACAACCTATTTTTACAAACGCTTATTCTCCATATGCTTCATGTTAATGGAGATATCGAGATGTCAATCTTATTGATAATGTTCATGTAGATGCAAGGGGAATATGCTAGATTTTAAGCGATAGTCAAATATTTTAACGCTGGTTGCTATGTGGCGCATTCCATTCTCTTTGCATGTCCAGGAAATAAAAAAAATCTGATGTGTTACACTCACATGACTTTCTCTACTCTTGTACAATCTAATTTTACAAACGCTTATTCTCCATATGGTTCATGTTAATCGAGATATCGAGATGTCAATCTTATTGGTAATTTTCTTGTAGATGCAAGGGAAATATGGTAGCTTTTAAGCGATAGTCAAATATTTTAACGCTGGTTGCTATGTGGCGCATTCCATTCTCTTTGCATGTCCAGGACATAAAAAAAATGAATAACGAATGTGAGAAAAAGTATAAGTATTGTAAAATTTAAGGAAATAACAAGCAATATCTCAAAAACGGTTCACTCAACAACAAAAATGTTTATAACATAAATTGTGTATTTTAACGCGATTTAAATAGTTTGTGTAGTAAAATTTTGTCTTATCTCTTATAGTTTACCAGTTATGCAAGAGTATTTTACAATAAAGAATACTTTTGGAGACATTCCCAGAAAATTCGAGATATACATTTCATTTCGCATGACAATATCTTAAACATATAATATTTTAATCAAAATCGTTAGAGACATTTTTGAGAAAATTAAAATTTTCGAAAAATATTCCATGTAAAGGGTAGTCTGGGGTGGGGGGATTTTCTTGAAAACCATCGTGTCGCATCTCTGGAAGATACTAAACCTAAATACCAAGTTTGGTGTTTATCCGACTGTTCATTTCTGAGTTATGCTGTTCATAGATAGACACACAGACAGACGGACCCACACGGACATGTTTCCAAAAATGTTTTTTTTGGATTCAGGGGTCTCAAAACATGTATTTCCGGTGAAATCTAGGTATCGAATTTTTGGGTGGAATACAATACTTCCCCTACTTACTATACGTAGTAGAGAAAGTAAAAAATTGATGCTAGGTGACAAAGGCTTCCTCCATAAGATACATAAAATTGAAAGGGAAGAATGGACCGCCTTCAAACGTGTGATTATCGAAGTCCTAAGGAATAAGTTCCCCGACTTCGAATTGGTGTTTGAAAATGTGCAGGAGAGATTCAAAGCCTTAGGATGCTCATTGACTAAAGTTTCATTTGTGAATTCTTATTATAAATCGAGTTGAATTGGGGACAATTAAGGATAAATTATTCGATTAATTGGAAGGAAATACATATTATTGTTAAATTAAGGTATTATTTTAAGCTTTAGTTTGCTATGCGGGGTTCACCTGGACCCCAGTGTTAAGCTTTTTAGTTTTCAAGTGTGAAATGCCTAATTTACAATTTTGAAATTTTTGTAATGTGTTAGAAATTTAATCTGCTTTATTGCCATAAAATATTCAATAAATACAATTGTGAAACAATAAAATACAACCTGGGATCCATTTGGACCTCTCATAGCAGTTCATATCTCATAAAATGTTCAGCATTTTGAGAGCTTTATGTTGGCTGCCTTGTATTTCTCAGTTATTCCAGCATGCATTGTTGGTTTGAAATTGTGTGGAAATACTTTAGTACTCTTCTAGTGTGAATTGTAAGGTATAGTCATGTCGAAACGGAATGGGACAACTTTTAAAAGACCGATTTCAGTTATGTCTAAGAAACTAGAACAATGTGTGAGAGCTGCAAGAAATTCATTTGCGATACCCGCTGTAAGAAAATGCAGGGAGAAGTGTGTCTTGGATGTTACACTTAGTGAACATGGATTGTAAAAATCCATGTAGAAAACTTAAACGATACTGTAAGTATTAAAATGCTGTGCGAATATTAGTGAAAAATAAAACACAAAATAAAGTGAAAAAAAAACAATTTGCTTAATCTAATGCGATAGTGCTGGGAAATAAAAATTATACTGTAATTTGTAATTCGGTTGTTTGTTTGACAGTGCTAATTTAGAGGTACATTGGTAAAACATCTGATGTGTTACACACACATGGCTTTCTCTACTCTTGTACAAACCATTTTTTGAAACTCTTATTCTCCATTTATTTCATATTAATCGAGATAAACATTTGCATAAACGATCTTTTGACATGCAAAAAGAATTACATTTTACACATAGCGACCAGTTCTAAAAATATTTGACTATCGCTTAAGGCGTACTATGTTCCCCTTGTTTTGTAATTGCAAGGGCAATATAGAAATACAGTAGCCTTTAAGCACATAGCTGGTTGCTAGGTGCAGAACCATTCTCTTTGACACAGATTAATACTCTTTGCATATTCCAGACAAAAAAATGAATAACGAATTCCTATTTGAGAAAGTAAGTATTGAAAAATTTAAGGGAATAACAAGCAATATCTCGAAAATGGTTCAGTCAACAAAAAAATATATATAACATAAATTGTGTATTTTAACGCGATTTACATTTTTTTGTGTAGTAAAATTTTGTGGTGTTAATCCGACTGTTCGTTTCTGAGTTATTCTGTTCACAGACACACACACACACACATACAAACACACACACAGACACACACACGGACATGTTTCCAAAAATGTTTTTTTTTGGATTCAGGGGGTCTGAAAACATATATTTCCGGTGAAATCTCGGTATCGAATTTTTGGGTGGAATACAATACTTCCCCTACCAAAATGTTGAGACATCGGAATTGTTGATTTAAAATGATTTTATTTGTTCTAAGTAGACCATAAGATTGTGTTAATATTGTGTTAATTCGAGTTTTCTGCCTGGGGTCCACTTGGACCCCTCTCAGTGGGTGAAGGAGGTACAAAAGCATAGCAGTCTAAAGGTTAGGAATAATAGTATAAATTATAAATAGTTGATTTATTTCTCCCACTCTCTTCCATGCTCTACGCGACAACCTAATTCAGGTGGCTTGCTTTGGCCACCTGGTGCAGGTATGGCAGATATTTGATTTCCAAACAGTAATATTTCAGTGTTGAACTACATTGCATTGCTTATGTACAGACCGAGTCGGTATAAAACATTTTTATTAACAGTTATTTAGCACAGTTGTGCTAAAAAGCGTTTTACAGTTATTAATCTCGAGTAACATGTTCGAGAATGTTAATTTCCTCGAGGGACAGAAAACGCGGCACCTAGGTGACCTAGGACTCCGTGTTGATGAAAAGCGGTTTAGTGACCATGACAGAGAGGAAGATAATTTTGTCAGCATCACACTCAGACCGCCTCTCTGTTCTAGAGAGTTTTATGCAAAGGGAAACCCTACAGGTACCCATTTGCATACGAGGCGAGTGAAACTGTGCTGGAGAGAGGCAGGACAAAGTGGAGAGAATTACCTTTACCGCCAGTACCATCCAATCTTATTCCCATTTGGTGAAAAAAGAAGAAAGGGGGAAAAGCACAACAAGACAAGCTGGACTTTTGTGCAAGCGGTAGAACCACCTTTGGTCGATAAGAAGCGAAATGGGCTACGTGATTGAAATTAAGATTAAATTCCGAGATTTAGAAAGATAATTTACCGAATGGAAAGGCTCAGCCGGCAACGTCTGTGGCCCGCATTCGGGAGGTCCAGCGTTCCATCCCTGGCGACTGCTAACTCTGACGCCTGGAGTTTTGTTTTCCTCGGGGTCCGCGGGTGAATACTGGGCTGATTTCTTCTCTAGGTCGATTTTATTTCTTTATTTCCCTTTCGTTTAAATTATCTAATGAAATAAGTACTCTCCCTTGGGAGGAAAGAATTAAAACACCAGATGAAGTAAGAAATAAAGAAATAATGAAGGCAATATTTAGAAGATCAAAAAGTAGAATAAGAGACAAAGAGAATAACAATCAAAACCTAAATGAATTTAAACAATGACTACTACGATGATAGCCGAATCTTAGATACAGAAGAAGAAGTAGAGAGAGAAATTTAAGTGATAATGATACATAACAATTCAGTAGGAGAAACATTTTTGAACTATAACCGGACGAGAGGAATGGGCAGTAAGAAGAAGGGTACAACCTAAAAGAAGACCAGATGAAAACAAAAAGACTATAAATAAGAGTGGAAGATGCAATGAGTAGAACAAAAGAAGAGGGAGAAATGAACTACAGAAATCGCGATCCTGGAGGAGAATAAACCAAGATGGATGATAGCCAAAGGAGGATGGAGTCGGCGAGCAAGGTAGAGAAGGAGTGAATCCAGAGCGGGGAGACAGAGGAGATTGCAGCCATATACAGGTTAAATCCTCGCTAAGTGATAAGTGAAGTGTAGTGAATAGTAAAAGTCTTTAGTTTAATTTTAATTCCAGTGAAGAGGAGTTAAAGTAAAAGAGAAGTGATAAGTGTGGAAGATTATTAAACATTTAAAGAAGTTAGAAGAAAGGTAATGGTAGGATTTGTAAATAAGAAGAAAATGTTTATAGATAATTTATACTGTAATAATATGAAATAAGTAATTTTAAATAATAGTGTAAGTAATAAATAAACGGTTAAGAAAATAACAAGTAATTTCATTTGAAACTAATATAAATTAATTAAAGAATTACTTAAATGATAAAACAAAAAATTAAATAAACTCAAAATAAAAAGGAATAATTAAATTAAATCAATTTAATAAATTCATAATAAACATCATAATATCATTTATAATTATACAACAATAACATAACAAACACAAAGAAACTTATTTATAAACTTAAGTATTAAAGTTACATTAATAAGATGAATAAAAACAATTCATAAAACAGAAAATCATGCGCTCAATTCCAGTACTTAATTTACCGGATGCCGGTAAAAGTTTAAGGTAAAGCAATTGTAATTGTTTTAAGATGCTTGTAGTTATTGTTTAATTTATTACATTAGTTTAGAGTAGGTTGGTAGCTGGATACTAATTACCTTAATACAGGATACTAGTATTCTTATTTTTATTAGAAGATATAGGACCTTTTTTGTGTTATATTATTTTTATTCTTTTTCTTCCTTTTTTATGACATCTGAAAAATAATATTTTGTAAAATGTTTGGATGAATTTGAATAAAATTATAGGGATTTGGAATGTGCGAAAGGGACATCATCGTGACGGCCAAGGTTAAATTCACGGCGAAAATTTAACTGTACAAGAATTGCAGAAAACGTTGAGGCAGTATTTTATATCACAACACTGTGAATGCCAGAGTGATTGTAGTGTAAATTAATATTATTGTATGACAATGATTTTAGATGTTTGTTAACTATAAGCATTGTTAGGAAATAAGTTTACACGGCCTCACTGAAACTGACAATAGGAGTGGGTAACAATGAAGCGAGGAGGTGAGTTGTTTATCAATTAGAAGAGACAAACAAATGAGGTCAGGGCAGCGTGCCTTTCTTTAGAAATGGAGCGAATATCCTCTCTAGAGCATATGTTTTAGTAATTATGATTGGCTGACGAAACCGACGATAATGTTGGCGCGCTTTAGTAACCAATAGCAGCTCTATTATAATGTTTAGGCATATCGGGGTGAGGGAGTATAAATTCTCGAGCCAGAGGCTAGTATCGCGCAGTTCTACAGAATCACTCACGAGGTAAACGTCGCGCAGTTCTAAGAAAAGTCTCTCGCGAGTTACACGTCAGGCAGTTCTAAGGAAGCATTCACGGAGTACACATTACGCAATTATACAGAATCTCTCGCGTCGTAAAGTTAGTTACGAAATGTGAAATACGCGAATTAATAGTGCGCGGCAAATAAGTGATTGTAGTTACATTCGAAAATATAACAGTTTCAGTCAGGCGTGTATCAAGATTAAATATGTGTTATTAATTAAGTGTGAACGCAATAAAAGTGTAAAAACAAATTCTTTTTATCAATGTTATCTTTTAGTAACAACTCCTTTCCGTTTACACGCCCTGCTTAGAGATATTTGCTCGACTGAGTAATAATAGCTAGCCGGAGGACAAAGACCCCAAAATTCAAAATAGTAAAACAATAATAGGCGCTCAGCAAATAAGATAACACGAACATAATACTGCGACAACCTTTTGTGTGGTCGCCATCTTTGCACGTCCTTATCTAACCTAATATAGCGATCATCTTTGTCATTGTTACAATCACAAAAGGCAAGAGACCTACTAAACATATATCAAGTGTTTTTATCTGGATCTGATACAACGACAGTTATAAAGGTTTATAATGTTAAACGTATAGGCCGGACAACCTGTATTAGCTTTTACTCTAAAACGTTTACTTTGATGCTTACAGTTTTAGGAGCAAGAGTGCATTTTTGGCTAAAAATATCTAGCATAATGAGCCAAGAGTGGTATTTAATATTATAAATTTCCACCTCTGTCAATAAAAAAATTTTATGTGTTACACTCACATGACTTTCTCTACTCTTGTACAAACTATTTTTACAAACGCTTATTCACCATATGCTTCATGTTAATCGAGATATGGAGATGTTAATCTTATTGCTAATTTTCTTGTAGATGCAAAGGGAATATGGTAGGCTTTAAGCTATAGTCAAATCTTTTAAGAGCTGGTTACAATGTGGAGTATTCCATTCTCTTTGCATTACCAGGACCAAAAAAATGAATTACAAATTTGAGAAAAAGTATAAGTATTGGAAAATTTAAGGGAGTAACAAGCAATATCTCGAAAATGGTTTACTCAACAAAAAAACTGTATATGACATAAATTGTGTATTTTAACGCGATCTGCGTTCTTTGTATAGTAAAATTTTGTGTATCTCTTATGGTTTACTAGTTATGCAAAAGTCGTTCACAATGAAGAAGACTTTTGGAGACATTCCCAGAAAATTCGAGATATACATTTCATTTGTCATAAAAATAGCTTAAACATATGATATTTTAACCAAAATCGCTACAGCCATTTTTGAGAAAATTAAAATTGTCGAAAACTTTTTCCATGCATAAAGTAATCTGGGGTGGGGAAATTTTCTTGAAAACCTTCGTGTCGCATCTCTGGAAGATACTGAACCTAAATACCAAGTTTGGTGTTTATCCGACTTTTCGTTTCTGAGTTATGCTGTTTACAGACACACACACACGGTCATGTTTCCAAAAATGTTTTTTTTTTGGATTCAGGGGGTCATACACAGGAGTTTCTCTGCTCTCTATAACTTATTAGTGATTATAAACACTATTAAAATAAAACTCCGAAAGATTATTTTTCTGTCTACTTCATTTTAATCGAGATAAACTTTTGCAGAAATATCTACATTACACATTTCGTTATAGATACAAAGGGAATAGTGACAGTCGAATGTTTAAGGACTGGACGCTGCTGCTGATGTATTGGGGAATTCCACTTTTATCTCTCTTGTCTCTTTCTCTCGTCGGTTCTCTCTCTCATACAAGCTGTTATTTTTACCAACTCCCTCTGCTACTAAAGTCCAATTACTAATAGACGTATTTTAACTTACTAGTTCGCTTTTCCTCTCCAACGTTTCTTTTATAATGTTCCATACGTAAGATATTAATATTTTATGTTATATGCTGTATACAATATTACTTATAATATTTCTTCTATTTACATTTCGACAGCGAAGTTGCCACTATCAGTGAGGCAGCTATCGCCTTAATATCAATGAATGTACAGTGTAAAGTGGTCTTTTTATCCGACTCCACTTGAGCCATTCAGGCTCTCTGCTCGCAAGGAAACCAACATGAGGACGATCTGGTCACTGAATGCCAAGATAGACTGTGTAAACTGCAAGAATTGACAGAAGTTTGTTTGCAATGGGTCCCGGGCCACTGCGATCTTGACGGAAATGAGAAAGCCGACGCTTTAGCCAAGGAAGGGTGCTCAATGGAGCAGCCAGTTGTACCAATGACATACTCAAACATAATTAGCGTCATAACATCTGTAATCAAAGGACAATTGTAGACTCTCGGAAGGTAGCGGCAGCTGGTAAAAGATGATGGGAAATGCTTGCTTCAAACCCCATCCCCAACAACCTGTCCCGGGAGCTGGCAGTAGCCACCTTTAGGATGACTACAGGGCACGATTATTTGCAAGAACACCTGCAAAGAATCGGTGTGGTTGATAGCCCAATTTGTCCCCTCTGCTTGCAAGAGGAAGGCACTGCTGACCATTTGGCCGCCTGCACTGCCCTGCAGACTTATAGTTGAAGATTCTATGGAAGGAAGGTCACGGCTGTACTGGGAGGCAAGGTGTCGAATGGCGGACCAGCCAAGGACGGGCGTTGGCTTAAGAAGATGAAGAAAAAGACTATTTACATCTGTTCTCCTTTACTAATTATCTCCCTTTTTACACTATGTTCTCTGCTATTCGTTTCCCTATTGTTTATTAGCATGTATCTAATTATATTCTGTATAATTATGGTGCATATTGATTATGGTGTAGGTATTCCCCTACTATATGTATACATACATAGATACACGGTATCTTCAGATTTATTCGTCCATTGCCACCAGTGGATTGTCTGCGCATGACGTCAGTATTTTGAAGCGAGTCTATCACCAGTGTCTCTGACAGAATACTAGCGAAAAATGTGTGAAGGGATTGGATGTTAACAGTTTTGAGGTCACCTTAGTAAGTTGGGACTTATATGTACGTTTCCAGTGTTTACATTTGGAACGTCTTTCGCTTGCGTCTCGTAAATTCGAAATCTCGGCATATGTGCCGATAGGCAACTCAAATAATTGCACGGTTTTTGTAGCGTAGCGAAGTATTTGTAACTGGTTTTGCCTTTCTTTGTATGCCAAGCGAAACTCTTTCATAGAGATGGCAGCCGAACCACCCCTTCATTCCACATAAATTATAAACATCGTTAACCGGTTAGTTTGTATGTACCTGTATTGTTGTTTAGGCCAGTCACGTAGAAACTGATATCGGCTGGGTGGAATCAAAAGTTGGTTACCTGAAGGTGCAAACCTTACGGAAGGAAAAATATTATGGCAATCTAGGGGAATGGGCCACATTTTATCCACGGCAGTACAAATAATTCGGCCTTCTAGAGAAAGGAGTGAAGAATTATTTTCATGTATGATTAAACTGAACGACAGCTACGCTTTCATCAGCGACATGGAGACGAAGGTTAAGTTGTTGCCTCTACTAAACGGCAATAAAAAACTAGAATTTATAAAGTGGTAGTGTCGCATAAAAATGTACGCTTTTTGTAATGTTAAGCCCTTCGGCATTTCGGGCATTAGATTAATATTTGAGAGGGAAATGAACAGGAGGGACAAACACCTACCTGCTGCCACTGAAACCTTAGGTTTATTGTACGGATTTCTCCCTGTTTTTCAATCACCACCTCTTTAAACTCTAATAAGTCTCAGGAGTCCATTGATTAGTTTTCATTAGATACTATCTCATTTGGATCAACAGTTCCCAATTGATTGCATCTATCACGTCCAGTACTTCACACTGGAATATTAAGTGCCAGGTCATTTCCTGTTCTATAGCACACATCCAGCACCTTGGGTCTTCTGAAAGCGCCATTATCTGCGGGTGACCTTTAAAATTCCCATGACTAGTCATCAAACCCATCACGAACCTCATTCTATTTAATTTAAGGACTACAGTACTCCTTGTAAGAAATGGTTGTTGCATCATTGACTTTCCATGTCATTGCTCCTGGATATGTTTCCAGTATTCTATATGCTAACAGATTTGTTCTTACCATTGGCAAAACCCAAGACAGATTCTGATCCTATAAATGGAGCCTGCACTCCCATTTTAACCAGCCTGTCTACAGTTTTACTTTCAATTACCTCAGTGTAGCCAGGGACCCGTGATAGAGTAAGTTTATTGCACTCCCCTAGCCTTTCTAGAGCTTCTCGACATTCCCTAACGATCTTTGATCTCGTGAAGGGTGCTGTTAATGGCCGCAGTGCTACAGGGCTGTCTGAGTATATTCAGATACTACAATTCCTGTAGCATCTGTCCTCATTCTCCGCCCTGATGACATATAATTCTGCCTGAAATACCGTGGTCAAAGCTCTCAAAGAATACCACTTCTGCAGGTTGGGCTGTCTTCCATATATACCAGTTCCTGCTCCATCTTTTTGATTTGGATTCTTCAGTGATCCACACAATACATCCTGATCATTGTTGATGATCAGACACCCAATACTCTCTACCTTCAATTACAATATTGAAGGACTTATTAAAATAGACATAAAGAAATACCCTGCCAATCAAGTGGTTGGAGTTATGCTCGAAAAGCAGAGGTGGTCACGCTGGTAGTGGTGTGGCTAGACGTTTTAGGATCTCAGTTCTATTATGGGCTACGTTTTATGCACGACAGTATACGTAGTGTAACGGACTGTACATATTGTAGTGTTATAGTACTGTTCCTCCTCTTCCTTACAGATTGTCTACTCCATTGTCGGCACATTGGGAGCTAGGCGTTTATCACACCATTTCGAGGTATTGATCTCCGAAGTGGTTTACAATCGCTGCTATGTCAGAGCAAATAAATATTCCTTGAGCATTTTATAACATCGTAACAATGTTATCAAGTAAATCTGGAATCTATTTCTGGATAGTTCATAGAAATTCATAGTCACTTGATGGGTAATAAAATTGCCAAAACGACATTTACTTTCACGTCCCGTTAAACTGTCACCGCTGTTATAACAGAGGCGCTTAATGGGCAGTGAACGAAACCTTTGAAGCTACAGTACGTTGACATCGAGACAGGTATGTCAACGATTTAGCAAAGATATGAGAACCTGTCCAAAAGGAAGACAAGTACGAAGGACGTAGACTGTTATTTTCAACAAATGTTATTACTTTAGCGGTTAGGCTAATATAATCGACTTCTTGCATTAAGTTACAACCATGATCATCAACAATAAATGGTAGCACAACATCAAATGTGAAAAATCGACTTCATGTTCCATTATCAACTGCAAAACCTCTACGCCATTCGTGTCAGACAGCCAGAGAAACTTTTTCTCAGCCTTTCAAGACTTCTAATTTTTGTCTGTATTTCACCCTTTCCTGTAATCTATTTGTCAAGATAATATTTTGGAATATTTTAGCTATGAAGTCATTAACGTTTTTGGGGCATTTTGGGGTAATAGGCTCATCGGATTCAACAATCCAGATTAATTCAATCCAGCCTTTATTGAAGATTTTATATGCACTATGGGGAGATAAAAGCGTAGGGCAGAGCTATAAACTTTACGTAAACTCCACTAATAATGATTCTTCTTCTTATTCCAGGGATAAGGCCTATAGCCTATTCCGTCCTCACTCCATCATTCCCATCTCTTCCTTGAATGACCGACATCTCGAGGCGTGTACGATCCTGGGTATTCTAGCTTAATTCATTTTCATGTGTTCCTTTCAGCTATTCTACTAAAAAAGAAGAAAAAGAATCATTATTCCTATCTTACTGAAGAATTATAGAAGAATCATAACAATGATTCTTCTTTTTCTTCTCCCTTCAAGGATTAGGCGATATCGCCTCTTCCAGCCTCTAACACCAAACCACCTCTTGTGAGGTCACTATTTCTTCCGTATTGGTTGGTAATTCATTATCTTCTTTGGAAATCTACCATCTGCCATTTTGTCGAAGTGATCTTTCCAGTTTTTTTTTAGAAAACATGTCGTTAAGTGAGAAAATATACAATTCTGACCGTATTGTTTCATCTTCTGTTTATCAGCTTTAGTACGCCGTATTATACATTTCATAAATTTCATTTCTGCAGATTATTAAGTTTTATAAGTCTATGATGCAGAGAATTCTTGAATTTATTGACGATTTTAATAGGATAAAACGTTATTTTAATTGAATACATTCTCAAAAGTTAGAGCATAATTGAATATACTACAGTTAAACATCGAATACCCCTAAACACTATGCTATGTGAATCATCACTTTAAATGTATTATGTCTGAAAGCATTTTGGAATTAACATACATAACTTATCAACAAAAAGCTGTTATAACGAATGAAAGGATTACCAGGATCTGCATCTTCTTTGCGCTATTATTTTCCACTATAAATTTGTAAAACGGGGCTGCTTTGTGCTTCTGTAAAGTGTAAAATATGACGTGTATTCAGGATTTTTTCTAAAATTCTGGATGAACAAAGCCATGGTTAACAGAATTTTACGTCAATATTAGTATAATAAATTGATATACGTATTTGCATGAAACAAGTGTTTCTTCTGTTATAACATATCGTTCTTAGAGGTGCAGAAGGATAGGACTGAACAAGAGCTGTTGCAGATTCAAGAATAAAAGGCAGAATATATGTCGCGGTAACTTCGTGTTATCTTATTTGCTGAGCGCGTGTTATTGTTTTACTATTTTTAATTTTGAGTTCTTTGTCCTCCGGCTAGCTATTATTATTATTCAGTCGAGCAAATCTCTTGAACAGGGTGTGTAAACGGTAAGGAGTTGTTACTAAAATATAACAGTGATAAAGAATTTGTTTTTACACTTTTATTGCCGTCACACTTTATTCATTTCACATAATTACTCTTGATACACACCCGACTGAAACTGTTGTATTTGCGAATGTAACTATTATCACTTATTTGCCGCACATTATTATTTCGCGTATTTCACATCTTTTAACTAACTTTACGACGCGAGAGATTCTGTAGAACTGCGCGACGTGTAACGAGTGAATGATTCTGTTGAACTGCGCGACGTTTGCCTTGTGAATTATTCTGTAGAACTGCGCGACGTTTGCATTGTGAATTATTCTGTAGAACTGCGCGACGTGTAACCCTTGAATGATTCTGTTGAACTGGACAATACTTGTCTCTGGCTTCATATATTTATACTCCCTCACCCCGATGTGCCTAAACATTATAACAGAGCTGCTATTGGGTAATAAAGCGCGCCAACATTAGCGTCTATTTTTATATCCAATCAGAATTACGAAAACATATGCTCTAGGGAAGATATTCCCTCCATTTCTAAAAAAAGCGCGCTACTCTGACGTCATTTGTTTGTCTCTTCTAATTGATAAACAACTCACCCCCTCGATCATTGTTACCCGCTCCTATTGTCAGTTTCAGTGAGGCCATGTAAACTTATTTCCTAACAATGCTTATAATTAACAAACATTTTAAATCAATGTCATACAATAATGCTAATTTACACTACAATCACTCTGGCATTCACAGTGTTGTGATATAAAATACTGTCTCATAGTGTTGCTTTATTTCATTGATTGACAATATTACAGGAACTGACAACATTCATAATCATTTTATCCGAGTGTATCTGATTCTTATATTTAATAGCCTCTTTGCCTCTAGCCTGAACTTCAATATTTCTTTCCTGTGACATTCAACACTTTCTAATTTTTATAATATTTCATCGCACTCTACTCTGTCACTACGAATACAATTTTACAGCTCAGATATTGGAAATGCATGTTATAAAAGCAGTTGTGAGCACTACAATAGTGTAACATACAGGGTTTATTAAAGGTGGTTATATGAGTTGCATTAAATCAGTTATTAATACTGCGGATGGAAAATTTCGATACACAGAACACGTGGTTGGGTTCATTTTTGTACTTTAGGTGTTCGTATTCTTTGGGGATGGCTATTTGTTTTTATTTTTCATTGGGGACATTGACCTTCTCTTCAGGCGGAAGATGTGACAAACCGGTTTTATTAAAGGTGGTAATATTAGTTATATTAGTTTTGTTATTATTATTATGATTGGGGAAGAAAAGACCATTGCTCTACCGTTTATACTGTATGTGTCAGTCTGGGCAAGAGAGTCACGCGTGTGTTAGGAGTCATACGAGGTGGACACTGAAAATTTTTAGAATGTCATGTTTCTAAAAACAAATAAAATTGTTTGACCGCTACTTTCTAATGTTTTGCGAGTTGATTATTGCGTAGTTTGTTTGATTTGCTCAATAGTTTGTTAATGATCATCATTTTAAGATTTTGTGTTCACCCTAAAATGAATTTGAGTAGAGAGCATTTTCGGGTTATGATATTTTACAATTTTAAATCTGTATTAACGTCTACACAAAGTGAAGATCTGCTTAGAAATGCATTTGGCAAAAAGCACCATCTAAGGCAACAATTTATAATCCGTAAAGTGAATTCTAGATTCTTAGTGATGAATTTCGTGAAGGACGCCCAAGAACTGTTACTGAAGAAAATATTACCGCTGTTCGAGCAATCTTGAAGAAGATTGACGGACACCTTATGAATTTATTCAAGCGATATTGGGTATTCGTACGAGTCCAATCCAAAACATTTTACATCAACACTTAGACGTGAGAAAACTTTCTTGTCGATGGATTCCACATAAACTGACTCTCCATCAAAAACAGCAACGTATTAATTAGTACAGAAAAACAAACACATTCAAGGTGGCATTTCAAATTTGTTTGGGATATCATTACCGGTGATGAATCTTGGATTTATTATTATGACCCTGAAAAGTAAGGTCAATCGGATCATTAGGTCTTTCGAATAGAACAACATAAGCCTACAAAAGTCCGACGAATTCGCAGTGCTGGCAAGAATATGGTTACTGTTTTTTTTTCTAAGAACCGGCTGATTGGTACAGAAATGTCTGTTTACAGAAAAGTTTTGAAGAAGTTCATAAAAAGCGCCCAAATGGAAAAATAACGCGACAGGGCATCGTCGCATACAGCAAAACTAACAACTGAGTAGGATGCTCTAAAGGTCAGCACTATGGACCCTTCACCACACAGACCTGACCTATCATCTTGTGCTTTCCTTTTGTTCCCAAAAATTAAAGGTAAAATGCATGGAATCACCTTTTTGTCATCAGATGAAGCAGTGAAACATTATAAAAACCTGGTTTCTGAAGTGCCTCAGGAAGAGTGGTGTCATTGCTTTAAGGACCGGGTTCATCGAATGCGAAAATGTATTGATGTTAAAGGAAAATATTTTGTAAAAACATCATTTAAATTGGAAAGGTAGAATCTGATGACTGAAAAATTCAATGCCATAGCCCGGATTTAAACCACGGATCTCCCGGTCTCCGTTCGGTTGCTCTAGCTACTGAACTACCATGGCAACATGCCAGCACGACATTAAATTCTCCAACTGATTCGCATTTTCCTCGGTAAACCACAAGGAGATCTAAAATTGTATGGAGATGACATACCCCAATGGCGACTTACATTCTTTGTAAGTACTTTAAGTCCCGGGCTTCATAGTACAACCACTATTAGATCAATTAATGGAATTAATTGTTCTTCCATACAAGCCGTTGTGTTGGATAAGGTTGAAAAGGTAGAATCAGATGACTGAAAAATGACTATGGCATTGAATTTTTAAGTTATGTGATTCTACCTTTCAATCTGGTCCAACACAAAGAACAATTAATTCCATCATTTAAATTGTTTGAAACAAATCCTTGTCTGGTTTTATAAAAATGTTCAGTGTCGCCCTCGCAGGGCATAAATAGTTAACTACGCAGTTTCCTGGAAGGGCAATATCTTCCTTCCTCAAGGGAATTCCAAAGTTTTAATTGAATAAAATGTTTTTGATTAATACATAAAAGCGTTTTATTAATTATATTCATAATTTTATGCTTTCAGCTTTATTGAAGAGAGTGGATCCATTCACCTATCTTTGATACACATTAAACTCGGATGAATAAACTCTCAAACAAAATTATTAATTTTAATAAAACCATGGGAATAGTAAACAATAATGAAATCTTCATTAGCGCAGAGAGATACCAGAGTACGCTCATATAAAGCATTAGTAAACCTACCCTTTACTATGACAGTGAGGTATGGGCTTTACGGACAAGAGAGGAAAACGCTAGAGAAATGAGGTTCATGAGATACACCGCAGGAAACACCAAATGGGATTGCAAACGCTATGTTCATGTGATTTGGAAACACACTTAGAAACAGTCATCAGGTACATTGACGCGCATAAAAAGTGGTCCATTCCCTTAGATCGCAATAGGTTTTTCCCTCCGTAAGATTTCCATTTTCAGGTAACCAACCTTCGATGTCACTCCAGCCGATATCACTTCTCCATGTGGGTGAAATTCAGCGAACAAAAGCGAACCAGTGAATGATATTGTAATCAATGTGAAATGAAGGGGTGGTTCGGATACCACTTCTATGAACAAATTTCACTATACAAGGAATGGGTAAACTGATATAACATAATTCGTCCTTCTAGAGGAAGGAGTGTAGAATTATTTGCCTATGTCAAACTACATAACAGCTACAACATTTATGAGAACTTTCATCAGATACATGAAGTCAAATGTTAAAGTTAATGCCGGCATTGAACGAAATTCAGAAAACTAACATTAATTTAGTATGGCATGAAAATTAAAGGCCTAAAGTGTATTAAGCGAACAAAAACAGATTTCTTTCCAGCTTTTATTACATTATATTTTATTGTTGTGCCAAAATTCAAAGCAGCATTGCCTTAACGGTATTCCGCTAGTGAGAACATGGATAACCAGCTTGTAATGTTACCCTTCAGCAGTTCGGCCATATTTTGGGAGAGGTAGAGCACCCTGCCATTCCAGCGGCTAGAATCGAGGAGCTCACGCTGCAGAGGGTGGGGCTAGATTTTTCAGTACAGACACAAATAGCTTCGTTCCATTATGGGTCACTTGTTATGCACATCAATATACGAGGCGTAAGTACCGTTTTAATATTTTGCCGCTCCAGTCGGGATTTTCAGCAAGCGCGATCACTTGCTCCATTTATTAGGAAGTCAGATGCAGCTGTGAGCGATCGTCACTTTGTGTTTTCCTGTTATTAGATCGTTTCGAAATGTTAAAAACAATCGAACGACCTCCGACTGTGAAATCAGATCAGTGATTCGATTTTGAATGCGAGAAATGTTACGCCAGCAAACATTCATTGTCAATTGTGTGAGCTTTCTGGAGAAACAATAATGAGTGAAACAACACAGCCAAACAAACTCAGCATCATTTAGTTGGGAGCAATTCGACCACCCTCCCTACAGTTCGGATTTGGCACCAAGCAATTTTCATCTGAAGGAATTTCTTGGTAGAAAACATTTCAAGGACGATGATGTTGTGAAACAAGTAGTGCAGACTTAGCTTTCATCACAAGTGGCATCGTTCTTTGACAAAGGCATACAGAAACTGGTTTTTCTTTACAAGTGCCTGAATTACGGTGGTGACTATGTGGAGAAGTAGTGTAAGGTTTAAGGTAATGGATGATGATAAAGTATTTGGAAAACAATGCTCTGTTATTACTTTCTCGACTAATATACTAAGTAGGAGAAGTATTGCATTCCATCCAAAAATTCGATATCGAGATTTCACCGGAAATAACATACTTTGAGACCCCCTGAATCCAAAAAAAATTAGAAAAATCTCCCTGTGTGTGCCTGTGAACAGCTTAACTCAAAAACGAAAAGTGGGATAAATACAATACTTGGCATTCAGGATCAGCATTTTTAAAAAATGCGACACGAAGACTTTCAAGAAAATCCCCACCCCAAACTACCCTTTGCATGGAACATTTTTCGAAAATTTAGATTTTCTCAAAAAGGCTCTAACGATTTTGATTAAGGTATCATATATTTAAGATATTTTCATGAGAAATAAAATGTATATCTTGAATTTTCTAGGAATGTCCCCAAAAGCCCTCTTCATTCTGAATGGCTTTTGCATCACTGGGAAACCGTGAGAGATAGACAAAAGATTGCTACACAATAAATGTAGATCTCGTTAAAACATACAATTTATGTCATATAGATTTTTTGTGCAGTGAAGCATTTCCGAGATATTCTTTGTTATTTGCTTGAATTCTCCAATACTTATACTATTTCTCAAATGGGAATTCATTATTCTTTTTTATGTCTTGGACATGGAATGCTCCACATAGCAACCAGCTCTTAAAAGATTTTACTGCATGGATTGAAGGGAAGCATAGTCTAGATGGAAGATTATCTGGCAGAATGTCTTCTGCAAATATGTTTCAACTGATTGGCAAGAGACGACCTATGAAATCTTAAACGAGACCATACCGACGGCAGAAAGCTCTGGCGACATGGAAGAACACAATGTAATCAGTGTGCAGACATTGGAGCAGCGGATTGCTTTCTGTCGACAGGTTGCTGACATCTGGATGGTGCTCAGGAACCACATATCCAGATGGTGCCAACCGGGGGCCCCGCCATGCCTTGCGGAACTGCAGCGCCTGGAATTTCGCTTTCAGAATATGGCCCACCAACGCTGTGTGATTTGGTTGGTAACGGGAACGTTACACTGGATCTTTAAACGGAATGTCGACAATGTAGCAAAGAGGATGGAATGGTTTGGCTTCTTGAGACAGGAACGGTGGAAGCTGATAAACTCCGGATTCATCCGCTCAATGCAGCCCTTTATTTCGCGTTTTGAGGTCACTGGTTATGCTGTTGTAAAATAAAATAAAACATCTGATGTATTACACTCACATGACTTTCTCTACTCTTGTACAAACTATTTTTTCAAACGCTTATTCTCCATATACTTAATGTTCATCGAGATAAACATATGCAGACTCTATCTTATTGCTAATTTTCTTGTAGATGTAAGGGGAATAATAGAAATACAGTAGCCTTTAAGCATATACATATCTCTTAATAGCTGGTTGCTAGGTGACGCAACATTCCCTTTCCCACAGATTAATACTCTTTGCATATACAAGACAAAAAAAATGAATAACGAATTCCCATTTGAGAAAATAAGTATTGAAAAATTTAAGAGAATAACAAGCAATATCTCGAAAATGGTTCACTCAACAAAACAAATGTATATGACATAAATTGTGTATTTTAACGCGGTACATTTTTTGTGCAGTAAAAGTTTGTCTATCTCTTATGGTTTACCAGTTATGCAAAAGTCGTTCACAATGAAGAATACTTTTGGAGACATTCCCAGAAAATTCAAGATATTCGTTTTATTTGTCATGAAAATATCTTAAACGTATGATATTTTAATCAAAATCGTTATAGCCGTTTTTGAGAAAATTAAAATTTTCGAAAAATCTTCCATGTAAAGGGTTCTCTGGGGTGGGGGGATTTTCTTGAAAACCTTCGTGTCGCATCCTTGAAAGATACTGAACCTAAATACCAAGTTTGATGTTTATCCGACTGTTCGTTTCTGAGTTATGCTGTTCACAGACAGACAGACACACACACAGACACACAGACACACACACGGACATGTTTCCAAAAATACTTTTTTTGGATTCAGGGGTCTCAAAACATGTATTTCTGTTGAAATCTCGGTATCGAATTTTTGGGTGGAATACAATACTTCCCCTACTTACCATACGTAATAGAGAAAGTAAAAATGAATAACGACTTCCCATTTGAGAAAATAAGTATTGAAAAATTTAAGGGAATAACAAGCAATATCTCGAAAATGGTTCACTCAACAAAAAAATATGACAAATTGTGTACTTAACGCGATCTACATTTTTTGTGTAGTAAAATTGTGTATCTCTTATGGTTTACCAGTTATGCAAATGTCGTTCATAATAAAGAATACTTTCGGAGACATTCCCAGGAAATTCAAGATATACATTTTATTTATATAAAAATATCTTAAACATATGATATTTTAGTCAAAATCGTTAGAGCCATTTTTGAGAAAATTAAAATTTTCGAAAAATGTTCCATGTAAAGGATAATCTGGGGTGGGGCATATTAATGAAAACCTTCGTGTTGCATTTCTGGAAGATACTGAACCAAATACCAAGTTTGGTGTTTATCCGACTGTTCGTTTCTGAGTTATGCTGTTCACAGACAGACAGACACACACACAGGCACACAGACACACACACGGACATGTTTCCAAAAATGCTTTTTTTGGATTCATGGTGTCTCAAAACATATATTTTCGGTGAAATACAATACTTCCCCTACTTACTATACGTAGTACAGAGAGTAAAAACCGTTATAATGGGAGAAATAAAATAGGAAAAGAGATGTTCTCCTGTTTTAGTTAAAAGTTATTCCTACCTATACCGAATAGGGAAATTCCTTATTCTGAGCTTCCTTCAAATTTTCCGTGCATATACAACTGGATTATGGCAAGGTAGAAATAAACAAATGTGACAGTATGTAGATGGAACCTTCAAGAGTTGTCCAAAACAATTTTATCAAGTTTTCACCATTCACTCATGTATACAAATATGTACATACCCCGTGTGTTTGTATTGCTCTCTGATAAAAGTCTTGAAGATTACATGTCGTTACAGGAGTCCTAAGTCTGCAGAATGGGAAGGAAGTATTGTTTGTATTTAAGTATAGCATAATGCAGGTATTCTTGGGCCACACATCGAAAATCACTTCAAAATTCCAAGGACGCACCTCGATGATGGACTGAAACCTCCGGGCCCACATAGGGTCTAGAAATTGGATTACGGACCGCATATGGGCATTTCCGACCTCTCCTTAGCCAAAGTTCTACTAAAATAATGTATTTTTACTTTCTCTACTACGTATAGTAAGCAGGAAAATTGTTGTGTTCCACCGAAAAATTCGATACCGAGATTTCACCGGAAATATATGTTTTGAGACCCCCTGAATCCGAAAAAGCATTTTTGGAAACATGTCCGTGTGTGTGTCTGTGAACAGCATAACTCAGAAACGAAGAGTCGGATAAACACCAAACTTGGTATTTAGGTTCAGTATCTTCCAGAGATGCGACACGAAGGTTTTCAAGAAAATCCTCCCACCCCAGATTACCCTTTACATGGAACATTTTTCGAAAATTTTAATTTTCTCAAAAATGGCTGTAACGATTTTGATTAAAATATCATATGTTTAAGATATGTTTATGACAAATAAAATGTATATCTTGAATTTTCTGGGAATGTCTCTAAAAGTATTCTGCATTGTGAACGACTTTTGCATAACTGGTAAACCATAAGAGATAGACATTTTACTGCACAAAAAATGTAGATCGCGTTAAAATACACAATTTATGTCATATACATTTTTTTTTGTTGAGTAAACCATTTTCGAGATATTGCTTGTTATTCCCTTAAATTTTTCAATACTCATTTTCTCAAATGGAAATTCGTTTTCATTTTTTTTGTCTTGGATATGCAAAGAGTGTTAATCTGTGGCAAAGAGAATGGTGCTGCACCTAGCAACCAGATATTAAGAAATATGTCTATGCTTAAAGGCATATTTCTATGTTGCCCTTGTAAATATATATTTCCCTTACACCTACAAGAAAATTAGCAATAAGATAGAGTCCGCAAATGTTTATTTCGATTAACATGAAGTAGATGGAGAATAAGTATTTGTAAAAATAGTTTGTACAAGAGTAGAGAAAGTCATGTGAGTGTAACATATTAGATTTATGGAAGACACTGTGCTATGCTCCATAGCGTACATGTTTAGGGAGGCATGTTACAATAGCATCTCGGGCGACTTTAATAAAATATGCCAACAATAAAGAGTGCCGTTTCCTAGAAATGTAAAACATTTTTACGCTTCAGAATAATTTGTTTACTTGAAGTATTTACACTCCTGTCTACGCTTGAAAGATGCACGAAATAAGGCTATGGCTTGAGAGGGTAGGATTTAATCTAGATAGAGCGAAATTATATTTTTGCAGAGGAATACAACGTTTCAAGCTATGAAACATCCCCCAGCAGCAGGAAATGTGACAAAAATTGCCAAGGAAAACCAATTCATTTGCAATTCCAAGGCACACAACCTTTTAATTTATTCCACAAGACATTGTATATGTCAGGTTAAATACTGTTCTTGTATACTTCAAAAGATCGCAATAAGGAAGGAGGGTAACATAAAAAGAATTGCTTTTATTATTTTTTAATATCCACGCCGTTATTATTATTCCTTGTCCCTTCTCAGACCTGTCTCCCACAGAAAACCCACTTTGTACAGGGTTGAAAAGGGTACAACGAGTGAAGGGAGGGTGGAAAATTGGGCAAGAGATTGGGTGGGGATCTAGAAAAGGGATTAAGCTTTTGTTAGAACCATTAACGTACCGAGGCGATTGCTTGGATCTTCAGGACGGTGTTATATGAAAACTGAATCACATTTGCGTTAAAGGATTCTTTTGAACTAAAACGACGGAATAATCCAATATCGGTAATGTAAAATAGGAAAATTTCCAGTATAAAATTATCATACTAGTGTGAAACTTAAGCTCTATTCCAATCTGCGACCTTTTATAATGTTTCAAGTCTTCTCTCTAAGCAATAGCGCTGGAACAAGCAATGGGGTATGATTTAAAGCAGTTAAAACAGCTTCCACAGAAAATCGTATTTGGTAGTAAAAGACTTTTGTGCCAATTATTTTCTGTTCCTGCACCAGAAGAAAGGAAGAGAGATGCATCTTTTCAAGCATAATGGAAGTATGCAATTATTTCAGCGTAAGTTTTGCGATGTAATAGTAGTTTATGATACCAGGGGTAAAAGTAGGGTTTTATTTGGCGAGCAGGTATGTTTGGGATACAAAGACCATAGGCCGAGTTTCGCAATCGTATGAGCAAAATAAAATCGCTTTTAACACGTATGCCATATACTATGTTTTAGAAAACGCTTAAATCTGTAAAATATCAATAATAATAATAATAATAATAATAATAATAATAATAATAATAATGTATCGATTAGCTGTAACTCAGAGTTCACGTTTAGAATGCGGTTATGGATGCAAGAGAAATAATGTTAAAAAATCTGATATGTTACACTCACATGACTTTCTCCACTCTTGTACAAACTATTTTTACAAACGCTTATTCCCCATATGCTTCATGTTAATCGAGATGTTAATCTAATTGCTAATTTTCTTGTAGCTGCAAGGGGAATATGGTAGGTTTTAAGCGATTGTCAAATATTTTAAGCGTTGGTTGCTATGTGGAGTATTCCATTTTCTTTGCATTACGGAGACAAAAAAATGAATAACCAATTTCCATTTGAGAAAAATTATAATTATTGGAAAATTTAAGGGAATAACAAGGCATATCTCAAAAATGGTTCACTCAACAACAAAAACTGTATATCACATAAATTGTGTATTCTAACGCGATATACATTTTTTGTGTAGTAAAATTTTGTCTATCTCTTGTGGTTTACCAGTTATACAAAAGTCGTTTACAATGAAGAACACTTTTGGAGACATTCCCAGAAAATTCAAGATATACATTTTATTTGTCATGAAAATATCTTAAACAAATGATATTTTAATCAAAATCGTTAGAGCCATTTTTGAGAAAATTAAAATTTTCGAAACATGTTCCATGTAAAGGGTAATCTGGGGTGGGGGGATTTTCTTGAAAAACTTCATGCCGCATCTCCGGAAGATACTGAACCTAAATACCAAGTTTGGTGTTTATCCGACTGTTCGTTTCTGAGTTATGCTGTTCACAGACACACACACACACATACGCGCGCGCGCGCGCGCGGACATGTTTCCAGAAACACTTTTTTTTATTCAGGAGGCCTCAAAACATATATTTCCGTTGAAATCTCGGTATTGAATTTTTGGATGGAATGCAATACTTCCCCTACCTACTATACGTTGTAGAGAAAGTGAAAAAGCATCTTGAAAGGAAAATGGGATCAGATAGGACCAAGAAAATACCTGAACAGCCGTCGAATCTGTTCTTATAATGAAGAGTGCTAATTCTTCAAGTTCATTTCCTATGCATTTATTTTTTCATACATTACTGTTATGATTCTGGTTTTCATAAACATATGTTATGCTTTGATCTTCAATTTTTCCTTTTCAGTTCCTTAATTTGCTTTTTAATGACTGCTTCCTAACGGTATAATTTTCAAAGTTAGGTTATGAAATGTTATGACTTTCTCTACCACATGCAAATAGGTAGATAAAGTGCTGCATTCTACCCAAAAATTCGATACCGAGATTTCACCAGAAATATATGTTTTGAGGCCCCCTAAATAAAAAAGCGTTTTCAGAAAAGTATTGTGTGTTTGTCTATCTGTGAATACTATAACTTAAAAAAACCAAAAGTTGGATAAGTATCAAACATGGTATTTGAATTCAGTATCATCCAAGGATGCAACACGAAGATTTAAGGAAATCCTCCGCTCTCATCTACCTATACATGAAAAACTTTTCCGAAATTTTAATTTTCTATACAATGGCTCTGATTTTGATTAAATACCATGCATTAAACATATTTAATAAATAAAATGAATATCTTGAATTTTCTGGAAATTCAAACTTCATTCGGAAGAAATATTTTACAATGTTGTATAACTGGTAAACTTTAAGCGATAGTCTACTACACAAAAGATGCAGAACTCTTTAAAACACACATTTTATTACCAGAAAGTTCTATTTCTTAAATATCCGTTATTATGATTCGAATTGTTCATTTCTTGGTCTATCTCTTAAGTCCGGCTAACCTTTTAGTTGTTTTTCGTGATTGCATGGAAACAGTATGCAATTTTAAGGCCAGCATATAGCGTCCAGTTCTTAGACATCTGACTATCCCTGTTCCCTTTGTATCTAGAACGAAATGTGCAAAGTAACTATTTATGCAAAGGTTATTTAGATTAAACTGTAATAGAAAAATAAGCTTTAGTAAGGATAGTTTCTACACCCACTAAAAAGATACAGGGCGGAGAAGTTAATGCGAATGCGTTAAATGTAAAGAAATTTAAAAAAAAAACTAATTTAAGTATCTAAGACAGAAGTATGACATTTTGATGTCCAGATTTCAGTAAATTAAACATTTTTAGAAAGGGCAAAACGTACTAGTGAATCAGTGAGTAGTATAGTCCAAAACTGAAGGTTTGGGCAAATACTATTTCATATTTAAGTCAGATGACTAAAATCACCTTCGTTCTTACGGAATTTTATATAATTGCAAAAACCTCAAAAGATAAGTCTTGGAAAAATGTATCTATATGGCGGTAAGTTTGACATTAACAATTTACTTCAGACTTCAGGATACGTCCATCGTACAATACGTAATTTAAACTATAACAGTGTAATATTTATTATGATTAATATGAAGTAGATTGAAAAATAACCTGTTAAGCAAATAAGTCAAATTAAACGCAATATAATGTAAATCCTACTTGTTGCTGCTGCTGCGTTTTTACCTTTCCTACCACATACATAGTAGGTAGAGAAGGTATTGCATTCCACCCGAAAATTAGATACCGAGAGTCACCGGAAATACATGTTTTGAGGTCTTCGGAATCCAAATAAAGTCTTTCTAAAAACGGCCCGTGTGTATATCTGTGAATAGCATAACTTATAAAACGAAAAGTCGTATAAATACCAAACTTCCTATTTAGGTTCAGTACTTCCCATCCCAACTACCCTTTATATGGAACAATGTTTAGAAATCCATTTATTTTCTAACAAATGGCTACAACGATTTTGATCAAAATACCAAGACATTTACAAGACAAATAAAACGTGTGAGTAACCTGTGACATAAGCCAATTCCGATATTTCCCTTATCAATGTTTCGAATTTTTGAACACTTAGTTATTATTTTAAAGTCCTTTCGATATTCAGTTGTTTCTTGCGATTGCATGGAAACATATGGAATTTTAAGGCCAGCATATAGGGTCCAGTTCTTAAACATTTGACTATCGCTGTTCTCTTTGTATCTATAACGAAATGTGTAATGTAGCTATTTCTTCAAAGGTTTATTTGGATTAAAATGTGGTAAATAGAAAAATAATCTTTAATAAGATTAATTTGTATACCCACTAATAAAGATAGAGGGTAGAGAAAGTAATGTGGCTGTATCATATCAAATTTTGACTTTCTCTACCACGTACCAAGTACGCAGAGAAGGTATCACATTCCACCAAAAAATTAAATACCGAGATTTCACTAGAAATACATATTTTGAGGCACCTGGATCCATAAAGTAAAAAAAAAAAACATTTTTAGAAAAAGGGTCCTATGCGTGTATATATGTATGTGCGTGTATGTGTATGTTGTGTGAACAGCATAACTAAAAAACGAAAAGTTGGGTAACACCAAATTTGGTATTTTAATTTTAGCCACCTTCCAAAGATACGACACGAAGATTTTCAAGAAAATTCCATCACTTCAAACTAGCCTTTATATGGAACATTTTTCGAATTTTTTGATTTTATAAAAGTGATCTAAACGACTTTTATTAAAATACCACACATTGAAGATAAAATGAAATGAAATTTTCTGGGAATAATCTATGAAGTGTTCATTCGAAAGGAATTTTGTATAATCTCTTATAACTCGTAAGCGTTAAGTAATAGACGAAAACGTACTACACAAAAAGTGTAGATCTCTTTAAAGCACACGATTTATTTAAAACACTCTTTTTGTAGCATCAGCCATTTCCGAGGTGTCCGTTATTAATGGTTCAATTAGCTCCATACATTATCATTCCCGTCGATTTTCAGTTGTTTCTCGCGATTGCATGAAAAGAGTATGGAATTTTAAGGCCAGCATATAGCGCCCACTTCTTAAACATGTGACTGTCGCTGTTCTCTTTGTACTGTTACGAAATGTGTAACGTAGCTATTCCTGCAGAGATTTATCCCGATTAAAATGAAATGATTTAAACGCTTAGCTATCGTAAGAATAATTTGTGTATTCACTAATAAACGATATGGGATAGAGAAAGGTATGTGAATGTAATATATAAGAATTTTTTTCTCTTCAAAATATATTTTGAGCATAGAAACAGATATATTCTCTGACCATGATCTACCATTTTGTTATGCAATTTCCAAACACCACAAATTAACTTGGAAGCTGAGTTCTGCGTTGCAATCCTGTCTCCTCCATACATCAGTTTGATATTTAGGAGAGGCTTTCGAGTTACATTGGTAGAATTAACATTAAGGGCTCAACTTCTGTAATGCTCTGGCTGCTGTGATGAACCGCCAAGGAAATTTGATTATCCCTGAGGTGCTGGGTTATGCCTTCTGACTTTGGAAAGCCAGTGGGATGGGCTGTAACGTAATTGTACAGTGTGCTTATAAAATTACTATCCATTTCTGTCATATAGCGCAGTTCAACATGCCTCCCTTGCGTGCCAACACATAAACCCTGGTCTTCACAGGTAGCATGGTGCACCTTTTTAACAATTTAGGTATAATCTTCAAAACTGCAGTTACAATCAACTTCTTCGTGTGATTGTTGTTGCGCATCTTTACTTTGTAGACATCCGATCTCATGAAACCCAAAACAAAAATGTCTAAAAGTCAGATGAGGAGGAGCTCAAAGTTTGACTGAAACTCTTCCAATCCACTTAGCAGGAAATTTTTCATACAGGAAGTCACGAACAAATGTAGCAAAATATTTGGTGTGGCTTCTTTTGAAAGACAATAGTGTCCATAATTGCATTGGCTACACCTTGTGGAACTAAAAATATCCAAGTAAGTGTTAGTATTAACTGCCTGTTCAATAAAAATAATTCTGATGTGTTACACTCACATGACTTTCTCTATTCTTGTACAAACTATTTTTACAAACGCTTATTCTCCATCTACTTCATGTTAATCGAGATAAACATTTGCAGACTCTATCTTATTGCTAATTTTCTTGTAGATGTAAGGGGAATATATATTTACAAGTACAATATAGAAAAACAGCAGCCTTTAAGCACATACATATCTCTTAATAGCTGGTTGCTAGGTGCAGCACCATTCTCTTTGCCACAGATTAATACCCTTTGCATATCAAAGACAAAAAAATGAGTAACGAATTCCCATTTAAGAAAATAAGTATTGAAAAATTTAAGAGAATAACAAACAATATCTCGAAAATGGTTCACTCAACCAAAAACATGTATATGACATGAATTGTATATTTTAACGCGATCTACATTTTTTGTGTAGTAAACACAATGAACACTTTTGGAGACATTCCCAGAAAATTCAAGATATACGTTTTATTTGTCATGAAAATATCTTAAACATATGATATTTTAATCAAAATCGTTAGAGCCGTTTTTGAGAAAATTAAAATTTTCGAAAAATCTTCCATGTAAAGGGTAATTTGGGGTGGGGAGATTTTCTTGAAAACCTTCGTGTCGCATCCTTGGAAGATACTGAACCTAAATTCCAAGTTTGGTGTTTATCCGACTGTTCGTTTCTGAGTTATGCTGTTCACAGACAGACAGACAGACACACACACAGACACACACACGGACATGTTTCCAAAAATGCTTTTTTTGGATTCAGGGGGTCTCAAAACATGTATTTCCGGTGAAATCTCGGTATCGAATTTTTGGGTGGAATAGAATACCTCCCCTACTTACTATACGTAGTAGAGAAAGTAATAACCACCATACATTTTACCTTTTGTGAACCAACAAAATGCATTAACCTTTGATGAACCCTCACTTTGTAAAATTTGTTTGGTTCTTTTTTCTTACTGAACTAACAACTAATGACAGCATTTACTTGAATATGTTGCAAATGTTTTTGATGCTACAATTTATTGCCGATGGGATTCTGAACACTGTTGTTTTCCATCAAGATGATGCGCCACCCCATTTTGCAACAATTATTCGTGACTTCGTACACGAAAGACTTCCTGCTAGATGGATAGGAAGAAGTTAGTCAGATTTTGAGCGCCTCGTTAGCCTGACCTCACTCCATAGACTTTTTATGTCTGTGGTGTTACATATGAGAAGTCGGGAGTCTATGCGTAAAACTCTTTAGCATGACTTCCTTCGGAAGGGAACTAAAGCTGGTGGTCCCGTGTCATTGATTTACGGCACGTAAAATAAACTCAAGTCTAATATACAGGCTCTAAGCAAAATTTCCTCTTTGATACCCAATATAGAATGGGACGATAAGGAGCATAGTAGCTAAAGGAGCGTCCATAAAAAAACTCAGTTTAATTTTTGGAGGTCTGCAAATGAAGATGTCTAATACCAATCAGTAAAAGAAGCGGATTGGAATGAGTGTTCAAAAATGACACCCAACATTTTGGAAAAAGTGTAACGTGCTACTGCTGAAGGTCGAATTGATCTAATTGTGAATGTTGTGTCTGGCTGAACCATTAATAGTACAAACAGAATGTTTTCACGTGTTTATGATGAAAGAAACTGTAGCCATTGGCTTGTGCTACTCAATGAAATTATTAGTTTTATCCCATCAATTCTGTATCGTTAATGATTAGACACAGTCCGTGAGAGAGCGCTTCAAATTCTCAGATTCACCAAAATGGAATCCTAGATATCTGCGTCTTCTGTGCCAAAGTTTAACTGTTGCTGATGATATGATGCGCTGTTTAACTCTCTTTGCCGCAGAATCTGCAGTCCAGAGTCCCTTGATACAGTTGCATATTACGAGGGCTGATCAACAAAGACTGAGACTGATTTTTTCCTGTAGCTTCCGTGATAGTTTCGTATCTGTAACATAAATATTTGAAAAGAGCGGGTTTTTATGTATAATGTTGGTAGGCGGCAGCACTCTCGTATTGGTAAGTTGGTAGTAATGCTCTATTTTGTAGACCCTACGTGCATTTCGCATACCTGCTGCGTCTCTTTGCTGATGGAGGGGATGCATTTTTTAAATCGATTATCACCGGTGATGAGTCATGGCTGCATCAATATGATCCTGAAGGAAAACAAGCCAGCACAGTGTGGAAATCGCCAGGTTCTCCAACACCAAAAAAGGCAAAAGTTGTTCCATCTGCAGGGAAAGTGATGGTGATCCATTTTTTGACTGTAATGGAATGATTTACCAACATGCAGTTCCCCCTCACACTACTATTACAGCAGCATACTACACGTCAGTATTAGCTACACTGAGGAAGCACATTGCAAAGAAACGACCAGAGCTTTCTCGGACTGAGTGGCGACTTCATCATGACACTGCACGGCCTCACGTCGCAAATCAAGTCATGCAGTTTCTGGCTCGATTCAACATTACCTGTGTACCACATCCACCTTATAGCCCCGATCTTGCACTCTGTGACTCTTTTTATTCCCATCATTAAAGGCAAAGTTTAGGGGTATTCGATTTGAGAACTCTGAAGCAGTGCTCAAGAAAAGTGAGGCGATTCTCAAGGACCTGACAAAGAATGGTCTGCAGCACGTGTTCAAGGACTGGCAGTGACGGTATAAAAAGTGCATTGAAGTAGGAGGGGACTACTTTGAAAAAGATCATGTAAATATTGAATTGGAGTAATAAACATCTGTGAAAAAAAATCAAACTCAGTCTTTGTTGATCAGCCCTCGTACTTAAGTATTTCCTTACTGGTGCATGTCCTGTAAGGTATGCCACTGCTGTCTTGAGCTGGTATGTGTTGAACTCCAGCAGTTCTCCAGCTATTTTTGAGCATCGTTTACAGTTTGCCAGTTTGAAACCTGGTCTTGTTTTCCAGGTTTTCATGTTTTTGATTGATCTAGCTTTTAACTCTCTCTCTCTCTCTCTCGCCAGACACTTGGTTATGCAGAGAGCCAGTTATGGACCAATAAATGGTTGCGCCGCTCCTTGCTTTGTACGTTCATCAGCTTTTTCATTGCTTTCAACTCCACAGTGTCCTGGCACCCTAGATAGCGATTTTATAAACACCCACTATTTGTGAATGAAATAGGGTTGAACACTCTTTCCTTACTCATTGCACTCTCTCTTCCCATGTTTCTTTTAATGCATGAGAACGAAGCAGGACTTTTCCCATTTTCATTGTCTGACCTCAGTGGCCAAGACGGGGGGTACTGTAGAGAAAGAAGGGCACTAACTGTCTGATTAACTTAATTATATTCACCATAAAACTCATAATAAAACTTGGGCATACAAGGAGTCAGCTTTTCTGTAATAATTTCTAGTACTGTCCGCTATCTGCCATTAGAGCAATGAAGTCATGAGTTCCACGCTCGATGGATACTACGAGAGAGAAAGAGAAGCTTGTTGGGAGTGGAAATTTCCGAAAAGCTTTTACTTTCTCTACTACGTACAGTAAGTAGGGGAAGTATTGTATTCCACCCAAAAATTCGATACCGAGATTTCACCGGAAATACATGTTTTGAGGCACCCTGAATCCAAAAAAATATTTTTGGAAACATGTCCGTGTGTGTGTCTGTCTGTGAACAGCATAACTCAGAAACGAACAATCGGATAAACATCAAACTTGGTATTTAGGTTCAGTATCTTCCAGAGATGTGACACAAAGGTTTTCAAGAAAATCCCCCCACCCCAGTTTACCCTTTACATGGAAGATTTTTCGAAAATTTTAATTTTCTCAAAAATGGCTCTAACGATTTTGATTAAAATATCACATGTTTAAGATATTTTCATGGCAAATAAAATGTATATCTTGAATTTTATGGGAATGTCTCCAAAAGTATTTTCCATTGTGAACGACTTTTGCATAACTGGTAAACCATAAGAGATAGACAAAATTGTACTACACAAAAAATGTAGATCGCATTAAAATACACAATTTATGTCATATACATTTTTTTTGTTGAGTGAACCATTTTCGAGATATTGCATGTTATTCCCTTAAATTTTTCAATCCTTATTTTCTCAAATGGGAATTCGTTATTCATTTTTTTGTCTTGGATATGCAAAGAGTATTAATCTGTGGCAAAGGGAATGGTGCTGCACCTAGCAACCAGCTATTAAGAGATATGTATGTGCTTAAAGGCTATTGTTTTTCTATATTGTACTTGTAAATATATTTTCCCCTTACATCAACAAGAAAATTAGCAATAAGATAGAGTCTGCAAATGTTTATCTCGATTAACATGAAGTAGATGGAGAATAAAAGTTTGTGAAAATAGTTTGTACAAGAGTAGAGAAAGTCATGTGAATGTAACACATCAGATTTTTTCATAATGCGAGTTTCTTTTACGTGCAAATAAAATTAAGATCCTTCTTGAAGGAAGCGTGCAGAGGAATTTTTATTGCCCTACGGTGGGTTTTAGCACCTACCACTGAAACTAGACATACACAGTAGCCACTGCACCACGGAGGCTCAATAGATTCTTAGTAATCAATTGTTCGTTCACACAAGCCGTGTGTAGGAAGAGTTGGAAAGGCAAAATCAAAATGAAATATTCAATGCCATAGCCGAGATTTGAACTACGGATTTTTCGTTTTCCGTCCGGGTGCTCTAACCAACTGAGCTACCAAGGCAACATACCGACACAATATTAAATTCCCCAACTGGGTCGCATTTTTTCGGTAAACCACAAGGAGATCTCAAATTCCTTTTGAGTTGACGTACACTAGTTGCGATTTAGTGTCGTAAATGCTTAAGTCCCGTGCTTCATAGTTTAACCAACTATTAGGCCAATCAATGTTAATTAATTGTTCTTTCACACAAGTCGAGTGTAGGATAAGGTTGAAAAGGTGGAACCACCGAAAAATTCAATACCAGGGTCGCGGTTTGAACCACGGATCTCCCAGTTTACGTCCGGTTGCTCTGAGCTACCATGAAAACATGCCAGACTTGTGTGAAAGAAGCATTAATTATTATTATTATTATTCTTATTATTGATCGTATAGTTGCTTAAACCATGAAGCCAGGGATTTAAAGTACTAGTATTATCGACATTGTTAGTAACCGCTGATTTAATTTGCGATTTTACCAGAAAAAAAGATTATCAGTTGGAATTTAATGTTCTTCCGGCATGTTGTATGGCAGTTCAGTTAGTTAGAGCAATCGGACAGAAACCAGAACACCCGTGGTTCAAATTACGGCTTTGCATTGGATTTTTCATTCTGATTCTACCTTTTCAGAAGATTAATTCATAGTACTTTGATTTGGTCTTGTATTTTAGAACAGCGTGGGGTATAGAACAATATATTTTGTCCAGAAATGTCCAAGGGCTTTCTTGGCTCAGAATGGGATCATGACGAGCAATAAAATTCATTAACGCAGAAGGCACAATATTCTCTCCCTGGTGTAGAGAGGAAAAAGCTTGGATACATATTCTGGCTCATTGTACTAAGACAGAACAGTTAAGGAGAAAGTATCGGCCAGGTTCCTTTGTTAACTCAAGCAGAGGGTTACAAGCTTATTGGACCTTGCTGGCTGGGAGGATGAAGCAATTGGTACATTTTTACAAAAGTTTGTGTAGCTCGGACCGGAGTGTAAGGAAGAGGGTCAAGGATGGGAGGGTTGGTGGCGGGTATTTGTTTGCTTTGTAAATAATGCGAGTACTGGTGAACAATCTTTTCTCTTCTTTTTCTGTTTTGTTTGTGTGATTTTTGTTGTTAGTTTGTCTTTTTCTTTCTTTTCTTTTCATTTCTTGTAGATATCATTAACTTTAAAGTACAGTGTGATGAATATAGTCTGACAAATATGAACTACAGTGTATTATATAAGCACGTACGGTCTATCTGACCCGTGCGATGTAGGACTTAGAATACACCACTCTACTCTACTCTTGTGTTTTAGGGCTGATTCTTACACGAAGAATGGTGACAATCAGAATCAACCAGGATTTCAGTCTTCATGATCAATATGCAGTGATTGCTTAACCACAACTCCTTGGTTACCTTTGAATTTCAAACTCTGCTTTACTTTCGACCCAGTTCTGGAATTTTAGGTATGCTTTGATAATTTGTGAACATTTGCTTTTCTGTTCCTAAACACTGAATAATCTCAAAAATAGTTTTCTAGGCTTTTAATTGACATGCCGGATAAAGGGTACCATCAACCTTATGCATCAAGCAACCGTAGCAGAGTCCAAGCTTGTGTAATTCTCCAGGGATGACTAGTCAGCTCCTGTTATGAATGCTAGAGAATAAAAATAATTGCTAAGGAGTGTCGAAAAATACCAAAAGCCACATATCACGAAGGGCCCCCGAAACCGGGGCAGAGCACCGCACGCAGGCCAGTGAGCCCATTGTGCTTCCGTGACCTGGGAGGGAGGGGTGAGAGGAGAGACCCGAAGACGACTAGATCCTGATGTCGACGGCGGCAAGCACGGAAGGAGTCCCTAACGTTTCTAGATAGAACGCACCAACGACGCACGCCACCAGTCTCCAGGGTCCCCGGATGCGGACCCCAAGCTGAGGAGAGACCCTGAGCGATGCCAGGGAAGAAACCTTTACAGAACGCAAGCCACCGCCCAGCCGCAACCCGCCGAACACTGTCGCCTGGTGCTGCAACCCTGAAGCAGATGACAAGGAAGATGATGGGTACAGGAAATGAGAGAAAGGAGAATCGTGCTAGAAGATGAACCACCCAGAATTCGCTTGGCTACCCGGAGAAAAACGAAAAACACATGAGCCAGAGTGAGCGGTCGCCAGGGGTCGATCCCGAATGCGGGCCGCAGTAACCGCCTGGGCCATCCCGCTCGGTTCAAAAAATACCAAAGTGCATAGCTCATTCCAAAATTAAACATTAATAACGCAAGGCAGGAATATAAAGGAAATCCGCCAAAGGAGTGTAGATTGTGTTGAAGCTTTCCTGGCGACGAATATGCTCTAGACGTTCTCGGGCTTCAAGCCAGGTGAAGTGATGTGGAGACATCGACGTTTCGGGAGCGTACATCTCTCCCATCTTCAGGATGCTGAATGCTGAGAACGTCTAGAGCACGAGTGTAGATTGTTCGTGTGTTGCTAGGGGTGAATATGAGTATTTTGATGTGGTGATAAGTGGGCTTTATATAATAGTAAAGAGTGGAAATAAAATGTAAATCGTTATCTATTGTTTGCAATACAAATCGAAACTTTTACAATATGTTATATTTCACTAAAGTTGTCCCAAGGCCTGCAGATGACTTGGTTGCACAGCTCTGCACGTTTCCCTATGGATCCCTCTAGCAGTGAGGCGAAGTGCAGCAGAACATGGAGATAAGATTTTATATTACATTTACAGACAGAGAAATTTCCTTTCGAACATGGAATTTCAGCGTCAGGTTGCTGGAACAAACACACACGACCAAGCGAGATGGCTTAGGCGGTAACGTCTGTGGCCCGCATTTGGGAGGCCTGCGTTTAAATCCCATGGGACGGCCAATCTGACCGTTTTTTCATACTTTACCCTCATGCTTTTAATATAAGTAACTATACTTTTTAAAAAATAACACAATATTATTTTCGAAATACTTTATCATCATTCATTATCTTACAGCTTACACTTCTTCTCCACAGTCACCGTCCTTATTCAGGCGTGTGTCAAGAATGATGCCGCCTGTGATGGAAGCCAGGTCTGCACTTCTTGTTTCACATCATCATCGTCGTTGGTAATTTTCTACCAAGGAATTTTTCAGATGAAGATACAGATGAAAATTGCTTGGTGCCAAATCCAGATTGTAGGGAGGATGTCGAAGTGTTCACAACCAAATGATGCTATCATATCTTGAGTTTGCTTGACTGTGTGAGGCCGAGGGTTGTTACTCATTACTGTTTCCCCTTAAACCTCACACAATTGTCGATGAATGTTTACTAGTGTAAAATGTCTCGCACCCAAATAGGAATCATTGATCTGAGGTACAGTTGTTGTACACATGCCTCAGTGGACGCATGTCGAAGCTCTCATCTGCTCGTCACAGAAGCAGAGATACAGTTGCTATGCACATGCCTTGGTGGACATGTGACGAAGTAAGATGAGTGATGCAGGGATGAGACCTAGAAGGCTAACTGTCCGCCACACACTGAGCCACAAGGTATCTCCTAACAGACCCTTCGCGACGAGTCCATGACCATGTAGTTAAAGCGACGCAAAATAAATAAATAGAGAGAGCAGCACACACACGTGGCTGTCACTAGGTTCAAGCTAAGATACATCAAGAACATTTTCTAAGCATCTCCCTAAGTGAGATGGACAGGGACGAGGGACAGAGCCCATCCAGCCTTTGGATGCCGTTGTGTCTTAGCAGGACGATTTCCTCCAAGTTTTCCCCAAAACGACAGTAACCAATACGAAGTGTATATTCAATGGATAAATCCTGATTTGGTTCGCGGAAGGTCAATCGAATTGGGCAGAGGGTTGCTTCGGTATCCTCGAAGCGGGAGGTCTAACGCGGACTAAAGGGTAGCACTTGTGATATACAGAATCCCGGATTAGGCATAAAACCACGAAACAAACGTTCTATAACGGAACCATTACTTATGGAAAAAATCTGAGGTGTTACACTCACATGACTTTATCTACTCTTGTACAAACTATTTATACAAACGCTTATTCTCCATCTACTGCATGTTAATCGAGATAAACATTTGCAGACTCTATCTTATTGCTAATTTTCTTGTAGATGTAAGGGGAATATATATTTACAAGGGCAATATAGAAATACAGTAGCCTTTAAGCACATACATATCTCTTAATAGCTGGTTGCTAGGTGCAGCACCATTCCCTTTGCCACAGATTAATACTCTTTGCATATCCAAGACAAAAAAATGAATAACGAATTCCCATTTGAGAAAATTATTGAAAAATTTAAGGGAATAACAAGTAATATCTCGATAATGGTTCACTGAACAAAAAAATCTATATGACATAAATTGTGTATTTTAACGCGATCTATATCTTTTGTGTAGCAACATTTTGTCTATCTCTTATGGTTTACCAGTTGTGCAAAAGTCGTTCACAATGAAGAATACTTTTGGAGACATTCCCAGGAAATTCAAGATATACATTTTATTTGTCATAAAATTATCTTAAACATATGATATTTTAATCAAAATCGTTAGAGCCATTTGTGAGAAAATTAAAATTTTCGAAAAATCTTCCATGTAAAGGGTAATCTGGGGTGGGGGGATTTTCTTGAAAACTTTCCTGTCGTATTCTTGGAAGATACTGAGCCTAAGTACCAAGTTTGGTGTTTATCCGACTGTTCGTTTTAGGGTTATGCTGTTCACAGACACACAGACACACACACGGACATGTTTCCAAAAATGCTTTTTTTTTGGATTCAGGGGGTCTCAAAACATGTATTTCCGATGAAATCTTGGTATCGAATTTTTGGGTGGAATACAATACTTCCCCTACTTACTATACGTAGTAGAGAAAGTAAAAATAGTATTAGCTTGCAGGTGATATAAAGTTGGTTGAAATGTGGAAACTATGTCCAAAGGCATAATTGCTGTAGGCCGTAGGGAACAGAAAACGAGTGAATTCAGCGGAGGAGAGTTTTAAACAGGGATGTCCTGCCAATAGTTGTTTATCTTCATAAAAATTCCACCTCTTGTTCATCCTTTTCCTTCTTTGCTCCTAAACATAATAAGCACACCAGTGCAGACAGGCACAAAGAAAGGAAACAACCGAGGCGGAAAGGGTAACGAACCCCAGATTGACGAAATCTCCTGAGTAACTCATCCAACAAACTTTCCGCCGCAACTGTCACCTGATTTCAGCGCTTGTTACCAGAATAATCGTTGTGAGCTCTGTTTATTTCCGTCAGGATCTCATAATAGATTGACTTCCTGTGTCCCCATTGTGTGAGATCCGAGGATCTTGATAACCTTATGCAGAAACATCTTATCTAGCTTTTTGGCCCGTAACATTCAACCTTATGATTTATTATATTAGAATACTCATGTGGATGTTTTGTAGCATCACGCAATATCTGTGTCCACGAAAGGACCCACACATATATTGAACGTGGGGACACTACTGTTACTAGACGCTCCTGCTGGGGCTTTTATACAGTGCGGTCGTTTTAAAGTGAGCCCAAGCACACCGTATATTACAGTGGTGGTTTTTCGTCTCTTAACTCCCGCGTTACTTGCTAATGAATGATGGTAACATGCACTATAATGTGTACTAACCTTGTTATAAGTGGTGTCCACCTGCGTGAACATATTCCTGGCATCTTCGGATAACATTTTTATTAACACTTGGGTAAGCTTAATAATTTCTGCTTTTATGTTGTCCTTAAGTTCATCTATGATGTTGGGATTGTTCCTATAAATTTATTACTTTCTCTACTACGTATTGTAAGTAGGGGAAGTATTGCATTCCACCCAAAAATTCGATATAGGGATTTCACCGTAAATACATGTTTTAAGGAGATCTGATGCAAATAAAGCATTTTTGGAAACATGTCGGTGTGTGTGTCCGTCTGATTGAGTGTCTGTGAACAGCATAACTAACGTTTAAAATGTTTAAGTGCAGCAAAGTTAGGTGTGGCGTCCCCATCAGCCAAGGCGGTTGAGTATAAAGTGCTGCGATGTGAATAACATACATGTAAGCTCTCAGAAGCAGGTGTTATTAGTTACTTCTCGTGATGTAGTCGGAACATGAAATGTTATCCATTTAAATGTCCATAGGAACGTGTGATAAATACTACCAGTATTTGTGGAGCACTTATAAAATACTTGATTGCTCAGCGACCGCAATTTTGGCGCCCGAACGTGGTGGGGCTAGACCGTTCTACAGCTCCAACTAACTGTGTAGCTTCTTACTAACACAGTAAATGCGTGTGCCATTAAAGCATAGTGTTCTTCATTGACTTAATCTATTGTTAGAGTCGTTACTTCTTACCTTCCTTCCCATATCACACCCTGCAAAGTTAAACAAGCTCTAGCAAAAACCCAAATAACAGCAGTCGTGGCAATTTGAGTTTAGGAACTCGAGACTAGGGAAGATTTTCAACAAAATCCCCGCACACAGACTAACCTTACGTATAACAATTTTGAAAATGTCGATTTTCTCTAAAAATCACTAACGATTTTGATTTAAAATGTCAAATGTTTCAGATACTTTTGTGGCAAATAAAATGTATATCTGGAATGTTATGGGAATGTCTTCAAAAGTTCTCTTCATTCTGAATAACTTTTGCATAGCTGGTAAACCGTGAGAGATAGACAATTTTACTATACAAAAAATGTAGACCTCGTTAAAACTCACAATTTCTGTTATATACATTTTTTTATCGAGTGGACCATTTCCGAGATACTCCTTGTTATTTGTGAATTTTCCAATACTTATACTTTTTCTCAAATAGGGAATTTGTTATTCGTTATTTTAGGTCATGGTCATACAAAGGGAATGGAATGCTCCTCATAGCAACCGGTTCTTAAAAGATTTGACTATTGCTTAAAGCCTACCACATTTCCCTTGCACCTACAAGAAAATTAGTAATAAGATAGTTTCTGCAAATGTTTATCTTGATTAATATAAAGTAGATGTAGAATAAACGTAAAACGTGCTTGTATAAGAGTAGAGAAAGTCATGTGAGCGCAACACATAAGATATTTTGGGGGTTGCCTACAAATAGATGCACCAATTTCGTCAATTTGTTTCATCCGTTAGAACAGAACATTTAGTTTTCTTTGCTTAGGTTTAGCATTCAGCGATCTCGTTGTCCTAAACTTCTTAACCATTAATTGGAACCAAAATAGAGGTTTATTTATTAAATTATTTAATTAAGAAGCAAATCGATTGCGGTCACACAGTTTCTCTACCTGGAAATAGAACACCAGGAAATTTCATCTGAAATTGTCTAAACACCTGTCTACATGATTAGGTTTTTACGTATGTATCGTACATAAATATTTCGTTGTATGAGTGTTAATTTGTGGTATATTATTGCAGTGAACTAATAACAAGGCATTAACACCCTTAAGCAAATCACACACAACACAGATGTCTTGAATAAACTTTCACATTTGAGATGTACAATGCGCAAATCTCTCTAGAGCACGAACACAAAGCAACAACCGAAGCAGAGCTGATAAAGATAACCTTTAACGCGTCATGCGCCGCCAGTTGCACATCGGAAAAGTGCAGAGGTCACTGCCGTTCAACGTGCTACGCATATAGACAGTCTGTGGCCTCACCTTAAAACGGCCGTACTGTATTTAAGATCATACATTCCAAAGGAAAAAACAAAAACATATGCTGACACCAAAACGTTCGACAGATTCCATTTTTGCTCATAAAATACGTGCCAGAACGAAACATAATAGAGAAGTCACTGTTGAACTGTCCGGAAATCTACACCTTTATCACGGTATATTTGTTTGTAACTTTGGTTTACTAGCAATACCTAGGCATTAAGCATAATCGAAATTGGATGAAGAAATTTGAAGCGATGTAATGTAAGATATAGTTATCAGTAGTTTATAGACAGAATTTTCGAAAAGATAGTTAGAATTTATACTTTATTTATTTCATGTCGATAATCTAGCAGGCCTTTTCTTCTACACCAGTTGAGATAAAACGTAAACAAGACATTTTTAAAATTTAAACAAGTCATTAAAAAAAGAACAGAAACAGCTGCATAATTTGGGGAACTAATACTAACATCTGATGTATTGCATTCTGTGGTATACTCGTGGTGGGAGAGCATAACTCGCAGTATGTCCGATATATTAATATATGAATTAATATATGAACTGTCTTGATACTGATAATTATCTTGTGCTTTAGTTGTTACTCTTAAAGTATTGTTTTTATTTCTTGCCACGGCTGTTGTTATTTGGGTTTTTGGTAGAGCTTGTTTAACTTTGCAGGGTGTGCTACGGGAAGGAAGGTAAGAAGTAACAACTCTAACAATAGATTAAGTCAATGAAGAACACTATGCTTTAATGGCACACGCATTTTCTGTGTTAATAAGAAGCTACACAGTTAGTTGGAGCTGTAGAACGGTCTAGCCCCACCACGTTCGTGCGCCAAAATTGCGGTCGCTGAGCAATCAAGTATTTTATAAGTGCTCCAGAAATATTGGTAGTATTTATCACACGTTCCTTTGGACATTTAAATGGATAACATTTCATGTTCCTACTACATTACGAGAAGTAACCAATAACGCCTGTTTCGGAGAGCTTACATGTATGTTATTCATATCGCAGCACTTTATACTCAATCGCCTTGTCTGATGGGGACGCCACAACTAACTTTGCTGCACTTAAACATTTTAAACGTATTCTTCCTTAAAATCTCATTGTCTGTCTTTGTTCAGCTTCAATCCTTCTAGAAGACTTACCAGGCAACTTCGTTGTTTGCAAACATGTGACCTCTCTACAAAAAATGTTCTGTTCGCTTGTCGCCTTTTCTATTTCACAAAGACTCAAGGTCTGGCTTTTATGATTTTCCCGTACAAGTCCTTTTTGCCTGGGCCCTAATTCTAACACAAAGATATGTTTGTCGGCTTTAAATAAGGGTTCCACAGCTCCAGCTACACTTGCACATACATAAAACTTATACCCTCACTTCTATTTATATAACCAGTATTTTGATTATTAATATTATTTTACATTATAATTTACATTATTATATACATGGTATATATAACCATATTTACTGTCTCAAATCACATAAGTTTCTCTATCCTTTAGCGCTTTTTAGTAGGCATACAAATTATTCTTATGAAAGCTTACTTTCTAATCCTCTTTATTTTAATCTAGATAAAAGTTTCCGGAAATATCTGCATTACACAAGTCGTTATAGATATAAAGGGAACAGCAATAATCAAATGTTTTAGAACTTGATGCTATACGCTGACCTTAAAATTCCATACTCTTTCCATTCAATTGCGAGAAACACCTGAATTTTTAAAGCACTTTAAAGAATCACCAATTATTGAGTAATTTCAACATTTAATAACGGGTACCTAGAAAATGGCTGAAGCCATAAGAAAAGTTATTTGAAATAAATTGTCTCTTAAGGAGACCTACATTTCTTGTGTAGTACGTTTTCGTCTATCATTTAACGTTTGCAAGTTATACAAGATTATTCAAATTCCTTCCAAACAAATAGGACATCAAGGATATTTCAGAAAATTCAAGATAAGCATTTAGTTTGTAAAGTAAATATGTTTAACACACGGTATTTTAATCAAAATCGTAATGAGCCATTTTTAGATAATAAAAAATTTCGAAAATTCTTCCAGGTAAAGGGTAGTTTGGGATGGGGGATTTTCCTGAAAATCTTCGTGTAGCATCTTTAGAAGGTAATGTACCTAAATACCAAGTTTGGTGTTTCTGTAACTTTTCGTTTTTGAGCTTTACTGTTCATAGGCACACACATACAAACACCTTTTTCTAAAAATTCTTTTTTTGGATTAAGGGGCGCCTCAAAACCTGTATTTCTGGTAAAATCTCGACACCGAGTTTTTGAGTGGAAATGCAATACCTTCTCTACCTACTAATGTACGTGGTAGCGAAACTAACTATTGTAAATATTTCTTGCAATACCTTACATTATAGACCAGAAGGGTTTAACGATTTCAAAAAATGCACTCTTGTAATCACTTACTTAACCCATTAAAAACAGGCCTTTATGTTCTTAATCCCAGAAAGTTATATACGGTTCATTTGGTTAATACACTAAGCGATCAAAAGTATCCGGACACTCACACAAACACACGTTCTTCATCTTAGGAGCATTGTGCTGCCACCTACTGCCTCGTACTCATTATCCGCGACCTCTGTAGTCATTAAACATCGTGAAACAGCAGAATGAGACGCTCCGTGGAACTCACGGACTTCGAACGTGGTCAGGTGATTGGGTGTTACTTGTGTCAGAAGTCTGTACGCGAGATTTCCACACTCCTAAACATTCCTAGGTCCAGTGTTTCTGATGTGATAGTGAAGTGGAAACGTGAAGGGACATGTACAGCACAAAAGCGTACAGCCCGATCTCGTCTGATGACTGACAGAGACCGCCGACATTTGAAGAGGGTCGTAATGAGTAATAGGCAGACATCTATCCAGACCATCGCACAGGAGTTCCAAACAGCATCAGGATCCACTCCAAGTACTATGACAGTTAGGCGTGAGGTGAGAAACCTTGGATTCCATGGTCGATCGGTTGCTCATAAGCCACACATCAAGCAGGAAAATGCCAAACGACGCCTGATTGGTGTAAGGAGCGTCAACATTACACGAATCAACAGTGGCAAAACGTTGTGTGGAGTGACGAATTACGGTACACAATTTGGCGATCCGATGGCAGGGTGTGGGTATGGCGAATGCCCGGTGAACGTCATCTGCATGCGTGTGTAGTTCCAACAGTGAAATTCGGGGGCGGTGGTGTTATGGTGTGGTCGTGTTTTTCCTGGAGGGGGCTTGCACTCCCTGTTGTTTTGGGTGGCACGATCACAGCGCAGACCTACATTGATATTTTAAGCACCTTCTTGCTTCCCACGGTTGAAAAGCAATTCGGGGATGGTGATTGCATCTTTCAACACGATCGAGCACCTTTTCATACTGTACGGGCTGTGGCGGAGTGGTTATACGACGATAATATCCCTGTAATGGACTGGCCTACACAGAGTCCTGACTTCCTATAGAATACCTTTCGGATGTTTTGGAACGCCGACTTCATGCCAGGCCTCACCGACCTACATCGATACCTCTCCTCAGTTCCGCACTCCGTGAAGAATGGGCTGCCATTCCCCAAGAAACCTTCCAGCACCTGATTGAAAGTATGCCTGCGAGAGTGAACGCTGGCATCAAGTCTAAAGGTGGGTAACACTATATTGACTTCCAGCATTACCGATGGAGGGCGCCACGAACTTATACGTCATTTTCAGCCAGGTGTCCGGATTCTTTTGATCACGTAGTGTATATCTTAGGTGTTAAATCTAGTGGGTGATGAAAACCTGTCAGTCTCTGAGGTGGAATCGGTATGCTAGGAACCCAATTTTCTCACGGGGTAGATGTTGCCTTGGATGAAAGATACTGTTGTGTCCTTCGGGAGTTGAGGGGGGTAAATTTGAAACACCGGTACTAAGAATTGCAATTCATTCTAAATTTAGTGGACTAATAGAACTAAATAACTAGAAATGAGAGAATTATTCTATGTTGAATCTTTTTATTGTACATTAGCATTTTACTCTTAGCCCTTTTACTGCTATTTTCGGGAAATATACGAATGAGTGTGTCTACCTAATGCTATAATTTCTGTCATGTTTATGAACATTTGTTTTTCGCTTTAAATTTATGATGAGCGAAATGAGGTTGGTACAACAGAAAGTATTAATATGCAAAATAACACCGTAAAATATGCTTGCAACGAAAGCGGGAAAAAATTAAAATATGCACAGGAGTTGTAAAGCATATGAAAACTCTGTTAACTGCGTAATTTTAAACGCTCTCCATTCTTTACATTACACTTGGTTAATTTAGTTTGAAGAAATGTATATTCACTGATTTTAAACTGACAACGAACGCTCTTGGTTATTATACTATATAATAAATTGTAGGCTATACATTAAAATATTTTATTTTGTTAACGTAGCTTTTAATAAAAATCTGATGTGTTACATTCACATGACTTTCTCTATTCTTATACAAAATATTTTTACAAACGCTTATTTTCCATCTACTTAATGTTGATCGAGATAAAGATTTGCAGAAAGTATCTTTGCTAATTTTCTTGTAGGTGCAAGGGGAATATGGTAGACTTTAAGCGATAGTCAAATCTTTTAAGAGCTGGTTGCTAGATGCTCCAGATTCAAGTAGTTGTGTCTTTCTCGATATATTACAAAAGAAGCCCAAAGATGAAAAATCTGGGAATCTTCCTGACCATTATATCTGATCTGTCCTATAAGCTGTCTCAGACTAGAACGATGTGATTGTAAACATATGGGAGAGAATAAAGAGAGAGATAGAAATACCGAGACAGTACACTGTTTGCCCGCTGAATGGTTTAGGTAAGCTCATGGGTATTTTCTTTTATTTTTTTATCGCACAATAAGCACCTGTAAGAAGTACAGCACTGTAGGTAGCTTCTTAATCACTATTAAACCCGAATTAGTTTCGGGGAGAGAGAAGTATGCAAATGTTTGGATTCATTTCCCTGTATCCTTCACATAGTCATTCTGAAAGTTTTGAGAATGAACGAAATAAAATGTTTAAAATTTAGATCAGATCCTTGTATCTCTTAAGAAGTATTCTCCATTGCATTCTATACACGCTTTGTTTCAAACCACTTCTCAAATGCTGAACGTCATTATTCTTTGGAGCTATCTCTACTACGTATAGTAACTGGGGGAAGTATTGTATTCCACCCAAAAATTCCATACCGAGATTTCACCGGAAATACATGAAATACCTGAATCCAAAAAAAGCATTTTTGTAAACATGTCCGTGTGTGTCTGTGTCTGTGAACAGCATAACTCGGAAACGAACAGTCGGATAAACACCAAACTTGGTATTTAAGTTCAGTATCTTCCAGAGATGCGACACGAAGGTTTTCAAGAAAAGCCCCCACCCCAGATTACTTTTTACATGGAACATTTTTCGAAAATTTTAATTTTCTCAAAAATGTCTCTAACGATTTTGATTAAAATATTATGTTTAAGATATTTTCATGACAAATAAAATGTATATCTTGAATTTTCTGGGAATGTCTCCAAAAGTGTTCTTCATTGTGAACGACTTTTGCATAACTGGAAAACCATAAGAGATCGACAAAATTTTACTACACACAAAATGTAAATCGCGTTAAAATACACAATTTATGTCATATACATTTGTTTTGTTGGGTGAACCATTTTCGAGATATTGCTTGTTATTCTTTCCAATGCTTATACTTTTTCTCAAGTTCGTTATTCATTTTTTTGTCCTGGTAATGCAAACAGAATGGAATACTCCACATAGCAACCAGCTCTTAGAATATTTGACTATCGCTTATAACCTACCATATTCCCCTTGCATCTACAAGAAAATTAGCAATAAGATTAACATCTCGATTAACATGAAGCATATGGAGAATAAGCATTTGTGAAAATAGTTTGTACAAGAGTAGAGAACGTCATGTGAGTGTAACACATCAGATTTTTGGGGGAATAGAGAAAAGTCTTATCGGGCAGTTCTGGACCATACGGAAGATGAGACAAGTAGTTTACTCCTGACTCCTGAAGAAATTGGGCGCTGCCGTAGTGGAACAAAATTCTATGCAGACCAGTGTTAGGACGTTTTGTTCTCACTTCATTGTAAACCTGTGGTGTATCATCTGGTAGTAACAGTCTTTTATTCCTCAAGCGGATTTGTTACAATATGGCCACTAGCTGAGAAGAAGGAACAGATCATCATGTTGCCAACGCTTCTTGATTGCCTAACTTTTGTTGGGGATCCTCTCCTGGGATGATCATGACCGATGACTTTCTGGATCGTACTGGTAAATCAAGTTTCGTCAACGGTTAAGATATTAAATATGCTTTTGGGGTATTTCCTGGCACCGCTGCGTACCTGCTCGTTTCTGCTCATTTGTGAAATGATGGAGGATCCAACGACTGCAGAGCTTCCTGACGTGAAGTTTTTCCTTAAGGACGCTGTTCACTACTGCCGATCCAATTTTCAGGGCTTGTTGAATCTGGTAGTATGTGTAAAGATTATCTTCCTCAACATGCGCTCTGATTTCATCACGTTTTCATCCGTTATTGCTGTAGCCGGCCGTCCTACGCGGTCTTCATCTTCGAGGAAAGCCCTTCCTCTTCTAAACACTGCAAACCTCCAATAAATTGCGGATTGCGACGGGCAATGATCCCCAAATCCCCATGCAGTCTTTCAAGGCATCCTCTCTTTCCTAAACTGACTTTAAAGTCATAGAATATCATAGCAGGAAATGCTCTCGCTTGAGACCCATCCTAGCCTATCACATAGCAACAACTGCAAGCACATACACAGAAGTACTGATGCTCCATATTGTTGGAGCACACCCAGACTTGCACAGGTTACTACCTGAACTTCAAGCTAAAGTTAGGAACACCTGCTTTGGCTTATTACAACTCATTGTTGCCCATTCTCAAAACTTTCAGAGTAACCCTAAGTACATCAAGGATGTGCGCTCGTGAATTCCTAAAGGATGGTTTACAACAGACATATACATAGGCATAGAGATTTACATTAAGCAGAAGACAAGCGTATTTATACACTATTAACTTATTACTGTTAAATAATATACAGCCTTACTTTCTCCTGATGAAACACTTGTACAACCAGCTGCATTCCTAATACAATCGACCCTCTCGGAACAAAATCGATCACTAGGCGAGTGTTTACTTAGATACCTTTTGTCGTGCCGAGTCACTACGATATTTAAGACTGCATTTCTCAGTTGCGGCTGGCGATGGAGGACTCTAGGACGACGCCCTACCCATAACTAAACGCCCCGTAAAAAAATCTGATGTGCTACACTCACATGACTTTCTCTACTCTTGTACAAACTATTTTTACAAACGCTTATTCTCCATATGCTTCATGTTAATCGAGATGTCAATCTTATTGCTAATTTTCTTGTAGATGCAAGGGGAATATGGTAGGTTATAAGCGATAGTCAAATCTTTTAAGCGTTGGTTGCTATGTGGCGCATTCCATTCTCTTTGCATGTCCAGGACATAAAAAATCTGATGTGTTACACTCATATGACTTTCTCTACTCTTGTACAAACTATTTTTACAAACTCTTATTCTCCATCTATTTCATATTAATCCCGATAAACATTTGCAAAAACGATCTTTTGACATGCAAAGAGAATCACATTTTACACATAGCGACCAGTTCTAAAAATATTTGACTATCGCTTAAGGCGTTCTATGTTCCCCTTGTTTTCTAATTGCAAGGGTAATAAAGAAATACAGTAGCCTTTAAGCATCGAAATATATCGTAATAGCTGGTTGCTATGTGCAGCACCATTCTCTTTGCCACAGATTAATACTCTTTGCATATCCAAGACAAAAAAATGAATAACGAATTCCCATTTGAGAAAATAAGTATTGAAAAATTTAAGGGAATAACAAGCTATATCTCGAAAATGGTTCACTCAACAACAAAAATGTATATGACATAAATGTGTATTTTAACGCGATCTACATTTTCTGTGTAGTAAAAGTTCGTCTATCTCTTATGCTTTACCAGTTATGCAAAAGTCGTTCACAATGAAGAATGCTTTTGGAGACATTCCCAGAAAATTCAAGATATACATGAAAATATCTTAAACATATGATATTTTAATCAAAATCGTTAGAGCCATTTTTGAGAAAATTGAAATTTTCGAAAAATGTTCCTTGTAAAGGTTAATCTGGGGTGGGGGGATTTTCTTGAAAACCTTCGTCTCGCATCTCTGGAAGATACTGAACCTAAATGTCAAGTTTGGTGTTTATCCGACTGTTCGGTTTTGACTTATGCTGTTCACAGACAGACACACACACATACAGACAGACACACAGACACACAGACGGACATGTTTCCAAAAATGCTTTTTTTGGATTCAGGGGTCTCAAAACATATATTTCCGGTGAAATCTCGGTATCGAATTTTTGGGTGGAATGCAATACTTCCCCTACGTACTTACTATACGTAGTAGAGAAAGTAATAAAAACAGGAAAGGAGGGATAACATCAAATATCATTGCAGTGTTATTTTATGGACTCCCAGATTTAGTTTTATGGATGTTGTTTTGTTTGAAATGTCTTTGGAACATTACACAGTGAGTAGCGCGAATGTTTTCATTCGGAGTGTATTTCGGATTACACCAAGTCCGTCCAAGAAACCTTGCGTTTGTAGATACATGCTAGAGGCGAGACGTGCGGAGGGGAATGCTTCCAGTGAGGGCGAGGGGTGCAGAGAGGTAATAACAGCTTGGCGGAGTAGTCCGGATGCTTCGCTATTGGTTCTCTCTCCATGCGGTCTTTTCCATAAAGTCATTCAATTTCACTGCCGCCACCATATGAAAAAAGTACCCAATTGTGTGTAAAATTTAATTATGTTATATGAATTGATTTAAAATTTAATTAAAGCCTTAAATTATACTGCAATTTAAAGTGTAGTATTGTAGAGTTAAACCAATTCAGAGCACAAAATAAATAATTTCTCTTATACTACAATCTATGTTTGTGGTTTTTGTTTGCACGTCACATAATCACAGTGGACGCGCCCTCATACATTTCTGTGATTCACACACGTGCAGATTGGTTGCATAGTCCTGTGTCACATTAAATACCTTTAGTTTAACCAGTTAATTCAGTGCAAGTGAAAAATTACTAATAATTAGTTAAGACATCGTAATGAACAGTGTAAATAGCAAAAAAAAAAAAAGGACAGACAATGCTTTAGCCTCATATTATATTTCATGTCCTGCTTTAAATCAGAAAAGAGAATGGATTTCATCTAAAAGAATATTAATCAGGTTACTTTACTTATAGTCAAGATTTATTTTATTTAAAGGCATTTTATATTTCTGAAGATTCTTCCAATGCGCGTTAATGATTGCTTGCATCACATGCACGTTTACACAAGATAAAGTTGGGCAACTAGCAAACACAAACTCCACGCATTTCTACTTAAGAATGTATATTCTTACTCTGACGTCTGAATAAATATGATTATAGAAGGTTGGAACTTGGGAGATCTGTGTTCATGAAATACAGACTTATTGATGTGTAAGTACTAGGGCTGTCCCAGAAGTACCCGACCTAACAAAGAAAACACAAACATTTTGGGACAAAACATCTTTATTTCTCTACATAGTCTCCTTTCAGCTCGATACACTTTTCCCAGCGGTCATCAATAGCTTCAATACCCTGTTTATACTGAGAACCATCGAGTTCTGCAAAATAGCCATCAACTGCAGACTCCAACTCTTCACTGTTGGCAAATCTTTTAGCACCAAGCTATTTCTTCAACTTTGGAAATAGAAAATAATCAGAGGGGCTAAATCTGGCTAATGGGGTTCATGAGGAAGCAATTCGAACTTTAACTCATTGATTTTGGCCATGGCGATAATGGATGTGTGAACTGGTGCATTGTCTTGAAGAAACAGAACTTTATTTTTCGCTATATACGGCCGGTTTTGCTTGAATTCATCATTCAAACACTGCAATAAGTTTGCATAATACTCGCCATTGATTGCTTTTACTTTTGGAAGATAATCAATGAAAAGTATCCCACGCGCATCCCAAAATAACTGACGCCATGACCTTGCCTGCTGATGGAACCGTCTTCGCCTTCTTTGGAGCCAATTCTCCCCTTTTGATCCACTGTTTTGACTGTTCTTTCGTCTCAGGTGTAAGTGATGGACCAATGTTTCATCCATGGTTATGAATCGTCGCAAAAACTCGGCTTTATTGCTGCAAACTATCGCCAAACACTCGACTGCAACATCCTTACGACGCTGCTTTGTTCCATTGTGAGTAAACGCGGCACCCACCTTGCGTACAGTTTTCTCATGTCTAAATTTTCAGTTAGTGTGCGATGTACAACACTTTTTGAAATGCCTACTATGTCTGCTAGCTCGCGCAATTTCAGTCGACGGTCATCCAATAACATTTTGTGGATTTTCCTCACAATTTCTGGCGTGGTCACCTCATTTGGTCAACCACAGCGATGTTCGTCTTGGCAGCTCGTACGGCCTCGTTTAAACTCTGCCACTCAATATTTTACTGTTGTAAACGAAGGAATAGACTCCCCCAGAGTAGAATTTAGCTCAGCTTTAATATTAGTTGGAATAAGACCTTTCAAATGAAAGTATTGTATCACATAACGATGGCCAGTTTTATCCATGTTTACAAATTCGCTGAGGGCGTTCACTATTAATGGCTGCCGAACAATTACTAAACAACATAGCGTCGTCAAACTTCAAACTTAAGCTTTATAAGGGTGAAACTTTCTACCATAGTCATTTGTTTGAAACAACACCCGCTATATATACTTCAGGTTGGGTAGTTCTGGGATTGCCCTCGTATGTGTGATTAAAATTTGCAAATCATTTATTTTGTGAAAGCAAAGCACGGATAGCCGTTTGTTATAAAACCTTGTGTTCTCCACTAAAATTTTAACCGATATTCATTAACACACGGGTGCACGTATAATATAAATGACAAAAGGGTTCCTGTTACTGAAGGGAACAATACTATAATTAGTTTAATTTACTCTCGCTCTGATGGAGGCGTTTTATTGCACGTTTTATTTCTGAATTGCACAAATGCATAGGATTTGGTACGTGCTTAAAAATACATGCAGTTAATTGAACGAGAAATCATATGCAGAATATTTTGGTTTATATGGTTGTTTTCTTTACCTATTTTTTTGTAAATTGTAGAATAAAACCTGTTGTATAAAGGTGCTTAATATGAAAACGTCGAAACTTGAAAATCATGAGCAACCACTGGTATTTCCTACGCTTTATCTCTCATACCTCAAAGGTCCAAAACACTTGTATGCAATTTTAAAGTAGTCAGCTTATCACATTGAAGCAGGCCTGTCCCTTTGTCCTTCTGCCGAAATAAAACATAACAGAGGTAAACCTTAAGAAGTGGCGAGAGGCAATGGCCGCGCATTATTTTGTGATGCTTAAAGAAAGAAAAAAATTCTGATGTGTTACATTCACACGAGTTCTCTACCCTCTATCGCTAATTAGAGGTTATACGAATTATTCTCACGAAAGAATATGTTGCAATCTATTTCATTTAACTTGAGAGAAAACTTTCTGGAGATATCTGCATTACACATTGAGGCAGTATTTTTAACACTTGAATAATTTCAATTAAATTATATAATATGTAAATTCAATAACAGCCCTCCTTGAAGCAATATGTATGTAATAATTTTAAAATGTATGTAACAGTCATTGCATATGCTTATATTATAGTAAACATGTTTAATAATGTTATGTGAATGCATTACATAATTTTATAATGTAAGAGCTGTGAGAATAATAAGTTTAACGTTGCTAACAATGAGGTAACAATGAGGTAACCTTGAGGCAATAATGAGTTTGAGAGTTTAAAAGCTACTAGTCATGATTAGGGCAGCAATAATGTAAATTTTGTGACAGTTTTAAAATAGCCAATCAACAGCCAGAAAAAGGTTTAGTAAAATGCAGGTATTCTATTGGACTACGATTAACCAATCAAAGACTTGAAATACAGAAGTTTACGGGTTTGGACGGTTGAAATATGTTCAGTTGCTGGTAGACCTTGATAGTAACTGGATGTGTTGCTTGTGCGTTCTCTAAAAAAATATTACATATTCGTGTGAAACGAAAATTAAGTATACGCGTTAACAAAGTGTAAGTATTAAATAAAAGAAACTCAAAGCTCTGGATATCAGTGTAGTGCTATTTAATTTGTGTCAAGGATTAATAAAAAGAAGTGAATTTAAACTTAAAATCTGTGTAAGCCTACATTCTTGTCGCACCGCGCCCTGATTAAGAGAAACGTGTCTCTAAAACAATACTGACGGAGCCCAGGCAAACATAAACATAAATAATATATATAATAAAGTTTATATAGGTAATATTTTTAAACTTGGAGTATAACAACAAAAATACATCTTCAAATCGGCTTTTCATACGTAGCAGCATATACGTAACAAACAATACTTTCTAAAAATTGACGTTCATACGTGGTGCAAACATCAACAACAAAACTCCTTCAACTCCAAAAACTTAAACTAAAGCAAATACAATCCTCAACATTTTGTCCTAAATATAAAGGGAATAGCGATAGCCAAATAATTAAGAACCGGACACTATGTACTGCCCTTGAAATGAATGCTCTTTCCTGCCATAGTGAGAAACAACTATGGAAAGGGCCTGAAAAGAATGACAAAGCATTGAACATTTCGAACCATTAATAACGGATGTCTCGGAAATGGCCGATGCTACAAAAAAGGCATTTGAAACAAATTGTATACTTTAAATACATCTACACGTATTGTGTAGTATGTTTTCATCTATCGCTTAACGTTTACCAGTTATACAATATTACACAAAGTTTCCTCCGAAAGAAGTGGGCTTTACAGGCCTCAGAAATTCAAAATATAGATTTTATTTGTAATAATCTTTAATATAGGTATTTTTATCAAACTCGTTGGAGTCATTTTTTTAGAAAATAACAAGATTTCCGAAACTCTTACATGTAAAGGTAGTTTGGGTTGGGATTACTTTCTTAAAAATGTTCGTGTCCCATCTTTGGAAGATACTGAACCTAAATACCAAGTGTTTATCCCAGTTTTATTTTTGAGTTATGCTGTTCATAGACACACATACACACACATATACGCACACACACACGGACCTTTTTATACAAATGCTTATTACTTTCTCTACTACGTATAGTAAATAGGGGAAGTATTGTATTCCATCCCAAAATTCGATACCGAGATTTCACCGGAAATACATGTTTTGAGACCCCCGAATACAAAAAAAAAGCATTTTTGGAAACATGTCCGTGTGTGTCTGTCTGTGAACAACATAACTCACAAACGAACAGTCGGATAAACACCAAACTTGGAATTTAGGTTCAGTATCTTCCAAGGATGCGACACGGTGGTTTTCAAGAAAATCCCCCCACCCCAGATTACCCTTTACATGGAACATTTTTCGAAAATTTTAATTTTCTCAAAAATGGCTCTAACGATTTTGATTAAAATATCATATGTTTAAGATATTTTTATGACAAATAAAATGTGTATCTTGAATTTCCTGGGAGTGTCTCCAAAAGTATTCTTCATTGTGAACGACTTTTGCATAACTGGTAAACCTAAGAGATAGACAAAATTGTGCTGTACAAAAAATGTATATCGCGTTAAAATACACAATTTATGTCATATACATTTTTTTGTTGAGTGAACCATTTTCGAGATATTGCTTGTTATTCCCTTAAATTTTTCAATACTTATTTTCTCAAATGGGAATTCGTTATTCATTTTTTTGTCTTGGATATGCAAAGAGTATTAATCTGTGGCAAAGGGAATGGTGCTGCACCTAGCAACCAGCTATTAAGAGATATGTATGTGCTTAAAGGCTACTGTATTTCTATATTTCCCTTGTAAATATATATTCCCCTTACATCTACAAGAAAATGAGCAATAAGATAGAGTCTGCAAATGTTTATCTCGATTAACATGAAGTAGATGGAGAATAAGCGTTTGTATAAATAGTTTGTATAAGAGTAGAGAAAGTCATGCGAGTGTAACACTTCAGATTTTTTTTAATTCAGGGGGCTTCAAAACATGTCCTTCTGTTAAAACCTCGATATACAGTGTTTGGATGGAATGCAATGCCTTTTGTACCTTAGTGTTTATGTAGTAGAGAAAGTAAAAAAGAAACCCCTGGGCTACTACACGATAATATTAATTCTGTAACATATAGATGACAATATCTTATTAAACTCTGTGCAGGAAATTACTTTGTTACAACTAATGTTGCAAAACCTATGTGCACACATGTAGCGTTAAACACGTGGCGTGTTGAGTCCGCTCCGCCTTGCTGTTTACACCAGGATCGTTCTTGTCAGAGAGAGTTACCAATCCATCGTTACGGACAAATCTGGTATAAGTGCTGAAGAACGTTCTGGTGGGTTGGAACTTCTCATTATTGAAAACACGTCATTCCTGGGTGGCCGATTGTTCACTGAATGTGGAAATTAGCTGCGATGATCGATGCTTAATCCAAAGATCTATTAGGATTTAGCGTTTCTCTAAAGAGAGAGGGATCTCAAATATGGTCAAGAGCATTACCAACCCAAACATTAACTTTCTGTAAATACTGTAAAATTTTCCTTTATGAGTTTCACATATACAGTTTGATTACTCATAATTATTAAACCTAACCACTGTCAACCACACTGTAATAAACTATTTGAAAACAAGCGAGCGCTGTAAATGCAACAAGACTGACCAACTGTGGTTCTCCTCCATCTATTTTGAATTATTATCAGTAGTTGTGTCTGTTGACAAATCCATTCAGGCAGAATGTGGCTTCATCTGAGAATACAATTTTTCTATGAAAAACTGAATTATTATTAATGCGTTTGAATATTAATTTACAAAACTATATTCTTCAATTGGGATCTTTCTATGAAGGTTCCTGCAAAAGGTAAACGTTAAAAAACGTCGCTCGACGCTTTAAGTGGGTTGGATTCCCGTGGCCGACCTTCCAGACCCATGGGTTTTTTCGGGGGTTTCCCTGGTCGCCAGGCGAATGCTGGGAAGGATTCTCACATCCCCGAATTTCCTGTCCCTCAATTTCATCTCCATTCTCAGTTCACTTTACTTTTCATGCATTGGCCTCTTTCAGGGTTGAAAGTGTCTGCGATAGTGTTTCGATGCAGTGTGGCAGGGGAAAAGGATGCTTTTGTAACTCTCTCCGTCCTTTGGCCTTCGTTTGGCTGCTGAGGGTATCCGAACCCCCTTGAGAGGCACCCCCTTTGTGCAGGGTGGGGTCCCCGGCCTACCTGTCCGTCAGCCGGGGAGTATCTATCTGGAAACTTAGGGACCCTGCCATTCCGGGATCGTCACGCCTGGTTCCGGACGCCCGGTGTCCCCTCTCACTTATCCTTACTCCCGGGGACGCCCCCTTGTGTGACTTAGGTACAATATCCCCCTATGTAGATCAATGCCGAGTTCCCTCCGTAGCCAATCCAATCTAACCCAACCATATATAAAATTTGCTTTCTCAGATAGAATTATTAACATATTAAAAGTTTTGGTTTAATCCCTAAAGACTGGCCTCCACTGCATCAACAATAAACTCACAACACTCAACGCTAAACACAAATGAGTTTAAAAACATGTACGCGAAACATGTTGAGTCATACGTGTAGTTGGAATTACCATCGACATTCCATCTCCCCCACTGCATTAGTATGTGAGACAAAGTGTAGGCACGTTACGTTTGCTAATATAAATAGTTGTATGGGTTCTGATTATGAAGATTTAGCTTTTGTGGTCACAGTGTTTTGGAAAAATTGCAAGAATAAAAGAAGGATGTTTTGGGCGCGCCCACCGAGCGAGGTGGTGCCGTGGTAACATATGCGATTCGCTTTCGGGAGGTCCCAGGTTTTATTCGCCCACTTTGACCTATGGGTTTTTCGTGGCTTCCCCGGGGGTCGCAGGCGAAAGCTGGAGTGGTTTCTTTCTCAAAGATTTCCTTTCCTTCACCTCCCTTTCATTCCGTTATCTTAAAGTAGTTTGTTGCTTCACGTATGGAAAGTCAATTTTAAGTAGGAGTTGTATTGTAGTTGAACTGTTGGGGAGCGAACTTGAAGTAGTTGCAACCGCCACGTATGGTAAAAAGTTTCCGGTAGCCTTTGCCCCAAGTTTAAAAAATATTAACTTTGTAATTTCGACTGCTTCTTTAAATATTATATATTTATGTTTGCCTCGGCTTCGTCAGTATTTATTTTTAGAGACATGAATGTCTTGGCAGGAGGTGGCGCCACTGAAGAATGTAGGCTTACACAGATTTTAATTTTTTATTCACTCCTTTTTATTAATTCTTGATACGATTTAAATAACACTTCAGTGATATAGAGAGCTGTAAGATTCCTTTATTAAATACTTGCACTTTTTAAACACGTAAATTATTTTCTCACAAAAAATACGCATTAAATTTCTCGAGGACACATCTCGCGTCCGGTTAGGAACAGTGTCTACAACCAACACGTCCATTTATGAGCGCTGTCTACAAGCAACTGACTTGATTTCTACCGCCTAAATTTGTAAATTTCTGTATTTCAAGTCTCTGATTGGCTATTCTTAATCCAATAGAATAGTTTTATTTAACTTAAGCTTTTTTCCGGTTGTTGATTGGCTATTTTATAAACTGTCTCAAAATTTACATTATTGTTGCTCCGATAATGACTAGTAGTATTGTTAAACTTTTAAAATTCATTATTACCTGAAGGTTACCTCATTCTTACCTCATGTTTAGCAACTTTTAACCTATTATTCTCACTGCTCCTACATTATTAAATTAAAAAATAAATTCACATAACATTATTACACATGTATACAATAATACAAACATATAGAATGACTGTAACATACACCATTTACATATTATTACATACGCATATTGCTTTAAGGTGGGCTGCTATTATATTTTATATTATATAATTTGACTGAAATCATTTAAATGTTAAAAATAATGCCTCAACCTTCCTCGTCTTTCAGGTGTGCTTCGGTTTCGTGGTGCATGGCGGTGCCGGGCAGATAACGAGGTTGCTTAATGGAGAAAGTATTCCCCGAGGAGACGTTCATCGCCCCCTCTCGCCGACTCCAGCAGTGAATGGGTCTGCGAGCTTAGAAACGTTTGGGATTTCCACACATCTTTGTGGTCTGTCTGCCTAAGGCCTATTGCCACCTATGGTTCCTTCACAGCATCCCTTACTCCTAGGGGGTGGTAGCCACAATAGATCACTGTAGGTTGCGGTGCGCGAAGTGTGTCCCTCTGTTGAAAATCTAAATCTATACCAATGGATGCACCCTTTACTAAGCAATAGAAACAATTGTATACAATAACTTGTTTGAACGAAGGTAGACTTGGCTTCAAGAATTTTCTAGAATGTCGGAATAAGAATTAAAATTATTTCTGCCTATAATTTCACCAGTAATTGCAAAACAGGAGAGGAATTTCAGAGTAGCCATATCAATTGAACTGAGATTGGGCTTAATCCCTTTTTTTTTCTTCCGTCCTTGTGTGTACATTAAAAATTACGAGCGGGCTCATGTAAGCACTCCGATTTCTTAATTTTATTTCTGTGATCTTTTAGGGATATATCCCTGATGACGGCTCTTGCATTAATCTCATTAATTAACTGCATTGTCTTGAAATGAATAATATGCATGGGCCAGTTCTGTATGTCTGGCTGAAGTAAGTCGAGTCTACACGAAGTGAGCCGAATACATATACGCACTCAGACATGTTATGCAGACTTGTTGGTCAGTAGAGACACTCGTTTACCGACATGTTGAGCTCAACGTGTTGAATCAACATTTTTGGTGACTGTTCGGAGCAATAGGGACCCGCCTTTAGATTAAGATGTCAGTATGAATCCACTTTTTTCCATGAATAAACAAAGGATACTAAACAAAATAAAGAGTTTTACTCTATTATTCGTCAGGTCCACTCTCTTTTTATTATCTGTAAATCTAGACAAAACAAAAGTTGTTAAATTTATAACCCATCGATCCTACATACTCCAATAGAAATTGGGATTAATGACATGTCACTAGAACAAATAGACAAAATTAAATTTCTGGGCCTCCAAGTAGACAGATATTTAGATTGGAAAGTTCACATTACGTATATCATACCCAAACTCAGTTCTGCATGCTATACGAGCATTGGTAAATGTCAGTTCTATAGATACACTTAAATTAGTATACTATGCATATTTTAACTCTATAATTGAATATGGAATATTATTTTGGGGAAATTCGGTAGAAAGTAAACGAATATTCCTCATGCAAAAGAAGGTTATAAGAATCTTTCCAGCACCCATAGCAGACACTCTTGCAAACATCTTTTTAGAAGACTGAAGATATTAACCCTACCTTGCATGTATATATTTTTAATCTTAAAATTCTATGTATGAAATCGAACCACATTTATTACAAACATGGAAATTCACGAGATAAACACTAGACAAAAGGGTAACATCCACCATCCCTGTGCAAAGCTTTCTTGCTTCCAGAAAGGTGTATATTACGAGACCATAAAAATATTTAATACTCTCCCTAATGATCTTAAGAGAAAAGTTGACAATTTCAATGTCTTTAAAACTGCTGTTAAAGAGTACCTATGCTCAAAAGCATATTATTCTGTACAAGATTATCTGAATGTCAAATTATCCTGATGATAATACTTATATAGCTCTATAAGTAGTATTAGTAAATATTAACGACAATTGCCAGTCATAATTGATGCCTGCTCTAGAATTAATGAAGCTATTTAAATGTATGTATATTAAGAACTGACAGTAAATGCTGTGCATTACAAATCAAATAGAACAAAATGATCAGATGAACAAAGGTAAAATCCTAGTGAATGTTAAAATAACTGTTCTTGCCTATACGTACGTTAACCTTATAACAGTAAGGAGGTATTCAACTCTGTACAAAATTACACTTGACTTGTTTCATTTTGTATATAATATGTCTTTATTTTATTTTAAATGTTCTGTATACTATGTAATATTTATGTATATATGTAACTTTATTGTACACGCATATAGTATGTGTATTTTATTTCAAATGTTCCATATTCTGTGTAATATTTATGTTTATATGTAATTTTTGTACATTTCCTTGACATGTTTAATGTTCACAAGGCTTTATGGCTGCTAGTGAACTCGCAGAATACAATCTAATATAATCTAATCTAATCTGAATTTATCAAGAATGAATTTGTACAGATATCGTGACTTTCAAACAAGCCCTTAATGAGTATCATTCGAAAATAAAAACATGTATTGAGAAATCCTTTAAAATAATGGAATTGGTGTTACTTCTGATGAAACCGGAAGTCTAAAAATTCAGTAATACAATTTTTAAGTTCTCATTATACGGTTTTACCCACGCACGATTTTCATGTTACTAAACTACATTATTTTGGTGGTGCGAGACTTTAACTAAGCCTATATAAATACGAGCATCTCGTACGTTTCTTATCAGGAATTTACCGATCCCTTTTAGGCATATTAGATATTCACAGAGGCGGGGTGAGACTGCCTCTTAAGTGCATAGGGATCCAGGATTTGTTGTATCGTATCCAATGTGAAAGGAGACAAATGGATCCCTATAGAGGGATGCTAGCGCGTAGGGCAACCTATAAACAGCCCCCTCCTACCGCTCTCAACTGTCCATATCGCCGAATATCCCAAACGTACCTTTGCCTCCCACGAGATCCATTTTGTCCTCTTCTAGCCTGAAGTTCCAAACTAACAGACAGTATTTTTACCAATGGTTAAAGGTCGGATGGAGATAAGCAAATGGTCTATACTCAGCCCGGCTTACTATATTCCTGTAGCTGTCAGCTATGAACCAACCATTCCAGATTATAAGAACAAATACAGCCTCTCCGACATTAGGGTTATGATTGGTGCTATACCTTTATCACTCTACGTTTAAAGGAGAAGTAAACAAAACTTAATGTATCACTCCGCCGAGCACATGGCAGCACCACGTGGAGGATGAGGGGAAATAAGTACCCGCGAGAGGAAATTGCTTCAGACAGATTGCGAATAAGGTACACTGCGCAAATTGGGGTTCATTAGTTTTTAAACATTTTTATGTCTTATTCCTATACTTTGCCTTACGTCCTAAACTTCTAATACATAGGATAGATAACTTTTTCAAAACCTTAAGCCTTATGAAAAACTCTGAAAAGACCAACATAATTAAATTATAACTAAAACAATCTCATGTGTTACACTCACATGACTTTCTCTACTCTTGTACAAACTATTTTTACAAACGCTTATTCTCCATCTACTTCGTGTTAATCGAGATAAACATTTGCAGACTCTTATTGCTAATTTTCTTGTAGATGTAAGGGGTATATATATTTACAAGGGCAATATAGAAATACAGTAGCCTTGAAGCACATACATATCTCTTAATAGCTGGTTGCTAGGTGCAGCACCATTCCCATTCCCACGGATTAATACTCTTTGCATATCCAAGACAAAAAAATGAATAACGAATTCCCATTTGAGAAAATAAGTATTGAAAAATTTAAGGAAATAACAAGCAATATCTGTAGCCATTAAAATAACTTCTAAAAAAAGTCTATCTTTATTTTTGGAGCTTAAACCCGAAAACGGTTCACTCAACAAAAGAAATGTATATGACATAAGTTGTGTATTTTAACGCGATCTACATTTTTTGTGTAGTAAAATTTTGTCTATCTACTATGCAGTTATGCAAAAGTGGTTCACAATGAAGAATACTTTGAAGACATTCCAAGAAAATTCGAGATATACATTTCATTTGTCATGAAAATATCTGAAACATATGATATTTTAATGAAAGTCGATAGAGCCATTTTTGAGAGAATTAAATTTTTCGAAAAATGTTCCATGCAAAGGGTAATCTGGGGTGGGGAAATTTTCTTGAAAACCTTCGTGTCGCATCTCTGGAAGATACTGAACCTAAATACCAAGTTTGGTGTTTATCCGACTGTTCTTTCTGAGTTATACTGTTTACAGACACACACACACACACACACACACACACACACACACACACACGCAGGCAGGCAGACAGACAGACAGACAGACAGACAGACAGACAGACAGACACACACACACAGACACACACACGGATGTTTCCAAAAATGCTTTTTTTTGGATTCAGGGGTCTTAAAACATATTTCTGGTGAAATCTCGGTATCGAATTTTTGGGTTGAATACAATACTTCCCCTACTTACTATACGTAGTAGAGAAATTAAAAAATTGTAAAGGCCTGTACCTGTTGAGAGAGTTTGCAAAACTATGTAACATATATGTTCTCAAAACTAATAAGCATAAGAATAATTTGTGCACCTAATAAAAGATAGAGGGTAGAGAAAGCAATCTGAATGTATCACATCAGACTTTTAATTTCTCTACCACGTACCTAGTAAGTAGATAGATAGATAGATAGATAGATAGATAAATAGATAGATAGATAGATAAGATATCTTTATTGGTTTCAAATTATTGAAGTTATTTCACAAGTATTTTGTGCATGGGTCATTGACCGTACATGCATATTTAAGATACAATAGGGTGACAAAATAAACAACACAGAAAGAAAACAAAACAGAAAGGAAGATGAAAAAGGGAAATAGAGCTAAATTACCTTTGTCTAATTCAACAAATTTGACCTACTTCGCGCACTTTATCCAAAAAATTGCCCATGTTTTGCCAGCTCCTCTGGTCAGCCAGTAGATCCCAACATGCCAATGTCTTTCTTGAGGGACTTAAGAATTTTTCTTTCAGTTTAATCGTTCTCTGGTTCTCCCACTGTGCACATTCCGCCAAAATATGTACCCAGTCTTCATCCAAATCACAGAATGGGCAGATTCTCCTGCTAGAATCGTCAGTCATTTTCTGTGCTCTCCAGCCCTCCAGTCTAAACCATGCCATTCCTGATCTTTCCTTTCTTCCTAAATTAAGTATATATACCTCTTTACCCCAGTTAAGTTTTATTTCATTTGCTAGACTTAGAGAAGGTTTAATTTTACAATCCGATTCTATTTCCTGTTGGTTGATATCTCTTAGTCTTCTTTAAACAACTTTCCATATGTTTTTGTCATCTGTTTCAGCTCTTAGCCATACTGACTCCATTCCTATTCTACTCAAACCCCTTTTATATTATGGCTAAATTGACTCCCATATCCAATATGGCATAGAAGTATGGGGTGGATGTAGTACTCCAAAAGAAATGTATTAGAACAATGTTCAAAATGGGAAAACTTGAGTCCTGTAAGGAAGTCTTCAGAAGAGAAAAACTGTTTATTGTAGTGTCTTTGTACATATATAGAGTAATCTGTCTGATTGAACTGCACAAACCTAAAACAAATAGTGAAATACGTGATCACGACACAAGGTGTAAATTGGACTTGCACCAAAATAGTTATAGTTTAAAATCTATAAAAAAGATCATTTTATATTTGGATTATATATGCACAACCGACTACCAACTGAAGTAAAACGTGAAAGCAACAGCATTAGATTCAAACAGAATGTAAAAAAATCTTTTAAGCAATACTGTATATAATATAAACGATTTTCTTCTTTAGCAATGCTTGAAAGCGTCTGTATACAATATTCATACTCTAACCTTTCAACAAAGTGTAAACAATCATGTATATTTTATAAACTGTAATTTAAGTTTTTTACTTGTATCTGACAGTGCTCGAAACTTGTAATTGAGCCTATGGACAACAATCCTTACATAATACTAAAAGTAGACAGTTCGGCATCTGTGATTAGATGCTGGATTAAACTGTTCTTAAATTCAGGTTTTAGAAATCCTTTTTTACAGAATTTGTTAAAAACATTTAACAAAATTGTCTTCTTTCCACTTAAGAGGATTCTCAGCCATGGCACTCTCAAAAGTATTCATTCATTCATTCATTCATTCATTCATTCATTCATTCATTATCTGTTTACCCTCCTCTTATGTAGGACAGGTGAAGGTTATTGCAGCCCCACGTATGGAAGCCAATTTGAGGCTGTTAATTGCCCCATGCATAGGAACCAAACTTGTAGGTGTTTTGGCCCCACTGTTGGAGAGCCAAACTTGAAGTAGTTGCAGCCCCACGTATGATACTTTTCGGCTCACTTCGCCCCACGTTTACTTTTCCGGTGGCCTTTGTCCCACGTTTAAGAATTAACTTTGCATTTTAATGTTTATTATATATGTGCCTCGGCTTCCTCAGTAATATTTTTAGAACATGTATCTCTTAGCAGGGCTGGTGTGGCTAAAGAATGAAGGCTTACACAAATTATAATTGTGTTGTACTTTGTTTATTAATCCTTCACAAGATTAAAACTTCACTGATGTATCCTACTGTAGAGCTGTGACATTATTGTTAATTGCATTTTTTTAACACGTAAACTTTGTATTATTCTCACCGCAATGAATGTTTATGTCTCACACTGAACACGTACCCTACCTAATCTAAACTGGACTTGAGTACGCTTCCTTCTAGCGTCTACCACCTGAATTTGTACTTTTCTCTATTTCAAGTCTCTGATTGGCTAAGCCTACTCCAATAGAATACCTTTATGGAACTTTCAGATTTTCTAGTTTTTGGTTGGCTATTTATAAACTGTTTTTAATATTACATTATTGTTCCAAGAATTATTAGTAGCCTTTATTAAACTTTCTGATTTATTGTTGTCTCAAGGTTACCTCATTGTTAGCAACTTTCGGCTTCTACTTTGTAATTCTGTTTGCTACGGAGAATAGCTTGCTTCTATTCTCACAGCTCCTACATGGTTTAAAACTACGTAATACATTCACATAACATTATTATACATGTAAATAATAATATAAACATAATACAATGACTGTTGCATACATTTTATATATTATACACATATTGCTTTAAGGCGGGCTGTTATTATTTTTACAATCTGCCTGTTTAAGAATATGTAAATAGATGGGAAACCCTAATTTATATGAGGACCTATAACTGATGTTTGAGGACTAAAATGCTAACGTCTCGAGAACTGACTCATATTCAAGAGCATTCCCAAACAGACATTTGCTGTACACTTGCAATTAACCTCGCGAAAGATCGATAAAATCGGTCGCCATTCCTGTTATAACTTCATAATTTGCCAATGAGTTGACAGAACTAACATAGGCGTGCTTATTGGTACGATACACAGCACAAGGCGTGATAGCACCTATAAGCTGACACTACCAGCCAATAAAATGAAGTCATGTCGCCATGAAGTACCCTAGAAGCGGTAACAAATGCAGTTTGTCCAGGTAAACCGTATTCAGTTCTTCCAGGAATTTCTGTACCATAGTGAAATGAATCCTTTAAAACTTAATCATATTGTAAACTGAAACATGAGTAATCATTAAACTTGTGGTAGCAATCTGTAGTCTCATAGCAGCTATAAAGCCTCGTTAGTTTATTTAAAGAGATCACTCCGATCACCAAGGGAGTAAACACAATGGTACTGAAGATTTCACAAACACCTATTAACTGAATAAGGCGGAGTGCAGCTTAACCAAGTAGGGCACTACCCTGTAAATTGACTGAAACCGAAGGTGCTTTCTGGTGTTATTGAAACCAAGGCATGTTTATTGTCTCAGAACCAACCATGAGGTATACTGGCGCAGTTACAGCAATTGCAACGGCAGTGCATAAAAGTGTTTTTGTAGTAAATTACTGGATAAAATATTTCAGGTAAGGGGAAAAACAGTCTACATTCTCGTCAGAAAGTGGGCTCTCCCCGTAAAACATCCGCAGATGATGATATTCGTTTACTAAATACAAATTACTATTTTATTATAATTGACTGATGATCATGTGTAGAAGCTAGTGATAAATGTGTATATGCATATGGTTTACCGAATATGACATACATATTATAGCAATAAAATTGAGTTATATTTTTGTCTATAATCCTGTTGTATTCCTATGATCAGCAATATGTTAGTAAAGGTATATTAACCTATTATATTTTAAATTAGAGGGAAAATATGCTGTTTTATTTATTTATTATTTAGCTATGTTTGCCCTTATGCAGCAGCAAGCATTGATACCATTGTGAGAATACATTTCTGTTTATTTTTTGTTATAAAGTATTACTATGTATTTAATGAATACCGTTTAAGCTTTAATTTGAAAATCTTCTCACACTGCACATTCTACATTTCGCTAACCTGGGCGCTCATCAAGTTTTCCCCTTAGCTTTTAACCCTTTCAATGGCGTGTCTTGCACTAGCCGATAAGATATGAGCTACCAATCACGATAAGAGGTCTGTATGACAAATGAATGCACTCACTCTACCTCTTTCTCTTTTAGCCAATACGATCAAGAGCGTAAACACATATTTCGTTTCTACGCCATTTTGTAACCTTTGTTGTGGTTATTGGTGCAACTATTTAGCAGAAGGACTGGCGCATCCTTGCACAGTGACCTAAAGCAACCAATGAAATGGCCATGGTTTCGCACGGCCACGTACAACGATAAATAATGTGACGTATACGCGAGGTGCAGTGAGATTTTCTTTGGCGCTGTTTATACATGTAGATGATAACGGGTCTGTATTTGACTACAATACATGGATTTTGCTTCCTGTTCTACTTTTACTGCTAAAGACCATTACCGTATGAATATAATAAAACAGTATTAAAATATTCTGAAACCTTGACGTAACACCTTTGTGGCCTGAGGACAATAGTGTGGGGCAGAGGATTGAGTAATAGGGGAAATGAAACTTCTGGAAAACCGCAGAGGAGGAAGAAGTACCAATGCCAGTGTATGTTTATTTTCGTCAAAGCACTGCAGTTTTTGGATTTAAAATTACAGATTTTGACACATTGAATATAGATTCGGATGTAATTAATTTACTAGTCAATATTGTTTGAAAGCTTGTATGAGATGATAAACAGAAGAACGGAAAAAGATGAGGTAGAGAGTGGGGTTTAGCGCTGAAAATCGATATCTGGCTAGCAACATGAGAACCACGGATAAGAGCGACATGCTCCGGACCTCTCTCTCCCTCTCCACCTCTCTCTCCTACACATACACACACATATCAGAACCACGCCCTCATGCCCGGAAACTGAATAACTTTGGGTGTGCGAGTAAGAGAGAGAGAGGGAAAAAGGATATATCCCCACATTCATACATAAGTCCATTCGGCCGTTCAGTCGACCCCGTATTCCACCCACGCTTCTTCCTTTCAGCTTTCTTGGCCCTTCACGTCAAAAGTCAAGCAATTTTGAACAAGAAATGTGCATCCCAAGACCTCTGTTTAGACTTACCGGAATGAAATATACGTTTTACTAACATTTCCCATGAAGATTCTGCAATCAATGGTCTTCTAAAGACCAGAAAAATTATAAATACCCTATGATTTGTAATTTGGAGCCTACAACGTCAATATGCCGGCACTAGTGGTATTTTAAATTTATTATGCAAAGTTAAGCGTCCTTGGGTCACCCTTCGTGACGCCTTTGGAGTTCATTTATATATTTTTACCACGTACATTTTTTTACGGACTAGGGCCCGTCTGCAAAAGCTCCGTTTGCACTGCAGCCTGAAGAAGTTATTGTCTTTACGTTGTTTATTTATTTCTCTCCACGTATGGACGTCCATTTGAAGTAGTGTTACTGTTGTTGAAGTTTGCACCACGCTTTGGGCGTTAATTTTAAGAAGATTGTTTGTTACGTAATATGCTGCTACGTATGAGAAAGCGATTTTTGAAGATGTATTTTTGTTGTTACGCTCCAAGTTTAAAAATATTTATTAACTTTGTTATTAAACTGCTTCTATAGATATTATTTAAGTTTAAATTCACTTCTTTTTATTAATCCTTGACACAAATTAAATAACACTACACTGATATCAAGAGCTGTGAGATTCTTTTATTTAATACTTGCACTTTGTTAACGCGTATACTTAATTTTCGTTTCGCACGAATACGTAATATTTCTTTAGAGAACACATCTTCCATCCGATCACTACCAAGGTCTGCCATATTTCAACCGTCCAAGCTTTTAACTTTCTGTACTTCAAGTCGCTGATTGGCTAATCCTAGTCCAATAGAATACCTGCATTTTATTAAAGCTTTTTCTGACTGTTGATTGGCTAATTTTAAACTGTAACAAAATTTACATTATCGTTGCTCTAATCATAACTAGTAATATTCAAACTCTCAAACTCATTATTGCCTCAAGGTTACCTCATTGTTAGCAACTTTAAACTTATTATTCTCACAGCTCTTGCAATATTAAATTACCTAATGCATTCACATATAATTATTGAACATGTTTACAATAATATAAACATTTTCAATGACTGTTACATAGATTTTTACAAATTATTGCATAAATATTGCTTCAAGGCGGGCGGTTATTGAAATTACATATTATATAATTCAATTAAAACTATTCAAGTATTAAAATACTGCCTCAAGCCTAATGATTTATTGTGCTAACTCTGTAATGATTGGTACCCCTTCACACTCTCACCAGATAGTTCTCTGGTTCCATAAAAAGTTTTCCAAAGATCTTCTATTTCTTTATGACAACGTTTCACAGAAGCATAATATATTATAGGCTGTTTCAGTTTCAGACCCGCAGAGTCCACAGTCCATGTTGCCTTGAAACCTTCCTATTATGTGCAGGTTGATCTCTCACTAGTGCATCCCAGTGGCAAAATGCCTACTATTGTTTTTAACTGAGGCTTGTTACATTTAAGCAGTTTGCATGGTTCTTTGATAAACAATTCCCGTGCTGAATTGCTGGAATCCTCTTTCAGGCCAAAGAGTTGCTTATTACACTAGTTTGTTATAGCCTCTCTAATGGAACACTTAGTTGTGCCTAGAGGTGGCTCTGGTTTGGGTTTCAGCTGTGTAGATCCTTGCTTTGCAAGTTCGTCAGCTTTCTCATTGCCTTCAATTCCTTTATGCCCTGGGACCCATGAGAAACATACTTTGTTACGTTCTGACAGGGTGGATATTGCAGGTATACATTCACCTACCAGTCTAGATGACACTAAAGGACTGTTTACAGCCTCTAGTGCAGCCTGCATGTCTGAAAAAATGAAGATCTCCTTATTTTTCTACTCTCTTCTAAGATTTTCTTTTGCACATTGTAAAATAGCAAATACTTCGACTTGAAACACCGTGGTTACCAGACCCAGTGAATTACTAAAGCTACATTTGGTTCTTATACCACGTACACAGTAACATTTTTAGAAAAAGTCCAAGTGTGTGTGTATGTGAACACCATAACTCAAAAACTAAAAGTCAGATAAATACCAAACTTGGTATTTAGGTTCAGTGTCTAACAAAAATGCAACAAGAAGATATTGAAAAATATTGCCCACCTCAAACTACCCTTTACATGAAACATTTTTCGAATTTTTTGATTTTCTGAAAAACGGTTAAAACCTTTTTGAGTAAAATACAATATACTAAAAATATTCACATTGTAAATAAAATGTACATCTTGAATATGCTGGGAATAATTTATAAGGTTCTCTCCATTTGGAAGAAATTTCGTTTAATCTTGTATAACAGGTAATGTTAAGCGATGGACGTAAACGTACAACATAAAACAGTAAATCTCTTTAAAATACACAATTTATTTCAACTAACATTTTTGTGCATCAGCAATTTCCGAGATATACGTTATTAATTGTTCGAACTGTCCAATACTTAGCCATTCTTTCAAAGTGCTGTGATTCTGAATTGTTTCTCGCGATGTAATGGAAAGACTATGGAATTTTAAGGGCAGCGTGTAGCGTCCAGCTCTTAAACATTATACTATTGCCTATTCTTTTGTATTTATAACCAAATGTGTAATGTACCTAATTCCGCAAAGGTAGATAGGAAAAGAAACTTTCGTAATAGGAACTATTACGCCCACTAATAAAGGATAGAGGATAGAGAAAGTCATGTGATGCAACATCAGAATTTTTGAAGTGGCCATAATTAAATTTTTCCCGGGAAGTTTTGGAAGGGGTATGGAGTTTTAAGGCCAGCGAATAGCGACCTAGTTTTAAACATTTGACTTTCGCTTTGGTTTAAGTATCCACTTTGTATCCACGTTATGTAATTAAACTAGTGCTGCAAATATTTATTTTGATTAAAATGAAATAGGAGACAAATTAAGTTTTTACTTTCTCTACTACGTATAGTAAGTAGGGGAAGTATTGTATTCCACCCAAAAATTCGATACCGAGATTTCACCGGAAATACATGTTTTGAGACCCCCTGAATCCAAAAAACACCTTTTTGGAAACATGTCCGTGTGTGTGTGCCTGTGAACAGGATAACTCAGAAACGAACAGTTGGATAAACACCAAACTTGGTATTTAGGTTCAGTATCTTCCAGAGTTGCGACACGAAGGTTTTCAAGAAAATCCCCCCACTCCAGGTTACCCTTTACATGGAACATTTTTCGAAAATTTTAATTTTCTGAAAAATGGCTCTAACGAGTTTGATTAAAATATCATATTTGAATTTTCTGGGAATGTCTCCAAAAGTATTCTTCATTGTGAACGACTTTTGCATTACTGGTAAACCGTAAGAGATAGACAAAATTTTACGACACAAAAAATGTAGATCGCGTTAAAATACACAATTTATGTCATATACATTTTTTTTTGTTGAGTGAACCATTTTCGAGATATTGCTTGTTATTCCCTTTACATTTTTCAAAACTTATATTCTCAAATGGGAGTTCGTTATTCATTTTTTTGTTTTGGATATGCAAAGAGTATTAATCTATGGCAAAGAGAATGGTGCCGCGCATAGCAACCAGCTATTAAGAGATATGTCCATGTTTAAAGACTACTGTATTTTTATATTGCTGTTGTAAATACAAAACAAGCGGATCATAGTAGGCCTTAAGCGATAGTCAAATATTTTTAGAACTGGTCACTATGTGTAAAATGTAATTCTCTTTGCATGTCAAAAGATCTTTTCTGCAAATGTTTATCTGGATTAATATGAAATAGATGGAGAATAAGATTTTGTAAAAATAGTTTGTACAAGAGTAAAGAAAGTCATGTGAGTGTAACACATAAGATTTTTAAGAATAATTTGTATAAAATTAAACGCTAATGGGCAGAGAATGCCAGGTAATTGTAAGACATCAAGTTTTTCAAATTAGAGAAATACCCCCAAAATACGATTTTATTTCATTATTCTATTTAAACATTTAATAAAACTAAGAACCAATTACTATTTTAGTTTGAACATACAATAAAAGAAAACAAGAGTAGTGTATTTATCGGTCTTTTTACATATACAGACTCGTACATCGCAGGGGTCAGATGCACCATAAGTGCTTGTAGCGGAATTTCGATTTATTCAGCCTCTACCGTCAGTCTCAAAGGGGGGTGCGGAATTGAACATCGGACTGCATGCATTTTCGACTTAGTAAACAAGTTGATGTACTGCGACGGTGCTGTTTTTCACTAGAACATTTTGTGCGTTCTTTGCACTCGAGATTGAAGTTACCACCGATCACAGAATTTATGGTTGACTGCTAAGTTGAGACACTCTATACTACAAAAATCGACCATTTATTTGAGTTACCTATCAGCATACATACTAAGATTACGTGTTTACGAGACGCAAGCAAAAGAAGCTCCAAATGTAAATACTGGTGAGGTAGATACAAGTCTCATTTCACTAAGGTGACCTCGAAACTGTTGACATCCACCCTCTCCGCTCAACTTTCGCTAGTCCTCTGCCAGGGGCACTGGTGATGAACTCTCATTAAAGTATTGAAAGTATTGAATCATGCACAAACAACCTACTGGCACCAACGGCCGAATAAATGTGAAGGCCCCGTGTAGTACTCTGTAATCCAGTGTATTACAGAATTAATAAAACGCAGTGAATAAAAAATTAAAATCTGTGTAAGCCTACATTCTTCAGCCGCACCACGCCTTGCAAAGAAATCCATGTCTCTTACAATAATACTGACGCAGCCGAGGCAAATATAAATATATAATATTTAAAGAAACAGTCAAATTAAAAAGTTAATATTTTTAAATTTTTGGGGCGAAGGCTACCGAGTCCATACGTGCGGTTGCAAGTACTTCAAGTTCGGCTCCCCAACAGTCGAAATATAATACATCTTCAAACTGACTTTCCATACGTAGCAGCAACAAACCTTCTTCAAATTGGCCCCCAAAACGTGGGGTAAATAACAATACAATAAAACAACCTACTTTAGTGTATTACATTTGCATTATTGAATCGCTTCTTGGTTTCTTGTAGTTTTTAAGTGAACATTGCGATGGCATTTATAACAAACGCGTAATATTCTGACTAAGCGAAATGAAGTTTGTCAATCTCGCGGTCACTCCGTATTGGTTGTCACGAAACGTCAAGAGATTTTGGACCGCACAGTGGAGTCGAACTTCTAATAGTTTGGTGTTCTATGACAGGTAGTACATACACAGACATGGAAAAATGCGAGTTTTTGCTTCAAGGTAGAAGAATGTGTACGTTAGTATCAATCATTCATTGAAAATCGAAAAAAAACTCTTTACACTTTTAATGTATGTTTACCTGTAACTACGAGAAATGTGTTTTACGTTTACTGGCAGGATGACGTATTAGGTTAACACAATACCCAACACAAAGGCGCTATTAAATACACATATGAGAGTGGAGTGATTCTGGAGTTAAGAGCCCTTTATATGTTGCTTCCCAGAGGATGACATACCGGCCCAATTGTGTTATCGCGCCGGAGAGAATTACACTATCGGTGACAGAATTAATTTCCTGTCCTTCTACAATAACACCGCTACAGAAATCTATCTGACGATGTGCACACGACTGGTGCTGTTTACGTAGAGACAATGTGTTTTGTTTGTGGTTACTGCAGCGTTGGTATTCATACAATGCGTTCCTAATAAGTATGTCTGTAATAACTATGACTGAGTGTATTTGTTTACATAATGGTATACCTACGTAGATCGCTATCAATCTCACGCGTCCGCACACCATACGTGCTGCTATAATACACGGAATAATAAGCAAGATTAATAAGAACGACAACAAATAGAAGGAACCCACTTTAAGAAAGCATCATTGCACGAAAAAAATTCTCATGTGTTACACACTCATGACACTCTACCCTTGAACAAACTGTTTTTACAATTTCTTATTCTCCATCGACTTCATATTAATCCAGATAAATACTAGCAGAAACACTCTTATTGCCAATTTCCTTGCAGGTACAAGGGGAATATGGTAGGCTTTAAGCGACAGTCAAATCTTTTAAGAGCTGATTACTATTGGAGCATTCCATTCTCTTTGCAGATCCAGGACATAAAAATCTGATGTGTTGCATTCACATGACTTTCTCTACTGTACAAACTATTTTTACAAAAGCTTATTCTCCATATGCTTCATGTTAATCGATATGTTACTCTTATTGCTAATTTTCTTGTAGGTGCAAGGGAAATATGTTAGGCTTTAAGCGATAGTCAAATATTTTAAGAGCTGGTTGTTATGTGGAGCATCCCATTCTCTTTGCATGTCCAGGACATAAAAATGAAACGAATTCCGATTTGAGAAAAGGTATTGGGAAATTTAAGGGAATAACAAGCAATATCTCGAAAATGGTTCACCCAACAAAATAAATGTATATGACATAAATTGTGTATTTTAACACGATCTACATTTTTATTCATTCATTCATTATCTGTTTGCCCACCTCTTATGTAGGAATTACACCCCCCAGGACTTATAGGCGGGTGCCTGGGGTCAGAGGCCCGTCGAGGAGCAGACACTCATGGATCAGACAGAGCATCCAGGATGGGTGATCAGCTCGATGCCTGGTATGGGATGAAGGAAGTAGATGAAACGAAATGTTGGTGAAATGGATGAAAGGAAAGGTGATAATGGAGCATTGGTGGAATGAATGGCGGGGGAAACCGGAGAACCCGGAGAAAACCCACCCAGAAGCCGCTTCGTCCACCACAAATCCCAGGATTGAACCCGGGTCGCCTCTGTGGGAGGCGAGCGGTCTAACCACTCGGCCACGGCGCCGCCGATCTACATTTTGTGTGTAGTAAAATTTTGTCTATCTCTTATGGTTTACCAGTTATGCAAAAGTCGTTCACAATGAAGAATACTTTTGGAGACATTCACAGAAAATTCGAGATATAAATTTCATTTGTCATGAAAATGTCTTAAACATATGATATTTTAATCAAAATCGTTAGCCATTTTTGAGAAAATTAAAACTTTCGAAAAATGTTCCATGTAAAGGGTAATCTGGAATGGAGGGATTTTCTTGAAAACCTTCGTGTTGCATTTCTGGAAGATACTGAACGTAAATACTAAGTTTGGTGTTTATCCGACAGTTAGTTTCTGAGCTATGCTGTTCACAAACACACAAGCACACACAGACACTCACACACATACACACACTCACACACACAGACTCACACACACAGACACACACACGGACATGTTTCCAAAAATGCTTTTTTTGGATTCAGGGATCTCAAAAATTATATTTCCGGTGAAATTTCCGTATCGAATTTTTGGGTGGAATACAATACTTCCCCTACTTACTATACGTAGTAGAGACAGTAAAAATGCATAATGATTTACCACTTGAGAAAAAGTATAAGTATAGGAAAATTCAAACAAATAACAAGGAATATCTCAGAAATGGTTCACTAAAGATAAGTATATGACGTAATTTCTGTGTTTTGACGAGATCTGTATTTTGTGTGTAGTATAATTTTGTCTATCTCTTACGGCCAACGTTATGCAAAATACATTGAGAATGAAGAGTGCTTTTGGGGACATTCCCAGAAAATTCAAAATATATATTTCATACACCATGAAAATACCTTAAACAGATAATACTTTAATCAAAATCATTAGCCATTTTTGAGAAAATCAACATTTTCAAGAAATGTTCCATGTAAAGGGTAGTCTGGGGTGGCGGGATTTTCCTGAAAACTTTCGTGCCGCATCTTACAAAGATACTGAACCTAAATATCAAGTTTGGTATTTATCCGACTTTTCATTTTTCAGTTATGCTCTCCACAGACACACACGGATTTTTCTAATTTTTTTTTGGATTCAGAGGCCTCAAAACATGTATTTCCTGGGAAACATTTATATATAATTTTTGGGTGGAATGCAATTCCTCCCCTAGGTAATTACTATACGTAGTAGCGAAAGTAAAAGAGTAAAGCAAGTTCAAATATAGCACCTTAAATATTCGCAACTCCCCAAAAGAACGATAAACGTATTCCGATGCATTACATTAGTAAACAAAGAACAGTTAAAGGTATAAATATGCACAGCACAATAACAAGAGTAAAAAATCTGATGCGTTACACTCACATGACTTTCTCTACTCTTGTACAACCTATTTTTACAAACGCTTATTCCCCATATGCTTCATGTTAATCGAGATATCGAGATGTTAACCTTATTGCTAATTTTCTTGTAGATGCAAGGGGAATTGCTAGGCTTTAAGCGTTTAAGAGCTGGTTGCTATGTGGAGTATTCCATTCTCTTTGCATTACCAGGTCAAAAAAGATGAATAACGAATTTGAGAAAAAGTATAAGTATTGGAAAATTTAAGGAAACAACAAGCAATATCTCGAAAATGGTTCACTCAACAAAAAAACTGTATAGACATAAATTGTGTATTTTAACGCGATCTACATTTTTTGTGCAGTAAAATTTTGTCTATCTCTTATGATCTTACCAGTTTACCAGTTATGCAAAAGTCGTTCACAATGAAAAACACTTTTGGAGACATTCCCAGAAAATTCGAGATGTACATTTCATTTGTCATAAAAATATCTTAACCATATGATATTTTAATGAAAATCGTTATAGCCATTTTTGAGAAAATTAAAATTTTCGAAAAATGTTCCATGTAAAGGGTAGTCTGGGGTGGGGGGATTTTCTTGAAAACCTTCGTGTCGCATCCTTGGAAGATACTGAACCTAAATACCAAGTTTGGTGTTTATCTGAATGTTCGTTTCCGAGTTATGCTGTTCACAGACAGACAGACACACAGACAGACAGACACACAGACACACACACGGACATGTTTCCAAAAATGTTTCTTTTGGATTCAGGGGGTCTCAAAACATATGTTTCCGGTGAAATCTCGGTATCGAATTTTTGGGTGGAATACAATATTTCCCCTACTTACTATACGTAGTACCGAAAGTAAAAATCTCATGTGTTACACTCACATGACTTTCTCTACTCTTGTAAAAACTATTTATACAAACGCTTATTCTCCATCTACTTCATCTTAATCGAGATAAACATTTGCAGAGTCTATCTTATTGCTAATTTTCTTGTAGATGTAAGGGGAACATATATGTACAAGGGCAGAATCGAAATACAGTAGCCTTTAAGCACATACGTATCTCTTATTAGCTGGTTGCTAGGTGCAGCACCATTCGCTTTGCCACAGATTAATATTCTTTGCATATCGACGACAAAAAAATGAATAACGAATTCCCATTTGAGAAAAGTATTGAAAAATTTAAGGGAATAACAAGTAATATCTCGAAAATGGTTCACTCAACAAAAAAAATGTATATGATATAAATTGTGTATTTTAACGCGATCTACATTTTTTCTGTAGTAAAATTTTGTCTATCTCTTATGGTTTACCAGTTATGTAAAAGTCGTTCACAATAAAGAATGCTTTTGGAGACATTCCCAGGAAATTCAAGATATACATTTGATTTGTCATAAAAATATCTTAAACATATGATATTTTAATCAAAATCGTTAGAGCCATTTGTGAGAAGATTAAAATTTTCGAAAAATCTTCCATGTAAAGGGTACTCTGGGATGGAGGGATTTTCTTGAAAACCTTCGTGTCGCATCCTTGGAAGATACTGAACCTAAATACCAAGTTTGGTGTTTATCCGGCTGTTCCTTTCTGAGTTATGCTGTTCACAGACACACAGACACACACACAGACAGACACACAGACACACACACGGACATGTTTCCAAAAATGCTTTTTTTGGATTCAGGGGGTCTCAAAACATGTATTTCCGGTGAAATCTCGGTATCGAAATTTTGGGTGGAATACAATACTTCCCCTACTTACTATACGTAGTAGAGAAAGTAAAAAGGTGACAAATATAAAGTCCCAAGACCAACGTTTAGCTCCTACTACTACTACTACTACTACTCCGCTTCCCTATTATTAGCCTTCCCAGATCTCAGCTGTTTCGCCTTAGGTAGAAATTTCCATGTTTTCCCTGCCTGCCAGTAGCGTCCAACAGGCCCTTAACTCTCGCGGTAAATATTTCCCCGTCCATTCCTCCACACCCCTACGCTTGCACCCATAACTCTTCCTCCTCATAAATGGGGCAGATTCTTCTACAACTTTCATGAATAATTTTTATTATCCGCCATGTTCCCAGTCAAAGCCACGCCAACCCGTGTCTAATGAGTTTGGTGCTCGTTTGGATGTATTGCTCTAAACCTCACTCAGATTTTAGCCCAGACTGTGCGTCTAAGGACTGTACTTTTCCGTTCATTGCGCAATGGTTTGTTGCCTGTGAATATCACAAGAGACGGTGTTTAATTTTTCAGTAGGAAGAAATATTCTGGTACTTTATTCTCATATGTTATTCTCTACTCACTCTTCTACAAACCATTCCTATAAAAGCTGATTATTCCATCCATTTCTTATTAATTCAGATAAACCCTCAATTTACATTTACACATTTTGTGGTAGAATATGAAAGCTAAAGCGATAGTCAGATTTTTAAAGAGTGATTAGGTTTTGCTTTTCATTGTCTTTTTAGATAATTAATTTCTCATGGCGTTCACATTATCTGTCCACAATACAAATCGTCATATTTCAATTTATCACAATTCGTTGTAGAGTTAACCTAAACGTAATATTGACAGCCTTCTGCTGTATTTGATCTAAAACTTTATTCTTTTATCTATATTAACACCAAGCGGGATGGCTCAGAGGTTCTGTCTGTGGCCTGCATTCGGGAGGTCGAGGGTTCGATTCCCGTGGCCGACCTTCCTGAAGCATCCTCAAAATTTCCTGCCCCTACATTTCATCTCCATTCTCATTTCACTTGACACTTCATTTGCTTGGTCTCTTTCAGGGTTACAAATGTCGGCCTGAGGTCTCAGCTTGTGCATGGCGGGGGAAAAGGATGTTCTAACGAAACCTTCGTCCTCCGGACTGCGAGCCGTTTCCGGGTCCCGGACCCCCCCCCCCATGGGATCTGTAAGACTAAGAGGGGGCGGCTGTAACATCCAGCACCCGGGGAGTTCAAATCTGTATTTGATAGGGACCCTGCCCTCAGCCTGTCGTGTTTCCTGGTGCGGTCGCCCCCTCTCTCCTTTCACCTCCTCCGTCCAGAGGGCCTAGACCCAGAAGGTCTGCGTAGGTCGAGGTGCTAAGTACCCCTCCGTATCTAGTCCTTTCCTATCTATATAAGTACCTACATAAAGATTAAAAGGCGGAGATTATGATTTCAGAAGAAACTGAAATGGAAGAGCCAGTGAAATTACAGAAGCAGGATAAAGAATAGCACTTGGAGTACTTACCCAAAAACTCCAGAACGCAATATGATATAGCATTTAATCGCTTCATTGTTAGTAGTAATAGTAGCTTTTGGGTGGGGCAAAACTGTTGGGGTCAACAGCGACACTCTCTGGCTACATATTTATTTACATCTTGGTGCAAAAACAATACAAAATTTGAACACCATAACGTGAGAAAAGGAACAAAAATGATACATACAAAATTATACATTCTAATTCAGTACACAATGGTAGCAAGATATTTAAGAAAATTCAGAACAAGCAAACAGTAGGAGTGAAAGCTGGGTGATCAAATTCCATCCAGCTCAGAAGCTTCTTCCGGAAAATCTCCAGTTTCAACACGCACAGGTCTGACAAGTCCACCAAACATCGGCTTGCAGTCCAAGGATTTGTTGCCATCAACACTCCCATCAATCCTTCCCGGAGGTTCACCATATTCGACACCAGTCCACTAGCCCAGAGTGAATTCTGCACAACCAATATCACTTTAATGTAGCTGTCCTTGTTGGATGACCGGATACCCTCACTACACAACAAACACCAAGTTCTTTTGCCCCAGCTGCTTCTCTCTCTAATAGTGGCTTTTCTCTCCCTCTCTCTTTCCTTTTTACGTTTCGTCCACATTTTATGTTCCCAGGCGAATACGAGCAAGATATGCTTCCAAGTCTACTCGTTTGACATATTCTTGCAATGACAGTTCAAACTTCTGTGCTTTCGAAAACTCTTCCATTTCATTACGTAAAACTTACCGATTAGCGGTTGCATATAGTTCTCTATCGAATAGAATCCAGGCAGTGCATTGTCATCATCTAGCTTGATACCAAGGTTGTTCACTTTGCTGTACACCTCTAGCTTCATTGTTGCCTGAGTATCCGCAAGCTGCATATCGTTCTCCACCAAATAGGATCCAGGCAGAGCATTGTCATCATCTTGCTTGACATCAAGGTTGTTCACTTTGCTGTACACCTCTAGCTTCATTGTTGCCTGAGTATCCGCAAGCTGCATATCGTTCTCCACCAAATAGGATCCAGGCAGAGCATTGTCATCATCTAGCTTGACATCAAGGTTGTTCACTTTGCTGTACACCTCTAGGGTCATTGTTGCCGGAGTATCTGCAAGCTGCATATCGTTTTCCACCAAATAGGATCCAGGCAGTGCATTGTCATCATCTAGCTTGACACCAAGGTTGTTCACTTTGCTGTACACCTCTAGGGTCATTGTTGCCGGAGTATCTGCAAGCTGCATATCGTTTTCCACCAAATAGGATCCAGGCAGTGCATTGTCATCATCTAGCTTGACACCAAGGTTGTTCACTTTGCTGTACACCTCTAGCGTCATTGTTGCCGGAGTATCTGAAAGCTGCATATCGTTTTCCACCAAATAGGATGCAGGCAGTGCATTGTCATCATCTAACTTGACATCAAGGTTGTTCACTTTGCTGTACACCACTAGCTTCATTGTTGCCGGAGTATCTGAAAGCTGCATATCGTTGTCCACCAAATAGGATCCAGGTAGTGCATTGTCATCATCTAACTTGACATCAAGGTTGTTCACTTTGCTGTACACCACTAGCTTCATTGTTGCCGGAGTATCCGCAAGCTGCATATCGTTCTCCACCAAATAGGATCCAGGCAGTGCATTGTCATCATCTTGCTTGACATCAAGGTTGTTCACTTTGCTGTACACCTCTAGCTTCATTGTTGCCGGAGTATCCGCAAGCTGCATATCGTTGTCCACCAAATAGGATCCAGGCAGTGCATTGTCATCATCTTGCTTGACATCAAGGTTGTTCACTTTGCTGTACACCTCTAGCTTCATTGTTGCCTGAGAATCCGCAAGCTGCATATCGTTTTCCACCAAATAGGATCCAGGCAGTGCATTGTCATCATCTAGCTTGACACCAAGGTTGTTCACTTTGCTGTACACCTCTAGCGTCATTGTTGCCGGAGTATCTGCAAGCTGCATATCGTTCTCCACCAAATAGGATCCAGGCAGTGCATTGTCATCATCTTGCTTGACATCAAGGTTGTTCACTTTGCTGTACACCTCTAGCTTCATTGTTGCCGGAGTATCCGCAAGCTGCATATCGTTCTCCACCAAATAGGATCCAGGCAGTGCATTGTCATCATCTTGCTTGACATCAAGGTTGTTCACTTTGCTGTACACCTCTAGCTTCATTGTTGCCTGAGAATCCGCAAGCTGCATATCGTTTTCCACCAAATAGGATCCAGGCAGTGCATTGTCATCATCTTGCTTGACACCAAGGTTGTTCACTTTGCTGTACACCTCTAGCGTCATTGTTGCCGGAGTATCTGCAAGCTGCATATCGTTTTCCACCAAATAGGATGCAAGCAGTGCATTGTCATCATCTAGCTTGACATCAAGGTTGTTCACTTTGCTGTACACCTCTAGCTTCATTGTTGCCGGAGTATCTGCAAGCTGCATATCGTTTTCCACCAAATAGGATGCAGGCAGTGCATTGTCATCATCTAGCTTGACATCAAGGTTGTTCACTTTGCTCTACACCTCTAGCGTCATTGTTGCCGGAGTATCTGCAAGCTGCATATCGTTTTCCACCAAATAGGATCCAGGCAGTGCATTGTCATCATCTAGCTTGACACCAAGGTTGTTCACTTTGCTGTACACTATAGCTTCATTGTTGCCGGAGTATCCGCAAGCTGCATATCGTTCTCCACCAAATAGGATCCAGGTAGTGCATTGTCATCATCTAGCTTTACATCAAGGTTGTTCACTTTGCTGTACACCACTAGCTTCATTGTTGCCCGAGTATCCGCAAGCTGGATATCGTTCTCCACCAAATAGGTTCCAGGCAGTGCATTGTCATCATCTAGCTTGACACCAAGGTTGTTCACTTTACTGTACACCATAGCTTCATTGTTGCCCGAGTATCCGCAAGCTGGATATCGTTCTCCACCAAATAGGATCCAGGCAGTGCATTGTCATCATCTAGCTGACACCAAGGTTGTTCACTTTACTGTACACCATAGCTTCATTGTTGCCCGAGTATCCGCAAGCTGGATATCGTTCTCCACCAAATAGGATCCAGGTAGTGCATTGTCATCATCTAGCTTTACATCAAGGTTGTTCACTTTGCTGTACACCACTAGCTTCATTGTTGCCGGAGTATCCGCAAGCTGGATATCGTTCTCCACCAAATAGGATCCAGGCAGTGCATTGTCATCATCTAGCTTGACACCAAGGTTGTTCACTTTGCTGTACACCACTAGCTTCATTGTTGCCCGAGTATCCGCAAGCTGGATATCGTTCTCCACCAAATAGGATCCAGGTAGTGCATTGTCATCATCTAACTTGACACCAAGGTTGTTCACTTTGCTGTACACCACTAGCTTCATTGTTGCCCGAGTATCCGCAAGCTGGATATCGTTCTCCACCAAATAGGATCCAGGTAGTGCATTGTCATCATCTAACTTGACACCAAGGTTGTTCACTTTACTGTACACCATAGCTTCATTGTTGCCCGAGTATCCGCAAGCTGGATATCGTTCTCCACCAAATAGGATCCAGGTAGTGCATTGTCATCATCTAACTTGACACCAAGGTTGTTCACTTTGCTGTACACAACTAGCTTCATTGTTGCCGGAGTATCCGCAAGCTGGATATCGTTCTCCACCAAATAGGATCCAGGCAGTGCATTGTCATCATCTAGCTTGACACCAAGGTTGTTCACTTTGCTGTACACCACTAGCTTCATTGTTGCCCGAGTATCCGCAAGCTGGATATCGTTCTCCACCAAATAGGATCCAGGTAGTGCATTGTCATCATCTAACTTGACACCAAGGTTGTTCACTTTGCTGTACACCACTAGCTTCATTGTTGCCCGAGTATCCGCAAGCTGGATATCGTTCTCCACCAAATAGGATCCAGGTAGTGCATTGTCATCATCTAACTTGACACCAAGGTTGTTCACTTTACTGTACACCATAGCTTCATTGTTGCCCGAGTATCCGCAAGCTGGATATCGTTCTCCACCAAATAGGATCCAGGTAGTGCATTGTCATCATCTAACTTGACACCAAGGTTGTTCACTTTGCTGTACACCACTAGCTTCATTGTTGCCCGAGTATCCGCAAGCTGGATATCGTTCTCCACCAAATAGGATCCAGGTAGTGCATTGTCATCATCTACCTTGACACCAAGGTTGTTCACTTTACTGTACACCATAGCTTCATTGGTGCCCGAGTATCTGCAAGCTGGATATCGTTCTCCACCAAATAGGATCCAGGTAGTGCATTGCCATCATCTAACTTGACACCAAGGTTGTTCACTTTACTGTACACCATAGCTTCATTGTTGCCCGAGTATCTGCAAGCTGGATATCGTTCTCCACCAAATAGGATCCAGGTAGTGCATTGTCATCATCTAACTTGACACCAAGGTTGTTCACTTTGCTGTACACCACTAGCTTCATTGTTGCCCGAGTATCCGCAAGCTGGATATCGTTCTCCACCAAATAGGATCCAGGTAGTGCATTGTCATCATCTAGCTTGACACCAAGGTTGTTCACTTTACTGTACAACACTAGCTTCATTGTTGCCCGAGTATCCGCAAGCTGGATATCGTTCTCCACCAAATAGTATCCAGGTAGTGCATTGTCATCATCTAGCTTGACACCAAGGTTGTTCACTTTACTGTACACCGTAGCTTCATTGTTGCCCGAGTATCCGCAAGCTGCATATCGTTCTCCACCAAATAGGATCCAGGCAGTGCATTGTCATCATCTAGCTTGACACCAAGGTTGTTCACTTTACTGTACACCATAGCTTCATTGTTGCCGGAGTATCCGCAAGCTGCATATCGTTCTCCACCAAATAGGATCCAGGTAGTGCATTGTCATCATCTAGCTTGACACCAAGGTTGTTCACTTTGCTGTACACCATAGCTTCATTGTTGCCGGAGTATCCGCAAGCTGCATATCGTTCTCCACCAAATAGGATCCAGGTAGTGCATTGTCATCATCTAGCTTGACATCAAGGTTGTTCACTTTGCTGTACACCACTAGCTTCATTGTTGCCGGAGTATCTGAAAGCTGCATATCGTTGTCCACCAAATAGGATCCAGGTAGTGCATTGTCATCATCTAACTTGACATCAAGGTTGTTCACTTTGCTGTACACCACTAGCTTCATTGTTGCCGGAGTATCCGCAAGCTGCATATCGTTCTCCACCAAATAGGATCCAGGCAGTGCATTGTCATCATCTTGCTTGACATCAAGGTTGTTCACTTTGCTGTACACCTCTAGCTTCATTGTTGCCGGAGTATCCGCAAGCTGCATATCGTTGTCCACCAAATAGGATCCAGGCAGTGCATTGTCATCATCTTGCTTGACATCAAGGTTGTTCACTTTGCTGTACACCTCTAGCTTCATTGTTGCCTGAGAATCCGCAAGCTGCATATCGTTTTCCACCATATAGGATCCAGGCAGTGCATTGTCATCATCTAGCTTGACACCAAGGTTGTTCACTTTGCTGTACACCTCTAGCGTCATTGTTGCCGGAGTATCTGCAAGCTGCATATCGTTCTCCACCAAATAGGATCCAGGCAGTGCATTGTCATCATCTTGCTTGACATCATGGTTGTTCACTTTGCTGTACACCTCTAGCTTCATTGTTGCCGGAGTATCTGCAAGCTGCATATCGTTTTCCACCAAATAGGATGCAGGCAGTGCATTGTCATCATCTAGCTTGACATCAAGGTTGTTCACTTTGCTCTACACCTCTAGCGTCATTGTTGCCGGAGTATCTGCAAGCTGCATATCGTTTTCCACCAAATAGGATCCAGGCAGTGCATTGTCATCATCTAGCTTGACACCAAGGTTGTTCACTTTGCTGTACACTATAGCTTCATTGTTGCCGGAGTATCCGCAAGCTGCTTATCGTTCTCCACCAAATAGGATCCAGGTAGTGCATTGTCATCATCTAGCTTTACATCAAGGTTGTTCACTTTGCTGTACACCACTAGCTTCATTGTTGCCCGAGTATCCGCAAGCTGGATATCGTTCTCCACCAAATAGGTTCCAGGCAGTGCATTGTCATCATCTAGCTTGACACCAAGGTTGTTCACTTTACTGTACACCATAGCTTCATTGTTGCCCGAGTATCCGCAAGCTGGATATCGTTCTCCACCAAATAGGATCCAGGCAGTGCATTGTCATCATCTAGCTTGACACCAAGGTTGTTCACTTTACTGTACACCATAGCTTCATTGTTGCCCGAGTATCCGCAAGCTGGATATCGTTCTCCACCAAATAGGATCCAGGTAGTGCATTGTCATCATCTAGCTTGACACCAAGGTTGTTCACTTTGCTGTACACCACTAGCTTCATTGTTGCCGGAGTATCCGCAAGCTGGATATCGTTCTCCACCAAATAGGATCCAGGCAGTGCATTGTCATCATCTAGCTTGACACCAAGGTTGTTCACTTTGCTGTACACCACTAGCTTCATTGTTGCCCGAGTATCCGCAAGCTGGATATCGTTCTCCACCAAATAGGATCCAGGTAGTGCATTGTCATCATCTAACTTGACACCAAGGTTGTTCACTTTGCTGTACACCACTAGCTTCATTGTTGCCCGAGTATCCGCAAGCTGGATATCGTTCTCCACCAAATAGGATCCAGGTAGTGCATTGACATCATCTAACTTGACACCAAGGTTGTTCACTTTACTGTACACCATAGCTTCATTGTTGCCCGAGTATCCGCAAGCTGGATATCGTTCTCCACCAAATAGGATCCAGGTAGTGCATTGTCATCATATAACTTGACACCAAGGTTGTTCACTTTGCTGTACACCACTAGCTTCATTGTTGCCCGAGTATCCGCAAGCTGGATATCGTTCTCCACCAAATAGGATCCAGGTAGTGCATTGTCATCATCTACCTTGACACCAAGGTTGTTCACTTTACTGTACACCATAGCTTCATTGGTGCCCGAGTATCTGCAAGCTGGATATCGTTCTCCACCAAATAGGATCCAGGTAGTGCATTGCCATCATCTAACTTGACACCAAGGTTGTTCACTTTACTGTACACCATAGCTTCATTGTTGTCCGAGTATCTGCAAGCTGGATATCGTTCTCCACCAAATAGGATCCAGGTAGTGCATTGTCATCATCTAACTTGACACCAAGGTTGTTCACTTTGCTGTACACCACTAGCTTCATTGTTGCCCGAGTATCCGCAAGCTGGATATCGTTCTCCACCAAATAGGATCCAGGTAGTGCATTGTCATCATCTAGCTTGACACCAAGGTTGTTCACTTTACTGTACACCACTAGCTTCATTGTTGCCCGAGTATCCGCAAGCTGGATATCGTTCTCCACCAAATAGTATCCAGGTAGTGCATTGTCATCATCTAGCTTGACACCAAGGTTGTTCACTTTACTGTACACCGTAGCTTCATTGTTGCCCGAGTATCCGCAAGCTGCATATCGTTCTCCACCAAATAGGATCCAGGCAGTGCATTGTCATCATCTAGCTTGACACCAAGGTTGTTCACTTTACTGTACACCATAGCTTCATTGTTGCCGGAGTATCCGCAAGCTGCATATCGTTCTCCACCAAATAGGATCCAGGTAGTGCATTGTCATCATCTAGCTTGACACCAAGGTTGTTCACTTTGCTGTACACCATAGCTTCATTGTTGCCGGAGTATCCGCAAGCTGCATATCGTTCTCCACCAAATAGGATCCAGGTAGTGCATTGTCATCATCTAGCTTGACATCAAGGTTGTTCACTTTGCTGTACACCACTAGCTTCATTGTTGCCGGAGTATCTGAAAGCTGCATATCGTTGTCCACCAAATAGGATCCAGGTAGTGCATTGTCATCATCTAACTTGACATCAAGGTTGTTCACTTTGCTGTACACCACTAGCTTCATTGTTGCCGGAGTATCCGCAAGCTGCATATCGTTCTCCACCAAATAGGATCCAGGCAGTGCATTGTCATCATCTTGCTTGACATCAAGGTTGTTCACTTTGCTGTACACCTCTAGCTTCATTGTTGCCGGAGTATCCGCAAGCTGCATATCGTTGTCCACCAAATAGGATCCAGGCAGTGCATTGTCATCATCTTGCTTGACATCAAGGTTGTTCACTTTGCTGTACACCTCTAGCTTCATTGTTGCCTGAGAATCCGCAAGCTGCATATCGTTTTCCACCATATAGGATCCAGGCAGTGCATTGTCATCATCTAGCTTGACCCCAAGGTTGTTCACTTTGCTGTACACCTCTAGCGTCATTGTTGCCGGAGTATCTGCAAGCTGCATATCGTTCTCCACCAAATAGGATCCAGGCAGTGCATTGTCATCATCTTGCTTGACATCATGGTTGTTCACTTTGCTGTACACCTCTAGCTTCATTGTTGCCGGAGTATCCGCAAGCTGCATATCGTTCTCCACCAAATAGGATCCAGGCAGTGCATTGTCATCATCTTGCTTGACATCAAGGTTGTTCACTTTGCTGTACACCTCTAGCTTCATTGTTGCCTGAGAATCCGCAAGCTGCATATCGTTTTCCACCAAATAGGATCCAGGCAGTGCATTGTCATCATCTTGCTTGACACCAAGGTTGTTCACTTTGCTGTACACCTCTAGCGTCATTGTTGCCGGAGTATCTGCAAGCTGCATATCGTTTTCCACCAAATAGGATGCAGGCAGTGCATTGTCATCATCTAGCTTGACATCAAGGTTGTTCACTTTGCTGTACACCTCTAGCTTCATTGTTGCCGGAGTATCTGCAAGCTGCATATCGTTTTCCACCAAATAGGATGCAGGCAGTGCATTGTCATCATCTAGCTTGACATCAAGGTTGTTCACTTTGCTCTACACCTCTAGCGTCATTGTTGCCGGAGTATCTGCAAGCTGCATATCGTTTTCCACCAAATAGGATCCAGGCAGTGCATTGTCATCATCTAGCTTGACACCAAGGTTGTTCACTTTGCTGTACACTATAGCTTCATTGTTGCCGGAGTATCCGCAAGCTGCATATCGTTCTCCACCAAATAGGATCCAGGTAGTGCATTGTCATCATCTAGCTTTACATCAAGGTTGTTCACTTTGCTGTACACCACTAGCTTCATTGTTGCCCGAGTATCCGCAAGCTGGATATCGTTCTCCACCAAATAGGTTCCAGGCAGTGCATTGTCATCATCTAGCTTGACACCAAGGTTGTTCACTTTACTGTACACCATAGCTTCATTGTTGCCCGAGTATCCGCAAGCTGGATATCGTTCTCCAAAAAATAGGATCCAGGCAGTGCATTGTCATCATCTAGTTTGATACCAAGGTTGTTCACTTTACTGTACACCATAGCTTCATTGTTGCCCGAGTATCCGCAAGCTGGATATCGTTCTCCACCAAATAGGATCCAGGCAGTGCATTGTCATCATCTAGCTTGACACCAAGGTTGTTCACTTTACTGTACACCATAGCTTCATTGTTGCCGGAGTATCCGCAAGCTGCATATCGTTCTCCACCAAATAGGATCCAGGTAGTGCATTGTCATCATCTAGCTTGACACCAAGGTTGTTCACTTTGCTGTACACCACTAGCTTCATTGTTGCCGGAGTATCCGCAAGCTGGATATCGTTCTCCACCAAATAGGATCCAGGCAGTGCATTGTCATCATCTAGCTTGACACCAAGGTTGTTCACTTTGCTGTACACCACTAGCTTCATTGTTGCCCGAGTATCCGCAAGCTGGATATCGTTCTCCACCAAATAGGATCCAGGTAGTGCATTGTCATCATCTAACTTGACACCAAGGTTGTTCACTTTGCTGTACACCACTAGCTTCATTGTTGCCCGAGTATCCGCAAGCTGGATATCGTTCTCCACCAAATAGGATCCAGGTAGTGCATTGTCATCATCTAACTTGACACCAAGGTTGTTCACTTTACTGTACACCATAGCTTCATTGTTGCCCGAGTATCCGCAAGCTGGATATCGTTCTCCACCAAATAGGATCCAGGTAGTGCATTGTCATCATCTAACTTGACACCAAGGTTGTTCACTTTGCTGTACACCACTAGCTTCATTGTTGCCCGAGTATCCGCAAGCTGGATATCGTTCTCCACCAAATAGGATCCAGGTAGTGCATTGTCATCATCTACCTTGACACCAAGGTTGTTCACTTTACTGTACACCATAGCTTCATTGGTGCCCGAGTATCTGCAAGCTGGATATCGTTCTCCACCAAATAGGATCCAGGTAGTGCATTGCCATCATCTAACTTGACACCAAGGTTGTTCACTTTACTGTACACCATAGCTTCATTGTTGCCCGAGTATCTGCAAGCTGGATATCGTTCTCCACCAAATAGGATCCAGGTAGTGCATTGTCATCATCTAACTTGACACCAAGGTTGTTCACTTTGCTGTACACCACTAGCTTCATTGTTGCCCGAGTATCCGCAAGCTGGATATCGTTCTCCACCAAATAGGATCCAGGTAGTGCATTGTCATCATCTAGCTTGACACCAAGGTTGTTCACTTTACTGTACACCACTAGCTTCATTGTTGCCCGAGTATCCGCAAGCTGGATATCGTTCTCCACCAAATAGTATCCAGGTAGTGCATTGTCATCATCTAGCTTGACACCAAGGTTGTTCACTTTACTGTACACCGTAGCTTCATTGTTGCCCGAGTATCCGCAAGCTGCATATCGTTCTCCACCAAATAGGATCCAGGCAGTGCATTGTCATCATCTAGCTTGACACCAAGGTTGTTCGCTTTACTGTACACCATAGCTTCATTGTTGCCGGAGTATCCGCAAGCTGCATATCGTTCTCCACCAAATAGGATCCAGGTAGTGCATTGTCATCATCTAGCTTGACACCAAGGTTGTTCACTTTGCTGTACACCATAGCTTCATTGTTGCCGGAGTATCCGCAAGCTGCATATCGTTCTCCACCAAATAGGATCCAGGTAGTGCATTGTCATCATCTAGCTTGACATCAAGGTTGTTCACTTTGCTGTACACCACTAGCTTCATTGTTGCCGGAGTATCTGAAAGCTGCATATCGTTGTCCACCAAATAGGATCCAGGTAGTGCATTGTCATCATCTAACTTGACATCAAGGTTGTTCACTTTGCTGTACACCACTAGCTTCATTGTTGCCGGAGTATCCGCAAGCTGCATATCGTTCTCCACCAAATAGGATCCAGGCAGTGCATTGTCATCATCTTGCTTGACATCAAGGTTGTTCACTTTGCTGTACACCTCTAGCTTCATTGTTGCCGGAGTATCCGCAAGCTGCATATCGTTGTCCACCAAATAGGATCCAGGCAGTGCATTGTCATCATCTTGCTTGACATCAAGGTTGTTCACTTTGCTGTACACCTCTAGCTTCATTGTTGCCTGAGAATCCGCAAGCTGCATATCGTTTTCCACCATATAGGATCCAGGCAGTGCATTGTCATCATCTAGCTTGACACCAAGGTTGTTCACTTTGCTGTACACCTCTAGCGTCATTGTTGCCGGAGTATCTGCAAGCTGCATATCGTTCTCCACCAAATAGGATCCAGGCAGTGCATTGTCATCATCTTGCTTGACATCATGGTTGTTCACTTTGCTGTACACCTCTAGCTTCATTGTTGCCGGAGTATCTGCAAGCTGCATATCGTTTTCCACCAAATAGGATGCAGGCAGTGCATTGTCATCATCTAGCTTGACATCAAGGTTGTTCACTTTGCTCTACACCTCTAGCGTCATTGTTGCCGGAGTATCTGCAAGGTGCATATCGTTTTCCACCAAATAGGATCCAGGCAGTGCATTGTCATCATCTAGCTTGACACCAAGGTTGTTCACTTTGCTGTACACTATAGCTTCATTGTTGCCGGAGTATCCGCAAGCTGTATATCGTTCTCCACCAAATAGGATCCAGGTAGTGCATTGTCATCATCTAGCTTTACATCAAGGTTGTTCACTTTGCTGTACACCTCTAGCTTCATTGTTGCCGGAGTATCCGCAAGCTGCATATCGTTGTCCACCAAATAGGATCCAGGCAGTGCATTGTCATCATCTAGCTTGACACCAAGGTTGTTCACTTTGCTGTATACTATAGCTTCATTGTTGCCCGAGTATCCGCAAGCTGGATATCGTTCTCCACCAAATAGGTTCCAGGCAGTGCATTGTCATCATCTAGCTTGACACCAAGGTTGTTCACTTTACTGTACACCATAGCTTCATTGTTGCCCGAGTATCCGCAAGCTGGATATCGTTCTCCACCAAATAGGATCCAGGCAGTGCATTGTCATCATCTAGCTTGACACCAAGGTTGTTCACTTTACTGTACACCATAGCTTCATTGTTGCCCGAGTATCCGCAAGCTGGATATCGTTCTCCACCAAATAGGATCCAGGTAGTGCATTGTCATCATCTAGCTTGACACCAAGGTTGTTCACTTTGCTGTACACCACTAGCTTCATTGTTGCCGGAGTATCCGCAAGCTGGATATCGTTCTCCACCAAATAGGATCCAGGCAGTGCATTGTCATCATCTAGCTTGACACCAAGGTTGTTCACTTTGCTGTACACCACTAGCTTCATTGTTGCCCGAGTATCCGCAAGCTGGATATCGTTCTCCACCAAATAGGATCCAGGTAGTGCATTGTCATCATCTAACTTGACACCAAGGTTGTTCACTTTGCTGTACACCACTAGCTTCATTGTTGCCCGAGTATCCGCAAGCTGGATATCGTTCTCCACCAAATAGGATCCAGGTAGTGCATTGTCATCATCTAACTTGACACCAAGGTTGTTCACTTTACTGTACACCATAGCTTCATTGTTGCCCGAGTATCCGCAAGCTGGATATCGTTCTCCACCAAATAGGATCCAGGTAGTGCATTGTCATCATCTAACTTGACACCAAGGTTGTTCACTTTGCTGTACACCACTAGCTTCATTGTTGCCCGAGTATCCGCAAGCTGGATATCGTTCTCCACCAAATAGGATCCAGGTAGTGCATTGTCATCATCTACCTTGACACCAAGGTTGTTCACTTTACTGTACACCATAGCTTCATTGGTGCCCGAGTATCTGCAAGCTGGATATCGTTCTCCACCAAATAGGATCCAGGTAGTGCATTGCCATCATCTAACTTGACACCAAGGTTGTTCACTTTACTGTACACCATAGCTTCATTGTTGCCCGAGTATCTGCAAGCTGGATATCGTTCTCCACCAAATAGGATCCAGGTAGTGCATTGTCATCATCTAACTTGACACCAAGGTTGTTCACTTTGCTGTACACCACTAGCTTCATTGTTGCCCGAGTATCCGCAAGCTGGATATCGTTCTCCACCAAATAGGATCCAGGTAGTGCATTGTCATCATCTAGCTTGACACCAAGGTTGTTCACTTTACTGTACACCACTAGCTTCATTGTTGCCCGAGTATCCGCAAGCTGGATATCGTTCTCCACCAAATAGTATCCAGGTAGTGCATTGTCATCATCTAGCTTGACACCAAGGTTGTTCACTTTACTGTACACCGTAGCTTCATTGTTGCCCGAGTATCCGCAAGCTGCATATCGTTCTCCACCAAATAGGATCCAGGCAGTGCATTGTCATCATCTAGCTTGACACCAAGGTTGTTCACTTTACTGTACACCATAGCTTCATTGTTGCCGGAGTATCCGCAAGCTGCATATCGTTCTCCACCAAATAGGATCCAGGTAGTGCATTGTCATCATCTAGCTTGACACCAAGGTTGTTCACTTTGCTGTACACCATAGCTTCATTGTTGCCGGAGTATCCGCAAGCTGCATATCGTTCTCCACCAAATAGGATCCAGGTAGTGCATTGTCATCATCTAGCTTGACATCAAGGTTGTTCACTTTGCTGTACACCACTAGCTTCATTGTTGCCGGAGTATCTGAAAGCTGCATATCGTTGTCCACCAAATAGGATCCAGGTAGTGCATTGTCATCATCTAACTTGACATCAAGGTTGTTCACTTTGCTGTACACCACTAGCTTCATTGTTGCCGGAGTATCCGCAAGCTGCATATCGTTCTCCACCAAATAGGATCCAGGCAGTGCATTGTCATCATCTTGCTTGACATCAAGGTTGTTCACTTTGCTGTACACCTCTAGCTTCATTGTTGCCGGAGTATCCGCAAGCTGCATATCGTTGTCCACCAAATAGGATCCAGGCAGTGCATTGTCATCATCTTGCTTGACATCAAGGTTGTTCACTTTGCTGTACACCTCTAGCTTCATTGTTGCCTGAGAATCCGCAAGCTGCATATCGTTTTCCACCATATAGGATCCAGGCAGTGCATTGTCATCATCTAGCTTGACACCAAGGTTGTTCACTTTGCTGTACACCTCTAGCGTCATTGTTGCCGGAGTATCTGCAAGCTGCATATCGTTCTCCACCAAATAGGATCCAGGCAGTGCATTGTCATCATCTTGCTTGACATCATGGTTGTTCACTTTGCTGTACACCTCTAGCTTCATTGTTTATTGAGTATCCGCAAGCTGCATATCGTTCTCCACCAAATAGGATCCAGGCAGTGCATTGTCATCATCTTGCTTGACATCAAGGTTGTTCACTTTGCTGTACACCTCTAGCTTCATTGTTGCCTGAGAATCCGCAAGCTGCATATCGTTTTCCACCAAATAGGATCCAGGCAGTGCATTGTCATCATCTTGCTTGACACCAAGGTTGTTCACTTTGCTGTACACCTCTAGCGTCATTGTTGCCGGAGTATCTGCAAGCTGCATATCGTTTTCCACCAAATAGGATGCAGGCAGTGCATTGTCATCATCTAGCTTGACATCAAGGTTGTTCACTTTGCTGTACACCTCTAGCTTCATTGTTGCCGGAGTATCTGCAAGCTGCATATCGTTTTCCACCAAATAGGATGCAGGCAGTGCATTGTCATCATCTAGCTTGACATCAAGGTTGTTCACTTTGCTCTACACCTCTAGCGTCATTGTTGCCGGAGTATCTGCAAGCTGCATATCGTTTTCCACCAAATAGGATCCAGGCAGTGCATTGTCATCATCTAGCTTGACACCAAGGTTGTTCACTTTGCTGTACACTATAGCTTCATTGTTGCCGGAGTATCCGCAAGCTGCATATCGTTCTCCACCAAATAGGATCCAGGTAGTGCATTGTCATCATCTAGCTTTACATCAAGGTTGTTCACTTTGCTGTACACCACTAGCTTCATTGTTGCCCGAGTATCCGCAAGCTGAATATCGTTCTCCACCAAATAGGTTCCAGGCAGTGCATTGTCATCATCTAGCTTGACACCAAGGTTGTTCACTTTACTGTACACCATAGCTTCATTGTTGCCCGAGTATCCGCAAGCTGGATATCGTTCTCCACCAAATAGGATCCAGGCAGTGCATTGTCATCATCTAGCTTGACACCAAGGTTGTTCACTTTACTGTACACCATAGCTTCATTGTTGCCCGAGTATCCGCAAGCTGGATATCGTTCTCCACCAAATAGGATCCAGGTAGTGCATTGTCATCATCTAGCTTGACACCAAGGTTGTTCACTTTGCTGTACACCACTAGCTTCATTGTTGCCGGAGTATCCGCAAGCTGGATATCGTTCTCCACCAAATAGGATCCAGGCAGTGCATTGTCATCATCTAGCTTGACACCAAGGTTGTTCACTTTGCTGTACACCACTAGCTTCATTGTTGCCCGAGTATCCGCAGAGCTGGATATCGTTCTCCACCAAATAGGATCCAGGTAGTGCATTGTCATCATCTAACTTGACACCAAGGTTGTTCACTTTGCTGTACACCACTAGCTTCATTGTTGCCCGAGTATCCGCAAGCTGGATATCGTTCTCCACCAAATAGGATCCAGGTAGTGCATTGTCATCATCTAACTTGACACCAAGGTTGTTCACTTTACTGTACACCATAGCTTCATTGTTGCCCGAGTATCCGTAAGCTGGATATCGTTCTCCAACAAATAGGATCCAGGTAGTGCATTGTCATCATCTAACTTGACACCAAGGTTGTTCACTTTGCTGTACACCACTAGCTTCATTGTTGCCCGAGTATCCGCAAGCTGGATATCGTTCTCCACCAAATAGGATCCAGGTAGTGCATTGTCATCATCTAACTTGACACCAAGGTTGTTCACTTTACTGTACACCATAGCTTCATTGTTGCCCGAGTATCCGCAAGCTGGATATCGTTCTCCAACAAATAGGATCCAGGTAGTGCATTGTCATCATCTAACTTGACACCAAGGTTGTTCACTTAGCTGTACACCACTAGCTTCATTGTTGCCCGAGTATCCGCAAGCTGGATATCGTTCTCCACCAAATAGGATCCAGGTAGTGCATTGTCATCATCTAACTTGACACCAAGGTTGTTCAATTTACTGTACACCATAGCTTCATTGGTGCCCGAGTATCTGCAAGCTGGATATCGTTCTCCACCAAATAGGATCCAGGTAGTGCATTGCCATCATCTAACTTGACACCAAGGTTGTTCACTTTACTGTACACCATAGCTTCATTGTTGCCCGAGTATCTGCAAGCTGGATATCGTTCTCCACCAAATAGGATCCAGGTAGTGCATTGTCATCATCTAACTTGACACCAAGGTTGTTCACTTTGCTGTACACCACTAGCTTCATTGTTGCCCGAGTATCCGCAACCTGGATATCGTTCTCCACCAAATAGGATCCAGGTAGTGCATTGTCATCATCTAGCTTGACACCAAGGTTGTTCACTTTACTGTACACCACTAGCTTCATTGTTGCCCGAGTATCCGCAAGCTGGATATTGTTCTCCACCAAATGGTATCCAGGTAGTGCATTGTCATCATCTAGCTTGACACCAAGGTTGTTCACTTTACTGTACACCATAGCTTCATTGTTGCCGGAGTATCCGCAAGCTGCATATCGTTCTCCACCAAATAGGATCCAGGTAGTGCATTGTCATCATCTAGCTTGACACCAAGGTTGTTCACTTTGCTGTACACCATAGCTTCATTGTTGCCGGAGTATCCGCAAGCTGCATATCGTTCTCCACCAAATAGGATCCAGGTAGTGCATTGTCATCATCTAGCTTGACATCAAGGTTGTTCACTTTGCTGTACACCACTAGCTTCATTGTTGCCGGAGTATCTGAAAGCTGCATATCGTTGTCCACCAAATAGGATCCAGGTAGTGCATTGTCATCATCTAACTTGACATCAAGGTTGTTCACTTTGCTGTACACCTCTAGCTTCATTGTTGCCTGAGAATCCGCAAGCTGCATATCGTTTTCCACCAAATAGGATCCAGGCAGTGCATTGTCATCATCTTGCTTGACACCAAGGTTGTTCACTTTGCTGTACACCTCTAGCGTCATTGTTGCCGGAGTATCTGCAAGCTGCATATCGTTTTCCACCAAATAGGATGCAGGCAGTGCATTGTCATCATCTAGCTTGACATCAAGGTTGTTCACTTTGCTGTACACCTCTAGCTTCATTGTTGCCGGAGTATCTGCAAGCTGCATATCGTTTTCCACCAAATAGGATGCAGGCAGTGCATTGTCATCATCTAGCTTGACATCAAGGTTGTTCACTTTGCTCTACACCTCTAGCGTCATTGTTGCCGGAGTATCTGCAAGCTGCATATCGTTTTCCACCAAATAGGATCCAGGCAGTGCATTGTCATCATCTAGCTTGACACCAAGGTTGTTCACTTTGCTGTACACTATAGCTTCATTGTTGCCGGAGTATCCGCAAGCTGCATATCGTTCTCCACCAAATAGGATCCAGGTAGTGCATTGTCATCATCTAGCTTTACATCAAGGTTGTTCACTTTGCTGTACACCACTAGCTTCATTGTTGCCCGAGTATCCGCAAGCTGGATATCGTTCTCCACCAAATAGGTTCCAGGCAGTGCATTGTCATCATCTAGCTTGACACCAAGGTTGTTCACTTTACTGTACACCATAGCTTCATTGTTGCCCGAGTATCCGCAAGCTGGATATCGTTCTCCACCAAATAGGATCCAGGCAGTGCATTGTCATCATCTAGCTTGACACCAAGGTTGTTCACTTTACTGTACACCATAGCTTCATTGTTGCCCGAGTATCCGCAAGCTGGATATCGTTCTCCACCAAATAGGATCCAGGCAGTGCATTGTCATCATCTAGCTTGACACCAAGGTTGTTCACTTTACTGTACACCATAGCTTCATTGTTGCCGGAGTATCCGCAAGCTGCATATCGTTCTCCACCAAATAGGATCCAGGTAGTGCATTGTCATCATCTAGCTTGACACCAAGGTTGTTCACTTTGCTGTACACCATAGCTTCATTGTTGCCGGAGTATCCGCAAGCTGCATATCGTTCTCCACCAAATAGGATCCAGGTAGTGCATTGTCATCATCTAGCTTGGCATCAAGGTTGTTCACTTTGCTGTACACCACTAGCTTCATTGTTGCCGGAGTATCTGAACGCTGCATATCGTTGTCCACCAAATAGGATCCAGGTGGAGCATTGTCATCATCTAACTTGACATCAAGGTTGTTCACTTTGCTGTACACCACTAGCTTCATTGTTGCCGGAGTATCCGCAAGCTGCATATCGTTCTCCACCAAATAGGATCCAGGCAGTGCATTGTCATCATCTTGCTTGACATCAAGGTTGTTCACTTTGCTGTACACCTCTAGCTTCATTGTTGCCGGAGTATCCGCAAGCTGCATATCGTTGTCCACCAAATAGGATCCAGGCAGTGCATTGTCATCATCTAGCTTGACACCAAGGTTGTTCACTTTGCTGTACACCTCTAGCTTCATTGTTGCCTGAGAATCCGCAAGCTGCATATCGTTTTCCACCAAATAGGATCCAGGCAGTGCATTGTCATCATCTAGCTTGACACCAAGGTTGTTCACTTTGCTGTACACCTCTAGCGTCATTGTTGTTTTGGAGTATCTGCAAGCTGCATATCGTTCTCCACCAAATAGGATCCAGGCAGTGCATTGTCATCATCTAGCTTGACATCAAGGTTGTTCACTTTGCTGTACACCTCTAGCTTCATTGTTGCCGGAGTATCCGCAAGCTGCATATCGTTCTCCACCAAATAGGATCCAGGCAGTGCATTGTCATCATCTTGCTTGACATCAAGGTTGTTCACTTTGCTGTACACCTCTAGCTTCATTGTTGCCTGAGAATCCGCAAGCTGCATATCGTTTTCCACCAAATAGGATCCAGGCAGTGCATTGTCATCATCTTGCTTGACACCAAGGTTGTTCACTTTGCTGTACACCTTTAGCGTCATTGTTGCCGGAGTATCTGCAAGCTGCATATCGTTTTCCACCAAATAGGATGCAGGCAGTGCATTGTCATCATCTAGCTTGACATCAAGGTTGTTCACTTTGCTGTACACCTCTAGCTTCATTGTTGCCGGAGTATCTGCAAGCTGCATATCGTTTTCCACCAAATAGGATGCAGGCAGTGCATTGTCATCATCTAGCTTGACATCAAGGTTGTTCACTTTGCTCTACACCTCTAGCGTCATTGTTGCCGGAGTATCTGCAAGCTGCATATCGTTTTCCACCAAATAGGATCCAGGCAGTGCATTGTCATCATCTAGCTTGACACCAAGGTTGTTCACTTTGCTGTACACTATAGCTTCATTGTTGCCGGAGTATCCGCAAGCTGCATATCGTTCTCCACCAAATAGGATCCAGGTAGTGCATTGTCATCATCTAGCTTTACATCAAGGATGTTCACTTTGCTGTACACCACTAGCTTCATTGTTGCCCGAGTATCCGCCAGCTGCATATCGTTCTCCACCAAATAGGTTCCAGGCAGTGCATTGTCATCATCTAGCTTAACACCAAGGTTGTTCACTTTACTGTACACCATAGCTTCATTGTTGCCCGAGTATCCGCAAGCTGGATATCGTTCTCCACCAAATAGGATCCAGGTATTGCATTGTCATCATCTAGCTTGACACCAAGGTTGTTCACTTTGCTGTACACCACTAGCTTCATTGTTGCCGGAGTATCCGCAAGCTGGATATCGTTCTCCACCAAATAGGATCCAGGCAGTGCATTGTCATCATCTAGCTTGACACCAAGGTTGTTCACTTTGCTGTACACCACTAGCTTCATTGTTGCCCGAGTATCCGCAAGCTGGATATCGTTCTCCACCAAATAGGATCCAGGTAGTGCATTGTCATCATCTAACTTGACACCAAGGTTGTTCACTTTGCTGTACACCACTAGCTTCATTGTTGCCCGAGTATCCGCAAGCTGGATATCGTTCTCCACCAAATAGGATCCAGGTAGTGCATTGTCATCATCTAACTTGACACCAAGGTTGTTCACTTTACTGTACACCATAGCTTCATTGTTGCCCGAGTATCCGCAAGCTGGATATCGTTCTCCACCAAATAGGATCCAGGTAGTGCATTGTCATCATCTAACTTGACACCAAGGTTGTTCACTTTGCTGTACACCACTAGCTTCATTGTTGCCCGAGTATCCGCAAGCTGGATATCGTTCTCCACCAAATAGGATCCAGGTAGTGCATTGTCATCATCTAGCTTGACACCAAGGTTGTTCACTTTACTGTACACCACTAGCTTCATTGTTGCCCGAGTATCCGCAAGCTGGATATCGTTCTCCACCAAATAGTATCCAGGTAGTGCATTGTCATCATCTAGCTTGACACCAAGGTTGTTCACTTTACTGTACACCATAGCTTCATTGTTGCCCGAGTATCCGCAAGCTGCATATCGTTCTCCACCAAATAGGATCCAGGCAGTGCATTGTCATCATCTAGCTTGACACCAAGGTTGTTCACTTTACTGTACACCATAGCTTCATTGTTGCCCGAGTATCCGCAAGCTGCATATCGTTCTCCACCAAATAGGATCCAGGCAGTGCATTGTCATCATCTAGCTTGACACCAAGGTTGTTCACTTTACTGTACACCATAGCTTCATTGTTGCCGGAGTATCCGCAAGCTGCATATCGTTCTCCACCAAATAGGATCCAGGTAGTGCATTGTCATCATCTAGCTTGACACCAAGGTTGTTCACTTTGCTGTACACCATAGCTTCATTGTTGCCGGAGTATCTGCAAGCTGCATATCGTTCTCCACCAAATAGGATCCAGGTAGTGCATTGTCATCATCTAGCTTGACACCAAGGTTGTTCACTTTGCTGTACACCATAGCTTCACTGTTGCAGGAGCATCTGCATTCAGAAGTACGAATTTACCCTTAAAATCAGCGACTGTCAATCTTTTCTGAAAACGGCTGCCCAACTACATAGGATGAAGAATGTTGCAGATTTACGGGAAGGGCTGTTGATTCTAATCCAACCCCCAAAATCTGGAGGACCGGTGGTTAGGGGCCCCGGGAACACCAAACCCGTACTTACCGAAGTAAGCCCCTGGGAGTCACTTGATTGACTGATGTAAGGCTAAGCTTGGTGAAAAGATGTCACTGAAAATGAATGCTAGCGAATCAACAAAGCATAAAAGCATCTGATATCTCACTTTTTTAACGTCATTTTCCTTTTTTCAGGACGGCTTTCGTTTCACAAACATTCCTACTCCAAAATAAAACCCTATCTTTTACCCCCTGTAACATAATTTACTATTATACGTGTAAATATAGGTATTGTATAAATTCTAAAAGTACAGCCCACTACCTTAAGTTTGGTAAATTCACAGATTTGGTGCCCTTATATTGTACTATACACTTAGAAAGGTGTTCCATTTACAGTACCAGAGTGGATGTGTCTTATTATAAACCAGAAAAGTCATACCACCGTGGAAGTTATATTTAATTCCTATACATTATTAAAACGCACCTAACAAATTTCAAAAAACAACTTCAAATACCGCGGAATTTTTAAATAGTACCATATACGTTTTTTTGTTTATTGTTTGGGCTTTTCAACCCTATGCTACCACATAGTATCTACTTGTGCCACGTACTACATGTGCCTTTGTGTAGTGTCTTGCGTATCTGTCACACAATGCGGAGGTGAATTTACGTCATTGTTCTCTCCTGTACTTAATTTCAACCGCACCTAGCCCTTTAGACTGCTACCTTTAACAAAAAACAATTACAATTTCCCTACGTGTCGAAACAAAAGGCTTGTATTCTCTACAAAGCGGATGCCTGTTACAGAGCGGTCATTTTACTCTTTGATGCATTTTTTTAAAGGACGTATCACAGCACATGGCTCTCTTTGAAACTATTGAAGCTTTACTGCGACTCTTCTTTTTCCTTGCATTTCTATTCCAAAGTACGAGGGACATCCAGAAAGTAAAGCTCAAATTGCACATCAATTGCGCCCCACCACCACGCACGATAGTTATCTCCTTACTCCACCTCAGCGTGAGTCCAGTTTCGTTGCTGTGACATCACGCCTGTCTGTTCTACATATCCATATAGCGGCGTCAATTGAAAATCCCGCCAAATGTGAAGTGTGTAGTGTGATTCAATTTCTGAATGCACAAAATATTCGGCTAATAGACATTAGGCAAATATTGCAAGTTTATGGTGATAATGCAATGAATTAGTCTTCAGTGTTTAACCAAGGAAGAACCAGTGTGCACGACGAAGACCGTTGTGGGAGGCCATCGCTCATTACAGATGAGTTGAAAGCAGATGTTGAAAGAATTTAGAATATTAACTGGTTTCAGAAACTAAAGGAATTTTTTGGTGGAAAAAGAGTTTCCAATCGATGAAGACCTCAAAGAGACAGTGCAGGTCTTTGGGGGTAGAATAGTATAACATCGGCATTGAAAAACTGGTACCACGTTACAATAAATGCCTTGACACAATGGCGATTACATTGAGAAATAGCGTAAGGTACTGTATCCTGTAAATAAAGTTTTGTGTTGATATCTTTCCTTCTTTACTTTCTGGATGTCCCTCGTGCATACAATATAGTAACCATCGGGTATCGTTTCGTCCAAAATGTAGGAACTTCTCAGGATTAAATAATCTTCTTCTTCTTTAATGATTACCCTCCCCTTTGTAGCGACTTACACCCCCAACGACTTCCCTTTGTAAGTGCACAGAGAACGAACGGACTGTAGAACCCCTACCACATGAATTTACTTTATTAAATAATGAAGGCATACACTTAAAGAGAAAGGTAACAAAAGTAAATCGAATGTGGCCACCTGAATTAAAAAATGTAATTAAAATTTATAATAAACGTTTTATCATATTTGTTAACAAAATTAATTTTGATGGTTTAAAAACTATGTAAAGTTATATTAGTTATGTACAGTGAGATTGGAAGTAAAACATATTACTTTTGTAAAATATTCATGCAAAGAAGCAAATCCTAGCATATAGTGTTACTAAAATGTAATGGAAAATGCGGTAATAAATAAATATCTAACTACCACCAAGGACTTACGAACCAAGCCTTGGGTCAGTAGCCTGTAGGAGCAAGCAAACTAGATCATAGCATACCCACAATGGGTGATCAGCCCAAAGCCTGGTATAAACAAGATAATTAAATTAGTGATATAAGGGCTGGTAGAAAAGTTCGAAGATCAAATATCCAACCCAATCCAATTCACCTAGCAACCGAGGAAAACCGCGAAAAACCCTTCGGTCAGATTGGTAGGTCCCGGTAGTTTGAACCTGGGACCTCCCAAATGCGGGCCACAGACACTACCGCCCGAATCATCCCATCCGTTCAGCAATTATCTGAATCATTGTAATATTTTCTTAAGTTTCATATGAGGTTCTTAGTTTTCGATAAATATACAAATTTAAATATGATTCCTCTAAACTCTTACTTAGTCGGCTTAACCATGCTTAGGGTCAAGGCCTGTAGAGGACCAGACGAACGCTGAAGCAGGGAATGAAGAACCCGCAACGGGGAATCGGCCCATAGAGAGATATGAGAGTGAAGAAGAAAATTATACAAAATGAAGGCGAAATGGATAAAAGGAAAGATGAGCAATTGTGGAGTGAATGCGGGGAATCCGGGTGAAAACCCGTTCAGACGCCACTTCATCTACCACAAATCCCACCGCGGGTCCCTGGGATCGAACCCGCTTTGTGGGAGCCGAGCGGTCTGACCAAAGGCGCCGCCTTTTCCCAACTCACCTTACAAAATAAGAACTGTAGTAGGACGTAGAATGCGATTATCGGAGGGGGACACCTCGCCACTGTGGCCATCTATTGGGCTGCCCGCCCCGTTCTCCCCCGCGAGGAAGGAATGAGTACGAGCCCGGAAGATGTCACAGGCCCTCAGGCATAGGCGTACAGAGGACGTGCAAATTTTCAGTGTGAACACCCGCGCACCAGTGAGCGAAACCCACAAGAGGGCGGCGATCCTAGCTGGAGGGACAGGTTACCCTGGCATGCACGGGGGAGATCTTTCCAATGCGCATGCATTCACGCCATCTGCCTAGCAGGGCAATACCATAGAATCTGAAATCACACCTCAAACGTGAAATGGAGATGAAATGAGATGAAATGGGTGAAAGGAGAGACGTGGAAGAATACACCAACCCGGCATTCAATTTGGCGACCAGGGTAAAACCACGAAAATCCCTATGAGAGGGCGGACACCTGGAATTGAACCTTGGATCTGTCTAATGCGTGACACACAAGTTGCTGATTGTCATCCCTCTGTGTGATAGTAGGTATATTGTATTGAAATACTTAACCTTTTCGAGCCATCTTGCAACAGACGAATGTGAATTAATTTGGGCGGCGTTAATGTATAAGAAAAGTGCGCGTCCTCTCTCTCTGTGATTGTTCAAAATTCAACATACTGTTTCATCTCATTGGGAAATTTTCCGATGACGTCATATATACGAGGGCTGATCATTAAAGACTGAGAATGATTTTTTTTCCACAGATATTTATTACTCCATTTTAATGTTGACATGATCTTTTACAAAGTAGTCCCCTCCTAACTGAATGCACTTTTTATAGCGTCTCTGTCAGTCCTCGAACACATGGTGCAGGCCATTCTTTGTCAGGTCTTTGAGAATCGCCTCACTTTTCTTTAGCACTGCTTCAGTGCTCTCAAATCGAATGCCCTGGAGCTTTGCCTTTAGTAATGGGAATAAAAAGAAATAACAGGGGGTAAGACCGGGGCTTTAAGGCGGATGCGGCACACAGGTAATGTTGAATGTAGCCAAAAATTCCTGGACTTGATTTGCGACGTGAAGCCGCGCGTTGTCGTGATGAAGTCGCCACCCATTCCGATGATGTTCTGGACGTTTCCTTGTAATGTGCTTCCTCAGTGTAGCCAATACTGACGTGTAGTAGCTGCTGTAGCAGTAGTGTGAGGGGGGAACTGCATGCTGGTAAATCATTCCATTCCGAAACACCAGGCCCACTTTGCTTAGCACAGAGGACCTGCCCTTCTTTGAAGTCCTTGAACCACCTAAACACCGTTGGACGAGGTAGTGCATATTCACCGTATGCTTGCTTCAGGTTTTCGAAAGTTTCAAGGCTGTATGATTTAAACGAAAATAACATTTTATTGCGCTGTATTGCTCCTCTCGTGTCACCTCTATTTTGTGGTATGCGAAGTTCAAGTAGGGTCAACAATATACAGCATTATTACCAACCTACCGTTACGAGAGTGCTGTCGCTTATGGACATTATACACGAAACCCTGATCTTTTCAAGTATTCGTGGTAGAGACATAAAACTGTCACGGAAACTACAGAAAAAATCAGTCTTAGTCTTTATTGATCAGCCCTCGTATGTGTACATAAATAAATAATCGCTATTGTATTCATATCACGCATGCTCGAGTGCGAACCCGCGCCTAACGTGTGCCGAAAGATAAATCTCAAATGTCGATTTTTCAATCTCAGATCGAGGACTCCATTATGACATCAATGATGACTAAGAGAATATTGCATACTTAGCAAAACATGGACGGATATCAAACGTATATAAAAACATCTGAAAACATCCCCTTTTCGGGAAGCCTAAAAGTAGGAACGTAGACCAGGATTTGCAACATCCCTCCCAATTATGGGAACATTTTCCTCCATTTATATAACGTCTCTTTAACTACCTGGTCATATCGCAACGGATATGTTAGGAGATACCTGTTGAAGGCAATCAGTGTCCTGAAATGGTGCATAATCTTTAGGAATGGGCATAAAAGATATTCAGAACACGATGACAAAGGCAACTCTCTGTAGTCATGGATGTACTAAGGGGAATTAAATCACATTTTTCAAGATAATGGAAAGAAAAAAGTTTCCAATAGATTTCACTTAACCAAACGTCCTTAGCGTACTGAAAACGAATGTTCAGCGCCACCCACAGGATTTTATATTGGAGTGTTTACTGTCGCGGCACGTTACACGGGATGGTATACACGCCTAACCTTCGTTATTTTCCCTCTGACCTTGTGCATCCATAAACAATGAAAAGACGGTTCTTTTTGAGTACGTTTATAGTGCCAAACTAATACAAAATAACTTTCTGAAGTTCAATTAATTGATCATTATGGCTTTGTTGACATTGACTATATTTTAACATAGTTTTCCATGGTCAACCGCCACACATGTTGCAGTTTTTACGATATCATTCAAATTTTTACCTCACTTCTACAAAATACACGAAAACGGAGTATTGTATGAATTTTTACTTTCTCTACTACGTATAGTAAATAGGGGAAATATTGTACTCCACCCAAAACTTCGATACCGAGATTTCACCGAAAATACATGTTTTGAGACACCCTGAATAAAAAAAAGCATTTTTGGAAACATATCCGTGTGTGTGTGTGTCTGTGAACAGCATAACTCAGGAACGAACAGTTGAATAAACACCAAACTTGGTATTTAGGTTCCGTATCTTCCAGAGATGCGATACGAACGTTTTCAAGAACCTAAATACCAAGTTTGGTGTTTATCCGACTGTTCGTTTTTGAGTTATGTTGTTCACAGACAGAAACACAGACATACACACGGACATGTTTCCAAAAATGCTTTTTTTGGATTCAGGGGGTCTCAAAACATGTATTTCCGGTGAAATCTCGGTATCGAATTTTTGGGTGGAAAAAACAATGGAATATTTTAAAATATTTATTATGAGAATTTGAGCAAATGATTAATTTATAACTAAAGTAACCAATTTTGTAACCAGTGAAATGAAACCGTGTTGCACTACTGTTTTGTAATGAAGCTATATTCTCTCAACTTCAATTCACTTAGCCTTACTTTACTGTTGGAGAATGAATACTTTTGTGCGGTTGTTAAAATCCTCACAGCTCCTTGAATATGGGTTACATTCTTTTTCAGAGATGAAGAACAGAACTGTCTCGCTTCTGCAGCAATCTATCAAATGGCGTAACTTTAATAAAGATATTCGCTTGCTCGCACTTTTGATTAACTCGCCCTATACACGTACGCGCAAATTTCAGGCAATTATTCTTACTTAAGGTTCAGGAATTAGAAGAGTCACAGTCGCAACGTGTTCTGAAAGTTTACGCAGCAGCACCGGCATATTGAACATTCCTCCTACACCATCAGCCAAGTGGAGAACAAATATTAGACCAGAACAAGGTTATTAAATTGAGTACGCATCCAATAATTTTTCCGACAAGCAAGACTTTCAATATGCATTGGGACCAAACGAAAATTTAATTTCATCTTTGTTAGTGAAAACGCCAGTTCAAACATAATAACCGTCACTGACATTTATTTGGAGTACGGGCAAACTAACCAGGTTATCGAATAGCATCTATGTTACTGGAACTCATTATTTTAATTTTGATGCTTTTAATATCCGGTGTGTATGGTAGCGTGAGTGAAATGTGTTCATGTGATGTACACATATAGATATCTACAACAGCCTTTGAAAAAGGGCGTAGATATTGACAGAGTTATGTATTTGTGGTACAAATCTACGGAGGATGCGCCTAATTATCGCAATTTTTAAGTGTCTACATATTATTGAACACGAAGAACGATTAATTACGATGCTCCTTCTGAATGACCCTCATAGGAACTACAATTCAGTCCCACATTGTCAAAGCCACACGAAATTATAAGACGTATAAACATATTTTGAACATGCTAAATGTTGCTGAGTGGAGAAGATCCAATATTTCTTTAAACCATTCAAAACATCTGCTAAAATTGCAATTTTGAGGTAGTAAAGTCAAGTAGGATATACACAATGTGATCAAAAGTATCCGGATAACCCCACAAACATAGTTTTTCATCTTAGATGCATTGTGCTGCCACCTACTGTCTGGTACTTATTATCCGCGACCTCAGTAGACATTAGACATCGTGAAACAGCAGAATGGGACGCTCCGAAACTCACGGACTTCGAACGTGGTCAGGTGATTCGGTGTCACTTGTGTCAGAAGTCTGTACGCCAGATTTCCACACTCCTAAACATCCCTAGGTCCATTGTTTCTGATGGGATAGTGAAGTGGAAACGTGAAGGGACATGTACAGCACAAACGCGTACAGGCCGACCTCGTCTGTTGACTGACAGAGACCACCGACATTTGAAGAGGGTCGTAAAGAGTAATAGGCAGATATCTATCCAGACCATAACACAGAAATTCAAAACTGCATCAGGATCCACGCCAAGTAGTATGACAGTTAGGCGTGAGGTGAGAAATCTTGGATTCCATGGTCGAGCGGCTGCTCATAAGCCACATATCACGCAAGAAAATGCCAAACGACGCCTCGCTTGGTATAAGGAGCGTCAACATTACACGATTGAACAGTGGCAAAACGTTGTGTGGAGTGACGAATCACGGTACACAATGTGGCGATCCGATGACAGGGTGTGGGTATGGCGAATGCCCGGTGAATGTCATCTGCTAACGTGTGTAGCGCCAACAGTGAAATTCGGAGGTGGTGTTATGGTGTGGTTGTGTTTTTCCCGAAGAAGCTTGCACCCCTTGTTGTTTTGCGTGGCACGATCACAGCGCAGACCTACATTGATATTTTAAGCTTCTTCTTGCTTCCCACTGTTGAAGTGCAATTCTGGGATGGCGATTGCATCTTTAAACACGATCGAGCACCTGTTCATACTGCACGGGCTGTGGCGGAGTTGTTACACGACAATAACATCCCTGTAATGGACTGGCCTGCACAGAGTCCTGACTTGAATCCTATAGACTACCTTTGGGATATTTTGGAACGCCGACTTCGTGCCAGGCCTGACCGACTTACATCGATACCTTTCCTCAGTTCCGCACTCCGTGAAGATTGAACTGCCATTCCCCAAGAAACCTTCCAGCACCTGATTGAAAGTATGTCTGCGAGAGTGAACGCTGTCGTTAAGGCTAAGGGTGGGCCAACACCATATTGACTTCCAGCATTATCGATGGAGGGCGGCATGAACTTGTACGTCATTTTCAGCTAGGTGTGCGTATACCTTTATTCAAGTAGTGTATGTACGAGGGGTGATCAGAAACTAAGGTTACAAGGCCGATGCTCCTGGAGCTTCGTGCGTTATAGAGAAATTAGTAGTGTGCGGTAATTCTAATGCATGCGGTTGGCAACTTCTCAGAATTTCAGGCACCCGCCACCTACAGCGCTAGTTGTAGGTAAACACAAATGACGATCGTTTGGAAAACTAGTCTCGCGAAGAAATCCGCTCCATTATTCGATTTCTGTGGGCGAATCATGTAACTGCGCCTGAAATTCTTCGGCAGCTGATAGAGGTGTACGGAGGGACTGTAATGGTTCTCAGCATGTCGCAGAATGGTGCCGAAAGTTTGCGGCCGGTAGCGAAAACGTCACCGACGAGAATCGCAGTAGCCGACCCAGTACGGCATCAACAGATTTGAACACCGCTTGTGTGAAGGAGCTGATTCAGGACAGCAGGAGGATCACGTTACGCATATGACGGTAAAATTGGAAATTCGTTCGGAAACGTTCGTCACATTGTTCAGGATATTCTGCAGTACCAGAAAGTTTTTTCCCGATGGGTTCCACGAAATCTGTCCAACCAACATTAAGAGAAGAGCATGGGGTAAGCCTGCAGCTTTTGCAACGGTTCTCCTCGGAAGGGAACAGTTTTATTCACGACATTGTCACGGGTGATGAAACATGGATTCATCAGTACGCTCCCAGCAGTAAGCGGACTTTGATGGAATGGAAACATCCCTCTTATCCAAAGACAAAGAAGTTTAAGATGACGCGATCTGCGCGTGTGTTATAGTCGCGGACCTTTTGGAAAGAGGGCACACAGTGACCGCAGACCGATACTGTGAGACCTGACACAATTACGCCAAACAATCAGTAGGAAATGGCCAGGACTTCTTACCAAGGGAGTCATCTTCCTTCACGACAACGTGCAATCTCATACAGCCTAGATGACCACCACGCTGTTGTAGCAGTTTCGCTTTTCGCTGCGTCATCATCAACCACCCTCCCCTACAACCAGGACTTCGCTCCAAGCGACTTTCACCATTTTCCTCACTTGAAGGAGCGCCTAGGAGGCCGACGATTCGCTTCAGAGGTGGAAGTGAAACACTTCACGACAACGTGGCTGAACACGCAAGGACAGGATTTTTACTAGGAGGGAATATTCCAACTTTTCCCACAAAGCGACAAGTGCCTAATCTGTTATGGAGGCTATGTGAAAAAAATAATCTATCGTATGTACTATTAGTTGGCTGTATTGGTTGTATGAAATAGTTTCTGATCACCCCTGGTATTATAGTCTCTAAAATAATGATGACATTTAGATTAAATCCGGCACTAATGTTTTATGTAAGATATTACAATCTTCTTGAATAAAATTCATGTTTGATAAATGGTTATAAACTAAGTATTTTGAGACGGAACCACCAGCTCTGGAACTGTTTCTGGAACGTTTTCTCTGCAATCATAGCAGCTGTTGAACCTGGTGACCTTTAGCTTGCAGCATAACGGCTAAAACATTTTGTTGAAATTTCTGAAATATCCCTCGTGTTTTCTGTGAAACGAGGTAGGCACCTACTGGTTTCTATCAGAGTTTGACCTACCAATGTCTTGAAGTGTATCAATACGAGTATTTAGAGATGTGAGATCCAGCCCTCGCGTTAGCTATAGGAGGGAATTCCGCCTCTAGTGCAAACATTAGGGAATTTGACGCCGTGTAACTGCATAGAAGCGAATAGGTACTCCGTCCTGTTGCAGCCACAGGGTATCTCAAATGATCTGCAGGTGATTTGGATCATTAAAACTTTACGAAACAGTTCAATGATGAATTTTTAATCGTTCAGGATTTCCTGAATGGATTGTACGGATTATTGAATTTGGACACAATCTGACTGGTTTGTTCTAATTGCCCATGTTAGTTTTTTTCCCATGTGCGGTGTCTGCCGTGCTTTTCCCCCCTGTCCCGCTTGTTGAAGGCACTAACGAGTTTTAAGGCGGGAAGTTATGTCAAGGAATTGCTCGGGACTACTTCGGCTTTACTTTCAATGAGTGTTATATCTCTTCGATTTTCACTTTTCATGTGGACATTTCAAACATGCAGTAGACACTTGGCCATTATGCTGACCGTAGTATGATTCCGTATTTATTTTAGAGCTCTCCTCTTGGAAGATACATATTTGTCATTTACTCGAAAGTTTTAAACGTACCATGTTAATAATAAAGGACATTATTACCTACGAATTGTGTGGTTAAATTGGGTCATATAGGTCTCAAGTTTGTTAATGCAAAATATTTATTGAATATTTCGGAAACATTGTAAGTGTACTATATTTTATGTTAGTGCATCAACACGTCAGAAGAAGCTAAGTATTTTGTTCTTCAAGAGGCATGACGATTTATTCAGACGATGTAATATTTGTAATATTATGCATAGTGTTTTTTATGGAAAATGCAAATATCTGACTGTTTTATACTTTTGCAAAAAAGGTAAAGGAGACCCCGTAACCGGGACAGAGTACCGCAAGAGGCAGCAGTGCTTTTACCGTGATCTCTGGGAGAGATGAAGAGGTTCTTAACGTTCCCAGACAGAACGCATCCGACTACGCCCCAGCCCACCCACAACTCTCTTGATCCCCAGCGTTCCCCCACTGGAGTAGTCCCATAACGATGCCAGAGAAGAAACCTCTAATAGCGCACCACCCCCAGCCGTAACGCGCCGAACACCGCCGCCTACTCCTACTGTAGGCCTCTGACGAGAAAACGTTTGCAGGGCGTTCTGCTCTCCGGAGGAGTGAGGGGGATAGTACCACGTGACAGTTCACGATGATGTCATAAGTATATCTATCTACATTAAAAATATCATGCAACAGTACTACGGTATGTTTCATTTGGAGCAGTGTGTAAGTGCTCTATAGAGATTTATAGTTATTTACGAGTACAATGCCCAGTAACCAAGTAAGAGCTCTACATAGTCATGACCGAGAAATTGTCGCTAACGTTGTTAAAGTCTGTGACGAGAAAGCAAACAAAAGCAACTGGTCATTCAGCATTACTAGCAGAAGAGCGTATGTTTTCTAAGAGACTCTTAAGTCTTGTTGATACGTTGAAAGAAGAGCTGTGATGTTTCTCAGATAGCGGTAGAATTATTGATGTCAACACATTCCTTACAGACACATTATCGTGAGAGGAACACAGGTACCGATGAAAATGAATAAGTGGTATAGGGAATGAGGGACAGGGAAGTCATGGTAGAAGAGGAACCACCCCAGCATTCAACCAGGGAAACCACCAAAAAGCCCATGTGTCTGAGAGGGCGGTCGCCGGGGATCAAACCCGGGAACTCCCGAATGCCAGTCGCACACGTTTCCACCTCGCTTGTTACATTTGTTAAAACTTAAATCAACCTAAAGGGGTAACGGTATCTGAACAATGATCTACTTCGAATTACTCAAGTTAAACTCCTCTATTATGCCTTAATTCGGCCCAAAAGATTTATACACCCTGTATAGCAAAGTGTATAGAGTTCTATATAAACTGCAATAAAGATACGAGGCGAACGAACATGCAGTTGACGTTATTTCTAGGGTTAGTACGAAGAGAAATGCAATCTTCTAAAGTGTTTTGTAATCTGCTCATCTTGCATATAGATACCCGAAGCCTACCAATCAGCACATGAATATGCAGTCGTTTGTAAGAACTTCGATGATTACGCATCTCGTTAGTAGTAAGATGCAATGCATGAATTACTTACTATTCATAGTTATTGCAATGATGTATGAACGCTATTAATGTACCGTTCATGGTAATGAATACGCATATAGCCATCTGGAACACTCCAATTTCAAAACAGCATGATTAACGATAGTGATATGAATAGAATGTTGAAATGAAAAGAAAATCTCCTATCAAAAGAACATCGCTGAGCGCAATTTCCACACTACACTCTTTTTTACTTCCCCTTTCTAGATAGAGAAGGTATTGCATTCCACTAAAAATTTCGATACCCAGATTTCACCGGAAATACACGTTTTGAAGACCCTGAATCCAAAAAAGAATTTTTAGAAAAAGGTCAGTATATGCTCCTGGCTGTGTGTCTGAACAGCATAGTTTAAAAACGAAAAGTAGGATAAACACCAAACTTAACATTTAGGTTCAGTACCTTCCAAAGATGCCACGCGATGATTTTCAAGAAAATCGCCCCACCCCAAACTACCTTTTACATGGAAAATTTTTAGAATCCTTTGATTTTCTCAAAAATGGCTCGAACGATTTTGACTAAAATATAATATACTAAAGATATTTACATTCCAGATAAAATGTATATCTTGAATTTTCGAGAATAGCCTGTGAAGTCCACTGGGTTTGAAAAATAATTGTGTATAATCTTGTATAACTGGTAACCTTTAAGCGAGACGAAAAAGTGCTACAAAAAGTGTAGATCCCTTTAAAACACACAATTCGTTTTAAATGAAGTTTTTGTGCCATTAGTCATTTTCGAGATACCAGTTTTAATTATTCGAAATGTTCATTTCTTGGTCCTTCTTTAGACCTGTCAACATTAAGTTGTTTCTCGCGATTTAAAGGAAACAGTATAGAATTTTAAGGCTAGCATATAGCACCTAGCTCTAAAACATTTGACTATCGCTATTTGCTTTGTATCTAAAACGAAATGTGTAATGTAGCTTTTTACGGAAAGGTTTATCTCGATTAAAATGAAAATAAACTTTGGAAAGAATAGTTTGTATACACACTATTAAGCGATATAGTCGTGTGAATATATCACATGTGATTTTTTGTGTATTTGCTTTTTCAATATTAGCTCTCTGGGATTTTTGGAAGAGCAAATCATTGAAGTACATACCAAAAACTAAAATGGAGCAACTAAATAGGAAGGTTCAATTTGACGTACTGGTTTGGAGACGGAAAAGCATGAAATTCTAGAACATTTTTGTTGCTAACTTAAAATTCATGTTGACACTATGTAGTTTGAGTATTTCATTCGACAATTACATCTGCAATAGTTTAAGTTTGCTTAGGCCATCATTCATCATTGACTAAACAGTTCGCACGTGGTACTTCTCTGGGAATCCGAATGGTTGAGTTTTTTAAATGAACAAATGAACTAAATTGGGGGAAGTGAGTAACAAGCGAGTCACTGCATTTGTGGTGAGATTGATGTGACGACATCTGTTGCTGTCTACAGTCAATTACCGCTGGGGAGAGAGACAGAAAGAAATAAAGAAAAAAAGAAAAGCGAGAAACTGCGCACACATTTACATGAGAGATTTAGTTAAGAAAAAATTCTAGCTAAGCAGTTAATCATTTATAACTCTAAAAGAAGCTACACCAGCCCTTCAGTTGCAGTAAATATTTCTTTTACAGTCAGAAAATTTATTAATACTGAACTACTAACACAGTAACTTCAGTTCTATTCTGCATGTATTGAAATTTTTGCTAGTGTTTCAGATTGAAATAAAATTATGAGCAAAATATTCTATATGCAATATTATTTCACTAAGGGCCACATACGGTTTGAAACAAATATTAAGGTAAGTGCACAACCTAATGACAAATACATTGATTAGAAGTCATAGAACAGAAAACATGTGAGAAAGTATGAATTCAACATTTTTAATTGAAACCGAATTAAAATAAATTTACACACTTTCATTCACCAGAGGAGCCATTGCGCTATACATCGTAAGATTCATGTTTTCATAGCCCACTCATTTGAATTTCGCTTCCGTTGTGTAATGCTTATGCTTAACGTCTGTCGCGCGAATGACCGGGGTTTGCTATTACAGCATAGGTGGCGATTCTCTTGTTTTCCTTATTAATCCTTAGATGATTAAACATATTATCATGAATTTACTATTTTGTTGAAGACTATTTATTACGCTTTCTATTTTACATATATTGCCACAACATGCATCTAAGAGAGTGCCTGAACACCTCCTAAGATAACGCTATGGTGCCGTTAAAAGTAAACAAAACTACTGTGGAATCTTATAGATTGGCAAAATATTCCATCACACAATGCAGTCATAAAATGCAATATCTCGAAAATGGTTCACTGAAGAAAAAAAAATGTATATGACATAAATTGTGTATTTTAACGCGATCTACATTTTTTGTGTAGTAAAATTTGCCTATCTCTTATGGTTTACCAGTTATGCAAAAGTCGTTCAAAATGAAGAATACTTTCGGAGGCATTCCCAGAAAATTCGAGATATACATTTCATTTCTCATGAAAATATTTTAAACATATGATATTTTAATCAAAATCGTTAGAGCCATTTTTGAGAAAATTAAAATTCTCGAAAAATTTTCCATGTAAAGGGTAATCTGGGTTGGGGGGATTTTCTTGAAAACCTTCGTGTCGCATCTCTGAAAGATACTGAACCTAAATACCAAGTTTGGTGTTTATCCGACTTTTCGTTTCTGAGTTATGCTGTTCAAAGGCACACACACACAGACATGTTTCCAGAAATGCTTTTTTTTTTGATTCAGGGGGGTCTCAAAACATGTATTTCCGGTGAAATCTCGGTATCGAATTTTTGGGTGGAATACAATACTTCCCCTACTTACTATCCGTAGTAGAGAAAGTAAAAAGAAGTTATTACTGCGAACACAATTCTGCCATAGACCAGTTATCCACATTATCTTTCACAACACTGAGAAAAACAATTGCATGGTTTAGGATCTCATTAGCAACACTGCTGATTACGTCACTAAAACTTCACATACCACTGCTGCAACCTTTAAACAGCACAGTAATCACCAGATAGATACATTAATAATACGAATACTCTTAAGTAGACCATGGTAACAATTATAATAGGGCATAGCTGAAATATCCAGGAAGAAGACAAGCCAGTTTTTACAAGTCTATGATGGCTCATGGCAGCAAGAGTAACTCAGATGACTAATTTAGATTTTTTATTATTATTTTTCTTTTAAATTCCTTCAACTTCAATATCTTTTGTGCTGCAGGAACATTCTAGCTTCTTTTAAGACGAACAAAAGGGTAAAAAAATAGAGAGGCAGGGCTCTAGGGCCCTTTTCGATCTACATCTTCTCAATTTCTTTGCCTTTTCTTTTTGCCATCTCGGAGATGCTCTTACTAGTTCAAAGCAGCTTTTTCCTCTCGCAGCTGTGAAGTATTGACAAGTTGCGCCATACATAGTTAAAACTGGGTATGAGACTAGCGCTGGACAGCAGGCGTGCCTCAAGTGTTTTATGTGTGTTTCACTACTTGGAGGTGTTGAGAGTTTCTGGCCTAAAGCAAAACGATGGAAAGGACTTGCATTTCATACTTGTAAGGAGAAGTTTTTCCTGCTCTATGAGGAAATAGTCTCTCTACGATGAAAAGGACCGTTTATAATACCTGCCTTTCTTTCCCTACCTCTCTGAAACACAGTATGCCAACACTTTATGGCGTAGCTTTATGAAGAATATTGAGTTCAGTGTTTCGAATTGCGATCTGAGGTCAGAAACTACAAAATCTTATGTTATCTCTGTCTACAGTAGGGACATTGCATTTTATTGAAATAGTTCGCCAAAAATCTATACACTGTTTATTCAATACAAATTCTTTATCACGTGTTAAAACTCAACTTAATTATATAGGTATATTCTAGCAGAGGGAGAAAACTTGGCTTTAGATTGAAGTAGATCTTTTGTTTACGTAATTTCTTTACGTAATTTATTGTTACGTAAGTTATTAGCCTTACGCTTGGGAAGCCAACTTGAAGTAGTTATGCCCGACGTATGGGACCAACTTGAAGTAGTTATTATGTTTAGGAGTTTATTGTTGGTGTTATTTATTTATTTTTTTACACCTGGGAAACCAATTTAAGAAAGTGTGTTGTTGTTGCAGTAGATTGTTTGTTACGTAATATGCTACTACGTATGTAAAAGCTGATTTTGAAGATGAATTTTTGTCGTTACGCTCCAAGTTTAAAAAATATATTTTAACTTTGTTATTAAACTGCTTCTATAGATACCATTTATGTTTGTATTTGCCTCGGCTGCTTCAGTCTTACTTTTAGAGACACGTTTCTCTTAATCAGGGCGTGGTGCGACAAGAATGTAGGCTTACATAGATTTTAGGTTTTAAAATTCACTTCTTTTTATTAAATAGCACTACACTGATATTAAGAGCTGTGAGATTCTTTAATTTAAAACTTGCACTTTGTTAACGCGTATACTTAATTTTCGTTTCACACGAATACGTAATATTTCATTAGAGAATACATCTTCCATCCGGTCACTACCAACTGCAGACAACTGAACATATTTCAACCGTCAAAATCCGTAAGCTTCTATATTTCAAGTCTCTGATTGGCTAATCTTAGTCCAATGGAATATCTGCATTTTACTGAAGCTTTTTCTAGCTGTTGATTGGCTATTTTTAAACTGTCACAAAATTTACATTATCATTGCTCTAATAATGACTAGTAACATTCAAGCTCTCAAACTCATTATTGCCTCAAGGTTACCTCATTACTAGCAACTTTAAACTTATTATTCTCACAGCTCTTGCATTATTAAATTACACAATGCATTCACATAACATTATTAAACATGTTTACAATAATAAAAGCATATTCAATGGCTGTTACATACATTTTTACAAATTATTACATACATATTGCTTCAAGGCGGGCTGTTATTGAATTTATATATTATATAATTCAAGTGTTAAAAATACTGCCTCAAGATGACGTAACAATTAGAAACGTGAACCATTTCAAATAATTAGGAATAATCATAGACAGTTCTGGTACCTGCGAAAAGGTTCAGTTTTTTTAAACAGAGGTTTATGCTATTATTCAGTGCATACATGAAAACCTAAGGAGAGCTTATACAGGTAAACAGATCCCTATCTTCTCAGATAGCCAGGTTACATTTAAGGCTCCAAGTATTCATAAGGTAACTGACATCAGACTTGTTTTAAACTGCCTAAATATATTCACAAGCTTGGAAGAACAGAATGAAGTTCAAGAACATCTAAAAACATCTCGATCTAGTAAAAGAGGCTATTAAGAACTGGTACAAAGTAGAACATCATAAAACCTGACTGAAAACTCCAGGAAACAAACATGGTAAAATATTTATTAGAAAACCATCTAAGAAAGGATGTTGTAATATTTTCTAAGACTATAGCTGAAGATACCGGTCCTCTACGAGGTCTTCCGGAAGTTCCCTTGCGCACATCATAAATGGTATCTACATCTCAAACCTAAATCAAAGCTATTTTGGAGGTTACGGTGCAAAATCACCCCTCTACGCACATTAAACTCCAGCGATATTTTAAAACGTGAAACACCACTTTAAAATGAGCTTCCGTTCCTCAAACGCAAGCATACCCTACCGTTTTGATTCACTGTCATAGGTCACCTATTAAGGACAGGAGTCCTACATGTACGGACATTGTTAAGATAATAATATACAATATATTCCACAGATAATTTAACCTACTCTAAAAATAATATACAGTACAATCTATGAAAGTATGTATACAATTGATTTTGACGGACCCTGCCTTTACGTTCTTACGTTAAGTTCAGTACTATATATGCCATCAACGTTAGAATATTCCTTAACTACGCCAATTTAAATCGATACGTTTTGGATATACAAATGTCTGGAAACATTCTCCCTCTCGGTATCCTTCATTCCTTTCTTATTTTTACCCATTCTGGGTTTGGGAAGTCTCGCTGGAATTTGCATAATCCCTCTCGAGGGTAGGAATATAGCTTTTCTAACCTTTCTATAACATCATAATAATGAACTAGTAAAATAAGTGTTCGTTTCATTTCTTGGGTCTAATCCCCACTATATCGCAGACCAAGACCCTAGCTTATGACATTCTAAAGAAGTGAGCTTTAGATCCAAAAGTAATAATGAACTTAACGTCATTCACTGGTCAACTGTTGCTGCAAGGAATTCTAATTCATCTTAAAGTTGTCCCATTGGATCAACTTTAAAATCCAAATTTGTAGCTCAAAAGAGTCTATCAATTTGTGTTCTTCAGAATTAAAGTTTACTCGATGCAATTTTGGATATTCTGTATATTCCTAAAGTATTCCTACGCTGAAGAATTAAAATGTAAGTGGGTTACACCTGTTCAATAAAGACTAGGTATATTTTTAGGGTGATAATTTATCGCGCTAGAATTTAACTTTATGATATTCTGTTAGCTTAATGTGTGACAAACACGCCGTACTAGTTTCACTTTTGCACTCCTGATTCCCGCCGGTGAGAGGCGGACAAGCTAAGACATGTTCAGATGACACGCAATGAACAATATGCGTTAGAGGAAGATACGGAATTTCTTTCAAAGGTAATCATTGCTGAAGAAACTGGGCTACATCATTTTGATCATGAAAGCAAACTGCAAAGCTCAGTGTATAAATCTCCTTCTTTATCAACCCACTCCCTCCAAAACAAAAGTGGTTGCTTCTGCTGGAAAAGATATGGTCATCTCATGTTTTTTGATATTTATGGGATGGTTTATCAGCATGTACCTGCACACAGATATCAATAACTGGACAATACTACAGGGATGTCCTGAAAGCTTTGCAAGCTCATATCATGCGTGAAACACCTGGATGCTGCACCAAGATAATGCACGGCCGCATATTGCAAATGTTGTTGCTGAATATCTTGCAAAAATTAATCTGCAGTGTACGCCTCACCCTCCCTATAGTCCAGTCCATCGCCCTCGTGATGTAGTGGTTACCATACTATAGCCTCTAGTACCCGAGGTCGTGAATTCAGACCCGGCGGAGGGCGATGGCTTTTTCTCGGGTGTAAAAGTACTTAGCATGGCTTCCTTCGGAAAGGAAGCAAAGGAGTTGGTCTCATGTCATGGATTTACGGCACTTAAAAGAACCTCAAGCCTGATAAAGAGGCCTCTGAGCAAAATTCCCCAATATAGAATAGCACGCTAAGGACCACAGCAGTTAAAGAGCGTCCATAAATAAAACTCAATTTTATTTTTCTCCTTATAGTCCGGATTTAGCCCCGTGTGACTTATTTCTATTCCCTAACCTGAAGAAACACCTTCGTGGGAGGTATTTTCCATCAGCAGAAGCAGTAGGGAAGGTTGCGGAGGTGATTCTGAAGGACCTTTCAAAAAATGGTTTCCAGCATGTCTTTGCAGACTGGCAGAAACGCTCGGACAAGTGCGTCGCATCCAAAGGAGACTATTTTGAGAAGGGCCATAAAATCACGAGGATAAATAAAGCTATGTTGTCAAAAATATTATCATTGTTTATTAAACAGGCCTCATTATACCAGGTGAGTCAGCTGCCCCTAGGTATTCGTATCTATGCAACCCGCAGTTTATAGTCTAATGTGAAAACATCGACCCTTTTAGCAAACAAACTGTTATTGTAGCTCTACTCTTCTATTCGGTACTATACGCAACTGGCGTTAATGATTAAAGGCCTGAATCAGAACTAAGGAGCTGCAAAAGGCTTAAAAAAGGCGGTTTTTCATGGATATAATACTTACAAGGAAGTAGAGGAATGTTCTCCCAAAGAGCGGGAGAGAGTGAATTAACCGAGTGGGTTAGCCGCCGGAATATGGTGAAACCAAGGTTGGCTTCGGAGGTTCGATCTAATACAAGCATCAAATTGTTTTGGTAGATTTTTTCCTTTCTCATTGTGTTTATTTTCTGTAGTTTAGTATACTAATTTATTTACTTTTGTTATTTGCTCTCCTGTGAGCCAAAGACACAACAATTACAAGCAGATAATTGTGTATCATGTTTACGTAATAATCTGTACCGTATCTGTGTTGCAAAACCGTGTTACGTAGTTAGCTTTCATTCTTTTGGGTGAATATCGACCATATTAAATCTAGCAGTTTTTGTTTCATGTTTAAACCGCATGTTTCACTTCTACTGACAAAGGAGTTGTATATGTGCTAAGTTCACGGGTAAACAGAATCATCATTTTTAAACAGCGTGGATTTCATCAACAAAGCAAATGTTCAAAATAACGACACTCTTTATCAATGCAAATTTGTGTACATTGCCGGAGAGACCTTCTAGCATGCTGTAACATGCGCGGTGTAATCTGCCTGCATTCTTCACGTATGAGTATCCGTAGATGATTTGGGCTTTGCGGTGGAAAACATGGCGATTATTCTTTTTGTACACACTTATGTTATCAAAAATATTATGTGTATCACAATATCAAATTATAAGCCCAACGAGATAAAATAAAAGGTAATAAAAAGTTTGAACTAACCCGAAGTATTTGAACCCGAACTGAAATGGCACAGTGTTAAACCAACCATGATAATATAATTCGCCTAATGCTACATTGCAAGCTTAGGTTCCTATACTAATTAGTCATCGCAGAACTTGACCCCACCTCGAATCTTTACACGCTTTTTGCAGCTTCATACAGTGTGCTGAGTCGGTTTGGCAGGTTTAACTCAAATAAATAAACTGCATCAGTAATTACGGTTACTGTATGAACTGACATATGCCATAGTTTGCGACAGAAGAGAAATTATCTATCTAATACTTAGTATTTTTTGACAAGGCTGTACAACATTGACTAACGGCTTAAATCCAATTGGTCGCACTGCGTAGATCTGCCATTTTGTTTTCAAATGGTTTTGTCAACCGATGCATGTGATAGGCTGTTCCTTCAGGGTCGTTTTCAAAGGGGTGCATTAATATGTGCTAAAGAATAAAGGTTTGTAAAATTGGCTAAAGGTGCTACTATAGCTCCCTGTCAGGGTGGGATGTTTTTTGCATCGACATACATGGCGTTCATTCTGTCCTGTAAAACTCTTATGCGCTGAGTTATCTATCCCTCCTCTATAAAGTGTTATGCAAATAAGCCATTAGAGGGCATTCAAGAAAGGCGTAAGTCAGATATGTCGCTTAGCACGTTGCATAAATTCAAAAATAAATAGGCGCAGCTGACTCACCTGGTACATACTAAAGTATAAGAGGAGCAGCGGCCGGGCAAGGCGCCCTCTGCCCTGATGAAGCCACATCATATGATGGGCGAAAGGTCGGCAAATCAAGCCTCTGGAAGCGGCTTACCGGAAGAAATAGACTTCGGATATCTCTGAAGTGTTTCTAGGAAACAAGCTAGGCTCTGTTATAACAATAACAATCACTAAACGTATGCTGAAGAATATTAAGAGCCATAGTGTGCTTAATAGGTTTAAACATTCATTTTAGTGCACTCTTGTATGTTTCCTGTTTTAAAATATTGATACAGTATAGCGTGAATGAAAAAGGACCACTTCAATCAAATTACACCACCATATACGAGGATTTTAAAGACAGTGATGAATTCCTGAGTGATGTTTCATGGGAAGATTTATCTAGAAGAATTAAAAATCACGATTTATATTTTTTAAGACTATTCCATGAATATAATTTTATTATTTAAAAATGGTTATTATTGTCAAACGATAATACCATAAACATTGAGGCAGTATTTTATATTACAACACTGTGAATGCCAGAGTGATTGTAGTGTAAATAAGCATTATTGTATGGCATTGATTTGAGATGTTTGTTAATTATAAGCATTGTTAGGAAATAAGTTTACACGGCCTCACTGAAAGTGACAATAGGAGCGAGTAACAATGAGCGAGGGGGTGAGTTGTTTATCAATTATAAGAGACAAACAAATGACGTCAGATTAGCGAGCTTTTCTTAGAAATGGAGGGAATATCTTCCCTAGAGCATATGTGTTCGTAATTTTGATTGGATATAAAAATAGACGCTTATGTTGACGCGTTTTATTAACCAATAGCAGCTCTGTTATAATGTTTAGGCATATTGGGGTGAGGGAGTATAAATTCCGTGCCAGAGACGGGTAACACGCAGTTTGACAGAATAATTCACAAGGCAAACGTCGTTCAGTCCAACAGAAGGATTCGCGGGTAATACGTCGTTCAGTCCAACAGAATCATACAAAGGTTATACGTCGCACAGTTTAAGAGAATCGTTCACGCGTTATACGTCGCGCAGTTCTGCAAAATCTCTCGCGTCATAAAGTTAGTTAAAAGATGTGAAATACGCGAATAAATAATGTGCGGCAAATAAGTGATTATAGTTACATTCTAAAATATAACAGTTTCAGTCTGGCGTGTATCAAGAGTCAATATGTGAAATTAATTAATTGTGACGGTAATAAAAGTGTAAAAACAAATTCTTTTATAAGTGTTATCTTTCAGTAACAAATCCTTTCCGTTTACACACCCTGTTCAAGAGATATGCTCGACTGAGTAGTAATAATAGCTAGCCGGAGGACAATGAACCCAACATTCAAAGTAGTAAAACAATAACAGGCGCTCAGCAATAAGATAACACGAAGTGACCGCGACAAATTGGCTCCCATACGTGGGGCAGATAAACATGAAGCATCTTCCAACTACCAACAAATAGACCACATCAACATTAATCCTCTCGTTATTTTCAGACTGACCTTTGTCGTTAGAAATACACGAGGGAGAGTTAATGCAAACAGAAATGTTATCATCCCAAAAGTAATATAAGCTAAAATCCTACAATAAGAAAATAAATTAAGAAATATTATGCAATTAGCATATACAAATTTTCTTAATTTTATACAGTGAATAACCTAAAGTAAACATCCTGATTAAAGTTGAAAGGAGGTTTGTGCTGCCATGAAACTATTGCTTCTGGAAAAGTGATAATAATAACGAAAAGCAACGACTTTTCAACGATTTATGGTTCTGATTGGATAATACCAAATACATTCTCATTCTATAACTGGTTCATATCGGATGACGTAGCTATGTTTGGACTAACCAGCCTAAGTACATATTATATACTGAGAGATTACTAAACCGTGAAGCTTCAGAACATTCTCTAAGGAGAAAATCATTCATTCATTCATTCTCTGTTTAACTTCATCTTATGTAGGACGTACACCCCCCCCCCCCAGGACTTACAGGCGGGTGCCTGGGGTCAGAGGCTCGTCGAGGAGCAGACACTCATGGATCAGACAGAATATCCAGGATGGGGGATCAGCCCGATAACTGGTATGGGAGGAAGGAAGTAGATGAAACGAAATGATGATGAAAATGGATGAAAGGAAAGGTGATGGAGCAGTTGGTGGAATGAATGGCGGTGGAAACCGGAGAAAACCCGCCCAGATGCCGCTTTGTCCACCACAAATCCAACATGCGGGTTCCTGGGATTAAACCCGGGCCGCCTGGGTGAGAGGTGAGAGGCGAGCGGTCTAACCACCCGGCCACGGCGCCGCCAAGTGCATCTTTTCTCACAAGGAAAAAGGGCAGAACAAGCACCTCATTTAGAGTAAATTGCTAACTATGATAACACCTTTTCCTTTTCTAGTACCTTTCTCAGTAAGTATGAAACATAATTCCAACCAAAATATATATTTAAACGTAAATATATATTTTGAGATTCCTAAATGGAAAAAAAATTAAAACGTGTCCGTAGTGTGAGTGTGTGTGAGTGTGTGTGTGTGTGTGTGTGCGTGCGTGCGTGCAAAAAATATTAACACCAAACTGGTGTTTAAGTTGAATATCTTCCAAAGTTTCCAGAAAAACATTTTTAATAAATTTCACATCCAAACTACACAAATAAGTTACTTTATTTTCTCAAAAATGGTTCCAGCATTTTGATTAAAATACTAGTACTATATTTTCATAACTAACAATGCTATATAAAGTTTAAGGGTATTTTATGGACCTTAATTTAGCAGGCTCTGCAAAAGATTAGAAGGCGTGAAGGCTCAAATACGTAATACTATTCCAAAGAGAAGTTTAATAATGCTTTCATAAAAAATTGCATAAAGCCGCAACACGTTTGGATAGTGTGTCAAGGTAAGAAAAAGTAGTAACCGTTTCAATCAGCAAAGCTTTACTTTCTCTACTACGTATAGTAATATAGGGGAAGTATTGTATTCCACCCAAAAATTCGATACCGAGATTTCACCGGAAATACATGTTTTGAGACAACCTGAATCCAAAAAAAGCATCTTTGGAAATATATCCGTGAGTGTGTCTGTGTGTGTGTGTGTGTGAGTGTGTGTGTGTGTGTCTGTGTGTGTGTGTGTCTGTGAACAGCATAACTCAGAAACGAACAGTCAGATAAACACCAAACTTGGTATTTAGGTTCAGTATCTTCCAGAGATGCGACATGAAGGTTTTCAAGAAAATTCCCCCACCCCAGATTACCCTTTACATGGAACATTTTTCGAAAATTTTAATTTTCTCAAAAATGGCTCTAACGATTTTTTATTAAAATATCATATGTTTAAGATATTTCTATGACAAATAAAATGTATGTCTTGAATTTTATAGGAATGTCTCCAAAAGTATTCTTCATTGTGAACGACTTGTGCATAACTGGTAAACCATAAGAGATAGACAACATTTTACTTCACAAAAATGTAGATCGCGTTAAAATACACAATTTATGTCAAATACATTTTTTTTGTTGAGTGAACCATTTTCGAGATATTGCTTGTTATTCCCTTAAATTTTTCAATACTTATTTTCTCAAATGGGAATGCGTTATTGATTTATTTGTCTTGGATATACAAAGAGTATTAATCTGTGTCAAAGGGAATAGTGCTGCACCTAGCAATCAGCTATTAAGAGATATGTTTGTGCTTAAAGGCTACTGTATTTCTATATTGCCCTTGTAAATATATATTTCCCTTAAATATACAAGAAACTTAGCAGTAAGATAGAGTCTGCAAATGTTTATCTCGATTAACATGAAGTAGATGGAGTATAAGCGTTTGTAAAATTAGTTTGTATAAGAGTAGAGAAAGTCATGTGAGTGTAACACATCAGATTGTTTTTGGAAGTATTGCAAACTGCATTTAGATACAAGGATGAAAAGAAACGAGAGAAATAAACACTTTTGTAAAGGACAGCGTAAATGTTGTCAGCCCAATTGTGTAAAAGGGATTTGTTTCGTTTTCTGTTTTCACCTTGTTTGTGCATGGCACTCAGGAAAGTGGAAAAGCTAGGATAAGGCTGTTACTTCAGACTATTGGCAATTTCCTTGGTTATGTGGTAAGTCCTGCAGCATACAATGAAAACCGCTTAGGTTAGCTCCTTAGATTTCTGCACGTCCACACTCTTCTATAAAACAAAATATAACAGAATAACACACAGTTAGGATGTAAGTAGAGAGGGAGTGTGTTGCACATAAAAGTATTGTATTCTACCCAAAAATTGGATACAGAAATTCCGCCCCGCAGATATACGTTTTGGGATTTCTTGAACACCAAATCAGCGTTTTAAGAGAAAGAATAGCGCGCGCGTCTATGAAGAGCATAACTAAAAAACTAAAAATGTCGGTTAAATACCAAACTCAACATCTTAATATCTTCCAAAGATGCGACACGAGGACTCTAAGTATATCCCTAGCCCCATACTACTCTTTCGATTGGATTGTGAATTGAAGGGGATTCGGCACCGATCCAGGAAGGAGAAGACTTCACGAGAGAGCGCCCCCGGAAGGAGGTATAGTGAAGGGTCTCACCGGGTGGCGGAAACCAAGAGTGAGGGCATAGTAATAATAGTTCATAGCAATACAGTTTCCAGATATAGACGCCCCGACAGTAGGACAGGCAGACTTCACACAGGGTCCAACACTCCCAGGGGGATATGGATGTGCGCCGGCAACCAGCCGAAGACCGAGGATCGGAGAAAGTTTACAGAGGGCATTCTGTTGCACTACCACGCTGCACCGAAACACCATCGCCGACACACAGCATTCTCCTGACGACCCGGGAAAACATACTACTTTTTGCATAGGAAAAACTTATTTATTTTGATTTTCTCAAAACCGACTCGAATTTTTTACTTTCTCTACTCGTATAGTAAGTAGGGGAAGTATTGTATTCCACCCAAAAATTCGATACCGAGATTTCACGGGAAATATACGTTTTGAGATCCCTGAATCCAAAAAAAGCATTTTTGGAGACATGTCCGTGTGTGTGTCTGTCTGTCTGTCTCCGTGTGTGTCTGTGAGCAGCATAAATCAGAAACGAAGAGTCGGATAAACACCAACCTTGGTATTTAGGTTAAGTATCTTCCAGAGATGCGACACGAAGCTTTTCAAGAAAATCCCCCAAACTCAGATTATCCTTTACATGGACCATTTTTCGAAAATTTTAATTTTCTCAAAAATGGCTGTAACGATTTTCATTAAAATATCATATGCTTAAGATATTTTCAGGACAAATGAAATGTATATCTCGAATTTTCTGGGAATGTCTCCAAAAGTATGGAGAATGTCTCTTCATTGTGAACGACTTTTGCATAGCTGGTAAACCATAAGAGATAGACAAAATGTTACTACACACAAAATGTAGATCGCGTTAAAATACACAATTTATGTCATATACATTTTTGTTGTGGAGTGAACCATTTTCGAGATATTGCTTGTTATTCCCTTAAATTTTCGAATACTTACTTTTTTCGCAAATTCGTTATTCTTTTTACTTTCTCTACTACGTATAGCAAGTAGGGGAAGTATTGTATTCCACCCAAAAATTCGATACCGAGATTTCACCGGAAACATATGTTTTGAGACCCCTAAATCCAAAAAATGAATTTTTGCAAACATGACCGTGCGTGTGTCTGTCTGTCTGTCTGTCTGTATGTGTGTGTCTGCCTGTCTGTGAACAGCACAACTCAGAAACAAACAGTCGGATAAACACCAAACTTGGTATTTAGGTTCAGTGTCTTCCAGAGGTGCGACACGAAGGTTTTCAAGAAAATCTCCCCACCCCAGATTATTCTTTACATGGAACATTTTTCGAAAATTTTAATTTTCTATAAAATGACTAACGATTTTGATTAAAGTATCATATGTTTAAGATATTTTCATGACAAACTGTGTATCTTGAATTTTCTGGAAATGTCTCCAAAAGTATTCTTCATTGTGAACGAGTTTTGCATAACTGGTAAACCATAAGAGATAAGCAAAATTTTACTACACAAAAATGTAGATCGCGTTAAAATACACAAATTATGTCATATACATTTGTTTTTTTGAGTGAACCATTTTCGAGATATTGCTTGTTATTCCCTTAAATTTTTCAATACTTATTTTCTCAAATGGGATTTCGTTATTCATTTTTTTTGTCTTCTATATGCAAAGAGTATTAATCTGTAGCAAAGAGAATGGTGCTGCACCTACAACCAGCTATTAAGAGATATGTATATGCTTAAAGGCTACTGTATTTCTATATTGCCCTGTAAATATTTATTCCCCTTCCATCTACAAGAAACTTAGCAATAAGATTAACATCTCGATTAACATGAAGCATACGGAAAATAAGCGTTTGTAAAAATAGTTTGTACAAGAGTAGAGAAAGTAATGTGAGTGTAACATATCAGATTTTTTATTGAAATGCTACACATTTTTAGAAGAGAAATAAAATGTACATTATGAATGTTCTCTGAATATACCGTTACTAGCGTTTCAGGCCCGACACCACAGGCGGTGGGCACTGGTGATAATGATAACTGAGAAAAGGAATTTGGAAAGGAAATGTTCCAGGCCTAAGTTTAGCGTACCTCACCGGCATGTGCCAGTAATGAGGACAGGGGAAAACCTGGAAGAAACATCAATAAGCCAGGATGTTCCTGGCAGGATTTGAAAATTGGGCCTCACGTTCATGAATGCGGCTTTAATGATATCGACTACGCGTTTCTCAATATTCTGTGAACGCTCCTCTATTTTATCTAATTTTACAAAATTTACTACAGGCAAAATCTCGAAATCATTAACATACATAATTTGTTCTAGAGGTATCTATAAAACCTAAGCGAAGGATGACAATTGAAGAAGGTTGTTGCTTCACGTATGGAAAGCCAATTTGAAGTAGGAGTTGTATTGTAGTTCAACTGTTGGGGAGCCGAACTTGAAGTAGTTGCAACCGCACGTATGGTACCCGCTTTCCGGTGGCCTTTGCCTCCCCAAAAATGTTTAAAAATATTAACTTTGTAATTTGACTGTTTCTTTTAAATATTATATATTTATGTTTGCCTCGGCTGCGTCAGTATTTATATTTTTTTAGAGACATGAATGTCTTAGCAGGGGGTAGTGCGGCTAAGAATGTAGGCTTACACAGATTATAATCTTACTTCACTCCTTTATTAAAGCTTGACACTATTTAAATATCACTTCACTGATATAGAGAGAGCGGTGAGGTTTTTTCATTAATTACTTACACTTTTTAACACGTTAACTATTTTTGTCTCACACAAAAAACGTAATAAAGTTCTCAAAGACGTATCTCGCGTCCGGAGAGAAACACTGTCTGCAGGCAACTGAATTCTAAATTTGTAAATTTTGCTATATTTCAGTTTCTGATTGGCTAATCAATAGAATACCTTCATTTAACTAAAGCTTTTTCTAGTTTTTGATTGGCTATTTTATAAACTGTCACAAAAATTACATTATTGTTGCTGGTAGTATTATTAAACTTTCTTACTCATTGTTCCTCATTGTTAGCAACTTTTAACCTATTATTCTCACAGCTCCTACATTATTAAATTACGTAATACATTCACATAGCATTACTACATGTATACAATAATATAAACATATACAATGACCGTAATATACATTTTTATATACTGTTGCATACACATATTGCTTTAAGGCGGGCTGTTATTGAATTTATATGTTATATAATTAGACTGAAATCATTTAAGTGTTAAAAATACAGCCTCACAATAATATGCACACATAAAAGCTGTAGCCAGAAAGCTTCTGGTAATTTTAGAGTACCATAATTTCGATTATTGTGAAACTTAGTCTATAGAATGATATATAACATGGCACTGTTCAAGAGGCTCTCTGTGGTGTTACCATCAAAACCATACCTTGTTTTTTTTAAAAAATATTCCGTTCTTACGTCGAATGGAAATGGGTACGTCAAATCCCCCCTACTGTTTACTCACAAATGAAAGACAAAAGTAAACAAATTAATAACACCATCTAAAAAATGCTGTATGTACCGATGGTAATGACTGAACACTTATTCTAAACGTTCAAAACGTCCACTACTTGTGCTACACAACACTGATCTACTCTTAACATTAATGATGGCACCGAAAAGTTCATCACTGCTTAGAGACACACAGTCTGCTCGAATTCTTTCTTTCATATCTTGTGTAGTTGTAGGATGCACCTGGTAGACAATGTCTTTAATTCTCCCGCATAAGAAGTCGTTTGGTGTTTAGTCAAGATATCGGGCCGGCCAACGTAGGTCCTCCTCGTCCAATCCATCGTCCAGGAAACAACTGGTGAAGAATTTGCGAGTCCTAAGTGAAAAGTGAGCCGGACAGCCTTCCGGTTGAAGCCATTTCGGTAACCGTACAGCCAGAGGAAATACATCAAGCAACTGGTGCAAAATGTTGAAGATAGAAAAGAAGTTTTGGTAAAAGTTGTTTCATTTTAAAAGCACTATCTAATGATAACTAACAATCGATGTTTCCATTTAAAATTTCAAAGTTGACCACGAGTACCCCTACTTCCGGTTTGTTCCGGAAAATAGAAATATCACCAATGGATTCTTTACATAGGCTCTGGTTATCAAATTGTTTTGCGAACAACATATCTCGTAGCTTTAGAGAATGCACGGCTGATACGGGTACTTTGGGGTATCCTGTATGTGTTTAAAGCTTCACAAATGCAGAATTCCTTGCAGAATTCATAAACCTTAAACGCTTGCTATGAAACTATCATTTGCGTCATTTGATGTGAACACAAATCAAAATTTCGGTTTTTCTAATTATTTAAAAAAAATACTTGTTTATTTGAACTTCATTGGTATTTAAGGATCATCTTTTGTTTCTCCCTCCCTGGCATTGTACCCAATGGTCCAGCATCTTTCTCTAAGATTCTATAAAATCAATTGTATAGCTTCTAAAGCATGTTTCATATTGTTTACGGTAGCCTTTATCTTACAAGATTGTCGAGGCATGATTGCTGATACGAATTTGTGTCATTGTGTAGGTTTTAAGCGATAGTCAAATATTTTAACGCTGGTTGCTATGTGGCGCATTCCATTCTCTTTGCAAGTCCAGGACATAAAAAAAATGAATAACGAATTTGAGAAAAAGTATAAGTATTGGAAAATTTAAGGGAATAACAAGCAATATCTCGAAAACGGTTCACTCAGCAAAAGAAATGTATATGACATAAATTGTGTATTTTAACGCGATCTACATTTTTTGTGTAGTAAAATTTTGTCTATCTCTTATGGATTACCAGTTATGCAAAAGTCGTTCACAATGAAGAATACTTTTGGAGACATTCCCAGAAAATTCGAGATATACATTTCATTTCCCATGACAATATCTTAAACATATGATATTTTAATCAAAATCGTTAGAGCCATTTTTGAGAAAATTAAAATTTTCGAAAATGTTCCGTGTAAAGGGTGATCTGGGGTGGAGGGATTTTCTTGAAGACCTTCGTGTCGCATCTTTGGAAGATACTGAACCTAAATACTAAGTTGGTGTTTATCCGACTGTTCGTTTCTGAGTTATGCTGTTCACAGACACACAGACACACACACGGACATGTTTCCAAAAATGCTTTTTTTTTTATTCAGGGGGTCTCAAAACATGTATTTCCTGTTAAATCTCGGTATCGAATTTTTGGATGGAATACAATACTTCCCCTACTTACTATACGTAGTAGAGAAAGTAAAAATACCCATTAAATCACATAAAATTGAAAACAAGTAACGAAATTTAAAACAATACTATCACTAAGAAATTAATAATTCCTTTCATTAAGACTTGACTTATTCACCTAGAAACGTATTTATGATAATTGAAAATAAGCATTAAACAATAGTCTGATGTGTTACATTCGCATTACTTTCTCTACCCTCTATCGCTTATTAGGGGTGTACAAATTATTCTTATGAACGTTTACTTTGTTATCTACTTCATTTTAATCGAGACAAATCTTTGCACAAATAGCTACATTAAAAATTGTATTATAGATACAAGGTAAAAAGCGATAGTCAAATGTTTTAGAACTGGACGCTGTACTATACTCTTTCAATGATACAGCGAGAACAATTGAACATTCACAACACTTTAAAAGAATGACCAATTAATGAGTGATTCGAACCATTAATAACGGTTATCTCAGAAGTGGCTGATGACACAAAACGGTTATTTGAAATAAATTGTGTGTTTTAAAGAGATTACATTTTTTGTGTAGTCTATCGCTTAACGTCTACCAGTCATACAAGATAATACAAAATTCATTCCAAATGAAGAGGACTTCAAAGGCTATTCCCAGAACATTCAAGTTATAAATTTTATTTGTCATATAAATATCTTTAATATAAGCCATTTTAATCTAATTCGTTAAGAAATTTTTCAGAAATGAAAGATTTAGAAACATTTTCCTAGTAAGGGTAGTTTGGGGTAGGGGTATTTTCTTGAAAATCTTTGTGTCTCATCTTTGGAAGCTACTGAACAGAAATATCAAGTTTTGTATTAATGTGACTTTTCGTTTTTGAGTTATGCTGTTCACAGACACCACACACAGGGACGTTTTTTTCTAAAAGTGTATTGTTTTTGTATTTAGGGCCTTAAAACATTTATTTTCAGTGAAATCTCGGATATTGGATTTTTAGATGCAATGCAATTATCTTCTCTACCTACTATGTATATACGTGGCAGTTAAAGTGGAAATAACAAAACTTTGTTCCGGCTTTGAATTCACTGAATTCTCATAGCAAATTCAAAACACATAAGGAACAACCGTAAATGGAAACTGCAACCTCGAACCCGTTATTGTTAACGTACACTGGCTAAACCACGAACACGCGCGTGTGTGTATGTACATGTAACGAAACAAAGCTTCACTTCAACATATAACTGTTGTTTGTAGTTACGAGAACGTTCCAGACTTGCTATACACAGAACATATTAACTCCGAAAGACTCTGTTCGAATGCCGCTGTAACATTCACAACCTTGCATACTCGTGTTAAACAAGACTCGTGTTACAACTTGATAATTCCGTGTAAATATAGCAAGCCACGCTCAGTGGTTGGAAGAAATTAAAATCGACTTGGAATTCTATCTGCAAATCGACTTAATTGTGTTGGAAACAGTTTCAGACCAATTGCATACAGAGAATTATGACTCACATTTGTCTGTAGAATTATGTGGTTGTAAAAAGCGTGCCGATATGAGGAACCGCGTTTAAGTTGACAATCAATAATTAACACGCCTTCGCCGGGCCTTCCTTACAGAGTGAGGCAGTATTTTTAATATTTAAATGATTTCAGTCTAATTATATAATATATAAATTCAATAACAAAGCAATATGTGTATGTAACAATATATAAAAGGTGTATATTACAGTCATTGTATATGTTTATATTATGTAAACATGTGTAATAATGTTATGTGAATGTATTTCGTATTTTAATAATGTAGGGGCTGTGGGAACAATAGGTTAAAAGTTGCTAACAATGCGGTAACAATGAGGTAACCTTGAGGCAATAATGAATTAGAAAGTGTAATAATGCTACTAGTCATTCTTGGAGCAACAATAATGTAATTTTTGAGACAGTTTATTAAATAGCCAGTAAACAACCAGAAAAAGCTTAAGTTAAATAAAAGTATTGGAGTAGGAATAGCCAATCAAAAACTAAAATGGAGCAAAATTTACAAATTCAGATGTCAGTTGCTTGTAGACAGTGTTCTTAATCGGACGTGAGATGCGTCCTCGATAAATTTAATACGTATTCGTGTGAGACGAAAATAGTTTTACGTGTTAAAAAGTGCAAGTAATTAATAAAAAAAAATCTCACAGTTCTCTATATAGTGAAGTGTTATTTAAATCCTATCAAGCATTAATAAAAGGAGTGAAGTAAAATTATAGTCGTGTAAGCCTAGATTCTTCAGTCACACCACTCCCTGCTAAGACATTCATGTCTCTAAAAAAATATAAATACTGACGCAGCCGAGGCAAACATAAATATGTAATATTTAAAGAAACAGTCAAAAATTACAAAGTTAATGTTTTTTTAACATCTGGGGCAGAGGCCACCGGAAAGTACATTTGGGGCGAAGGCTTCCAGAAACTTTTTACCATACGTGCGGTTGCAACTACTTCAAGTTCGGCTCCCCAACAGTCGAAATATAATATATCTTCTTCAAATTGTCTTTCCAAATGTAGCAGAAATACACCTTCTTCAAATTGGCTCCCAAAGCGTGGGCAAATAACAATACAACAAAATAACTTCAAGAGGTTAATGCTTGAATGCCGAACCAATAAGAGGGGCTAGTATGGACAACCTTTGGGAGTCATATTGTTTCAGACTTTTAGGTGATATATATATATATATATATATATATATATATATATATATATATATATATATCGATTCTTCGCCCCTTTCATCGCCCAGCTAAACCTGACCTTTCCTAAAACCAATTAGAGGATGGCTCATTTAAGGCAGGCGCGGAGTACAAATGATGAGGAGATACTTCCAACATTAAAAAATGGAAAACACTAAAAGTAACCAAAAGCATCGGCACGCTTTTTGCACGTAGCAGTGTTAAGTAATTCAAAAAGTGAAGGAAAAGAATAATGAAATCGAATGTGGAATTATTATAAGTAATCTAAGAAGAGGTTGAGCTATTCTGAAAAAATCGCGAGCGACTGCAACGAACGGCAGGAACGGTTTTTGCGTAGGGAAGGAGACGCGTAGGGAACTATGATGTGCGTGGGTGGAATAATGGCTCATTTTATCTCAGGTCGTGTTTTCTGATGCTCAATAAAGATGCCGTTTATGGCTAAATAACTTTATTCACACGCATTTATATTGTTCCCTTTAGCTCCACTCCCGCGGTTTAATCCTGACCACTCAAACATTTACGAGGGTAATCCAGAAAGTCCCAGATGTTTTGAAATAAACAACTAACAAAATGCAAATATCAACGTTTATTATCTACATTTAAAAGATATACTCTTAAGCTATTTTTCCGCATAATTGCCATTAAAATTGAGGCATTTATCATACCGTGGCACAAGTTTTTCAATACCCTCTCTGTAGAAATCTGCCGCCTGCGACTTCAACCACTGGTTTACACCGGCATGCAGTTCAGCGTCAGTATCAAAGCGTTGTGTACCGAGCCATTTCTTCATTGCTGGGAAGAGGTGGTGGTCGCTCGGCGTCAAATCCGGGCTGTATGGTGGATGGTCAAACACCTCCCATCCAAAATCATCCGAGATTGTTCGGGTACGATTGGCCGTGTGTGGGCGTGCATTGTCGTGCAGAAACAACACCATGGTGCTAAGTGTTCCCCGACGCTTATTTTGTATGGCACGCCTTAACTTTCTTAGTGTTTCACAATACCTTTCTGAGATTATTATTGTTCCACGTTCCAGAATCTCAACTAGAAGCACTCCCTTAGAGTCCCAAAACACAGTAGCGATGATCTTTCTTGCTGACAGCGTTTGCAAACACTTTCTTGGTTTCTTGGGAGAATGTGCGTGTCCCCATTCCATCGACTGCTGTTTTGTTTCACAATTGACATGCTTCACCCAAGTCTCGTCCCCGGTTACGACACGACCAAGTAAAGCGTTACCATATTTATTGAAATCTTGGAGAAAGGTCAGTGCTGCAGCCAGTCTCTGTTTTTATAGTCTTCCGTTAGGATTTTCGGAACCCACCTAGCACAAACTTTGTGGTAACCAAGCTTCTCCACCACAATTTGATTCACCAAACTCCGTGAAACTTGGGAAAAATGTTCCGAAAGTTCTGTAATCGTGAAACGACGATTTTCAGGAATTATGTCACTGATTTGCATTGACAGTTCATCAGTCATAAGGCTAGGCCTACCACTGCGATCCTCGTCGTGAACATTGGTACGGCCATTTTTAAAATCAATGCACCATTGCCTGACTCGGCTTTCACTCATTATTCTGTACCCGTAAACGTCACAAAGTTGACGATAAATTCAATTGGTTTGTTCTTTTTAGCCAACAAAAACCTAATCACAGACCGCACTTCACAAGTGGCGAGATTTTCTATTGCAACGCACATTTTAAAAACTCACAGAGAGCACAGTAAGGAAGGCACAGTCCTCACGCTACCACAGCTGGATGCGTACTGAATGGAGGAACGTTCTGACACCAAGATGGCGGCTCTAGCCTTACTCATCGTCACGATAGGACAAAACGTCTGGGCTTTTCTGGACTGCCCTCGTATATCTTGGCGTCAGAGGCCGATATCGCGAACTGTTCGCGGTAAACTTCCTTTGTCTCACAACACTTCACATTCGCCGGCACTACAAAATATTTATTTTTAGTTTATGAATAACTTTCCCGTTTTAGCGTAATTCCAGTTTTATAAGTTTTACGTATCCCACGCATTCCATTTATGCCTTACATGTCCGTTCCTGCGTAGTTAAAATTCCAAGTGATTTTACTGGTGTATTTGAGATCTCACCATGCAATTCTTATGTTTCTCCTACCAAGTCACATGATATCTTCCTTTAATATTATTCGTCGACAGACTTTCCTTCAAATAAGTTCAATTTTCCTATTCTTTCATAAATATTACAGAATTTACCACACTTAGTTTTCTAACATGAGTTTGAAGCATAAACGTTCTAAGCGTTCCCATGGGAACTGATGCGATTAAGATAAAACACGTTTCACTAAATCCTTACCTTGGCACATATAACCCTAGGTTCCCTTATCCTAGTTCCTTCTCCGGCGTACTTACAAAGAACTCCACCGCTGACATGCGGCGCCCTAGAGAAAGCTTGGCTATTGTATTTCCAAAAAGGTCTGTTTTCCTCAGCGAACGCATATTCCCGTCTGTCTCCGATATTATATATGTTTCAAAAATAAAGTAATAGATAATAATATATATTATTATCTATTACAATCATTTGCTTCTTCAGGTAATGTGCAGCATCTAAGAAATAACACAACTTCGCATTAGATTTGGTTTTACCATTTCAGCGAATAATACAAGAGCAGAAACTAAAAGTAAATCTAAACTATGAGAGGATTGTTGCCCCACGTATGGTACCAAACTTGAGAGGGTTTTAACTCCATGTTGAGAGCCAAACTTGAAGTTGTTTGCACCACGCACGTACATACAAACTTTCCGGTGGCCTTCACCCTCACGTTTAAAAAATTAACTTTGTAATTTTAATGTTTATTTAAATATTATATATGTATGCCTCGGCTGCGTCAGTAGTAATGTATCTCTTAGCAGGGCTGGTGCGGCTAAAGAATGAAGACTTACACAAATTATAATTGTATTGTCTTTGTATTATTAATCTTTCACACGATTAAATAACACTTCATTTATGTATCCTACTATAGAGCTGTGAGATTATTGTGTGCACTTTTAACACTAAACCTTATATTCTCACCGCAATGAATTTTTATCTCTCACATTGAACACATACCGTACCGATCGGGTACGCAATCTAAACTAAACTGGTTGGAAATGCTATCTTTTTAGTGTCTCCCGCTTGAATTTGCCCATTTCCTCGATTTCAAGTCTCAGATTGGCTAAGGCTACTCCAATAGAATACTTTTATTTAACTTAAAGCTTCTCTAGTTGTTGATTGGCTATTTATAAACTGTTTTAAATATTATACTATTGTACCAAGAATTATTAGTAGCATTATTAAACTTTCTAATTTATTGTTGTCTCAAGGTTACCTCATTGTTAGCAGCTTTCGGCTTCTATTCTGACAGCTCCTATATTGTTAAAACTACGCAATACATTCACATAACATTATTATGCATGTACATAATAATATAAACATAAAATAATGACTGTAACATACACTTTATATATTATGTTATACACATATTGCATTAAGGCGGGCTGTTATTTAATTTTATATTATATAATCAGACTGATATCATTTAAGTGATAAAAATACTGCCTCAACTACTTACGGAGTATATTAAATAACCTTTGTAGTATTTTCGCGATGCAAGGCCCTCTGAAGTTTACCAGATTATTATAAGTTCACATGTTAAATGTCTTTGGAACTATATTAAATTAATTGTATATTTCTAACAGTTGCATGGCAATAAACAACTAAGTTTATGTAATATAATCCTTAATTAGCCAGTTTTTAGATTTATTTTTAATTGGAAATTGACTACGGAGGAACTCGGCACTGATCCACATAGAGCATATTACACCTACGCCCGACAATGGGGTGTTCTCGAGAGGAAGGATGAGGTGGGAGAAGACATCGGGCGGCCGGAACCAGGAATGAAGCAGAGGAATGACAGGGTCCCTAAGTTTCCAGATAGAGACTCCCCGGCAGACGGACAGGTAGACCCCATTCCGCACGTAGGGGTCCAACGGCCCTCAGGGGGGTTCGGATATCCCCGGCAGTCAACCGAAGTCCGAGGGATGGAGATAGTCAAGTGAAAGTGAAGTGAAATGAGAATGGAGATGTAAGAATCCTTCCCAGAATTCGCCTGGCGAACCCCCCCCCCAAAAAAAAACCGAAAAAACCCATGGGTCAGGAAGGTCAGTCATGGAAATCGAACACACGACTTCTTGAATGCGGGCCACAGATTTATTTTTAGTTTCCTCTCTTGAATGATTTACTAAAACCAAGAGAATGCATGTTCACTGAAAAAAAATTAGCGGGGAACTTTAAAACGTACAATTATTAAAATTAAAGGTTGTTGGAATTTCTTTCTTATTGCAAACAACTCATGTATTGTTAATTAGAGATGGAAGCGGCAGATATTTATGTAACTTCTCTCATATGCTCTGGATTCCGCAATTCGTTGATTATTCCTGAATGATGCCGTATTTAATTCGCGCATAGAGATGCTTCACTACGAAGTTTAACATTGAAACCGGCACTGAATTTGTGGTAGTAACATTGACAGGAAGCCTTAGATTATCAACAGGAAGCCGTGAATTATCAGAAAGTCATTCATGATGAGACCATGAGCTAAACTGTTATCAAAAGTCAGAAGTTCTTACAAAACTGAACTTGGGCGATTAATTTAGTGTTTATTGATATAAAACAACATTGCGAGCAGGTCATCCTAAACTTACACGTGCGCTGACAGATAAATAACGTTTAGTTAGTTAAACGTAGATTTTTTTTAATCTTAATGGGAGAAACCAATTATGACTGAAGTAAATTAGGTGTTCTTAGAGTTTATTTATTTACGTAAATTATTGTTACGTAAGTTATTAGCCTCACGCTTGGGAAGCCAACTTGAAGTAGTTAATGCTCCACGTAGGGAGCCAACTTGAAGAAGTAGATATTGTTCTGCTGTTGTTGTTTAATTGCCCCACGTATGGGAGCCAACTTGAAGTATTGTTCTTCAACTGTTATAGTTTATTGTTGTTTGAGCTATTTATTTATTTAGCTCCACGCTTGGAAATCCAATTTAAGAAAATGTTTTGTTGTTGAAGTTTGCACCACGCTTTGGGCATTTATTTGAAGTTGTTGATTACGTAATGGTTACTGTTGTTACGTAATATGCTGCTACGTATGAGAAGCTGATTTGAAAATTTATTTTTGTTGTTACACTCCAAGTTTAAAAAAAGATTACTTAACTTTGTTATTAAACAGCTTCTATAGATATTATTTATGTTTATGTTTGCCTCGGCTGCTTCTGTATTGTTTTAGAGATAGGTTTGCCTTAATCAGGGCGTGGTACGACAAGAATGTAGGTTTACACAGATTTTAAGTTTAAATTCACTTCTTTTTATTAATCCTTGACATAAATAAAAAAGCACTACACTGATATTAAGAGCTGTGAGATTCTTTTAATTTAATACTTGCACTTTCTTAACGCGTATACATAATTTTACGATTCACACGAATACGTAATATTTCTCTAGAGAACACATCTTCCATCCGGTCACTCCCAAGGCCTGCAGGGAACTGAACATATTTCAACCGTCAAAGCCCGTAAGAATTCAAGTCTGTGATTGGCTAATCTTAGTCCAATAGAATACCTGCATTTAATTAAAGCCTTTTCTGGCTGTTGATTGGCTATTTTTAAACTGTCACAAAATTTACATTATCGTTGCTCTAATTATAACTAGTAACATTTAAACTCTCAAACTCATTATTGCCTCAAGGTTACCTCATTGTTAGCAACGTTAAACTTATTATTCTCACAGCTCTTGCATTATTAAAGTATGTAATGTATTCACATAACATTCTTAAACATGTTTACAATAATATAAGCATTTGCAATTACTGTTTCATACATTTTGTTTTACAAATTATTACATACATATTGCTTCAAGGCGGGCTGTTATTGAATTTACATATTATATAATATAATTGATATTATTCAAGTATTAAAAATACTGCCTCAACAGAAACCAGGAGAAACTTTAGTTAGGTAAACCTCGACAGATGCGTTTTAATGTATCGTAGCAAATCTCCTGTCATGCAGTATGTCTTTTCTCTCTCTTGTTTGTGTGGTCCAAATACGATTTCGACCTCTTTAAACCTCTGCAAGGCTTTTAATATCATCCAAATACACAACTGAAGCAAGTGTTGTTCTTAATTCCCAGAAACAATCTGCTAATTAACCGAGCGAGATGTTTCTGCGGTAACGTGTGAAGCTCGCAGTTGGGAGGTCTCGGATTCGATTACCGTCGACCGCCCACTCTGATCTTATGCTTTTCGTGGTACTGCCTGGTCGGTAGGCGAATGTTGGGGTGGTTCTCATCTACCACGATTGCCTTTCCATCATTTCCCTATCACTCCTTTTCTTTCTCATCTTTCAGGTAGCTTCTAGGTTTCTAAGTGTGTGACAGATGGCGCGGATGCTTGCTCAAAGGAAACAGCACTCCCGGGGACATTAGAGGGCTGCTTGGTAGACGGGTCGTTTATTGCCCTCTCTAGGCAGCTTCAGCAGGGCGACGGGTCTTCGAGCCTGAAATTTTAGGGACTTCCGCGCGTCTCTGTGGCCTGTCTGCCTGTGGTCTCCTGTGGTTGCTTCACTCCTTTCCTTCGTCCTGGGGAGTGGTAACCGCAGAAGATCTATGTAGGTCGCAGTGCACGAGGTGACCTCGGTTTTTTAACCTATACCTATTTCTTAACTAGCATAAATCGTATGTTGTTACGAATTATACATTTTTGTATCCTATGCCGTCATTCATCTATTATTATTATTATTATTATTATTATTATTATTATTATTATTATTATTATTATTTACAAGTTATATAAAATGCATATAAGGAGGACTTAATGGGCTATTTTCAGAAAATTCAATATATACTTTTTATTAGCCAGGCAAATATGCTTTTAGCACATATGCATGGAAACTACCACTTTCGAGGAAAACCTATTGTTTTGAAAAACGAACTTTGTTATAAACTTATAGTGTTGCGATTCACTTGAGCGTACGCATACAACAAAATCGTTACAGAAAAAAATAAGGTAATATTATGAACTTATAAACAGATAATAGTTTAATTAACCTCATAAACGAAAATATTATATTTTTTCGCTACCTGTCCCACATATTTCTTTTCAGGAACGCATTAATTTTGGAATTCTGAAAATCATCCTTCAACGCTTCAGTACATAAAAGGTAGCGAAGGCCAGTCGGCCCATTGTGCTTCCAACGTAACCCTGGAAGGGCAACCACATCTGGATGCCGACGGGCGCAAGCAAGGACGGGTCCTTAACGCTTCCAGATAGAACGCATTCGATACCGCATGGTCGTCCCTACCCACAAGCCACCAACCTCCAGGGTGCCCCGCAGCGGAGCCAAACGCTGAGGAGAGACCTAATTGAGCGGTACCGCATAACGTATACCAATTATACAAGATTATACAGAATTTCCCTCCGAATGAAGAGGGTTTCACAAGCTATTCCCAGAAAATTCAACATATACATTTTAATTGACATATAACTATCTTTAATATATAGTATTTGACTTTGACTTTAGTATCTTCCAAGAATGCAACACAAATATTTGTAAGAAAATCCCCGCAACCAAGACTACGCTTTACATGGATCATTTTTCGAAAATTTTGATTTTCTCAAAATTGGCTGTAACGATTTTGATTTAAATGTCATATGTTTTAGATATTTTCATGGCAAACGAAATGTATATTTTCAATTTTCTGGGAATGCTCCAAAAGTCCTCGTAATTCTGAATGACTTACCATAAGTGATAAACCATAAGAGATAGACAAACGTTTACTACACAAAAATGTAGATCTCGTTAAAGCACACAATTTATGACATGTACATTTTTTTTGTCGAGTGAACCATTTTCCAAATACTCACTATTTGTTTGAATTTTCCATTAATTATATTTTTACTCAAATGGGAATTCGTTATTCATTTTTTTATGTCTTGGACATCCACAGAATGGAATGCTCTTAAAAGATTTGACTGTCGCTTAAAGCCTACCATATTCCCCTTGCACCTACCAGAAAATTAGCAATAGGTTTTCTGCAAATGTTTATCTCGATTAACATAAAGTAGATGGAGAATAAGCGCTTGTAAAAATAGTTTGTACAAGAGTGATAGGAACCCAATGAGAGTGCAACACATCAGATTTCTATAAGTGGCTTTTGGTTGATTCAAGAAGCCTTAAAATATGTATTGTTAGCGAAATCTCGGTATCAAATTTTTTGGGTGGAATGCAATTTCCTCTCAACCTACATACTATGTAAGTGGTAAAGAGAGTGAAAATCGTAATCTAAAGCTCTTCTGACTATCAGGTAGGTATTAATTTATCTAAGGGCTCCTGACAATCTCTTTATATTAGAACGAAATACATCATTACACGCTGAAGATGCTATTTTCAATAATTGTAAAATTGTTCAGAATCAGCAACTGCTCATTATGGTTGCACAAAAAGAATGAGACCTACTAAACGTAATATATTACAATACCAATAAAGGTCAGTAGTGCTCACCAAGAGTGACGTTATAACGACCTACTAAACACAATATACACGGCAAAAATGCTAGCTGGATCAATAGTCCTTGCCCCCTAGTCATAAGAAATCTCGAAGAAATATGCTTAATAAGTTAATTAATTCAAATCTAATGTATGTATTTATGCTAAAATTATGTACACTGACGTGCATAAAATGTGGCACATTTCGCTAGACTAAAATAGTGTTTTTCCGTTCTTAAGGTTCCACTTTCAGTTAACCAACCTGTGACACCTACCAGCAGTATGAGTTCTATGTGTCTGGTCTGGAAAACAATTCAGGGAAAAGAAGCAATCCAATGAACACGTTATAATCTATGTGAAATGAAGGGGTGGTTCGGATACCGCCTCTATGAAAGAGTTTCACTGCAATTTGTAGACAAAGAAATGCTTCAAAAAAATTCGTAGGCTTTCACGACCGGTGTCAATATTAAATACAATATTATACGATGGTCTCCTGCGCTGCTTCTTCTTCTTCCCAGAAGTTTCGTCTGCGACTGCGGCACACATCGTCAGTGGCAGTGGCGAGATCGAAAATTTATACCTGCAAGCCGCTGGTATAAATACCGCAGTCCAGAGTGCATCAAGCACAGATGGAGAATAGCACAAATAAAAAACAAGAAGTCGGATAAATACCAAATTTGGTATTTGAGTTTGATATTTTCTAAGGATGCGACACGAAGATGTTTAAGAAAATCCCCCAACGTAGACTACCCTTTGCATGGAGCTTTTTTTATTTTCTCTTAAATGGCTGTAACGATTTTGATTAAGATATAGTTTGTTTAAGATATTTTCATGGTAAATGAAATGTATATATTGAATTTTCTGGGAATATGCCCAAAATTCCTCTTCATCCTGAATGACTTTCGTATAACTGGTAAACCATAGGAGGTAGACATTATTTTACTATTAAAAATGTAGATCTTATTAAATCACACAATTTGCGTCATATCCATTTTGTTGTGGAGTTCCATTTCCGTGATATTCCTTGTTATTTGTTTGAATTTTCCAATACTTATACTTTTCTCAAAATAGAATTCGTTATTCGTTTTTTACTTTCTCTACGTAGAGTAAGTAGGGGAAATATTGTATTCCACCCAAAAATTCGATACCGAGATTTCAGCGGAAATACATGTTTTGAGATCCCCTGAATAAAAAAAAGCAATTTTTGGAAACATGTCCGTGTGTGTCTGTGAACAGCATAACTCAGAAACGAACAGTCGGATAAACACCAAACTTGGTATTTAAGTTCCGTATCTTTCAGAGACGCGACACGAAGGTTTTCAAGAAAATCCCCCACCTCTGACTACCCTTTAAATGGAATATTTTTGGAAAAGTTTAATTTTCTCATAAATGGCTCTGACAATTTTGATTAAAATATCATATGTTTAAGGTATTGTCATGAGAAATGAAATGTATATCTCGAATTTTCTAAAATGTCTCCAAAAGTATTCTTCATTGTGAACGACTTTTGCATAAATGGTAAACCATAGGAGATAGACAAAATTTTACTACACAAAAAATGTAGATCGCGTTACAATACACAATTTATATCCTATACATTTTTTTGTTGAGTGAACCATTTTCGAGATATTGCTTGTTATTCTCTTACATTTTTCAATACTTATTTTCTCAAATGGGAATTCGTTATTCATTTTTTTGTCTTGGATATGCAAAGAGTATTAATCTGTGACAAAGGGAATGGTGCTGCACCTCGCAAGCAGCTATTAAGAGATATGTATGTGCTTATAGACTACTGTATTTCTATATTCCCCTTACATCTACAAGAAAATTAGCAATAAGATAAGAGTCTGCAAATGTTTATCTCGATTAACATGAAGTAGATGGAGAATAAGCGTTTGTAAAAATAGTTTGTGTAAAAGTAGAGAAAGTCATGTGAGTGTAATATATCAGATTTTTTTGGGTGGAATAAAACACTTGCTCCACCTACCGTAGGCGAGTGTTAGAGAAAGTAAAAAGTAGGTCAGACGATTTTAAGCTTGCAAAGGGAGTACTTCCTGTAAAACAGTAAAAAAACGTATAAAGGAGAAAACGTCATTCTCTTTCTCAGTGTGTGATGAGAAAGAGCCCTTCAATAAGAAGTGCATAGTGTCAGCTGTTCCGTTTCTTAGCATCCCTTCAGAAGTTTGAAGCGTGCTGGAGACTGTGTAAACACCGAGGCTTTGCATACCTTAATGGTATTCCAGAAATCAGCCGTAGGGTTGCTCGGTCACGCTCCAGTGGCTGTGAAACTCGACAACTTGTTCTAGTGTTCCGGCCCATAGCAAGTTTCTCTGCTAACTGCGGCGAATCTTTTTAATCGTTTAACACGAATTCTTTGTCGTACTATGTTCAGCTGCCCGTTCTAATTTCATCTAGAAACACGCTACTCTCAGGGCATAAAATACATGTTAGACAGGTGACACTAAAAGTAGATCTTTTAACACGAGTTACTCATACTAGAAATTCAAGATTATAACATTAAGTGGAATAAAATGTTTATAAAGCTCCATTGTTGTCAACCTACCTACCTACTTCTTGTAGGTACAAGGGGAATATGGTAGGCTTGAAGCTATAGTCAAATATTTAAACGTTGGTTGCTATGTGGCGCATTCCATTCTCTTTGCATGTCCAGGACATAAAATAAATGAATAACGAATTTGAGAAAAAGTATAAGGATTGGAAAATTTAAGGGAATAACAAGCAATATCTTGAAAACGGTTCACTCAACAAAAGGAATGTATATGACATAAAGTGTGTAGTTTAACGTGATCTACATTTTATGTGTACTAAAATTTTGTCTATCTCTTATGGTTTACCAGTTATGCAAAAGTCGTTCACAATGAAGAATACTTTTGGAGACATTCCCAGAAAATTCGAGATATATATTTCCTTTCTCATGACAATATCTTAAACATTTGATATTTTAATCAAAATCGTTAGAGCCATTTTTGAGAAAATTAAAATTTTCGAAAAATGTTCCAATTAAAGGGTAGTCTGGGGTGGGGGATTTTCTTGAAAACCTTCGTGTCGCATCTCTGGAAGATACTGAACCTAAATACCAAGTTTGGTGTTTATCCGACTGTTCGTTTCTGAGTTATGCTGTTCACAGACACACAGACACAGACACACACACACACACACACACACACACACAGACACAGCCACGCACACGGACATGTTTCCAAAAATGCTTTTTTTGGATTCAGGGGTCTCAAAACACGTATTTCCGGTGAAATCTCGGTATTGAATTTTTGGGTGGAATACAATACTTCCCCTACCTACTATATGTAGTAGAGAAAGTAAAAATGCATAGCACATAAATTGTGTGTTTCAATGAGCTCTGCAGCTTTTGTGTAGAAAACTTTTGTCCAACTCATACGGCTTCCCAGTTATGCAAAATCCATCACAAAGAAGACGAATTTTGGGGACATTCACAAAATTCAAGATATACATTTTATTTGTCAAAAAAATATCTTAAATACATGATATTGTAATCAAAATCGTTAAGAGCCATTTTGAGAAAATAAAAATGTTCGAAGAAGTTCCACGTAAAGGGTTGTCTGAGATAGGAGGATTTTCTTGAAACTCTTCGTGCCGCATCTTTGAGAGATACTGAACCTAAATACCAAGTTTGGTATTTATCCGACTTCTCTTTTTTATTTTCTCTACTACGTATAGTAAGTAGGGGAAGTATTGTATTCCACTCAAAAATTCAATTTCACCGGAAATACATGTTTTGAGATCCCCTGAATCCAAAAAAAGCATTTTTGGAAACATGTCCGTGTGTGTCTGTGTGTCTATCTGTCTGTGAACGGCATAACTCAGAAACGAACAATCGGATAAACACCAAACTTGTTATTTAGGTTCAGTATCTTCCAGGGATGCGACACGAAGGTTTTCGAGAAAATCCCCCCACCCCAGGATACCCTTTGCATGGGAGATTTTTCGAAAATTTTAATTTTCTCAAAAATGGCTCTAACGACTTTGATTAAAGTATCATATGTTTAAGATATTTTATGACAAATAGAATGTATATCTTGAATTATCTGGGAATGTCTTCAAAAGTATTCTTCATTGGGAACGACTTTTGCATTAACTGGTAAACCATAAGAGATAGGCAAAATTTTATTGCATAACAAATGTAGATCACGTTAAAATACACAATTTATATCATATACATTTTTGTTGTTGAGTGAACCATTTTCGAGATATTGCTTGTTATTCCCTTCAATTTTTCGATACTTATTTTCTCAAATGGGAATTCGTTATTCATTTTTTGTCTTGGATATGCAAAGAGTATTAATCTGTGGGAAAGGGAATGGTGCTGCACCTAGCAACCAGCTATTAAGAGATATGTATGTGCTTAAAGGCTACTGTATTTCCAAATTGCCCTTGTAAATATATTATCCCCTTCCATCTACAAGAAAATTAGCAATAAGATAGACTGTGCAAATGTTTATCTCGATTAACATGAAGTAGAAGGAGAATAAGCGTTTGTAAAAAATAGTTTGTACAAGAGTAGAGAAAGTCATGTGAGTGTAACACATCAGATTTTTGCGATATGCTGTTTACAGACACACACACACACACTTCTTCCCCTACTTACTGTACGTAGTAGAGAAAGTAACAAATAGTACATGTCACATGTGTTAAAAGAGGTTTTATTTTGTTCATATAATTTCGAAACTTGGCCTTAGCCTACGGCCTACCTTTCGCAAATATTCGTATTCGCAAAACAAAACCCTATTTTTACGCCTTGTATCATAATCTACTGTTAATATATTATGTCCAATTTTACAATTTTAATAGTTTTAGAGCATCATGGACTTCACTTATATGCACCTATGCATTATTCCCGCTGTTGCTTGCTTGCTCTGAATAGATGCGACGGAACCCTGCGTGCGTTTGGAATTCCATGCGACAGCGGTATCCTTGAACTAGGGAGTGAGCAGCTACTGGTATGAGAGTTTTGTCATAATCTCATTAGGCATGCAGTTAGTGCGAACGTGTGAGATCTGCAGAGGCGGCGTGCATCATATGTATAGCAGTAATGAACAAGAGCAAACCCACTAAGCGAACAGCTTCCCTGTTGCGGTCCAGGTCCGCCCATGCCAAAACCCTCGTGGTTTCTCAACTAGAGTTGATGCTGTACTTGCTTCAAATACATAACGGTCCCCGGAGATACCTGCCGTGCAATTGGCTTCATTCCAAACCCCTCACATGTATCTGAACACACTACAAAGGAAGTTCTTGATCACTATATAAAGAGGATAGAAAGCATTTTTTCAACTGCAACAATTTTGGAAATTTCTTTTCCTTTCTTAACGGATTACCCTCCTCTTTGTACGACTGACACCACCAAGGACTTACATGCCAATGTTTTGGATCAGTAAGCTGTCGAGGAGCAAGAAAACTCTAGATCATAGCTAAGGCTGTGACATCGGAGTCGCTACTAGGAGGAAAGCGTATAGAATAGGAAGGTAAGGGTGTAGCGATAAGGACTGACATTGACTCCACGCGGTACAGTCTATTCAAGAAGAATTATGCATGTCTTGCGAACATTTACTTCATTACTGCAATATTATTTATAACATATACAGCTGACTTACATAACTGAAATGTTTTTATTAAATCATTAATGCAAATCGCTACGTCACAGTGCAAGTGAATTACAACCCGCAACTTTGTATCCCATAGTTTATATAACAGAATATCCGCAGAAATAAATGCCGCGCATAGTTCATTAAAGGTTTAATTTAATGGAGGTGACTTGTAGAAGCAGTTTATCCTCATGTTTTGCAATACAATGCTTTGTGTTTGTGTTGATATGTCTTCGTACATCACTCGCTCTACTATGCGCAGAAGCAATTGTGCTATTGCACGGTTTGCAATAAAGGCTTTAATTAATAATACAGAAAACATTTTTCCCATACTCCGATATATACTTCTGCAACGTTGTGAACATTTGTACTCTTTCCTTTGGCGTTTCGTCTACGTTAACACTGTGCGGCAATACACTTGACTCAATTGTACAAGTAACCCTGTCGTTGTAAACAGGACGCCTCTAACAAACGCAACGACTCCGATGTCGCAGCCCTAGTTATAGCATATACAGAATGGATATTCATGCCAATATCTGGTATGGCGGTGAAGAAGAAGGAAATAAATTGTGGTGAGGAAAGGGATGACAGGAAGATTCGCGGACCAGTTATCCAACACAGCATTTGCCTAGCGACCAAGGAAAACAACGAAAAAGCCTTCGATCAGATTGGCCGGTCCGGGGGTTTCAACCATGTGGGCACATACATCACCACCACATCCCACTCAGTTTGGACATTTCTATTAGACTGAAAGAAGTCAATGCCACGGCCGGGATTCAAGTCAGAGATCTTTGCCTCTCTGTATCGATGTCCTTACCGCTGAGCCGTCCCGGTTAGATGCCCACGATATTATTAACAATTATAAACACTCAAAAATACCTTAATAGTAACTATAAAGCCCGGAAGGGACTGTGGAAATCTCGCGTACAGACTTCTGACACAAGTGACACCTAATCATCTGAACACATTTGAAGTTCGTGAGTTTCGGAGCGTCCCATTCTGCTGTTTGACGGTGTCTAATGACTACTGAGTTCACGGATGAGTACCAGGCAGTAGGTGACAGCACAGTGCACCTAAGATGAAAAACGTACGTTTGTGGGGTTGTCCGGATACTTTTGATGACATAGTGTATTATCCCACTTTACACTGTCCCATTTATTTTAATCCAGAATCCTTCGACATTTAATTGAAATTCTAAACTAGTATGTCATATAGCTTATGATAATAGAGACTGATGAAAACTGATTAAAGAAATAACAAAAGCACTGTAAGTCTATGTATGAGCAGAGCCTGCTTTTATTCTCAGAGCTCCGTTCTCTGCCTTTGATGCACAAATGAGATGGAAGACGTCGAACTTCGTCACTCATCGTGATTCTTTCAAAGGACGTGGCGTTCATTGAAAAAGTAGCGCAGAGTGGTGGCTGGGATCATATCGGATTAGTGTGGGAATACGTGGTGTCCATCCAATGTAATACGCTCTGGAGAATATGGATCTGAGAGAGATGTATCTGTCACATCGGCTTTCTGACAGTTAATTCCCTGCTTTGTGCTCGGTGTCATCCACGCTAGGCTGAGCTTTGGGTCAAGGCTGTGGTTTCTCTATCTGGTGTACAACCACACCTTCCATCATTTTATATTTTAAATACATTGCTCAAATGTACGCTTAAAATCATGAAATTAGACCTATAAAGAAATCTGTTGTGTAACTCTCACACGTGTTTTATACTAATTCATGTATTTCTTTTATTGGTTATAAAAATCGTTACCTTCACATAACTTTTCTAGCCACTATCGTTTATTTTGATATAACTTCCATAACTACAATTACGAAAGATTACACAGGTCAACAGTGATTTTGCTGTTTTAGATATTCAGGCATTCTTATAGTAATTCACATGTCCTGATTCCAAAAATGAAGTCCATATTGTCATACCACATACACTTTCTTTCATATCCTACATTTTTATTTATTTGTGTATCTTTTATGTGATTATGAAGCATTACACTACTACAACATGCCATCTACTGGAATATAGCTACTAAAAGAAAATAGTTGACTGTTTTTTGGCAGGTGGCAGCACATTATAAGCTGCTTAAAACATTTTGTATTGAGAATTCATCTGTCACAGGGCTTAATAGTCGTTGTATAAAGCAAGAAATTAGCATCTAAATAATACCATTTTATTATTTTTAATATATGTAACTCAGTACAGCATAAAGGAAAGAAGGTGTTGTGTAAATAATCCAAATTCATTTTGTTACATTTGCGGTAGTTTTATTGTGAAGAAGCAGAAAAAACACATAACCTCATTTGTAAGAAAAGCGTACAAAGCCTACTTCGGAATTGAAATAGGAGACCAATCCGGGTCTTGGGCTCCTCATAATGTGTGCAGTGTTGGTGTTGAAGACTTAGGTAATTGGACAAAGGGGAAGAAACAATCACTACATTTTGGAATACCAATGGTATGGCGTGAACGTGAAGTACATAGTTGATTCGTTTTGTTATTTGCCCCACGTTTCGGGAGGCAATTTGAAGAAGGTTTGTTGCTGCTACGTATGCAAGTCAGTTTGAAGATGTATTTATTTTAATTGTTGGGAGCCGAACTTAAAGTTCGTTGCAACCGCACGTATAGTACCCGGTTTCCGGTGGCCTTTGCCCCCCAAAAATGTTTAAAAAATACTAATGTTGCAATTTGACTGTTTCTTTAAACATTATATATTTATGTTTGCCTCGGCTGCGTCAGTATTTTTGTTAGAGACATCTATGTCTTAGCAGGGCGTAGTGCGGCTGAAGAATGTAGGCTTACACAGATTATAATTTTTAATTCACTCCTTTTTATTAATTCTTGACACAATTTAAATAGCACTTCACTGATATAGAGAGCTGTAAGATTCTTTTATTAATGAATTACTTGCACTTTTTAACACGTAAAAACTATTTTCGTCTCACACATCTCGCGTCTGATTAGTAGCACTGTCAACAACCAACTGACTTAATTTATACCGCTAAAATTTGTAAATTTCTATATTTCAAGTCGCTGATTGGCTAATCCTAGTCCAATAGAATACTTTTATTTAATGTGAGCTTTTTCTGGTTGTTGATTGGCTATTTTATAAACTGTCACAAAAATTACATTGTTGTTGCTCCAAGAATTACTGGTAGCATTATTAAACTTTGTTACTCATTATTGCCTTAAGGTTACCTCATTGTTACCTCATTGTAAGCAAATTTTAACCTATTATTCTCACAGCTCCTACAATATTAAATTACGTAATGCATTCAGATAACATTATTACATGTATACAATAATATAAACATATACAATGACTGTAATGTACACTTTTTATGTATTGTTACATATACATATTGCTTTAAGGCGGGCTGTTATTAAATTTACATATTATATAATTTGACGAAAATCATTTAAGTGTTAAAAATACTGCTCAAACATCGTAATCACAGTACTGACTGTACTTTTGTACATGCAATGTGAAGGATTTTAATGTAAAGAACAAAACAGGAATTGTATACCCAAACTTGCCAACTTATTTCAGATACAGAGAGTATCAATGATTCACCATCATCCCTTGTGTCCGAGGAGTTCGTTCCTGAAACATCACATGCTCCACAAGCCAAGCTCAATGATATTGTAAGGGATTTAAATCTTCCCAAGGATGCAGCTGAGGTGTTAGGTTCCAGACTACAGGAAAGCAACTTACTTGCAGCTGATACATCAGTGACTTTCTACAGAAACAGATAAAAGGATTTCTTGCAACACTTCAGCAAAGAAGAAAATTTAATTTACTGTAATAACATTCCAGACTTAATAAAGAAACTGGGTTGTGTTACATATAATCCACATGAATGGAGGCTGTTTATTGATTCTAGTAAAGGAAGTCGTAAGGATGTGCTGCTTCACAATGTCTTTCTTTAGTTGCAGTAGCTCACTCAGTGCAGCTAAAGGAGAATTATAAAAGTTTGAAGTATGTTTTGGAGAGCAATAAATACGTTGAACGTCAGTGGTTGATGTGTGGAGATTTGAAAGTAATTTGTATGATATTAGGCCAACAACAGGGATTCACAACATTTCCATGTTATTTATGCAAGCGGAATAGTAGGGTAAACATTGAAAACAAAGACAGTGGTCCAAAAGAGAAGTTTAATGCCAGGTAGTAAGAACATAATAAGGGGTAAAGTAGTGGATCCTAAGAAATTTATTTTACCACCTCTTCGTATAAAACTTGGTGTAAAGAAACAGTTCGTAAAAGCACTTGATCAAAATGATGATTATTTCAAATATCTCAGTATCAAATTTCCGCTCTTTGTGAAGCAAAAATAGAAGAAGGAATCTTTGTGGGTCCGAAAATCAGAGCTCTATTTAAAGACAGGCAATTTGAAGCTACTATGTATGACTTCCGAAGAGAAAAATGCTTGGGATGCATTTAAAAAAGTTATAGACAACTTTCTAGGAAACAATAAACATCCTGACTATGTTAAAATTGTAAACAACATGCTACAGAAGTTCAGAGCTTTAGGATGCAACATGTGTTTCAAACTGGGGGCAGTCAGTAAGGAACAAGGGGAGCGGTTCCATCTGGGTATTCAAGAAATGGGGAGGAGATACCAAGGACGATGGAATTCTTAAGTGATTGCAGATTACTGCTGGATGCTGTGTAGGGATTCCATGGAAACACACAAGAGAAATCCAAGAGACAAACATTCGATCCAAATTAACAAGATTTTAATTACCTGCTGTTTATAAAATGAATTTAAATGTGATATTTGGCAATAAAACCCTCACAAATACATTTGTAGCTCTTATACAACTCATGAGGGGGTCTCAAAACATGTATTTCCGGTGAAATCTCGGTATCGAATTTTTGGGTGGAATACAATACTTCTACTTAGTCTACGTAGTAGAGAAAGTAGAAAGTTAAAGCTTCTTGCATTCTGTAATACATGTACATAGATGTCTTTGTTAGTTGGCGTGCAAATAAGGCAAACAACGCTAGGGGAAGCCAGAAATGTTTCACAAACCGGGGATATTTTCATTGCATTCTACCATGTGGCCTTGAGTTGGCCAATCAGGTTAACAGAAATTTCTGAGCGTTTAAACCTAAAGTTCGCGTCAGAATTAATTTGTAAGCCTTACATTCGCGACTCTCAGAACTGTAGGATAGACTGTTTAAGTTGAGACTGTACAATATCTCCAAAACTAAGCGTTGTAGAAAGAAATGTCTTTAATAAAAGTTTGCTTGATATTATGGGGCAAAGTAAATGTCATTAGTCGTGTTTTGTTTGGACGACGTTGTGATGGTCATTTTAGGGTCAATTTAATTTTTTTAAATAGGATGCTACCTTTTTGTGTTGTTTTTCCACTCACTCATAAAGAACTAAAGAACATTTGTATGGAACACTTTTCAATTTCAACGTGAATACCAAAGAAAATTCTGAATGACTGTGTACGAAGAGCGCAATGACTGGTTGGATCATCCATTGATCATTTGAGGGTTAAGTTCCGTTTCGTAATTTGGAATGAACATTTTTTATTTTGTTTCCTTATTCCTCATCACAAATTAAATAACTTTTATAAACCCTTTTCTTAATTTTTTAAAATGGGAACCTACTATTAGAGTCAATTGAAATTGACCCTAAAATGACCATCATTGTCCTCTAAGTAAAACACGATTAATGGTATTTACTTCCCCCATAATATTAAGCAACTTTCATTAAAGACATTTCTTTCTACAACGCTTAGTTTTGGAGATATTTTACAGTGTTAACTTAAATGGTTCATTCTGTATATTTTATGCTTATGTATGTCTGTTGTAAACATTCTCTTCAGAACTCACGAGCCTTGAACACGTGTGTGGTTTATGTGCAGGATACAGAGAAATAAATCTAAATATTTACAGACTTTCCTCTCCCCGAAACTAACTACTTCAGTGCTGTAATTTTTAGAGGTAGTTATTGTGCGAAAACAAACAAAAGAAAACCATAATGAACTTCCCTCCACCAAGCGACCAGGAGCGTTCCATCTCACTGCCCCTATCCTTCTCTTTCTTCCCTCCCATATGTTTATTTACAGAAGGATTGTTCTTATCTGAGACGGTTTTTAGCAACTGACTATGTTAGAGATAAAAAGCATGTGCAAGTAACAATTAAAACTTCAATGTTAATGCAATTAGAAGGTGACTTATGGAGACAATTCCTGTTTTCCTCTAATCACACCTAAACTTATGATAACCTTGCCCCGCAGACATGTATTCCTCCGCGCTGCGTTTCCTTTCTCCTTTTCCCAGGTTGCTAAAGCACACCTTCGAATGGTAACAAACAAGCCGTGTGCAGTGCAAGGATAGGCAATAAAACCGATATAAACATATTGGTGTAATAAATGCACGTGCTATGTTCATCCTTAGAGGCAGGTTTAAACCGATAAAGGTAAAGGTACGTATCATGGAGGGGCCTCCGGAACCGGGGTAGAGCACCGTACGCAGACCAGTCGGCCCATTGTGCTTCCAACGTGATCCTGGGGAAGAAGGGTGAGGGGAGAGACCCGACGGGTGCAAGAATGGACGAGGTTCATAACGTTTCCAGATAAAACACATCCGTACGGTCCTTGCATACAAAGGGAACCACCTCCAGGGGCCTCCGGAGTGGAGCCCCACACTAAGGCGAGACCTGAGTGGTACCGCAGCGACACCAGGGGAGAAACCTTTACAGAGCGCAAACCACCGCCCAGGCGCAACCCGCCGAACACCGTCGCCTGGTCCTACAACCCTGAAACAGATGATAAGGAAGATGATGGGTACAGGAAATGATAGGAAGGAGACTCATGATACAGGATGAACCACCCCAGCGTTGCGACACGGGGAAACCTAAAAGAAAACCCTTAATCCATAGTGGGCGGTCGCGGGGAATCGATCCCGAAACCTGCCGAATACGGGCCACAGACGTAACCGCCTGAGCTATCTGGCTCGATTATTTGTTAATAAGCATTTTAAATGTATTAACCCTATTACTAATATATTTAATCCGTTCAGCTATGAAAATGTAAATTTGACAGTTTTCGAATATATTAAGGTAAATGATGTTAGACAAGGAACTATTGTGTATCTCATTCCTCGACAGCAGCCAATAAGAGGTAACTAGCACACGTGACCGTTAAGAGATACGGGGCAAAGCTATATAGAACAAATCTTCCTCATCTGTTTTGCACAGTAGGGAGGACGAGCTGCTTGGGAATACCCGGGAAACTTTTATCTGAATTGCCATCCTTGCGTCCTATTAATTTTAGCAATACAGGACCAGTATTTTACCTCTACACTTGAACTGCATTGCACGCAGGTCGGTTGAGTGCGTTTTATGACGTCAACAGCGAAACGGCTGCTATCGATTGTCGGTTCGCAAAGGGCGCAGCAGTTTGCGGTTATGAAAACTAACTCTATCGTGGCAATAAAGTGTGTTTAGTTTACAAATAATTTGATGAAACATTAATGAAATGCATATCAGTTCAGATCTACTCTTACAGCACGGAGAAAGTATAGTCATATCTACTGCAATGCTCCTATTATTCAACATGAGAAAGGCTTGCATACAAAGTTCAGGTGAATGGAAGCCAACAACATCAGAAAGTTCTTTGAATATACTGTCCTCTGTTGAATTTACCTATTAGAAACAAATGCATGTGGCAGTGGTGAAAGTTCCCTCGTTGCTATCATATTACACTTTTAATCAAACATTACATTGGTGGAGTTTTTAAGTTATTATGTTACATTCTCATACGCTGAGCATGACAGTCAAGGACACTAGCAATGTCAAAGGACCAAAACAGAGGACATAAAATCTTTAAATTCACAACATTTTGGGGTGTTTACATATTAATATTATCTAACATCCCTGTATTTTACTTTCTATACCACGTAAATACTCGGTAGAGAAGGTATTGCATTCCATACAAAAATTTGATACGATTTCAGCGAAAATATATGTTTTGAGGATTCTGAATCTAAATAAAGCACTTCCCCCCTAACCACGCTTTACATCGTACATTTTTTGTAATTACTTTCTCTACTACGTATAGTAAGTAGGAGAAGTACTGCATTCTACCCAAAAATTCGATACCAAGATTTCAGTGGAAATATATGTTTTGAGAGCCCTGAATCCAAAAAAAGCATTTTTGGAAACATGCCCGTGTGTGTGTACGTGTGTGTGTCTGTCTGTGAACAGCATAACTCAGAAACGAACAGTCGGATAAACACCAAACTTGGTATTTAGGTTCAGTATCTTCCAGAGATGCGACACGAAGGTTTTCAAGAAAATCTCCCCACCCCAGATTACCCTTTACATGGAACATTTTTCGAAAATTTTGATTTTCTCAAAAATGGCTCTAATGATTTGGATTAAAATATCACGTTTAAGATATTTTCATGACAAATGAAATGTATATCTTGAATTTTCTGGGAATGTCTTCAAAGGTATTCTTCATTGTGAACGACTTTTGCATAACTGATAAACCATAAGAGATAGACAAAATTTACTACACAAAAAATGTAGAATCGCGTTAAAATACACAATTTGTCATACACATTTTTTTGTTGAGTGAACCATTTTCGAGATATTGCTTGTTATTCCCTTAAAGTTTCCAATACTTATACGTTTTCTCAAATGGAAATTCGATATTCATTGTTTTTGTCCTGGTAATGCAAAGAGAATGGAATACTCCACATAGCAACCAGCTCTTAAAATATTTGACTATCGCTTAAAGGCTACCAATTCACCTTGCATCTACAAGAAAATTAGCAATAGGATTAACATCTCGATATCTCGATTAACACGAAGCATATGGAGAATAAGCGTTTGTAAAAATAGTTTGTACAAGAGTATAGAAAGTCATGTGAGTGTAACACATCAGATCTTTTTATTTGAATTGAAAATTTGAAATTGGAAATTGAAAAATAAAAAGTGTCTTAAATTTTCTGGGAATAGGGTTTGAAGACCTTAGCATGAACTTTATATACATAATTTTCACAACTGTAAATATTAAGCGATAGACGAAAAAATGTAGATCTATTTAAAACACATAATTTATTTCAAATAAGTCTTTTGTAGCATAAGCCTTCTCTGAGATATCCTTTATTAATGATTCGAATTATTCAATACTTAGGCATTCTGGATTTTCAACGATTTCTCACGATGTCATGTAAAGAGTATGGAATTTTAGGGCCAGCGTTTAACACCCATACCTAAAACATTTGTCTGTCGGTATTCCATTTGCATCTATAACGAAATGTGTAATGTATATTTTCCGGAAAGGTTTATCTCCATTCAAATGAAGTAGATAGCAAAATAGTATTTGGTAAAAATAATTTGTATATCCACTTATAAGTTGTAGAGGTTAGAGAAAGCTATGTGAATGTAACACAGAATGAGACGCGTAAATTTTAAAGAAAATAACCTACCCCAAACTTCCCTGCATGGACAATTTCTATTATCTTTTTTACTGTCTCAAATATGAGTAATGATTTTGATTAAAATATCACATGTTTCATGTATGTAATTTGAACTTTCTGCGAACAGATATCTTCATTGTGAAATAATTTTACAAGATTCTATAACTGGTAAACCATAAGAGATAAGACAAAAATCTACTACATAAAAATGCAGTAATGTTTAAAACAAAATTTGTATGTTTTTGAAGCATTAACCATTTTAAATAATCTTTTTTATCGGTTTGGATTTTAAATACTTTACACTTTTTCTTCAAGTGTTAAGTAGGTATTCATTTTCTTCGCGGCCATACAAGGAATATGATATTTCAAAACCACCACATAGTGATTCGCTTTCAAAAGTTTTGACCATGTATCCTTATACCTACAACTAAATGTGTAATAAGGTATTTATACAACGTTTAACACGAAGTAGACAGAAAGAATAGAAGAAAATTTTGTAGAAAGGCGGGTAGGGAAACTCATGTAAATGTAACGTATTAAATTTTTTAATTTCCGCATACACTAATAGAAAAACTGTGTTAATAACTGAAGAAGTTATTTTGTTGTAACTTTTTTGCAACACGCTTTAGGTGTCAATTTGAAGTAGATCGTATTGAAGGAGTTGTATTATATTTCAACTGTTGGGGAGCTGAACTTGTAGTAGTTGCAACCGCACTTATAGTAAATATTTTCCGGTAGCCTTCGCCCCAAATGCATTTTTACTGTTGCTTTAAATATTATATATTTATGTTTACCACGACTGCGTCAGTATTATTGTTAGAGACATGTTTCTCTTAGCAGGGAGCGGTGCGACTGAAGAATGTAGGCTTACACAGATTATAATTTTACTTTACTACATTTATTAATCCTTGACACAATTTAAATAACACTTCACTGATTCTTGTATGAATTACTTGCACTTTTTAACACGTAAACTATTTTTTGTCCCACACGAATACGTATTAAATCTCTCGAGGATGTGTCTCGCGTCCGGTTAGGAACACTTTTTGCAGGCAACTGAACTGATTTCAACCGCCTAAACTTGTAAATTTCTGTATTTCAAGTCTCTGATTGGTTATTCCTAATTCAGTAGAATACCTTCATTTAATTAAAGCTTTTTCTGGTTGTTGATTGGCTATTTTATAATCTGTCTCAAAATTTACATTATTGTTGCTCCAATAATGACTAGTAATATTGTTAAACTTTCCAATTCATTATTGCCACATAGTTACCTCATTGTTAACTACTTTTAACCTATTATTCTCACAGCTCCTACATTATTAAATTACGTAAATCATACACATAACATTATTGAACATGTGTACAATAATATAAGCATATGCAATGACTGTAACATACATTTTACAAATTATTACATACACATATTGCTTCAAGGCGAGCTGTTATTGAATTTATATATTATATAATTTGACTGAAATCATTTAAGTGTTAAAAACACTGCTTCATAATAACGCTTTGAGAATATAACAGTATACTCTTAACGTAACATTATTTCAAGTAGCAGAAATGCACTTTTCTGCTAGGGACCATTCCAAATACAGAGACAATATACATAGGTGTGTTTTGTTGGTTCTTATTGGTAGCGTTTGGTATTCTGGAGTTATCTAAATTAAAATATTCTACCAGATATTGAATGATGTCATAATATATTACGATGCGAATGTATAGGTGCATTATTGGTGAATAATGAAGAATTTGAAAATACTCAATGAATTACTCCTACATTACTTTAGAACCGCACGTTCAACAGCAAAAATATTTAGTCTTCTTCAAGACACAATTTTTCTGGATAAAGTGGTTATATATTGTAACGACCCACAACCGGGAGTTGCACAAGATTTTATAAAGTGGTGTAATTGGAACAAACCGTGCATCGGGGACAACGCCTTGCTGAGGTTGTATAGCGAACTGTTGCCTAGCAAACCTATCACAGCATCTTTTCAGTAAGTGAATCAAGCCCTTCGTCAGGTAAGTCCTTGTGATGTGCATCTAAGCTCCTGCATCTCGGGGCCATTCACAGGGTCCCAAAATCTCAAAAATGGACTAGCCAATAGCCTTTTATAGAACCTAGCGTAGTTATTTGACATTCTCTAACTTCCCAATGATATCCCTTAACCCCGGTACCGACTGCCCTTTCCGTCTGAGATTACCACCCCCATTTTTAGCATCAATATTATATTTTTCTTTCTTTGCTCTTAAAGTTATAATTCGATGGATGAAACAGAGAAGTGAATGAATTAATGAATCAATGAAATGAATGCATTCATGAGCCCAGGGATTTAAGTGATAAATCTATCTGAGGGTCAGGGTAGACGTAAATCAAAACGTTAATTAGACTCCATCTTTATGGCTAAGCTTTTATTGTAAATTGTGAACACTTTCGATATTTTTTTAAAAAAAATTAACGGTACTTTATAAGAAACACTAAGATTGATTTTGGTTTTAAATGAAGTGAAGGGGCAGGAAATTCGGGGGACTGAAAGAAACCACATTCGCCCCTGAACGCCCTTGAAAAAACCCTGGGTGAGAGTGGGCGGTCGCTGAGAATCAAACCCACGACTTCCCGAACAGCGGCTCCACCTCGCTTGGTTGAGTAATTGCACTACTAGTTGTTTCTTAAATCAAAACCACTAATATGACCATGACGGTTAAAATGAAACAGCTATAAAATAACTATTTATGCATCAAGTACACAAAATAAGATTTTAGTGGACGAATTAAGTATTTCGGACGAGGCGTAAGCCAAGTCCGCTAAAGCTTTTGCGTACTGTTACACACAGAAGTGTTTAGTAAAAACTACTAAATTACATTAAATAAAATAAACAAATCTAATAAAAGTACAAAAGGCTTAAACAGTCTTTTGTTGACATGCTGCCACAGCCGCCTGAATACTACGCTATGAACCGTACCAACGCCTCGAAGCATTGATCGTAATAATAACTGATGCTGATGTAGATGTCAGTGCATATTCTGAGTGTTGGTTTCTAAACAACAAGCTTGTTATTGAAAGTATGGTTTAAAATCCCAAGGAAATTTTAATTCGAGACAAAAACATTGAATCAGAGCTGCTTTCAGCAAAATCTCGGCAGCAGTATGAGAAGGAATATATTACTTTTAAAGACTGGTGCAAGGTGAGCCATGTTTCTCTTGTGAACGAAGATTTGATACAGACTTATTTATATGAACACACTGCTAAAGTACTGTTTTAGAGATAGTGTGCTAATTGTGTTGGCTACTGAGCTGTCTGCGATGGATGTCTTATTTTCTAATTGAAAACATTAACTATGTCTATTTATTGGGATGGTTTCACCTTCATGCTATTTGGGATAGTAATCTAGCAACGGGTCACTACAATGGGTACCTAAGAAGGAAGTAATCTGCTGCGACTCACCTCATCAGTGAGAAGGTTACCACTGGCAGAGAGAGATTTTACTGCTAGGGGGTCCGAGCTCTCTTCCCGCTGTAGCACGCCCTCGTAGCCGTTACTCTTCCTTGCCCGGAATCGACGCCAGAGGAACCTGAAATAAACAAGATCAACGTTATTAAAATCCAGAGCTAAAATTAAATTCAGTATGTAACGTACCACATTGCGGTGAGCTGCAAGATTTTAAACCGGGTTATTCTTATCCTGAAAAGACAAATTACGGCTAACCGTGAACTTTTTGAGTACCTTACTTATTTCAGCATTCAATAATTATCGCTTTAATCATAGTTTTTTGTAACCTGTAATTTTATAAAGGAGTTTAAGCTGCTAAAAATGAGAGAAGAAAAAAGCTTTATAAAATATATGCAAGGATAAATAAGCAGCGTCTCCAAAATATTCCGGACTATCCATTATTAGAAGAGTAAAATGGTTTTAGAAAAGTCAGATCCTGTACTAACACACTTTACCCTTAAAATATTTAAAAACACAGTGAAAATCATAAAGAAACACATATGGAATATTGTATTGACGTTGAAATGCTTTCAGTTGAATAAATCGAAATGGAGTATGACAAAATACTGGAAGAATTATTATACCCGCAAAAACCCATAAAAAACCATAAAAACCCGAATATTTTTTAGAGTGAGGCAGTATTTTTAACACTTGAATTATATAATATGTAAATTTAATAACAGCCCGCCTTGAAGCAATATGTATGTAATAATTTATAAAAATGTATGTAACAGTCATTGCATATGCTTATATTATTCTAAACATGTTTAATAATGTTATGTAAATGCATTACGTAATTTAATAACGTAAGAGCTGTGAGAATAATAAGTTTAACGTTGTTAACAATGAGGTAACCTTGAGGCAATAATGAGTTTGAGAGTTTAAATCCTACTAGTCATGATTAGGGCAGCAATAATGCAAATTTTGTGATAGTTTAAAAATAGCCAATCAACAGCCAGAAAAAGCTTTAGTAAAATGCAGGTATTCTATTGGACTAGGATTAGCCAATCAGAGACTTGAAATACAGAAGTTTACGGGTTTGGACGGTTGAAATATGTTCAGTTGCTGGCAGACCTTGATAGTAACTGGATGTGTTGCTTGTGCGTTCTCTAAAAAATTTTACGTATTCGTGTGAAACGTAAAATTAAGTATACGCATTAACAAAGTGCAAGTATTAAATAAAAGAAACTCACAGCTCTGGATATCAGTGTAGTGCTATTTAATTTGTGTCAATGATTAATAAAAAGAAGTGAATTTAAACTTAAAATCTGTGTAAGCTTACATTCTTGTCGCACCACGCCCTGATTAGATTCCAGTCTCTAAAGTAATACTGAAGCACCCGAGGCAAACATAAACATAAATAATATCGATAGAAGCAGTATAATAAACAAGTTAAATATTTTTTTTAAACTTGGGCATAACAACAAAAATACATCTTCAAATCGGCTTCTCATACGTAACAGCATATTACGTAACAAACAATCTTCTTCAAAAATTGACGTCCATACATGGTGCAAGCAAATAAATAAACTTCAACGTAAAGACAATATCTATTTCAAGTTGTAAATATAAACCAAGGTGTATGAAAAGTATGTTAATCAGTATTTTTAATATTTATGCTGATGTTCTAATGATAAAATGAAAAATCACTGAGTACTGGTTTTAAAATATTACGAGACAGAAACGTGAATATTCTTCTATTTATTTACGATGTGGTTACTCAGTGCACTGAATTTTCCCGCATCAAATCTACAGAGAATATAATATGAAAATATCTACTGAGAAAACCAAAGTAATAGCATTCTAAGCAAGGAACCAATAAGGACAACAATAACATCAAACAATTCAATTTTAGAACAAGTGAATCTTTTTAACTATTTAGGAAATTATCTTAGCTATGGTAAACAATGACCATGGCTATTAAAGTACATAAGTTTAAAAGTATTTGGGGCACTATTAAACTGTTTCAGGAAACAAAGTGATTAGGAATAAACTAAAAATTATAACAAGTAATTACTGTACCTCTATTATCCTATGGATATAAATTACGGACAAAAAATAAAATAAAGAATTTACAGTCTTCAGAAACAAAATCCCGAGTAAGTTAAAAATCGTTCAACACTCGATCACATAAAAAATGAAGGCGCACGCCAAGGATGTTAATGTTAATTTATGATGAATTGAGAGGTTATAAGCACCACCTGGAAAGAATGGGGTACTTAAGACTGGTAAAGCAGATGATACGCAGACCAATAGGAAAACAATCTGATGTGATACATTCATATGACCTCCTGTACCCTCTATCTAGTGGGTACTATTCTTACTAAAGCGTATTTTTATACATACTACATTTTAGTCGAAATAGACCTTTGCAGAAATAGCTATATTACACATTTCGTTATAGATATAAAGAGAAGAGCGACAGTAAAATGTTTCAGAACTGGAAGTTATACGCTGGCCTTAAAATTCCGTACTGTTTCTATGCAATCGCGAGAAACAACTGCATGTTGAAGGACTTTAAAATAATGGCCAATTAACGAACAATTTGAACCATTAATAACGAATGTCTCAGAAATGGCTTAAAAAAACTTATTTGAAGTAAATTGTTTGCTTCAAGGAGACTACTGTTCTTGTGTAGTACGTTTTCGTCGATCGCTTAACGTTTACCATTTTAATCAAAATCACTAGAGCTATTTTTAGTAAATAAATTTTTTTTAAAAAAAATGTTCCATGTAAAGGATAAGTTGGGGTTGGGGGATTTTATTGAAAGTCTTCGTGTTGCATCCTTGGAAGATAGTGAACTTAAATGCCAAGTTTGGTGCTTATCCGACTATTTGCTTTTGAGTTATACTGTTTACAGACAAACAGACATACACAAATGGACCTTTTCCTAAAAATGTTCTTCTTTGATTCAGGGGCCACAAAACATATATTTCCGGTGAAATTTCTGTATCGAATTTTTGGGTCGAATACAATACTTCCCCTACTTGCTATACGTAGTAGAGAAAGTAAAAAAAAATTGTGGACCTCTTTAAAGCACACAAGTTCATCTCGATGAAAGAGAATAATATTATCTCTATCTTCAAGGTACTTATTTAATTATGAAGTGGAATATTATTAATTAACTAATATTACCAGCTGGCATTATTTTCTCATCTGATACAGTATTTTTTCCTTCTCTGCAATATACCTTGTATTCTACCTTAAAAACATGTTTTGAGGCCTCTGAATCTAATACAGCATTTTTAGAAAAAGCTCCGCGTGTGTGTGAGTCTATCTGTCTGTGTGTGAATAACATAACTCAAAAACGAAATGTCGGATAAATAACAAACTTGGTATTTGGGTTTAGTAACTTCAAAAGATGTGACAAGAGGACTTTAAAGAAAATCTCCAAACCCCAAACTACCCTTTACATAGACATTTTTCGACATTTTTTATTTTCTAAAAATGACTAACGATTTTGATTAAAATATCAAATATTAAATATATTTATATAACAAATAAAATGTATAGCTTTTCTGGAAATAGACTATGAAGTCCTGTTCATTCAGAAGGGATTTTGTATAATCTTACATAACTGGTAAACGTTAAGGGGTAGACGAAAACGTACTACACAAAACATGTAGATCTCTTTAAAACACACAATTCTTTTCAAATAAGTTTTTTGTGGTATAAATCATTTCTGAGATATCCGTTATTAACGGTTCGAATTGTTCATTACTTGGTCATTCTTTTAAAGTTCTGGCACCATTAAGTTGCTTCTCGCGATTGCATTGAAACAGTATGGAATTTTAAAGCGGCATATAGCTTCCAGTTCTTAAATATTTGACTATCGTTGTTTCCTTTGTATCTATAACGAAATGTGTAATGTAGCTATTTCTACAAAGGTTTATTTGGATTAAAATGTAGTAGAAGGAAACAAGATTTAGTAAGAGTAGTTCGTATAATTTACTAATAAAGATAGAGGGTAGAGAAGGCCACGTATTATATCAGATTATTTTAATTCAAACACCGTCATTAACATCCTTCTTTTTCCTTTCTCTGTTTTTTGTGTCTTCTTTTCCTTTGCATCGTGTCTATTAAAATTGTGTTTAGAAATGAGTAACAAAATTTCTTTTTGTGGAGTAACATAAGAGTTAAAACGTAGGTGATTAAAATTTTAATCCTCTGTAAAGCCAAAAGGAAACGAAAATAGTCACTGGGAAGGTATAGAGAAGATTTTTACATTACTTTTGTTCAAGATACATTAAACTGAGCTTAGCTAATGAAAATTTCAAAGTAAATACTTGTCAAAGCTTTATTATTCCACAAAAGTGTGCTAAACAAGCACAGATCTGTGTATGTTTAACGTTCCTTAACCAGACACATCATATGGAGCTTTTAGAAGCTAATATGAATCATTATTTTATATGAAATAATAATCAGAAGCAACAAAGCTTTGAAAAGAATTGAATTAAATTCAATATTAATAAAATCTGAATATTCATAACTTCTCTATCATTGATGTCCAATTGTTTTTAAGGTTCAGAAATCTACTTAATTTACAATTTTGAATTAAATTATTAAATAAAATAAAATAAAATTAAATTAAAATTTCAAGGATCAATTTGTTTTCATCTCAACATTTTTTAATTATGTTATTGAAAACGAGTTTGCAAAACAAGAGTTAGTTTTATCGTATTACAGTAAGAGTAATTGGTCAATACAGACATAGGATGAGATAGGGTAGGATAGTATAGGACTAACAGCGGAGTTGCACCTACCCAGATCTTTTGTACCGAGATTCCTGACAGGACGACCCCGGGGAGGGAGGGAGGGATAAGGTGGGAGGAGGCAGAGGACGACTGGACCAGGAGGCATGACAGGAACAGGGCAGGGTCCCTACATTTACAGATTTGAACTCCTCGGGTGCTGACTGGTGGAGTCGGCCCCCCCTCCCGGCTGTAGGCTTATACATCCTTTGGGAGGCCGGGACCCGAAGACCGCTCGCAGTCCTGGCCCAAGGTTAACTCAGAGCGTCGTTTTCTCCTGGCATTGCACAAGCCGAGACCTCCGCCGACACTTGCAACCCAGAAACAGACCAAGCAGATGAAAGGTGAAGTGAAATGAGGATAGAGATGAAATGGAGGAACAGGAAATTCGGGGAAATGTAATGAGCCTTCCCAGCATTCGACTGACAAATAGGGGAAACACCCGCAAAAACACATAGGTCAGGAAGGTCGGCCACGCAAATCAAACCCAGGACCACCCGAATGTGGGTCACAGACGTTACCGCCTGAGCAATCCCGCTCGTAAATGCAGACATGAAATAAGCAAAAAAATTGTAGCCCAAATGTAAGAGATCTACAGAGTTCTACGTTTCTACAATTATTTGTCACTAATATGCTTAAGTAAATTATAAGCAGTTCCAAGATAGATAATTGTTTCACTAAACCGCAATTCCTGGGGACTTGTGTGAAACTAATATAAAAGTGGCTCCTCCTTTCGGTTTGCTTCAGAATACTTTATTACTTTCCCTGCTACGTATAGTAAATTCGATACCGAGATTTCATCGGAAATATATATGTTTGGAGATCCCCTGAATCCAAAAAAGATTTTTGGAAACATGTCCGTGTGTGTGTGAACAGCATAACTCAGAAACGAACAGTCGGATAAACACCAAACTTGGTATTTAGGTTCAGTATCTTCCAGAGATGCGACACGAAGGTTTTCAAGAAAATCCCCCCACCCCAGATTACCCTTTACATGAAACATTTTTCGAAAATTTTAATTTTCTCAAAAATGGCTCTAACAACTTTGATTAAATATCATATGAAGATATTTTCATAACAAATGAAATGTATATCTCGAATTTTCTGAAAATGTCTCCCAAAAGTATTCTTCATTGTGAACGACTTTTGCATAACTGGAAAACCATAAGAGGTAGACAAATGTTTACTACACAGAAACGTGGATCGCGTTAAAATACACAATTTATGTCATATACATTTTTTTTGTTGGGTGAACCATTTTCGAGATATTGCTTGTTATTCCTTTAAACTTTCCCATACATATACTTTTTCTCAAATGGGAATTCCTTGTCCATTTTTTTGTCCTGGTAACGCAAAGGGAATGGAATACTGCACATAGCAACCAGTTCTTAAAATATTGGACTCTAGCTTAAAGCCTACCAATTCCCTTGCATCTACAAGAAAATTAGCAATAAGATTAACATCTCGATATCTCGATTTACATGAAGCTTGTGAAGAATAAGCGTTTGTAAAAATAGTTTGTACAAGAGTTGAGAAAGGCATGTGAGTGTAATACATCAGATTACATTATTTTTATAGTGATTTTGACGGCCTAAATGTGGTTTTGTATTCGACATTTAAAAGCTTAGATATTCTATAGACGCAAAGGTATGTTCTGACTTCGAACTTAGATAAATAAACTAGATGATACTGCGATTAATCCCCACAACCTTGATAAATACGGCACCATGAAATTAAGCGGCCACGCTTTTATCGGCTCTTGGTCTCGGGCGCGAGCCACTCGCTTGCCGAGATTCCAGTTACCGCTATTGCGTCACATTTGGCCTGACCTTCTGACACATGCCACGTATGACAAACGAAGGCAGTAGATAACGTTGTATGATGGTTTTCAAGTGTGTTAGTACAGTCATGGTTCAATTTACTCCAGAACAAACAGTCTTTATTTGTTGGAACTTCATAAAACACGATTCATTTCGGGAAGCTTTTCTGATGTTGATACGTCTAACAGAAGTACAGTTCATAAAATAGTCAAGTAATTCAAAAGTACGGACCAGTGTTAGGCTAGAAAAAAAACTCGAAAACGTCACGTTATAACACAGAAAAAGATTGATGATATCCGTTGCGGTTAGAATGTTCGCCACGAAAGTCTGTCGAAGTTAGCGCAGCAAGCAGGAGTCAGCTATGGGTCAGCACAAAAAGCGACAAAACTACTCAAATTACGCCCTTACAAAACAACAGAAGTGCAAGTCTTGAAGGAGAGGGACCGCAGAGAAGTTTTTCACCTGTTAACTCTCAAAATAGTCGCTACTGGGCTACTCAAAATCCTCTACATCATCCTAAGATTTCCAGCTGTTTCGCAAACATTCGGTTGCTTCGCTTCCGAAACTCTCGCCTACGGGTAGACTACGAACTTTAAATTATATTTTAATATTTTAAATGCATACAATTTACAGCTTAAGACAAACCCTTTCAAAATAAGCCTAAAACTTGCTATAAGTTTCAATAGAACGGTGTAAAAGGTAAAAGAACGGACGAATGGAGAGGCCCTCGGGGCAGAGCACCGCAAGTAGGTCGTAACAGCTCTATTTGCTTCTATCGTTACCCCTGGGGGAGGGATGAAGGTTAAGGCCCGAAGAGCGACAGATCCGGATAAGGATATGCGCAAGCATGAACGGGATCCTTAACGTTTCCTGATGAATGCATCCAAGCCGCCCTGGCCCACACACAAGCTGCCTCCTGGTGGGACCCACTCCGAGACGGGTCCTAACTGAACAGTCTCACAACGACACCGGTGAAGGGAACTCTAAAAAGCGCACATCCACTGTCCAAACGCAACACGCCGAACACCGTCGACTAGTCCTGCAACCCTGTAACAAATGACAACGAAGGAGATGATGGGTACAGGAAATGAGGAGCAGGAAAGGTATGGTAGAATTGGAATCACATCAGTATTCGCCTATCGACCCGGGGAAATCACGAAAATCCCATGACTCAGAGTGGACGGTCGGCTGGAATCGAAGCCGGGACCTCCGGAATGCGAGTCACACACGTTACCGCAACACCTCCTTGCTCGATTAGAACTAGGGTCTCAAGAATCTCCACTTGAAATAAAATGGGCCGAATTAAGCATTTTAAGATTACTCCCAAGCTTGGTATTCGACATATATCAAGTGTCCTTGTAGAAAAGCTATGGATATGCTATGGATATGAGTCCTGCGCTGTTTGAAAGAGCTGGAATAATGCCAGCGAGCACCATGATCTTTGAGCAATATGATAAACACTTACGCTAAACGGAGAGCAAGGTTTGCTTGGTTGATATAATATTCGAGTTGACTCTGTAAACATAAAGCCAGACATGACCTCAAACAACTCAACTCTCTATGAACACACCTCAAATTCTATGGGGCAGAGCACTTCGCCGAGAAGAGTACTGGGACGAGAAATCTGAAAGAGGTTACTGATAGGCGAACAGCTAGCTGGGTAAGGAGCATGCGCATTGTACTTAGTACATTATATGTGAATGTGCTCAAGCTTGCCCTTCCTTTCCCTTCACACCGCTTATCTACGATTTTCCGCGATCGCAACATATACGAATCTGAGCTAGCCGACTCTGCTATAAGAATAAATATTTATTTACATATGGTATACATACATGCATCCCTATCAATCGCACGGATACGCAGACCGTACGTGCTGGTATATAAACAAAATAACAAGCAAGATTATGAAGTAGATATTTTGTTACGTTATTATTTGCCCCACATATGGAAAGACAGGTTGAAGAAGATGGTATCTTTGCGTTGTTTACACCACGCTTTGGGCGTCAATTTGAAGAAGCTGTATTGAAGGAGTTGTATTATATTTCAACTGTTGGGGAGCCGGACACTTGAAGTAGTTCCAACCGCACGTATGGTAGACGGTAGCCTTTGCCCAAAGTTTTTTTTTTAATATTAACTTTGTAATTTGACTGTTTCTTTAAGTATTAAACATTTATGTGTGCCTCGGCTGCGTCAATATTATTATTAGAGACACGTTTCTCTTGGCAGGGTTGTGGTGTGACTAAGAATGTAGGCTTACACAGATTATAATTTTACTTCACTCCTTTTATTAATGTTTGACAGGATAAAGGGAGCTTTGAGATTCTTTTTTTAATTACTTGCACTTTTTAATACGTAAACTATTTTCGACTCACACGAATACGTATAAATTTCTCGAGGACGCACCACGCCTGATTAGGAACATGGTCTACTAGTAACTGACTTCTGAATTTGTAAACGTTTCTCCTTTTCAATTTATGATTGGCTAATCCTACTCCAATAGAATACCTTCATTTAACTAAAGCTTTTTCTGGTTGTTGATTGGCTATTTTATGAACTGTCACAAAAATTACATTATTGTTGCTGCAATAATAACCAGTAGCATTATTAAACATTTTTTCTCATTATTGCCTCAAGGTTACCTCATTGTTACCTCATTGTTAGAAACTTTTAACTTATTATTCTCACAGATCCTACATTATTAAATTACGTAATGCATTCACATAACATTATTGAACATGTTTACAATAATATAAGCATATGCAATGACTGTTACATACATTTTACGCATTATTACATACACATATTGCTTCAAGGCGGGCTGTTATTCAAATTACATATTATATAATTAGACCGAAATTATTTAAGTGTTAAAAATACTGCCTCAATTAATAACAATAAAAACGACACCAAATAGAAAGATGGGAGAGAAAATTACCACTACAAGAAAACACCACACGAATAAAAAAGCAAAATTCAAATATAGCGCCTTAAATATAAACAACTTCCAAAACAGTGGTAGACTGTGTTCCGATGCATTATTATACACCGTTATAGTGCACAAAGAACAGTTAAAAGAATAAATATGCACAGCAAACTAACAATGACTGACAAAAATGGCACAAAGAAAAAGAAAATAAAGCACCAACACCAACGTTTAGCTCTTCCTACATCCCCATTTCCCTACTATCAGCTTCTCATATCTCGGCAGTCTTACCTATCCCCTCCATGTCTTCCCTGCCTGCCGGTAGCGTCCAATATGCCCTTAACTCCACTCGAGGTTGTAAAGGATCGCAGTAAATATTTTTACCTCCATTTCTTCCCTACTGCTTGCCAAGATATGCATCCATGCTCTTCCTCCTCGCAAATGGGGCAGATTGTCCAACCACTTTCATCAGTAACTTTTATCATCCACGCGAGCCCGTGTCTAATACGTTTGGTATCCGTTTTGATGTACTGCTCCACACCCCACTCAGGCTTTAGCCCAGGCTGTCTAACGAAGCCTTCTCCGTGCATTGCGCAATTGTTTGTTGCCTGTCAATATCATAGAGGTGGTAGTTAATTTTTCTCCGTGCACTCCGCCTATTTCCCTGACCTCCATCCAAATATTGCCCATCCCTTATCAGAGAGAAGAAGCATCCGTAAGGCCCCTGCATTCATAATACGCCACCAAGAAAACCAAAATATACTGATCCAGCATTTATGGCCCAAAATTACTGGGAGGTTGGCGGCGGGCAATCCAAGATAAAAAGATAAATATCGCTCTCGCCCAGGAAGTTCCTTATCCGCGCCTCCCGAAAACGCGTGTCCAAAACACTCTAGAATGACCTGTGGAAACTTCCACCGGCTATATAAGACAGTGTGTTTGCCAGTTGATCGGCGAGTTAGTGAACCAGCGTTTCTGCTGCGATAAAAAGTTCTATCAACTGCGGTACTTCAAGCGAATTTGTGACGACTGCTATGAAAGTGTAGCGAGTGTTGCTTCCGCGAGCTATTTGAGAAGTCTTATGTTCGACTCCGCAGCGAGTGAACCGTCTGGATGAAGTGGCTAGTTTGTTAGTATTTCATTATGCCGCTACGTCAAGAAGTGAGTGAAGTGATAGTGAATAGTTGAACTAATACTAAATAAATAATCCTGTGGCGCTACAGCCCGCGAAGGACCTGGGCCTGCCAACCCGACTGCCGGCCTCATGCCCATGTGCACACGATAGAGATGGGCGATCATCCAATCGATACGGGGAGGCGATGTGGACAGCATCACGCATCCCTCAGCTGGAAAGCTGCCTATCTCAGCTCCTCACTTTCCTCACGATGCTGAGTGAGCACCGTTCTATATCCGGGACCTAAAATTCGCACCACCAGGGTGGGATCGAACCCGGGCGCATTCCGTGGCCTGGAACCACAGGAGCACGCTCCGGCTTTTGCGCCACGGCGCAGGACGAATAGTGGAACTTGTTCAGATTAACGAAGATGACAGTGAGAATTTAATAAAGTGACAGTAAAAACTAGACGAAGTCACAAAGTGATACACGATGTATAATTGAACATACCATCTTTAATTGCATGTTTCATATAAATAATCCTCAACATTCTCAAACAAGCTAATTTAAAATGCATGAATTGCGCCCGTTTATACATATTTTGCTTAGAATTTTTACTTTCTCTACTGCGTATACTAAGTAGGGGAAATATTGCATTCCACCCAAAGACTAGATGCAGAGATTTTACCGGAAATACATGTTTTGAGGCGCCCTGAATACAAAAAGGTATTTTTGGAAACATGTCCGTGTGTGTGTGTGTGTCTGTCTGTGTCTGTCCTGTGAACAACATAACTCAAAAACGAAAAGTGGGATACATACTAAACTTGGTATTTGAGTTCAGTATCTTCCAAGGTTGCGACACGAAGATATTCAAGAAATTCCTCTAAACACTAACTATCCTTTAAATTGAATATTTTTCGAACATTTTTAATTTACTAAAACATGCCTCTAACGATTTTGATTAAAATACCATACATAAAGCATATTTATATGACAAATGAAATGTGTATCTAAAATTTTCTGAGAATAACCAAGGAAGTCCTCTTCATTTGGAAGGAAATTTGTATAATCTTGTACAGTTTGTAAACGTTACAAAAAATGTAAATCTCCTTAAAATACAATTTACTTTAAATAAGTTTTTTTGTGGCATAAGGCATAAGCCGTTTCTGAGATATGCGTTATTAATGGTTCGAATTGTTCAATACTGTCATTCTTTTAAAGTCTCATCGATTTTCAGTTGTTTCTCGTGATTGCATGGAAATAATATGAAATTTTAAGGTCAGTGTATCGCGACCAGTTATAAACATTTGACTGTCGTTGTTCTCTTTGTATGTATAACGAAATGTGGAAAGTAGTTAGTTTTGCAAAGATTTATTTGGATTAAATATATTAGATAGAAAAATAAGCTTTAGCAAGAATAATTTGTATATCCACTAATAAAGATAGAGTAGAGAATGCCACGTGAATGTATCGCATATTTTTCACAAGATGATACCGTAATTATTGACGGAAAAATATAAATAACTATATAAAGAAATGATAAAATAGAGAAATAATGATTGTAACAATAATTTCTCTATATTAAATCTGTGTGTAATGTAACAAGCCTGAGTTGAAGTATTTGTCCGGAGAAAAAAGTCATTAGTGAGTCATGTTAAAGAGATACATTAGTATAAAAGTTCCTGGAATGCAGTGGAGTTTAAGTTCAGTACTTTTGAAAAGTCACGTAGACAACAATTGTGTAAATTAAAAACGTAAAAGGTACGGCTTAGCAACAAGGTAAGGGACGCATACGTAGGGTTTTAAGACTGGAACGCGCGAGAACTAACATTGGTAGGGATAGCGACGATAAGTAGGTGGAGCTTAAGTTAGGAAAAGGGCGTGCATCCTAAATCAGACACACATTCGTGCACATTTGTGACTCAGAACACTGACTCTTTACTCGTGACACTCGTGTGCAGTTTTTAAGTTGTGTAGCGCACATGAATCCGTCGGCGTTAGGAGGATTTAGCGGCTATTGAGAGGGATCTTTCCGAGAAAAGTTTCTGCAACTTGCGGCAAATGACGCTTTGCTTATTTATTGTTATAGAAGTAATTAGCTCGCAAATTCAACAGTCTGCGACTGTACTCAAACTTAACGTTTTAGTCAACATTAAAATTTATCAGCTAAGTACGAGGGCTGATCAATAAAGACTGAGACAGTATTTATTACTCTATTTCAATGTTGACATGATCTTTTTCAAAGTAGTCGCCTCCTACTTGAATGCACTTTTATAGCGTCTCTGCCAGTCCTCGAACACATGGTACAGGCTATTCTTTGTCAGGTCTTTGAGAATCGCCTCACTTTTCCTCAGCACGCTTCAGTGCTCTCAAATCGAATGCCCCGGAGCTTTGCCTTTAGTGATGGGAATAAAAAATAAATCACAGGGGGCAACATTGGGGTTATAAGGCGGATGCAGTACGCAGGTGATGTTGAATTCCTGGACTTGATTTGCGACGTGAGACCATGCGTTGTTGTGATGAAGTCGCCACCCATTCTGATGAAGTTCTGGATGTTTCCTTGCAATGTGCTTCCTCAGTGTAGCCAATACTGGCGTGTAGTACGCTGCTGTAACAGTAGTGTGAGGAAGAACAACAATCACAGCAGCTGTGTTGATGTTGACTTCAGTCATAGCAGAAGCCGAAGCACCAGGCCCACCTTGCTTAGCACAGAGGACTCGCCTTCTTTGAAGTCCTTGAACCACCTAAACACTGTTGCACGAGATAGTGCATCTTCACTGTATGCTTGCTTCAGCTTTTCCAAAGTTTCAGAGGCTGTATGATTTAAACGAAAACAAATTTTTTTTGCTCCTCTCGTGTCGAGTGGTATGCGAATTTCAAGTAGGATCAACAATATACGGCATTACTACCAACCTACCGATACAAGAGTGCTGCCGTCTATGAACATTATACGTGAAACCCCGGTATTTTCAAATATTCATGGTAGAGACAGGAAACTCTCAAGAAAGCTACAGGAAAAATCAATCTCAGTCTTTATTGATCAGCCCTCGTAAATGGTGTTAGCCTTTCAAAACACACTTACACATACCCTGCGATAAAGAACTTGTAGCTATACCACTAGAGCAGCTGCCACACGACACAACGCAGAACCAGCTACTAGATGACCTCATAAAGCACATCAACAGAGCAGGTAATATTAAGCGTTATAAACATTTTTAGCAAAGAGCGGCATCAAAGTTGTAGCAAGAGAACTGATTCAAAGTGTAGCAACTCTACGTGTGTCCGTAATAAACGTAATTGACGATAATTATATTTTACTTAGTAATTTTAATCATAACACTGTAAATTTTATACACCTCCGACATAGTAGACTGAAATAAGTGAGGTAAATGAATGAATGAACAGACCAATTTGTCCCTGAAGGGTTAAGGCCTCCTCTTGCGAGGGGTAGCTTGATATGACTCATGCAGGGAGCTAATTCCCATAAGTGGTGTTTTACGTTGCGTTCGGCACTTCGCACGATTGTTCACTCACTTCTTTGGGATCAGCAGTTCATGATCTTGTTTGGGGTTCCTCACTTCGCACACTTCTTCCCTTAATTCCGATCCGACACTAGGTGGTTGTGTTTAGCGCTTCCTGCCTTCTTCAGATATCTCTCCAGCTGCTGCGGTTGTGTGCATCCTTATCCAGTGTGCTCCTACTCCTTCTACATTGTAAAAATGTATGCCCATCTATTGTTCTGGAGTCTCGTGACGTGGCCTCCCCTTCCATTTCAAACTGGTGGCTCGCTGGGACACATCTTCCAGTTTTGTTATGACCCTTAACCTGGTTTTATGCATTCTGTCTTTGAGGGATAGCCCTAACACTTTCCTCTCCATTTTCTCTGGCGAACTTGAATACGTTTCTTTTGTGTTTCCGTCAAGTTTCAAGTTTGGCACCCATATAGTAGTGATGGGAATATGCAGGAGTCTAGTGTTTTGATTTTTATTTTGCGTTTGAGTTTCTTGTCCAGTAGAATTAATTTTAGTTCCATGCTATTGCTGTCGCAATAGTTTAATTTAACAATGAGGTTACAGTCAGTTAGGCTCGATACCTACACTCGGCAGGCGCTTTTTGGTTACACCGGGTCCACATCGGAACCAAGTGTAACCAGTTATTTACTCCACGTGGGGAAGATAATCAGATGACTTCGATTGGCTTAAGTTAGATATGAATGTATTCCTACTGGATGGAGTCGTGGTAGCAGCGAACTCTGCTCCAAAGAAGGTTATAGCATTGACTGGAGTAGAGTTCGTTGTTACCCCGATTCCATCTAGTAAACCACGTGGTAGGAGTTGGTTCCACTTTATTGCTGTGATGTCAGTCTAATTATAAAATGGACCATAATTGTGTCATTTAAAACAGAAATAAAAATCGATGAGTACACTGAAACAGTACATGGGTACTTTTATTATTTCATAGAAAATAAGAAAGAAAGAAAAAAAGAAAGAAAGAAAGAGCTGTTTGGCAACACGCGTTTTCCTTTGCAGATGGGTGTGGAAACTTAATCATGAGAGATAAGCTAATGGCTGTGCTACAGAAGGACCGGAACCGAGTTTCCAAGCCGTCGGCGAATTATTACTGCATTGCGGTAGTTATCTTAAACTTTGCTAGTGATATTCTCAAGTCAGTTCCTTCGTGTATTTGCAAGAAAGTTTTAATGTTTTGAAATCTTTTTTTGCTTTTTAGTATGTGTGTAACGCCTATTATTACTGCGGCACCACAGGCGGTAGACACTGATGATAATAGGTGTATGAAATGAGATAATTGGGAAAGGACATTTAGAAAGAAAACGTTTCAGCCCTAAGTTTAGGGTACCTCCCCAACATTTGCTGTTTATGAAGACAGGAAAACATGAAAAGTCAGGAAGGACAATCTCGGCGGGATTTGAACCACATTCCTGCAGTTCTAGACTCCCTGTCTCAACACCTCAGCTTACCGTGTTGTTTTAATGCTTAATGAAAATGCATAAAACCTAAACATACTTATTTTGACTTTGAATAAAAATACGAAAGAAAATATGTTTACATTAAAATACTTATTTAATGTTCATTTAAAATAAGTATAGTAGCTATTAAAAGGTTTACAAGTATCTAACAAAAGCAAAACACAATGAACAGCTTTATTTAAACATTTATACATCTGTATTAATATTATAAACAGAAAAAATTGCATTTGTGTGTGCCTGTGTGTGTGTGTGTGTGTGTGTGTGTGTGTGTGTGTGTGTGTGAAGGTAATCTTAAAAATCACTTATGGAGTTTGATACCTCTTTCACCATTAATTCTTTCTAAAGACATGTTTTAAAACATCTTCTAATTCCATGTCACAAATTACTAAAAGATTAAAAAGGATTTACAAAGGCTTCGTGTACAATAGAAATCCACCTCGTGTAAACATACGCCCTGAGAACGTCAAAAACAACACGGAAAATGTAATTTAGAAATTATATTTTCGCTGCATGGCAAATACATGTTAAACAAATGAATACAATTGCAATCTTTACAGGTTTTAATCTTGAATCATGTTGCTGATCATTTCTGATTTTTGTCTTGAGTCCTTTTGGCTGCAATAACACAATAAAGGATAGGTATTATTATTATTATTATTATTATTATTATTATCATTATTGTACAATTGGCCATAAATTGGCTGAGAAGCCGAAAATGTTACACAGTGATAACCATTAAATTCCGCCTGGGCTAACAATTAAAAAGGATAAACGCGCATTTAAGCTATGGTATTCTTAACTGCATGAGACTTCCGGCTAAGAATTATAAGTCACGAAGAGAGCTGTCACCTAAATAGAGCAGGAACAAAGAACAAGAAATGTGAAGGTTACACTAACAGGTTACACTACGCGAAAGAATGAAATGTGTGGGGATACTTACCAGTTCACGCACCGCACTGAACAACGTATCAGAGCAGTTCAATGCCTGATATTTTCCCCAATGCACGAACAAACGATATCCAGGGTCAACACGACCGACTCCCGTTGGCGAACCGGCAAAAAACAATGAGAATACACTGAAGCGTACGCGGCGAATTAAGAAAATCGTCACACATTTAATAAAATGGCCTAGCCTAAGTACTAATATATCTTAATTGAATCTCAACATTAACTAAAACATAAAACCAACGTAAAGAATTATGTGATGTTTATAGACACAGCAATGTTTGAGGATTTTTATGCAAAGCCAGAATTAATACAACCACAGGGGGCAGCACTTTGTCCTCTTCGCCACGAGGTTGCCTGGTGTATACAGTACCCGTGTTAACTAGAGCAGTCCACAGACAATACGTCGCTGTTCCCTGGTATAGATCGGCGGAAAAAACATACAAGTTTCTACAGGTTGCCACTTCCTATAATACACTACGTGATCAAAAGTATCCGGACACCTGGCTGAAAATGACGTACAAGTTCGTGGCGCCCTCCACCGGCAATGCTGGAAGTCAATGTGGTGTTGGCTCACCTTTAGCCTTAATGACAGCGTTCACTCTCGCAGGCATACTTTCAATCAGATGCTGGAAGGTTTCTTGGGGAATGGCAGCCCATTGTTCACGGAGTGCGGAACTGCGCAGAGGTATCGATGTAGGTCGGTGAGGCCTGGCAAGAAGTCGGGGTTCCAAAACATCCCAAAGGTGTTCTATAGGATTCAGGTCAGTACTCTGTGCAGGCCAGTCCATTATAGGGATGTTATTGTCGTGTAACCACTCCGCTACAGCCCATGCAGTATGAACAGGTGCTCGATCGTGTTGAAAGATGCAATCGCCATCCCAGAATTACTCTTCAGCAGTGTGAAGCAAGAAGGTAAATATCAATGTAGGTCTGCGCTGTGATCATGCCACGCAAAACAACAGGGGTGAAGTCCCCTCCAGGAAAAACACGACCACATCATAACACTACCACCTCAAAATTTCACTGTTGGCACTACACACGCTGGTAGATGACGTTCACCGGGCAATCGCCATACCCACACCCTGCCATCGGATCGCTACATTGTGTACCTCACTCCACACAACGTTTTGTCACTGTTCAATCGTGTAATGTTGACGCTCCTTACACCAAGCGAGGCGTCGTTTGGCATTTTCCTGCGTGATGTGTGAGCTATGAGCAGCCGCTCGACCATGGAATCCAAGGTTTCTCACCTGACGCCTAACTGTCATAGTACTTGAAGTGGATCCTGATGCAGTTTGGAATTCCTAGTGATGTTCTGGATAGATGTCTGCCTATTACTCTTTACGACCCTCTTCAAATGTCAGCGGTCTCTGTCAGTCAACAGACGAGGTCGGCCTGTACACGTTTGTGCTGTACATGTCCCTTCACGTTTCCACTTCACTATCCATCAGAAACACTGGACCTAGGGATGTTTAGGAGTGTGGAAATCTCGCGTAGAGGCTTCTGACGCAAGTGACACCCAATCACCTGACCACGTTCGAAGTCCGTGAGTTCCACGGAGCGTCCCATTCTGCTGTTTCACGATGTTTAATGACTACTGAGGTCGCGGATAATGAGTACCAGGCAGTAGGTGGCAGCACAATGCACCTAAAATGAAAAACGTATGTTTGTGTGGTTGTCCGGGCATATGCATCTGGAATGTAGCATGAATTACACATTCCCACTTACGTAAATGTCCAATGCTATAAATTACAAATATTATTTCCGTTTAGCAGAATTCAATTCAGCAAAATATTAGGACAATGAGTGATCCACAAGCAAATAATTCACAGTAATGTTTCAATTCTAAACTTAACACACTTGCGCCAAAACACATTGCATATTTAAAGGATTTTATCAGCAAAACTTGAATGAAAGAATTTAGGTTATTCGCGTGCAATATACAGTTAGTTATAGATGAAATAGGTCACTCAATTTAAATCATCATTAAACGGACGCCAAATGCACAGTCGTCATATGGACGCGTGACCGTATTATGAGAAATTGTTTGCCCTGCACTGCGCTTGGTTGTTTCTAAGCGGTTCTTTCCCTCGTGTACTTTTCCTTCTCTCCGTGTACCGGTTAATCAATGACGCGAAGTTTTTATAGAGGTTATTACGTATGAGACTACGTGCTTGGTGTTACATTGCGTTAGTGTTGTTATAATGCCAAAAATTCTGGTTACTTTAACACATAGGATCTTCAGGCACAATTCTTATGCGACAACAAACTCTTAGAAAGAAGTGAGATTGCGATTTATACATAGATTCCCTGCTGTTTATACGGCCTCACAGACCAACGTTTCGTGTACTTGTGAACAGAAGTAGTGGAACGGGAACTATACTTGATAAGAAACCGAAATTAAATTGCCATGTTTTTACAGAGGAGAAACTTGATGACATCGGTGAAAAGCTAGAACCAAGTACAAAAGAATCTCTGAGAAACCTTGCACAGGAATCAATATTTTGCAAATCTCGGCTTGGAGTGCCACTAAACTTTTAAAATTAAAACCCTATAAGATAACCGTGGTTCAGAGATTGTAATCACGCGATAACTCAGGATAGTTAATATCTGCAGTTGGGTGTTAGACAATGGTAACGGTCGTTCTTTGCCCGCATTTTAGCGAGTGCTGGTGAAAATTTCTTAAAAGGTGTGAAAGGTGCGTGGGGGTACAAGGACATCATTTCCAAAGGGTTCTATGACGAAGGTATGTGGTTATTCCATTTATAATTTGCATGATAAATCTATGTGCTTGAATCTAAGGGGCTATGCATGCCAGACTCCGCCGTACATTCTTCCATGCTTCAGGTGCTAAGAAAATTCCCCTTAAGGGCGGCCACGCATCCAAATGAAGGCTCTGTAGTATCTATCAGCAGGCGTTCAGTGAAAGAACTACCACTTATAAAACTATTTCTAAAGGTTTATTTTGGGAGATTTAAGGAGAGTCTATAGCACTAAATCATTCTAAGCTCTACTAATCTATTTTCAACAAGGTTCTCTTCCAATCCCTAGATATGTCATCCAAGCTATATATCCTATGAAACGGGACCTATTTACCGAGCGTGATGGCTCAGGCATTCTGTTGCCCGCATTCGGCAGGACGTGGTTTCGATTCCCGCGGTTTTTTCGGCACTTCCCGGGTCATTAGACAAATGCTGGGAAGCTTCATTACATCCTCCGAATTTCCTGTTCCTCTATTTCAGCTCCATTCTCATTTCACTTCACTTCAACTTTCATTTGCTTGGTCTGTTTTAGGGTTGAAAGTGTCGGTGGAAGTCTTGACGTTGCATGGGAGGGAAAAAGGATACTCTATGTAACCCTTCGTCTCCCGGAATAGGGCGGTCTCCGAGTCCCGGGCCCCGTAGTGGGATGTGCAAGCCTCTGCCCTGTCATGCCTCGTGATCCGGCCGCCTCTGTTTCCTCTCATTTCACCCCTCCGTTCCAGAGACCATCAGGGGCTTAGGCACAAAGATCTTGTAGGCCGAGATGCTAAGTCCCATACCGTACCTAGTCCTACTCGACTCCTAACGGGGCCTATAAATAAAAATCTGATGTGTTACATTCACATGACTTTCTCTAATCTTCTACAAACTATTTTTACAAACGTTTATTCTCCATATGCTTCATGTTAATCGAGATAATCATTTGCAGACTCTTATCTTATTGATAATTTTCTATTAGATGTAAGGGGGAATATATATTTACAAGGGCAATATAGAAATACAGTAGCCTTTAAGCACATACATATCTCTTAATAGCTGGTTGCTAGGTGCAGCACCATTCCCTTTGCCACAGATTAATACTCTTTGCATATACAAGACAAAAAAAATGAATAACGAATTCCCATTTGAGAAAATAAGTATTGAAAAATTTAAGGGAATAATAAGCAATATCTCGAAAATGGTCCACTGAACAAAAAAAATATATATGACATAAATTGTGTATTTTAACCCGATCTACATTGTTTGTGTAATATAATTTTGTGTATCTCTTATGGTTTACCAGTTAAGCAAAAGTCGTTCACAATGAAGAATACTTTTGGAGAAATTTCCAGAAAATTCAAGATATACATTTTATTTGTCATGACAATATCTTAAACACATGATATTTTAATCAAAATCGTTAGAGCTATTTTTGAGAAAATTAAAATTTTCGAAAAATGTTTCATGTAAAGGGTAATCTGGGGTGGGGGGATTTTCTTGAAAACCTTCGTGTCGCATCTCGAGAAGATACTGAACCTAAATATAAAGTTTGGTATTTATCCGACTGTTCGTTTCTGAGTTATGCTGTTCATAGACAGAAACACGCACGACACACACGGACATGTTTCCAAAAATGCTTTTTTTTGGATTCAGGGGGTCTCAAAACATGTATTTCCGGTGAAATCTCGGTATCGAATATTTGGGTGGAATGCAATACTTCCCCTATTTACTGTACGTAGTAGAGAAAGTAAAAATCAAATATTCCTGTTGGCACAAAAGACAGACGGCATGTGCTTATTTAATCCAGATTAGTTTATTTTCATTCTCATATTTGTAGCGTTACTATGCATGTATACATAAAGAAGACGGTTTAAAGCTTAGCTAATCCTTGCACAAAGGTTTTAGTTCTTTATTCCAGTGCTGACGACAGAAAATAATTATACGTTTTGCAGCACTGAATACCCTAATATGATGAACGAGCTGAGATGCCCATGTATCATCGTTACACAGCATATTTCAAGCGATCAGAGCCCGTGTGTCGCATTGCAGGAGTAAAATCAACCAGGGACCTAATTAAGTGAATGCCATTCTCTGCTTGCGAGCAATTATTCAGGTTTAGATAAATATCTCTGCGCAGGAAAGGGGAGCATAAAGTGAAATCTTCGTGGCAAGCAAATCAAATAGAAAATAACTACCATCGGTAAAAAACTTTCTACGATCATTTGTCCTTTCCTGTCAGGATAAAACTAAGCTACTGATAATTCATAATTTACCATGAGCACAAATGACGCATGCGGGAATATAAAACCAAAACAAAGCTTGCCAAGGACTAGTGATGACTATTTTCGGGATTGAAATATACTTCGGCATACGAACAGCTATGTTGTTATTTATTTATTTATTTATTTATTGCATATCCAACAGTAAAGGAACACAATTTTACAATGTGTAGTATTATTACTAGATTTACAGTTAAACAATAAATAATAAATAAAAGTTAAGAAAAGAGCCTAAAAAAATTATGTGATACATTCACATGACTTTCTCTACAATCAATCTTTATTAGTGGGTATACAAGCTATTCTTAGCTTGGAATTAATTGTTCTTTCACACAAGCCGTGTGTTGGACAGGGTTGGAAAGGTAGAATCAAATGACTGAAAAATTCAATGCCATAGCCAGGATTTGAACCACGGATCTCCCGATCTCCGTCCGGTTGCTCTAACCACTGAGCTACCATGCCGACACGACATTAAATTCTCCAGCTGATTCGCATTTTTCCCGGAGAAAATGTTGCCTTGTTGCCATAGTAGCTCAGTGGTTAGAGCAACCGGACGGAGATCGGGAGATCCGTGGTTCAAATCCCGGCTATGGCATTGAATTTTTCAGTCATCTGATTCTACCTTTCCAACCCTGTCCAACACACGGCTTGTGTGAAAGATCAATTAATTCCATTATTTGACCTAATAGTGGTTGCAACTATAAAACCCGGGACTTAAAGTACTTACAATGAATGTAAGTCGCCATTGGCATATGACATCTCAATACAATTTGAGGCCACCTCGTGGTTTACCGGGAAAAATGCGAATCAGCTGGAGAATTTAATGTCGTGTCGGCATGTTGCCATGGTTGGTTAGAGCAACCGGACGGAGATCGGGAGATCCGTGGTTCAAATCCCGGCTATGGCACTGAATTTTTCAGTCATCTGATTCTACCTTTCCTATTCTTAGCTTGTTTATCTATCTACTACATTTTAATTCAAATAAACCTTTACAAAGATAGCTACATTACACATTTCGTTATAGATACAAAGAGGACAGGGATAGTCAAATGTTTAAGAACTGGACGCTATTTGCTGGACTTAAAATTCCATATTTTTCCCACGCAGTCGCGAGAAAAAACTGAATGTTGACAGGATTTTAAAGAATGACCAAGAAATAAACAATTCGAAATTTTAATAACGGATATCTCAGAAACGGCTTATAGCACAAAGAACTTGTTTTAAATAAATTATGTGTTTTAAAGAGATCTATATATTTTTATTAAGGTTAAGGTTTACCAGTTATAAAGATTATACAAAATGTCTTACAAAGGAAATGGACTTCATGGGCTATTCCCATAAAGTTAAAGATATATCTTTTATTTGTAACGTAAATATCTTATGCTTTTTTTATTCAGAGGGCCTGAAAACTTGTATCTCCGATGAAATCTCGGTATCGAATTTTTGGGTGGAATACAATACATCACCTACTTACTATAGGTAGTATAGAAAGTAAAAGTGTAATGAATGTATGTTAATAACTGGTTGTAACAAGACGGTGATTGAATATCTGATGCACCGGATTTTATAGTTCGAGTTTACAACAGTTCAATTGGCAGTTTCGAATACATATTTTTCTTCCAAATAACGGGAATTAATACTAGGTGGTCTACTGTGAGAAACGAAGCTTCTGCCCCACGTATGGAAAGCTAATTTGAAGTAGATTGTATTATATTTCGAATGTTGGGGAGCCGAACTTGAAGTAGTTGCAACCTGAAGTATGGTAAAAAGTTTCCGGTAGCCTTCGCCCCAAGTTTAAAAATATTAACTTTGTAATTTGACTTTTTCTTTAAATATTATATATTTATGTTTACCTCGGCTGCGTCGGTATTATTGTTAGAGACATGGGTTTCTTTTGCAGAGAGTGGTGCGGCTAAGAATATAGACTTACACAGATTATAATTTTTAGTTCACGCCTTTTATTAATTCTTGACACGATTTAAATAAACTTCACTGATATAGAGAGCTGTGAGATTATTTATTAATTACTTGCACTTTTTAACACGTAAACTATTTTTGCCTCACACTGAATACGTTTTAAACTTATCGAGGACGCGTCTCGCGTCCGGTTAGGAACGCTGTCTACTAGCAACTGAATTCTGAATTTGTATAATTTGCCCTATTTCAGTTTCTGATTGGCTATTCCTACTCCAATAGTATACTTTTATTTAACTTAAGTTTTTTCTGGTTATTGATTGGCTATTTATAAACTGTCTCAAAAATTACATTACTGCTGCACCAAGAATTACCAGCAGTATTATTAAATTTTCTAATTCATTGTTGCCTGAAGGTTACCTCATTGTTACCTCATCGTTAGCAAATTTTAACCTATTATTCTCACAGCTCCTACATTATTAAATTACGTAATACATTCACATAACATTTTTGAACATGTAGATAATAATGTAAAAATATACAATTACTGTAATATACAGTTTTTATATATTGCTTTAAGGCGGGCTGTTATTGAATTTTATATTATATAATTTGACTGAAATCATTTAAGTGTTGAAAATACTGCCTCAACTTTTTAAGGAGATGCAAAAAAGCACAAGTAACCATCTACGACATTCATTTTAAAACGCTCGAAACAGCACTTAACGTTTCCATGACTTGATAAAAAATTTGCGAGCACGTTATGCATTAACAATTTACGCTGGATTGAACTGTGGACTTTGAGGAAAAATATTTCCCTCGTGGCGGAATATTTTGAAGTAGAGGTCCATACATTGTTCCACTGAGTATTATATGCTCTTTGATTTTTAATTTCCCTACCACATACCTAGGTAAGGAAATTACCACATTCCCCCCAAAATAGGATAGGTTGATCCCTGTTGAATCCAAAAAGGCATATGCGTTTGTCTGTGAATAACGTAACTCAAAAACTTGAAGTTGAAGAAATATAAAATTTAGTATTTAGCTTTAGCACCTTCAAAGGATGCTACATTAAGATTTTCAAGAAAATCTCCCCATCCCAAACTACCCTTTACATGGAACATTTTTAGATTTTTTATTTACTCAAAAATGCATCTAACGATTTTAATTAAAAGACCATATATTGAAGATATTTACATGTCTCATAACATTTATATCTTGAATTTCATGAGAAATAATCTATGAAGCACTGTTTATTCGGAAGGAAATTTGTAAAATTAGCATTACTGGTAAACATTAAGCGATAGACGAATACGTACTACAAAAACACTGTAGATGTCTATCAAACACACAATTTTTTTCAAATACATTTTTTTGGGCAACAGCTGCTTCCGAGATATCTGTTATTAGTGGTTCGAATTGCTTAATACTTAGCCATTCTTTTAAAGTCCTATCGATTTTCAGTTGGTTCTCGCGATTGCATTGAAACAGTATGGAATTTTAAGGCCAGTGTATAGCATCTATTTCTTAAACATTATTCCCTTTGTATCTATAAAGAAATGTGTAATGCAACTGTTTCCGGAAAGGTTTATTTGGATTAAAATAAATAAAATAGGAAAATAAACTTCCGTAAGATTAATTTGTTCCACTATAAGTGATAAGATGAGAAAGTCATGTGAATATAACACATTATATTACAAAATTGGATATTTACTGTAAATAACTTCCATGTTAAAAGCAGTATCCATTTTCACAAGTTGGTCTGCTCTTACGTTTTCAGTTGATTATGTATATCCACGAATCCATGAGAGACAGATACGAGAGCTTTGTATGAACTACGGATCTTATGGCAACAGCTGTTATTAACAGAAAAAATCTGATGTGTTACACTGCCATGACTTTATCTACTCTTGTACAAACTATCTTTACAAACTCTTATTCTCCATATATTTCATATTAATCGAGATAAACATTTGCAGAAACGATATTTTAACATGCAAAGAGAATTACATTTTACACATAGCGACCCGTTCTAAAAATATTTGACTATCGCTTAAGGCGTACTATGTTCCCCTTGTTTTGTACTTGCAACGGCAATGTAGAAATCAGTAACTTTAAGCATAGAAATATCTCTTAATAGCTGGTTGCTAGGTGCAGCACCATTCTCTTTGCCACAGATTAATGCTCTTTGCATATCCAAGACAAAAACATGAATAACGAATTCCCATTTGAGAAAATAAGTATTGAAAATTTAAGGGAATAACAACCAATATCTCGAAAATGTTTCACTCAACAAAAAATGTATATGACATAAATTGTGTATTTAACGCGATATACATTTTTTGTGTAGTAAAATATTGTCTATCTCTTATGGTTTACCAGTTATGCAAAAGTCGTTCACAATGAAGAATACTTTTGGAGACATTCCCAGAAGACTCAAGATATAAAGTTTATTTGTCATGAAAATATCTTAAACATATGATAATTTAATCAAAATCGTTCGAGCCATTTTTGAGAAAATTAAATCTTTCGAAAAATGTATCTTGTAAAGGGTAATCTGGGGTGGGGGGATTTTCTTGAAAACCTTCGTGTCGCATCTCTGGAAGATACTGAACCTAAATACCAAGTTTGGTGTTTATCCGACTGTTCGTTTCTGAGTTATGCTGTTCACAGACACACACACACACACAGACATGTTTCCAAAAATGTTTTTTTTGGATTCAGGGGGTCTCAAAACATATATTTTCGGTGAAATCTCGGTATCGAGTTTTTGGGTGGAATACAATACTTCCCCTACTTACGGTACGTAGTAGAGAAAGTAACAAGTTTCGCAACTTTTCGGAACGTTATAATTCAAATATGGAACAATCATTGCAGAAGAGCAGCTGGTTAAACTTTTCTTGCTTTACTTCCTTGCTAAAGAATTAACTTCGCTGCAGTTTAACATTTCTGTTCTGCATAAATAAAAACTTATAAATACGTTGCAAGAGGCATGTACTGACTAACGTCTAGTCTAGACAGAACCGAGTGAGGTAGTGTCGCGATAATGTGTGCAAATCGCATTCGGGAGGTTCCGGGTTTGATCGCCGGCGACCGCACTCTCTCACCCATGGGTTTTTGGTGGTTTCTCCGGGTTAGGAAGGTGAATGCTGGGGTTTTCGTTTCTACCACGATATTCTTTCCAACATTTAAACAATAAAACCTTTGTTTTATTCCTATTTTTTTTCCTCCGGAGTCTCTTTTTTTTACTTTTTCTACCACTACATTCCACCCAAACATTCTATACCGGAATTTCACCGGAAATGCATGTTATGAGGCACCCTGAATCCAAGAAAAATATTTTCGGAAACATGTCTATATGTGTGTACCTGTGAGCAGCATAAGTCAAAAACTTGAAGTCGGATAAATACCAAACATGGCATTTGAATTCAGTATCTTCCAAGAATTCGACATGCAGATTTTCAAGAAAATCCCCCATACTAACTATCCTTTACATGAAACATTTTGGATAATTTTGTTTTTCTAAAAAATGGCTCTGACAATTTTGAGTAAAATACCATATTTTAGAGATATTTACATCATAAATAAAATGTATATCTTGAATTTTCCGGGAATAGCCTTTGAAGTGCTCTTCATTTGCAAGGAACTTTATATAAGCTTGTATAACTGGTAAACGTTAAGCGACAGACGAAAACGTACCATGTAAAAATTTAGATCTCTTTAAAACACACACTTTACTTAAATAAGCTTTTTTGTGGCACATACCATTTCTGAGATATCCGTTATTATAGGTCCGAATTGTTCATTTCTTCATCATTTTAAGTCCTTTCAACATTCAGCTGTTTCTAGTGATTGCACGGTAACCGCATGCAATTTTAATGCCTTTGTATAGCGTCTAGCTCTTAAACATTGGTCTATCCTATTACCTTTGTATCTAAACGAAATGTGAAATGTTGCTATTTCTGCAAATATTTATTTGGATTAAAACGTAGTAGAGAATATTTATAAATAAGTTTCAGGAAGAATGTTTTGTATATCCACTAATAAACGGAAGCAGGTAGTGAAAGTCATGTGAATGCATGACATCAGATTATTAGTTTCAATGTTGTCAATTGGCCTTTACTTTTCACAGTTTGATGAACCAAAGTGTACGTGATTAACGCCTTGTTGCAAATTGTTTTCACAAAGCAAAAACTTGTTGCAAATTGTTAAAATAAGTATTCAAAGATTCCAGTTCAAGAAATATTCCTTAGCAAGAGAGCCAGGAATTTTTTGAAGCAATCTTTTAACATGCAAAAGAGGGCGCTAGGTAGGTAGAGGTCTATGAACGTAAGTACCTCCAGGTTGAAGAAATTAAGATTTGGCGGACCGTAACAAAAGCTTAAAGGGTTGTATACACCTCAGTTGAGTTGTGAGTTAAACTGGTGTAATACTGCTGTTAACTGCTGGATACCAATAATTTAAAGTTTATACTAGCTAGAATTAAAGGGGAATAGATGGCAACTGGCAACCAGTTGGAAGAGCTACTTTCTTCCAGTAGCAAAAGTAGTATTAGACTTATCTCAGTGCATATTTTTTATTTTACGTTATTATTTTTCATTATTTTAATTCAACAGGTTAATAATTATGAATGGAAACATTATGCAATAAGTATTAATAAAGAATGAATTTAGAATATACACTACGTGATCAAATGTATCCGGACACCTGGCTGAAAATGACGTACAAGTTCGTGGTGCCCTCCATCGGTAATACTAGTAGTCAATATGGTGATGGCCCACCCTTAGCCTAGGTGGCAACGTTCACTTTGGCAAGTATACTTTCAATCAGGTGCTGGAAGGTTTCTTGGGGAATGGCAGCCCATTCTTCACGGAGTGCGGAACTGAGGAGAAGTATCGATATAGGTCGGCGAGGCCTGGCACGAAGTCGGTGTTCCAAAACATCCCAAAGGTGTTCTATAGGATTCAAGTCAGGACTCTGTGCAGGCCAGTCCATTACAGGGATGTTATTGTCGTGTAACCACTCCGCCACAGCCCGTGCAGTATGAACAGGTGCTCGATCGTGTTGAAAGATGCAATCGCCATCCCCGAATTGCTCTTCAAAAGTGCGAAGCAAGAAGGTGCTTAAAATATCAATATAGGTCTGCGATGTGATCGTGCCACGCAAAAATACAAGGGATGCAAGCCCCCTCCAGGAAAACACGACCACACCATAACACCACCACCTCCGAATTTCACTGTTGGCACTATACACGCTGGCAGATGACGTTCACCAGGCATTCGCCATACCCACACCCTGCCATCAGATCGCCACATTGTGTACCGTGATTCGTCACTCCACACAACGTTTCGCCACTTTTCAATCGTGTAATGTTGACGCTCCTTGCACCAAACAAGGCGTCGTTTGGCATTTTCCTGCATGATGTGTGGCTTGGGAGCAGCCGCTCGACCATGGAATCTAAGGTTTCTCTCCTCACGCCTGACTGTTATAGTACTTGGAGTGAATCCTGATGCAGTTTAGAAGTCCTATGTGATGGTCTGGATAGATGTCTGCCTATTACTCTTTACGACCCTCTTCAAATGTCGGCGGTCTCTGTCAGTCAACAGACGAGGTCGGTCTGTGTGCTTTTGTGCTGTACATGTCCCTTCACGTTCCCACTTTACTATCACATCAGAAACGGTGGATCTAGGGATGTTTAGGAGTGTGGAAATCTCGCGTACAGACTTCTGACACAAGTGACACCCAATGACCTGACCACATTTGAAGTCCGTGAGTTTCGGAGCGTCCCTTTCTGCTGTTTCATGATGTCTAATGACTACTGAGGTCGCGGATAATGAGTACCAGGCAGTAGGTGACAGCACTATGCACCTAAGATGAAAAACGTATGTTTGTCGGGAGTCCGGATACCTTTGATCACATAGTGCTGCAGTTTACAGGAGTCAGTGCTACATATCATCCTTCCCAGCCTGCGCCTGGCAACCCGGAGAAAGCCTAAAATAGGAGTCAGGAAGATCGGCCACGGAATCGTACTCATGACATTCCCGAATGCAGGTCACAAGACGTTACCACCTGAGCCATCCCACTCGATGAAGTGACAGTAAAGTCTTACACTCCAAATGGTAATACAAAAGTGATGAGTAAGAACGTTTTTATTGTGTTACTTTGTGGAAGAATATTTCAAAGTTGTTGCATTTAAAGAGGTTTTCAACGCTTGCTAATTAATTCTTTCCTCATTGCCTACGGATATAGGTAATCTTATTTGGTTACTTAGCAACTGCACATTATTCTTATTACTTCTCAATATTCTGTTTAAATCATCGTGTAAATGGCAAAAAATTCAGATATTCTTCTACGAAATGAACGAGATGACGCCGTAGTAAAGTGTGAGGTTCGCATTCGGCAGGTCCCGAGTTCAATTCCGTCGGGCCGGCCACTCTGACCTTCGGTATTTTCCCACATCGGCAGGCAAATGCTGGATGATTCCTCTTCTACCACGAATTTCCATCATTTTCTATATCTTACCGAGCGGGATAGCTCAAGGGTCGAGTCTATGGCCCGCATTTGTGAGGTCCCGCGAGCGTCCCCGACGGGCGCCCACACTGAACCATGGTTTTTTGTGGCTCCCCGGGTTAACCGGCAAATGCTGGGGTGGTTCATCTTCTACTACGACTCTCCTTCTTCTCACTTCCTGTACCCATCATCTTCCTTGTCATCTGTTTCAGGGTTATAGGGCAAAGCGACAGTGTTCAGCGGGTTGCGGCTGGGCGGTGGTCTGCGCTCTGTAAAGGTTTCTTCCCTGGCGTCGCTGCGGTAACACTCAGTTAAATCTCTCCTCAGCGTGGGGCTCCGCTCCGGGAGACCCTAGAGGTTGGTGGCTTGTGGGCAGGGACCGTGCGGCGTCGGATGCGTATTATCTGGAAACATTAGGGATCCGTCGGCATCTGGATCTCGTCGCCCTTCGGGTCTCTTCCCTCTTCCTTCCCTCCCAGGGGTCACATTGGAAGCAAAAAGTGCCAACTGGCCTACTTGCGGTGCCGCTGTCCCGGTTCCGAGGGTCCCTCCTTGATGCATACTTTACATTTACATAATCTTTATTAGTGCTGTAGGACCAGGAGTCGGCAGTTTGTATGTTGCGGTGGGACGATAGAGTTTTCTCTGACACTTGGATGGTAGAATGGTACCTATTCCTGGGCTGCTTGTTCCAGGGACCTTCAGGCTGATGAATGCTCAGATAAACTTGCACAGCTATCAGGTTTGGTATCTTTAGGGATCCCGCGCACCGTCGTGCAGATCTGGTCGCCTTTTCTCCTAGGTGCCATGTAAGTTTTAAAAGGATCTACAACTGCCTACGTGCGGTGCTGAGCTCCAGTGTTTCGATCCCCTCCATCTCACTAATCCTATGTGTTAAAATCTATTTGAAATACATTCCTCTTGACCGGTACTACTCCTAAACTTATTCTGATTGTATCTCTCAGAATTTTAGTTCTCTCGTGTGTGTACTATTGAGTTGTCTCATAAGTTCGTTCGTTTTGCTCGCAAGCTCCGTCTATGGTGCCTGAAATCCCTGAACCCTCTGTACACTAAAGCTATCCTAGTTGCCTAACCACCCCTGCAACTTAGAGAACAGCAGACTCACTATTGGATATGACAGTGTGTATTTGTGACTCACGTTGGACAGAACGACGTGAACTTGTGTTTACAAACTATGGAAAGCAAAAAGGAACATTTCCGACATCTTATGCCGTTTTACTATCGTAAGGGCAAAACCGCCTCACAATGCCGGCAGACAATTTGTGCTGTCTACAGGGAAGATGCTCTAACGAAGCGAGCATGTCAAGGTGGTTTATTCGATTTCGAGCTGGAAATTTCTCCCTAAAAGACAAACCTCAGTCTGGACGGGCAATAGTAACGGACGTGGAAAGAATTCATGAAACGATAGTTAACAATCCACGTATTACAACTCGGGTGTTGCCATTGGAGCTCAAATTAGCTTGTGCTACTATGGCCAGGAACTTGGCAATATATTCTCGATTATAATGATGTATACCGCAGGAAATAAATAGTTTGTTTACAAAACCTAACTGCCGTAGGTATTTATCTTTTGAATGACCTTGCGTTTCAGGTTTGTAAACGGAAAGTTCGGCAACTATACTGCCGTAGCTGTGCTGGGGGTGAGGTGTGTTCCCAGGCGTTCTTAGTGATTGAAACGTAACGAAAAGTAAATGAACTTCTGAGACAACCCTATATTAACGTGGTACTTAAAATTTTAAATAATTGATGCGATTAGGATTCGAGGACTGAATATTTACTGTTCTTCGTAGATTAGCTTTCCTGCGGCATTTCTTGTTATAATACTAAACAACCATTCTGTTTCGTAGCTGATACTGGGTACAGCATTTTTTGGGAGGGGAGCCTGATTACCGGAGGGGTCTAAGCACTGCTCCAGTGAGGATATTGTAACTATGTCCCACAAGAGGGAGCCCCGAGAGGGTGGAGGTTTCCAGATTGAGACCCCGTCAGTTGGACAAGCTGACCGGGAATCCTCACCTGTCACAGACGGTACAACACCTCTCCAAATAACCCGGCAACCGGCCGAAAGCCAGAGGGGGAGAAAGTTCTAAGAGAGCATCCTTTTCTTCCAGTCATGCGCACCGTGTAACGCGCCAGTCTAGCATTTCAACATTACTTGTAAATTGGAAGATAATTCCCCATTTTCTTTCTTTCTTTCTCTTTCTTTCTTTCTTTACTATGTTAAATGGAAGCCAACGTCCGGGATCTCACTGGTAATAACAGGAATCATATTCACAAATCTTAATCAGAGGTTTCGTAATTTAATACAACCATTTTCCGAACGTTACAAATCCATTAATTTTTTTCCTTGTAACATTTTCTTCTTGGTAGGTACAATCAGTGAATTTCCCTTGCCATATTTCAACATAAAATGCACATTTATAGTAACAAACTTTAACAAACACGAGCGAAATTAAACGCTTCAGTATGGCAGATAAACTGCAGCTTTACAAATCACGTATGCTTTAACCCTTTAAAGCTCAATAGTACTTCAAATAGAATTCCTAACATGCTAAATTTTGCATAGTATGTTTTTTTACTTTTAATAGACCTTAGCCTGGCCTAGGCAAGTCATTAAAAAAACTTGCCTTGGCCAGGCTAAGGTCTATTAAAAGTATAATTAATTTATACAATAACAACAAAGAAAATTAAAAACCCTGAATAAATTATGTACCCAGTACTGAAGTACTTGCAATAAGCAGGTCGCCGCTAAGTTTGTCATCTCGATGGAGATACCTTGGTAGGTTTTGAAACGGCAACTCTAGGCCGAGCCCGAGAACTGTAATTATAGATAATTTATTAATTAATTTTTATTGATGTTAAATCATACTATGTACATATCTTTTTCTTATACTGCTTGTATAGTTTAAGAAGGGTGATTTAACGTTATGTATGTATCTAGGTTACTAATATTAGAAGAGTTATAAATGGTTTAATGTAAATAATTTAAGCGCTATGTTAAAATACTGTCCACGACGAAATGTTTTAGCTACAGGAATAGTGTCTTCGAAGGCAGAAAATCTAGTTTTACGACGTCTCTCTGGTCGCAGGGCCATTGTTCATACAGCGAGGGTGTAAAGTTTTTGTCCTATTATTCGATAATTCGCCGTGACCAAGTGAGAGAGACAGCTAGCTTAACGGTAAATTTAGGAAAAGCCGCGATTTATGTTAAACTTGGACCAATGAGATCCCTGTAAGTTTATACGAAATAGTGAGACGCGTCGAGTGGCGCTAAAAATGGACCAATAGGAAAGGAAGCAGCCCCAGAAGCCTGCGACTATAAATGGATCTGCTAGGAACAAATTCAGGGAATTTCATTTTGGCATTTTGTCATTTGTGGGCAGGGAGAGATGCTGCAGGATGTTGAGATATCGCGCCAAAAGTGAATAAAAACAGTTTTCGAAACACACCTAAGAATCACTACTCGTAAAGAGATAATAAGCATATTTAAACTTCGTGTCATATCCGCGCCGTGTTTTAACAACAGTGGACAGTATTTTAACGGCGGCAATATCAGTGTTGTGTACTAAGTGGATTAGCTAAATAAAACAAGAAACTGCAGTGTCATATTTTCGTAACCAAAGCACGTCTATTTCTCCTGTAACCACGACCCGAGGTCTACGCTTCCTTTACCAAGGATAAGTCCATGCTCCCACCTAGTTTTAAAGAAAATTACTGCAGCTAGCCGAGAACAAAATTGCAGAGAACTAGCACACTGCGAACATCTGGAGCCAACATGGAGGATGCAGCAACGGACAGGAGGAGGTGACTGCCGCAGTATGTCTGGGAAACAATTTGAGTTAATTGCGGAATTCAATGTCCCACTGACATGTTGTCACAGTAGCTCAATGGTTAGAGCGGGAGAGCCGTGTTCAAATCCCGGCTGTGGCATTGAATTAAAAAAAATAGTATAATTGGGTTTACAATTTTACTCCCCACTTAAAAATAAAATTGCAACTTTGTTTACAATGCTGAATGTACACGTTTTAAATTGTTCTCTTGTTAGATTTGTATTTTACTTTCCGTCTTAATACATCCTTCTGTCTGCTCCCACGATCCATATTTTCTGAATTTATAAATTTACTCACCAAAACGTTTGAGAACATAAGTTTGAACAAAGCCGAAATATGACGGACAGTTTTCCTAACGTCTGCCCACTCCCGTAACCCGTTCTCTGTACGTTGGTAGCTGTTCTCTTCGTGCAAGCCTGCCAGTTCCGAGGAGATAGGTTGGTAGTTCCTTCTTTCGCTGCAACAGTGCTGCCACTGTAGGATTGGCCAGAGCATCGGCCAATAATATTGGCGTAGAAACAACACCATTCTATGGTGGTCCACGCATAGTGACGTCGGAAAGTAAGATGCTGGGTCTATGACTTTTCTGAAGTGGCAGTCTTGTAGCGGGGAAGTCGAATTATTACAACCGAAAAACTATCCGGTGAAGGATGAGGCAGTAGTTCTTAACACTTGAATTATTTAAATTAAATCATATAATATATAAATTCAATAACAGCCCGCCTTGAAGCAATATGTATGTAATAATTTGTAAAATGTATGTAACAGTCATTGCATATGCTCATATTACTGTAAACATGTTCAATAACGTTATGTGAATGCATTACGTAATTTAATAAAGTAAGAGCTGTGAGAATAATAAGTTTAAAGCTGCTAACAATGAGGTAACAATGAAGTAACCTTGAGGTAATAATGAATTTGAGAGTTTGAATGCTACTAGTCATTATTAGAGCAACATAATATAAATTTTGTGACAGTTTTAAAATAGCAATCAACAGCCAGAATAAGCTTTAGTAAAATGCAGGTATTCTATTGGACTAGGATTAACCAATCAGAGACTTAAAATACAGAATTTTATGGATATAGACGGTTGAAATATGTTCAGTTGCTGGCAGACCTTGGTAGTAACCGAATGGAAGATGTGTTCTCTAAAGAAATATTACGTATTCGTATGAAACGAAAAATAAGTATACGCGTTAACAAAGTGCGAGTATTAAATTAAAGAATCTCACAGTTCTTGATATCAGTGTAGTGCTGTTTAATTTTTGTCAAGGAATAATAAAAAGAAGTGAATTAAAACTTAAAATCTGTGTAAGCCTACATTCTTGTCGCACCACGCCTTGATTAAGAGAAACGTGTCTCTAAAACAATACTGATGCAGCCGAGGCAAACATAAACATAAATAATATCTATAGGAGCAGTTTAATAACAAAGTTAATATCTTTTTTAAAACTTGGAGCAAAAATAAATAAACAATTTAAAGAACAATTCCACTTCAAATTGGCTTCCTAAGCGTGAGGATAATAAATTACGTAAATAAATATAAAAAAATCTTACTTCTTCAAGGATAAATGAAGAATGGAACGAAATGTAGAAGCAGTATACTCGGGGACTGAAGGAAACTACTCCAGCTTTCGTCTGACCACCCGAGAAAACCCCAAAGACCCAGAAGTCAGAGTTGGCGGTCGCCGGGAACTGAACCATGGAACTTCCGATTGCGAATCGCACGCGTTACTACGGCGATACCTTGCTCGGTATGGATATTAGTTAATATGATTACGTAGGGAATAGATTAATTTCATATACTGCCGTAGTAGCTCCTCCTGTCCGAAGTTGTTCTTGTTTGTAATGCCCGTAGCTCGCGGCCTACCTTTCTGCAGCCTCCGCGTAGACTCCTGTTGTTCAAACTGGGCTGATTCTCTGCATTTGTATCCTCGACTAGCTGAAGTAATTACTGAAATATGAAAGAGCATGGACTTTTCCTTGGTAAAGGAAACGTAGATCGCGGGTGTGGTAAGGGACAGAAATTAGACGTGCTTCAGTTACAAAAAGAAGACACCACCGTTTTCTTTATTTCGTTATTTCTGTAAGTTCACAACACTGATGTTGCCGCCGTTAAAACACTGTCCACTGCTGTTGAAACACGGCGCTGATATGACGCGAAGTTTATATACTTTACAAATCTCTTTACTCGTAGCGATTCTTATATGTGTAGCGAAACCTGTCTTAGTTCACTAACCTTTGGCGCGACATCTCTTAAGTGTCCGGCAGCATCATTTCGAAGTAACTCCTCGATCTTTGGTCTTAGCAGATCTATTTATAGTTGTGGGCTTCTTGGGCTACTTAATTTCCTATTGGTGCATTTTTAGCGCCACTCAACGCGTCTCACTATTTCATATCGATTTACTTGGATCTCATTGGTGCTATTCCACCCCCTCTTGCTCAATTTTAACAGGAAATCGCGGCTTTCCCTAATTTTACCGTTAAACTTTTTGTCTCACTCACTCCAGTCACGGCGAATTACCGTACAAAAGGACAATAGCTCTACGCCCTCGCTGTACGAACAATACTTTTGCTACCAGAGAGACATCGTAAAACTCGCTTGTTGCCTTCGGAGACACTTTTTCTGCAGCTAAGATATCTCGTCGTGGACAGTATTTCAACACAGCGCTTAAATTATTTACATTAAACAACTTATTACTCCTCTAGTATTAGTAACCTAAATACAAACACATCATTAAATCACCCATCTTAAGCTACACAGGCAGAAAAAGAAAAATAGTTGCACATAGCATAATTTATTTTCACTAAAAATTAATTACCCAAATTATTAATAATTCAATAGCTCAATCTCGGCCTAGAGTTGCCGTTTGAATACGTACCGTCAAATAATTCAGGAAAGACCAATTAGTAAATAGTTGTTGAAAAAGTGTGGATGCCAAAGCTAATGTACATTTTAAATTATGTTTTTGCTTATTTTATTTAAGTACAGTTATGTTCAATCTTTCTCGCCTCAGTACCTTTAACCGAGTATGTCCGATATTATTCTTAATCTTTAAGTCATCTGAAATAATAAGATTTTCTAGACACCGCAGCGTTATTAAGAACATTGCTGTTTCAGAGACCTAACAGGTTTTGGGAGAGGCAAGCGAGGGACACGAACATTATACACATTCTCTCATGTTGAGTTGCCCCGTGCTAACATATGCTCCGAGTTGGTCACATATAATTCTGTGCCGCCCCTTGTTTCCTCGCAAGAGACTGGCAGACAAACAAAGACGGATTCCGTCGTTGCTAGGCAAAGTTCCCTCAGTTTCGTGTTTGCTTGTGCCGTATATCCATAACAATTCTGCTTCCTTTGTAAGCAAAGGACTAGTGATAACTTACATCCCGATTTTACATAAGTTCACTAGTTTGGGCCTGGCTTACTACAATGTTTACAAAATCTAGGTGATAAATCTTATGTATAATAGTCAGGAGTTTCCCTATTAATTAGTAATTCATAAGTTAACAAATTTAGACTACTTCTGTATAGTTTTCCATCGTATCACTGAACTTTTTATGCTTCCATATGGAATTTTTTGGAATAATGACGCCTTGGGAAGTGGATTCCAAGCCAACATTTATCTATGTGCTTAAGAAAAACCACAATAAAACCTACTAAACATTTTTTCAACAAGAATTTTAAACAAAGGCACATTTACACGGGTCGAGAAAACGGTCGAGTGTCTCGGTTTGTGTAAGAGGTCCGATCATGTGATCACGAACAACACCAGACGTTTCTCGAACCGGTTTATAAAGTCCAGCAGTGTTAGATCTGAGCGATCGTGCACAGGTCCTGCGAGAAACAAACACCAGTGTTGTGAACATGTTGGAACAGAGAGATAATAATGTGTTTCGTACATGCCTATCAAAGCTTCATAAATAGCATCCCACACTGCATGTATAAAACGACAAGTAGTACTCCTTGGGAAGCGAAACCTAATATAAACCAGGGTTCCATAAGAATTCCCATTTACTAGGAATCTGAGTGTCGTTTCCAATTTTAGTTGACTTGGAAGAGATTTTCTCATATTTGTACCATAATTTTTATTTTCTCTACTAGTATAGTAAGTGGGGGAAGTATTGTATTCCACCAAAAAATTCGCTATAGAGATTTATCAGAAATACATGTTTTGAGGCCTCCTAAATAAAAAAAAAGCATTTTTAGAAAACGGTCCGTGTGTGTGTGTCTGTGAACAGCATAACTCAAAAACAAAAAGTTGGATAAATACCGAACTTCATATTTAGATTCAGTATCTCTCAAAGATGCGACATGAGGGTTTTCAAGAAATCCCCTACCCCGGATTACCCTTTACATGGAACATTTTTCGAAATTCTTTATAGTCTCAAAATGGCTAACGATTTTGATTGAAAAGCAGATGTTTAAAATACTTAAGTGGCAAATGAAATGCATATCTTGAATTTTCTGGGAATGTCCCCCAAAGTCCTCTTCATTCTGAATGACTTTTGCATAACTGGTAAACCGTAAGAGATAGACAAACTGTTACTATAAAACATGTAGATCTCGTTAAAACACATAATTTATGTCAGATACATTTTTTGTGGAGTGAACCATTTTTAAGATATTCCTTGTTATTTGTTTGAATTTTCCAATACTTATACTTCTTCTCAAATAGGAAGTCGTTATCATATTCCCCTTGCACCTACAAGAAAATTAGAAATATGTGTCTGTATTAACATAAAGCAGACGGAGAATAAGCGTTTGTAAAAATAGTTAGTACAAGAGTAGAGAAAGTCATGGGAGTCTAATACATCAAATTTTAAATATTATTTTTAATTTTTCCAAGCAAATAAGTTACCTGCGTTTAATTTAATATATATAAATTGCCGCATGATCTGTTTTAGCGCTTTGTAAAGAGTACTAGAGCCTCCAACATATTACGCCGTTGTATTAAACTTCTTATCCACTTTTCTTCTCCTCTTACGAATTTTCAGAATTAGAACTTCCTTACAAAGTAAATAAGTCACAATAGCAACACCTTCTCCAAGACTCCAGGCTAATGGTCGTATTTTGTCGAAGCTATGCAACACTTCCACGCATGCGCTCTCCCGACACTTTTCTCGCCTGGTTTAGGAATGGAAAATGACGACCGTTCTCTCGACCCGTGTAAATGTGCCTTAATTCCTCAGGCTTACTGGATCATCTCCCATGGTAGACTCCTTTCTTTGTTAAGCTCCTTGTACAGATCAAATTTTTGTCAAATTCAATGCTTTACAAGACTTTCCTTAAGTTGTCACAACTTTTCTTGTCAAATTGCTTCCAATACAAGTCTTGAAAGCAAATAAGGACATGTTCTAAACGTCAAAGATTTGAAAATGTTTTTATGGCTTGGTCAATGAAATGCGCTATTTACGGTGCGCAACGAAATCTGCAACATTACCGAAATCTAAAAGTAAACAAAAATGGCTACCTGGGCAAGGGGTGTCGTATGCGAATTAATTAGGTATACGAAAGCTGGCCGTGGCCATGTTTGTACGTCATGGGCTCCGTGGATTAACACAAGATGAAAGCGAGAGCATATGAAGTAATTGCCAGGAGATTTCGAAGCGTACAATAATGCATTAATGCAGTGTAATATAGTGTAGTTAGTCATCAAGTCGTATTACTTCCAGTGTCTTCTTTAATCATAATTTGATTTCATGGTCTATAATACGAGAAAGTGCTGTTTAATATTACGCAGAGAACAATACTTATTGCAAATTGTTATATCGTGACGTTAATAGTAATTTAATTTGAACATGATAAATTAGCAATGTGGTTTGAAGAGGTTAGGCTTGGCAAAGAGACAACCTGTGAATACAGGTTTATAACATTGCCAACCGAGGGGGATGGCTCAGGCAGTAACGTCTGTGGCCCGGATTCCGAGATCCCGGGTTCAAATCCCGTGGGGTGACCAATCTGGCTGAGGTTTCTTCCTGATTTTCCTCAGCCACTAAGATAAATACTGGATTGGTTACTTAATACCACGACCCAAAGTGCCACCTTAAGTTTAAGAAACAATAGTAAAAAAATGAAAAATAGGTGATAATAGCGAATGCTGTGCCATCTATCCACAGACAATGAAAGCAGGTGGACTGGAAGGCACCCTAATCCATCTCAACGGCACGAAGCAGAATATACAGTTGCTATACACTAAGGTCTCTGCAGACACGTATCGAAGCATGATGGCATGGTTACAGGGATGAGACCCAGAAGGCTAACTGCCTTTCTATATCAAATCAGTTAGACTGGACGGCACTCTAATGCCATGTGCACGCACGAAGCAGAAGATTGAGTTGCTATGCACTAAGGTCTCTGTGAACACCTGACGAAGCGAGTGGCTACAGGAATGAGACCTATAGAGGGTTAACTGTCGGCCACACATCGATCTAAGAGTTATGTACTAATAGAACCGTCGCGACTTGATTCTGTAGTTAAAGCTAAGTAAAATGGAGCAATAAAGAAAAGCCTTGTCCAATGTTGTCAAATATTGAAGAATACTTGACAGTTTTTATCATAAACTCTTGAATTGAAAATAAAGTTTGATCATGTACAAGAGGCTTAGATATATGACATACTCATATTTACAGAGCACAAACATCCATGCCCAATACGGGACTCGAACCCGCAGTCTGCCCCAGTTGTCGAAAACTACCGAAGCGAAGCACCTTTAGCAAGTCGGACTGGCATTCTGAAACGTATGTTTCGTTTGGAAAACAAGTGCGAGGAGCTATAAGTGCCCTTAAAAAATGTTTTTCTTGTCCTTAAAAGTCATGTTGACTAATTTTTCGCCTTGTTGCGGAGAGAATTTTCTTACATACTGTGCAGTGTGCTGTTATTTGCTCGAGAACAAGTTTTATTCCATAGCTAAGGTCATTTTTATTATCTCTACTGCTTGCCCATAAGTAGAGGAAATATTATATTCCATCCAAAAACCCGATATTGATATTTCACTGCAAATATACATTTCGGATCCCCTGAATATAAAACAGGACTTTTACAAGATACGTGCATATGTGTATGTATACATGTATGTATCTATGTATGTGTGTGTGTGTGTCTGTAAACAGCATAACTAAAACGAAAAGTCGGTTTAATATCAAACTTGATCTTCAAAGGCTGTGACACGAAGAAGTTTAGTTATGCTCATATCTCTCTATTGCTTATCAAACTAGCATGTTTTAGTTATTTTTAAGAATGTTCATCTCGGCCCTTTGCATTCTACTTATAGTTTTTCTTTTGTTTTTTTTTGTAATTTTCTAAGTTTTACTTCGATACGACAGACAGTATGCAATTTTTATTTATTTTTTCTGTATTGTTACAGTGTTATTAATTACTAGGTGGTTTACCCATGTTACAAGGGTAGATTTTTAAGCTTGAATGACATAACTAATTTCATTTACCTACCCCTACAGTTATAAACAAAACTAAAGGATACTTAAAGAGTTAATTAAAACTTTCAAAACACTATTAATAACAAAATAAAATATACTGAGAAAACACTATGCAAAAGCACTGTTGAACAATCACAAACATCATAGTTTGTATGATTTCTAGTTGAATCCAGCTAAGGGACTTCCAAGTTGCCACATTCGGGTTTCTATTTATAAAGAAAATCTCAATTGGGAAGAAATAATAACAGTTTAAATATCGCGAATATAACTTTGTTTATTGTCAGTAAAAAAAAATCTGATGTGTTACACTCACATGACTTTCTCTACTCTTGTACAAACTATTTTCACAAACGCTTATTCTCCATCTACTTCATCTTAATCGAGATAAACATTTGCAGAGTCTATCTTAATTCTAATTTTCTTGTAGATGTAAGGGGAATATATATTCACAAGGGCAATATAGAAATACAGTAGCCTTTACGCACATACATATCTCTTAATAGCTGGTTGCTAGGTGCAGCACCATTCCCTTTGCCACAGATTAATACTCTTTGCATATCCAAGACAAAAATGAATAACGAATTCCCATTTGAGAAAATAAGTATTGAAAAATTTAAGGGAATAACAAGCAATATCTCGAAAATGGTTCACTCAACAAAAAATATATATGAAATAAATTGTGTATTTTAACGCGATCTACATTTTCTGTGTAGTAAAATTTTGTCTATCTCTTATGGTTTACCAGTTATGCAAAAGTCGTTCATAATGAGGAATACTTTTGGGGACATTCCCAGAAAATTCAAGATATACATTTTGTTTGTCATAAAAATATCTTAAGCATATATTTTAATCAAAATCGTTAGAGCCGTTTTTGAGAAAATTAAAATTTTCGAAAAATCCTCTATGTAAAGGGTAATTTGGGGTGGGGGACTTTCTTGAAAACCTTCGTGTCGCATCTCTGGAAGACACTGAATCTAAATACCAAGTTTGGTGTTTATCCGACTGTTCGTTTCTGAGTTGTGCTGTTCACAGACAGACACACACGGACATGTTTCCAAAAATGCTTTTTTGGGATTCAGGGGATCGCAAAACACGTATTTCCGGTGAAATCTCGGTATCGAATTTTTGGGTGGAATACAATACTTCCCCTACTTACTATACGTAGTAGAGAAAGTAAAAATACACATACGCGCGCTCGCTCGCTCGCTCGCTCGCTCGCACACGCACACGCACACACGCGCGCGCGAGAGGCGTATTCAAAATTAAGGTCCGGTGAACAATATTTAACGGTGGTAGTCCTGAATGACGTTTCACGCCTGCGGCGCTGTCCAACGCTCCTGAGGAACCTACCGCAGTGTTGGTGTGACGGAGTAGGCGTTTGAGAGCAGATCACAATGGCCGCGACAATCTAGATTCCGCCAGTTGTGAAGTGCGTGGTGTGGTTAGATTTTTGCTGGCAAAAGGATCGTCAGCTGCGGACATCCATCGTGAGTTATGCCTGTAGTCGCACAAATGTGCACGATGAACAGCGCAGTGGTAGGCCCAATATTCGGATCGACGACATCGTGAGCAAGTGAACCAAAAACTTCGAAGTGATCGGCGTTTGACGATTAGTGGTCTGGCTGATGAACTCCCAAAGGTTGTTCCAACCTCGCTTTACAGGATTGTCACTGAACAGCTTGGATATCAGAAACTTTGTGCGATGTGGGTGCTCACCGGTCAGCACAAACAGCAACGAGTGTGTACTGCACGACAGTTTTTGGAGCGCTATAGACAAGATGGAGATGGTTTGTTTTCCCAGTTGTTACGGGCGACGAGACATGGATAGCGTACACCAACGCAGAATCGAAACAACAGTCAATGCAGTGGCGCCGTTCCTGTTCACTGAAAGTGTAAGCAATCGCCGCACACGAATCGCAAAATTATGACTACCGTATTTTGGGACGTAAAGGGTGTCCTTTTGATGATTTAATGGACCTTGGCTCAACAGTTATAGCTGACGTATACAATAAAAGGCTTACCAAATTGAGACGTGCAATCCAAAATCGACGGCGCGGAAAACTGTCGTCTGGTATCATCCTGCTGCACGACAACGCACGCCCGCACATCGCTGTCAAAACCAAAAGGAAGATTCAAGAGTTTCGTTGGGAACTCTTTGACCACCTCCGACCTGGCACCAAGCGACTATTTCCTATTCTTTCATTTGAAACGGAGGCTGTGTGGCAACGATTTCAAACTGACACTGAACTCAAGAGGAGCATTACCAAGTGGTTCAAGTCCCAGGCGACAGACTTCTATGTCGAGGAGTTAGAGAAGCTGGTGCAGCGTTACAGGCAGTGTATAGATGTGAACGGCTTTTATGTGGAAAGGTAAAGTACATGTGTATATTACTGTCAATAGAAACCTTGTCTCATGAGGGATGTTGTTGTTATGACCAAACGGATCTTAGTTTTGGAATACGCTTCGAACATTGTCGCAGTAATCTGTTCCTGTTATCTTTTTTTTGCTGAGTGCTGTTATTGTTTTATTATTTTGAATTTTGGGTTCTTTGTCCTCCGGCTAGCTATTATTACTCAGTCGAGCAAATATCTCTGATCAGGGCGTGTAAACGGAAAGGAGTTGTTACTAAAGGGTAACACTGATAAAAGAATTTGGTTTTACACTTTTATTGCCGTCACACTTAATTAATTTCACATATTTAATCTTGATACACGCCTGACTGAAACTGTTATATTTTCGAATGTAACTACAATCACTTATTTGACGCGAACTAAATTCGCGTATTTCACATTTTGTAACTAACTTTACGACGCGAGAGATTCTGTAGAATTGCGTAACGTTTACCTCATGAATGCTTCCTTAGAACTGCCTGACGTGTAACCCGCGAGTGAGATTTCTTAGAACTGCGCGACGTTTACTTCGTGAATGATTCTGTAGAACTGAGCGATACTTGCCTTTGGCTCAAGAATTTATACTCCCTCACCCCGATATGCCTAAACATTATAATAGAGCTGCTATTGGTTACTAAATCGCGCCAACATTAGCGTCTATTTTATAAGCCAATCAAAATTACTAAAACATATGCTCTAGGGAAGATATTCCCTACATTTCTAAAGAAAGGCGCGCTACCCTGACGTCATTTGCTTGTCTCTTCTAAGTGATAAACAAATCACCCCATCGCTTCATTGTTACCCACTCCTACTGTCAGTTTCAGTGAGGTCGTGTAAACTTATTTCCTAACAATGCTTATAGCTAACAAACATCTAAAATCATTGTCATACAATAATGTTAATTTACACTACACTCACTCTGGCGTTCACAGTCTTGTGATATAAAATACTGCCTCAACACACACACACACACACACACACACACACACACACACACACACACACAACTACTAAGAAAATACAAGAAAGACACAAAACAAAACAAACAAGAAATCCAAAATCAACATTCAAAGAAGAATGGAACACTACAAATTATAGTAAGTGAATATCCGAACTACGGAGTATGATCGCAGAATGTATGGAAATTAACTTCGACTTATTTATTCATCTTATGTTAACACTGTTTGAGCACCATCCAGACTTTTGTAGTCAATGCGATTATGATGAATGCTTTTCTGCTATTTTATATCGATACACAATAAATAACCATATGAAGATAAATAATAAGTGGCATTTGGTCTAGTTTGATGCTGTTGCTGCTATCACAGCCTCACAATGACCCTCAAATGACCATCCATGGAGGGTTCAACCATTCATTGCGCTCTTGTACACAGTCAATCAGAATTTTCGTTGTTATTTACGTTGGTGTAAGAACGAAGTGGTTTAGTGCGTTACGCAAATGCTGTTTAGCTTTTTCTGAGAAGTGAGAAAACAACATAAAAAATTTAGGTTCTGATTTAAAAAAAATTCGGATGTGTTACACTCACATGACTTTCTCTACTCTTGTACAAACTATTTTTACAAACGCTTATTCTTCATCTACTTCATGTTAATCGAGATAAACATTTGCAGAAACTATCTTATTATTAATTTTCTTATAGGTGCAAGAGGAACATGGTAGGCTTTAAGCGATAGTCAAATCTTTTAAGAGCTGGTGGCTATGTGGAGCATTTCATTCTCTTTGCATGTCCAGGACATAAAAAGAGCGAATAACGAATTTCCACTTGTACTTTTTCTCAAGTATTGGAAAATTCAAACAAATAACAAAGAATATCTCGGAAATGGTTCTCTCGACCAAAAAATATATATGAAATACACTGCGTGTTTTAACAAGGTCTACATTTTTGTGTAATAAAATTTTGTCTATCTCTTGCGGTTTACCAGTTATGCAAACTTTATTCAGAATGAAGACTACTTTTGGGGACATTACCTAGAAAATTCAAAATATACATTTAATTTCCATCAAAGTATCTTAAACATATGATTTTTAATAAAAGTAGTTAGAGCCATTTTTGAGAAAATCAAAATTTTGAAAAACGTTCCATGTAAAGGGTTCTGTGTTGGGGGGATTTTCCTGAAAATGTTTGTATTTCATCTTTGGAAGATACTGAACCAAAATACCAAGTAAAGTATTTGTCCGACTTTTCGTTTTTGACTGAATTTTTTTTATTTTGATTCAGGGGTCCTTAAAACAGGTATTTCTGGTGAAATTTTGATATCGAAAGTAAAAATACGTAGTAGAGAGAGTAAAATTTAAATTTAGCATAAAATGATCATCACAACGCCGTCCAAACAAAACAGGGTTAATGGCATTTACTTTCCCCCATAATATTAATCAACTTTTATTTAAGACATTTGTTTCTATATTGCTTAGTTTTACAGATATTGTACAGTTTCAACTTAAATGGTTCACCCTGTATATTATGTGAAAACTATCTAACTGATATGATATTAAATAACTATGGGATCAGACTGTATGGAGAAGTTAAGGAAGTTTGAGGTTCTCCGATATTTTACGTCGATTTTCGTGAATGTCAGAGGACTTTTCATCCATTATTAGTAATAGCCGAGGCTGCACGAAATTGCAATTATAAGGGGAAGAGGGGAAGGAAAAAGGAATCAGCATAAAAATCTTCCGGTCAAATAATTTCATAAAGAACGTAAGGAGATAAAGTAAATTAATTAAATCGTCCGTGCAATGTGGTGTAGCCACCTATTATTATATAACTCGCTTTAAGAATCTAATATTAGATACGGAAGCCCGAAAGCAGTGAAGCTGGAAGTGTCGAAGCATTGCAAATATCTTGCAAGCGCTGACTCATCGAGTGAGTGGAAATTTACTTTGGGTAATAGACCACATGCGGCCGCTTGTATCAATAAGAACCATACATTTCATTTTCCCAGAGAGGCTCAGTGGATTCACAAAGAGCTGAGACAGCAGTCCCCTAACATTTGCCTCTAATTAATAGCCGTTTGCTCGTGGAGTAGCAACCTTAAAAGTGCTAGCCAATTACCGAGAACGTGGAACAAAGAAGGGTGTAAAATAAATTTAACTGAAGAGGAGCCATAGTCCAGGCTTACTTTATGGGCTATCATGTGAGTTCAGAGGGAGAGTAGGTAGTTCAAATGAGCTTTGCAGTCATAAAGCTGCCTAGCTACAAGAGTTTTCCATTGAAATGGTCACTTTCATTATCTGAATAAAGACTTCTTAAGCAGGCTCGCACAAAAGAGAGACAAAGTGTTCCAAAGTTGAAGATTAAAATACTTAGCTCGTTGGACACGAAGCAAAAGCAAAGGGAAACGGATTATTTATTTCTACAGAACATATCAATGCCTAGAACACTGTATAATATAAAAACATGAGCATAGATAAATGGGAAATCATGTTTGAAATCAGTTTTAGAAGCCTTATTTGTCTATCCACTTCATGTTAATTTAGATAAAAAAAATTGCAGAAATAGCTTCATTGCACATTTAGTAGTAGGTAAAAGGGGAATTACAGTACGTTTAAAATATAGTCAAATCCTTTAAAGCAGGATGGTTATGTGATAGATTTATTTTTTTTCCTTTTGCATAGACACAAGAAAAAACAAATGGAGACTTAGAAGTAAAAGATGTATAAATATTACGCAATTCATACCAACAATAAAGAACACCTCGGAAGTGCTTAATGACAAAAAAGTTATTTGACATAAATTTTGTGTTTTAATAGGAGCAACATTTTTTGTGCAGTAAGATTCTTGAAAATAGTTATGTCGCGTCTTTGGAAGTTACTGAACGTAAATTCCATCCAGTATTTCAGTTTAGAATTATGCTGTTCACACACACGCATTCACACTGACGTTTTTCTAGAAATGCTTTATTTGGATTCAGGGTCCTTAAAACTTATATTTTCGTTGAAATATTTGTATCAAATTTTTGAGTGTAATGCAATACCTTCTCTAGCTACTATGCACATTTTTCAATTCTTCACCATTATCGCTACCATCACCCGTTCCGCTCCGCTGAGAATTCCAGAGGTTTTTTATTTTTCTGTGTTAGGGTCCATGTTTCTGCTTCGTAAAGAAGTTGTGGAATTGTTACAGACTTAAACATCTTGATTATGTATCCTTTAAGGGTTCTATCCTTGAACATCTTATAGTTCCACAATGAATATGAGGAAAGGATTGCAAAGAAACAATTGGTCTAGATTACCAAATGAAATTATAGATAAAAGGATGTTAAAGTTTATTTGAAATGGGTGTAGTGAGATATAAATGGAGGCGGCGCCGTGGCCGAGTGGTTAGACCGCTCGCCTCTCACCGAGGCGGTCCGGGTTCAATCCCAGGGACCCGCATGTGGACAAAGCGGCATCTGGGCGGGTTTCCCCCGCCATTCATCACCTTTCCTTTCATCCATTTCACCATTATTTCGTTTCATCTACTTCCTTCCTCCCATTCCAGGCATCGGGCTGATCACCCATCCTGGATATTCTGTCTGATCCACGAGTGTCAGTTCATCGACGGACCTCTGACCCCAGGACCCGCCTGAAAGTCCTGGGGGTGTAAGTCCTACATATTAGGAGGATAAACAGAGAAAGAAGAAGAGAAATAAATGGCTGAAAAAATAGAATAAAATGCAGATTGTTGAATCATAAAATTAAATAGGACCCAATGACTCAACAACCATGGTGTTGGATGTTTGAGGGCAGCAACTTAGTGAAAGAGAAAATGATATGTAAAGGGTAATGTGTATAGATAACTTATGTATTATAGAACGTATATGATAATTAATTTACGTAACTAACGAAGTGAAATAAAATATCTATCTATCTGTCTTATAGTTCCACTGTATATTGATATTGTTTAAGCTTCTCTTTTGTATCCATTCGTCTCTGATAAGATACCCTACATCCCAAATACTCAAAGTTGGTTACCTGTTCATTTGAGTGTCGTTTACTGCTTTTGTTCTTTCGTGATTTGTTCCCAGGTAAACCATTACTTTTATCTTTGAACTTGAAATATTTAAATTGTATCCTTTAGTTATATAATTTGTGAATAACTATTTTAAAGAAATAGTAGTGTTTTATACCCATTCTTACTTTGTACGACACCACAGCTGGTGAACAATAATGATACATAAAATAAAATGATAATTGGGAACGGAAATTTGAGCAGGAAACATTCCAAGCCTAAGTTTAGGGTACCGCAGACTCCTATTCATGAGTTGTGCATTAATAATCTCGGCTACCCGTGACGGTATTTTGCATGTAAAAGGTATTTAGAGCTGGAATTTTCATAAAACAAAACCTTTGTGTCTTATCTTTGAAATATCATCATCACTTCGTGGATAAGGAGATATCTCCTGTTCTGATCTCATGTCCTTTTCCATCTTCTCAGCTGTCTTCCAATATATATTTTTCCACGTGGTTTGTATTTTATGTAATTCTACATATGTAATTCCATGTCTACAAATGTTTTCTCAATCTTTCTTTATATTGTTTCATTTTGTCACTTGTAGGAGCAATACCTAATTCCTCTCTGACTTCTTCCTGTTTTACTTTATCCATTACTGTACATCGTTTAATAGTTCTGAGGTATCTCATTTCTGCAGCATTAATTTTATCCCATTCTTTTTATCTCACAACCATACATTGGGGTTTGATTCGCCGCTACCTTATAAAATGTTAAGCTAGTTTCTTTTCTTGTACTTAATATTCTTAGTAATATTTCACAATTATTTAGGAATTTATTTAATATATTGTTTAAAACTTGTCTTGATACGTGACATTACATGCTAAATAATTACATTGTTTACTTGTTCTAGTGCTTGTTATTTATTAATATTTTGCATCTTGGAGCGTACTTTCCTAGGAAGGCAATTTCGTTTAGTTTATTAACTAACATCCGGAGTTAATATTCTGCTAGCACTTTTTTTAGTTCAATAAAACAGGTCATTTTCTGTTTCCTGGATTATGTATTACAATATCGTTAGTATAACGGTTTAAGAAAAGGATGAAGTTTGTTCCCACAATGTATATATGTACATGTGTGTGTATATATATCGTAATTATTGAAGAAGGATATACATAGATAAAGAAACGACAGTAAGATAGAGAAATAATCGCAATAAATAAATTATATATATTTATATTTATATATTAAATCAACGCTAATGTAATAAGCCTGAGTGAAAAGATTTGTGTGGAGGAAAAGGTTATTAGCGTGTCATGTTAAGGAAAGTCATTAGTAACAGCCAAGTAGCGAACGCATTAGCATAAAGATTCCAGGAATGCAGTTAGAAGTTGACTTCAATATGTTTTCAAAGTCAGGTAGGCAGGAATTCTGTAAATTAGAAAGGGAATGGAATTCCGAGATTCGAGCAAGGCACCGCATGGAAACAGTATCAGATATGTATACGTGGAGTTTTAAGATTGAAGGGCGTGAGTAGGAACGTTGGTAGGGATAGCAAGAGATAGGCGGAGCTTAAGTTGAGAAAAGAGCATGTATTCTAAGTCAGACTTACTTAATCTAACTTATTTACTAAATCATATGACGTACTCGTGTAATGGCGCTTGTGGTTGTTCGGGTGGTATTTAGCTTGAATTGTAAGTTGAGCTGCGCTCAGTGATGCGCTTGAGTTAGAAAGATTTAGCGGCTATTGCGAGGGATCTTTCCAAGTAACATTTCTGCGACTTACTACAATTGACGCTTCGCTTCATTATTATTATTATTATTATTATTATTATAGAAAAAATTTAATTCTTTGATTCAACAGTCGACGACTCTTTTTCAAACAGAATATTTGAGTCAACATTAAAATTTATCAGCTAACTAAACTGGTGTTATCCTTATACACTACACTCTCGTATACGCTAAGATAAAGAACACACATTGTAGAAATCAACAGCAAAGTAGGTAACATTAAACGTTATTTAAATTGATGCAACTTCGTGATAAAAACAGCACCATTTGAAGCAAAGGGTACGGCTTCAAAAGTTTGAAACCGCTACCGTCTTCAATATATATGAACGAAATTCTTAGAGAAATAAAAGAGAAAATAGCATTTGGAATTAAACTAAATATGCTACTCATTGAAAGATGCTGAACTTAAATCCCAAGTTTGGCATTTATCTGATATTTTGTTTCTGAGCTGTTTACAATTCACATAAAAGCTTTATTTTATAAAACCCGTTCTGGGTTCAGGTACCTGAAAAAACTATTTTGGATGGAATTACGATATAGAAATTTTGGGTGGAATAACACAGTTCCTCTACCTTCTTAGTAACATTGTAGATAAAGCAAAAGGACAAAAAAATATACACATACATATATCGATGCATTTAACCCCAAAAATAATATATATCAAACAAAGTCTGATATAGCCACAAAAATAACTGCTTACTTGTTAGTTTAATAATTGCTAGCCCCTAATCTATAGACTACCAGTGAGCACAGCTGACATTTTCTATAAGTCCCCAAGCAGGAGCCATTCCAGACTGTTTGTAATACTCCAATCGCTTAGCACTTCGTTTAAAATCTTGTCTCGTTGTCAGCCACTAAGGATAGTTTGGTATAGAGGTCAGTGATTTGGAACGTGCTGTCTGGGACAAGCAACTTATGAGTGTTTGCACAGCGAGTGAGCTATACAACTGCAGTGTAAGATTTGACATCCATAGGACCTTATTGAATAACAAGTGCAGCAAGCTCTTATACTGCAGGGTAGATATGAGATTTTTTTACAATAAGAAGGGATCATAACAAAGGCAGAGAAGGGGAATGCAGTACACGTATTCGAGGTTTATTTCATTCTGTTTTATTCATAGGAAACCGATTGAAACCTCTAGTTTGAGAGAACGAAGTTCCAATGCTATATATCCCTACAAGGCATTCAGATAGTTGTATTCTATCTCCTACTTTCCAGATATACAATTTCGATAGAAACTGAACAGAAAATGGTCAGATTTTTTACTTTCTCTACCACGTACACAGTAGATAGAGAATGTATTGTATTTCACCCCTAAATTCGAGACCGAGATTTTACTGGAAATACATGTTTTAAACACCCTCTGAATTAAAAAAGGCCTTTTTAGAAAAATGCCATGTGCGTGCGTGTGAACAGTATACATAACTCAAAAACGAAAAGTCAGATAAATACCCAAATTCGTTTTTAAGTTCAATATCTTCCAAAGATGCAACGAAAAGATTTTCAAGAAAATCCACCCATCTCAAGCTAGGCTTTCCATGGAACCTTTTTCAAAAACTTTGATTTTCTAAAAAAATTGTTCTGACGATTTTGATTAAAATATCATACGTTAAAGATGTTTACATGACAAATCAAATGTGTACAGTGTGTCGCATTAATCTGTTCGTGTTATCTTATTTGCTGAGCGCTTGTTATTGTTTTACTATTTTGAATTTTGGGTTCTTTGTCCTCCGGCTAGCTATTATTACTCAGTCGAGCAAATATCTCTGAGCAGGGCGTGTAAGCGGAAAGGAGTTGTTACTTAAAGATAACACTGATAAAATAATTTGATTTTACACTTTTATTGTCGTCAGACTTAATTAATTTCACATATTTAAACTTGATACACGCCTGACTGAAACTGTTATATTTTCGAATGTAGCTACAATCACTTATTTGCCGCGCACTATAATTCGCGTATTTCACATTTTGTAACTAACTTTACGACGCGAGAGATTCTGTAAAATTGCGTAATGTGTACTTCGTGAATGCTTCCTTAGAACTGCCTGACGTGTAACTCGCGAGAGAGATTTCTTAGAACTGCGCGACGTTTACCTTGTGAATGATTCTGTAGAACTGCGCAATACTTGCATTTGGTTCAAGAATTTATACTCGCTGACCCCGATATGCCTAAACATTATAACAGAGCTGCTATTGGTTAATAAATCGCGCCAACATTAGCATCTATTTTATAAGTTAATCATAATTACTAAAACATATGCTCTAGGGAAGATATTCCCTCCATTTCTAAGGAGGCGCGCTACCCTGACGTCATTTGTTTGTCTCTTCTAAGTGATAAACAACTCACCCCCTCGCTTCATTGTTACCCACTTCTATTGTCAGTTTCAGTGAGTCCGTGTAAGCTTATTTCCTAACAATGCTTATAGCTAACAAACATCTAAAATCATTGTCATACAATAATGTTAATTTACACTACAATCACTCTGGCATTCACAGTGTTGTTATATAAATACTGCCTCAAGTGTTGACCATTTAAGATGAAACTGTACATTATCTTCAAAACTAAGCGTTGTATAAAGACATATCTTTAATAAAAGTTGCTTGATATTATGGAGAAAAGTAAATGCCAATAGTGGTATTTTGCTTGTAGGACGTTATGATGGTCAATTTTGGGGTCTATTTAATTCCTTTCTCTACTACGTAGAGTAAGTAGGGGAAGTATTGTATTCCACCCAAAAATTCGATACCGAGATTTCATCGGATATACATGCTTTGAGACATCCTGAGTCCAAAAAACATTTTGGAAGCATGTCCGTGTGTGTGTCTGTGTGTGTGTGTGTGTGTGTGTGTGTCTGTGAACAGCATAACTCAGAAACGAACAGTCGGATAAACACCAAACTTGGTATTTAGGCTCTGTATCTGCCAGAGATGCGACACGAAGGTTTTCAACAAAATCCCCCACCCCAGATTACCCTTTTCTTTGAACATTTTTCTAACAATTTAATTTTCTCAAAAATGGCTCAAACGATTTTGATTAAAATATCATAAGCTTAAGATATTTTCATGACAAATGAAATGTGTATCTCGAATTTTCTGGGAATGTCTCCAAAAGTATTCTTTATTGTGAATGACTTTTGCATAGACAAAATTTTACTAGGCAAAAAATGTAGATCGCGCTAAAATACACAATTTATGTTATATACATTTTGTTTGTTGAGTGAACCATTTTCGGATATTGCTTGTTATTCCCTTAAACTTTTCAATACTTGTTTTCTCAAATGGGAATTCGTTATTCATTTTTTGTCTTGGATATGAAAGTGTATTAATCTGTGGCAAAGAGAATGGTGCTGCACATAGCAACCAGCTATTAAGAGATATGCCTATGCTTAAAGACTACTGTATTTCTATATTACCCTTGCAAATACAAAACAACGGGAACATAGTACGCCTTAAGCATTAGTCAAATATTTTTAGAACTGGTCGCTATGTGTAACATGTAATTCTCTTTGCATGTTAAAAGATCGTTTCTGCAAATGTTTATCTCGATTAATGTGAAATAGATGGAGAATAAGAGTTTGTAAAAATAGTTTGTACAAGAGTAGAGAAAGTCATGTGAGTGTAACACATCAGATTTTTTTTAATGAGAACCTGCATTTTGTACGTTGTTTTCTCATTAGACAACGGCTTATAAAAAACTTTTCAGGAAGCAAAAGGAAAATAAAAAGGTTCCTTCCCAATTACGAAACATAACTTGACTCAAATGACCATCCAAGGATGATCCAACCTTCATTGCGCTCTTCATACACAGTTATTCAGAATTTTCGTTGTTATTTACGTCGGTGTAAGAACAATTGCAAAGCGCTTTATATAAATGTGTGATAAAAAACATATAAAGGTAGCTCCCCATTTAAAAAAATCTGATGTGTTACACTCACATAACTTTCTCTACTCTTGTACAACCTAATTTTACAAACGCCTATTCTCCATATGCTCCATGTTAATCGAGATATCGAGATGTCAATCTTATTGCTAATTTTCTTGTAGATGCAAGGGGAATATGGTAGCTTTTAAGCGATAGTCAAATATTTTATCGCTGGTTGCTATGTGGCGCATTCCATTCTCTTTGCATGTCCAGGACATAAAAAAAATGAATAACGAATTTGAGAAAAAGTATAAGTATTGGAAAATTTAAGGAAATAACAAGCAATATCTCGAAAACGGTTCACTCAACAAAAAAAATGTATATGATATAAGTTGTGTATTTTAACGCGATCTACATTTTTTGTGTAGTAAAATTTTGTCTATCTCTTATGGTTTACCAGTTATGCAAAAGTCGTTCATAATGAAGAATACTTTTGGAGACATTCCCAGAAATTTCGAGATATACATTTCATTTCTCATGACATTAACTTAAACATATGATATTTTCATCAAAATCGTTAGAGCCATTTTTGAGAAAATTAAAATTTTCGAAAAATGTTCCATGTAAAGGGTAGTCTGGGGTGGGGGGATTTTCTTGAAAATCTTCGTGTCGCATCTCTGGAAGATACTGAACGTAAATACCAAGTTTGGTGTTTATCCGACTGTTAGTTTTTGAGTTATGCTGTTCACAGACACACAGACACACACACAGACACACACACACACACACACACACACAGACACACACACGGACATGTTTCCAAAAATGCTGTTTTTGGATTCAGGAGGTCTCAAAACATGTATTTCCGGTGAAATCTCGGTATCGAATTTTTGGGTGGAATGCAATACTTCCCCTACTTACTATACGTAGTAGAGAAAGTAAAAATTAAATTGATGCTAAAGTGACCATCACAACGTCCTCCAAATAAAACACGATTAATGCCACTTACTTTCCCCATGGTATCAAGCAAATTTTACTCAAGACATTTCTTTCTACAACGCTTAGTTTTGTAGATATTGTACTGTCTCAATTTTGAATGGTCCACCCTGTATCTTGAATTTTCTGGGAATAGCCCGCGAAGTACTCTTCATTCGGGAGGAAGTTGTGTATACTTTTTGTATAACTGGTAAACTTTAAGTGATAGACAAAACGTACTACACAAAAAATGTGGATCTCTGTAAAACACACACTTTATTTCAAGTAGCTGTTTTTTTGTGACAACAACTATTTCCGAGGTATTCGTTATTAATGTTTGGAGTTGCTAATTACTTTGTCATTCCTTTAAGGTCCTGCCGATTTACAGTTATTTCTGGCGATTGCATGAAAAGATTATGGAATTTCAAGACCAGCATATAGCTCCTAGCTCTTAAACATTTACTATTGATTCCATTTCCTCTATCCCCTTTGTACTTACAGTGAAATGCATAATGAACCTGTAATACCATTTCTACAAAGATTGAAATAAAAATAAACGATAATGGGTAGAAAAATCATGCACATGTAACGCATCTGATTTTTACTTTCTCTACTACGTATAGTAAGTAGGGGAAGTATTGTATTCCACCCAAAAAATCGATACCCAGATTTCACCGGAAATACATGTTTTGCGACCCCCTGAATCCAAAAAAAGCATTTTTGGAAACATTTCCGTGTGTGTGTCTGTGTGAACAGCATAACTTAGAAACGAACAGTCGGATAAACACCAAACTTGGTATTTAGGTTCAGTATCTTCCAGAGATGCGACAGGAAGGTTTTCCAGAAAATCCCCCAACTCCAGACAACCCTTTACATTGAACATTTTTCGAAAATTTTAATTTTCTCAAAAATGGCTCTAACGATTTTGATTAAAATATCATATGTTTAAGATATTTTATGACAAATAAAATGTATATCTTGAATTTCCTGGTAATGTCTCCAAAAGTATTCTTTATTGTGAACGACTTTTGCATAACTCGTAAACCATAAGTGATAGACAAAATTTTAGTACACAAAAATGTATATCGCGTTAAAATTCACAATTTATGTCATATACATTTTTTTTGTTTAGTGAATCATTTTCGATATATTACTTGTTATTCCCTTAAATTTTTCAATAATTTTCTCAAATGGGAATTCGTTATTCATTTTTTGTCTTGGATATGCAAAGAGTATTAATCTGTGGGAAAGGGAATGGTGCTGCACTTAGCAACCAGCTATTAAGAGATATGTATGTGCTTAAAGGCTACTGTATTTCTATATTGCCCTTGTAAATATATTTTCCCCTTACATCTACAAGAAAATTAGCAATAAGATAGAGTCTGCAAATGTTTATTTCTATTAACATTAGAAAGTAGATGGAGAATAAGCGTTTGTAAAAATAGTTTGTACAAGAGTAGAGAGAGTCATGTGAGTGTAACACATCAGATTTTTTATAATACATTATATATCCTGCGTATTTAATAGCACCGAAGGATAGAAAAGGTGATTCTATTAAAACCTAGTATACGAAACTTCATTTGGACTTGATTTTAGCGTTCTGGTGGAGTACTATTTCCATAATTCACTTTATGCATTACTCTGGTCCAGTTTTTCTCTTTATTTTTCCAGAGCTGCGTCATACACCTCGGGCGTACAGTGCCCTTTTTGCACTGTTTTTCTTGTCGTCGCAAAATAATCAACACGCTCGGCGCGTGTTTTTAAAAACAAACCGCGAAACAGAGACGAAACAAAAAGAATGGAATGGAAAGAGTCCACAATAACAGCGATGGTGAAGATAATATTGCAGTACCACCAGCGCTATCCAGACACTGTTTTCATTCGGTTTATGTCCGTAATCTCTGTGAAACACCACCCTAATTATTCCAGCAGTTATTTAAATTCCTTTGTGTTACTGATAGGGAATATTAATGCGGTTTATTTGCGTCTCATGCAGTTGTGTTTGTTGGCTATATCTGATAAAATATGGCGTTTTTGTGAAAATATCTGCTGTATACAATTCCTTGATGCTCAGAGAGAAAGCGTGGGGGAGAGGAATGAACGCTGCAGTGTTTCCAAAGCGTATTTAATTAAGGCACACACCAGGGTCATTGACTTTACTTTGTTTATCATGGACAAATAAAATATTATACTATTTCAGCAAATTGTTTGTCTTCATTAAAAAAATATCTGTATATAAAACATCACCGCAGCCTCGGGTTAAATTCTATAATTAACTTACAAATTGGGTGAAATGTTACAGTACACTCTGATTGCACTTGCACCTCCTTTTTGCTCACTTATACAGATGGAGGAACCTTACATGGAAGCGTTCGGATCAAGGAAAGCGGACATGACAAACCCACTGCAATATATTATCGTCATCATATAAATAACATAGAGCATCCAAAATGGTGGGCGGCGGGATTACAACGGGGATTATAAAAAATTCGCTTAACCGATATCTGGCCAAGGTGTAATGAAAATACACACAGTGCTGTTGAAAAAGTGAAAAGACGACTATATGATATAAACAGGCAGGAAATAGAATCTGAGTGTAGACAAAGATGAACATTGGAGCTACAAAATGAAATAAAAACTGGGTGGAGTAAGGAAACATATATTTTGGAATTGGCATAAAACAGAGGACGACAATAGCATGGCTTATGTTAAGAGGGTGGAAAGATTGGAAATTGTTGACGATGATACCAGGAAAATTTTCCCATTATGCGGCGAACAGGAAGACTGGACGCATATTTTGGCAGCATGCGTGCAGACGGAGGGTATTAGGGAAAAATTATTACCGGAAGCATTTTTGGCTTCCAACACATGGGCAAAATATGAACTATCACGCGGACTTTACTGATAGGGCTATTATTGCGCCGAATCGGCACACACTTGATATTACATTAATGAATATACCAATACATATATTTATATGTAAAAAATCGGAGATGTAAGTACAGATTCTACCGTTATCTTTACGGAATAATGTTCGACTGTTTGTTATAATGGGCATTTGCGGTGTCATATCTCATGTGTTGGCTCAGTACCAAGTTCTTCCACACAGCTGCTGTGTGTGTGTGTGTGTGTGTGTACAACACAAAGATGTTCAAGAAAATCCCCACCCCTCATATTAGCCTTTTCCGAATTTGTTTATTTTCTCAAAAGCACCTCTTAACAACTGATTAAAAAGCTTTTAAGATATTTACATGAAAAATAAAATGTATTTCTTTTACTTTATGAGAATAGTCTGTGAAGTCCTCCATTTGGAGATAATTTTGTATAACTGGTGAACGTTAACAGATGGACAAGAACGCACTACACAAAAAATGTAAACGCAATTTATCAGCCATTTCTGAGATATCTTTTATTATTGGATTGCATTTTTCGTTAACTTTGTCATTTTTAAAGAGTAGTCGCTATTCACTTGTTTCTCGCGATGTCATTGAAAGACTATGGGTTTCAACACCAGCATATAGCTACGCTTTTAAACACCTGAATATTGATTCAGTTTCTTTTATCCCTTTTGTATTTTCAATGAAATGTGTGGAGTAACTATTTATGCAAAGGTTTAGCCTTGATCGATATGAAATATATAGAAAACTGCGACTTCGTAGAACTAGTTATAAAAATAAGTGATTATGGGTAGATAAAGCGATTTGAAAATTACCCATTAGGATTTTTACTTTATCTACTACGTATAGTAAGTAGGGGAAGTATTGTATTCCACCCAAAAATTCTGACACACTTCAAACTTTAAATTCAGTTTTCTCAAAACAACATGTTTGGATACTTATGTACCTTTTTCTCAGAAAGTATGAAAGGTAGAGAGCTGAAATTTTCAGTACATGTATACAACATATTGTTAAACTTTCTGAATCACAATCATAATTTTATAATTTATATTAGTGATATTAAGAAAGAAAAAGCATTGCAAATTTTTCACATTTTTACTTTGCAATTAATTTTTTTTCAGTTTCTAGTGAACTGATGTACATAACGAAATAATTGAGGTTCAGAGGATAGCTGATTATACTAAGAAAAAGCATGAAAAGGTGTGATTCTGTATTGCAAGTAGTATCAGAGAAAAGGGTACATGAATTCACATGTTTTAAGAGTAAATTTTATTATTTTTCTGCTGAATGGAATAATGTTTACGGGCTCAACTAAATAAGCTATGAGTTCAAACAACCACATGAAATAATTTTCATGATTTATAGAGTAATTAATAAACATTTCAGGAAAACCATTGAGAACTTTAAGAGCAGTGGTAATTTAACACACTTAAGGTGTAATTTCCATGTGTTCAGACCACCTTGTCGCCTTAAATAGTCCACTCTGTATAGTAACAAACTAAATTCTGATATTAAAATTCAGATGGCGAAATCATAGTCAAATTCTTGTGCAGACTGGATATAAATGTTAATAACTTAGCGGAGAACCCACGCTTACTATAGGTTTTACATTGTTAATATAGGTTCCTTACATCACATAAATTTTAACCTTTCACTCTATAAAAGCTTGAGATAAGTCACCTGTAAATCGTTATACGAAATACCTTTAGAAATTCTTTGCTTTTCTTCTCCAGTTTTTGTTGGAGCCTTCCTGGTAAGGTTTTATATCATTTTTAAAATTGTTTCTCGACGGCTGCACTCCCCTACTTCTTTTGGGTTCTGTATTTCATCCGGAAACCTTACTTCTTTCCCTATTGCCCTTGGCGAAAGTACACATTCTTTACTCCTTCCGCATTCAACGGGAGAGCTATATTTCACGCACAATAATTTACACAAACTGTCTGAATTTAATCAAGAGTTGAGAATGTGGTAATGTGAGAAACGTAGGAAGGAAGGAAGTAACGGAGCCGGGAAATGGACTCTTGTGGAAGAAAAGCGAGTAGCTTTCTGGTAGAAAATACAGCTCTAGAAACACTATCGGATAAACAGAAATACAGAGGAAGTGGTTTGGGATTTTCTCACATTGAATAAAGCGACGTTCGTGCTAAAAACTCGTTTCTATTAACAGCATGCAAACACATCTCCGTTAATCAAGGCAGCGTTTTAAAAACATGAGTTTTTTTACAATCTAAGTCATATCTCTACATCTATTGTCACAGTATTACCAGAGCGAGATTAAAGTAGGAAGCACAGGATCCTTTGCCTTAAAATTTTCTTTAAACTTTGTCTAAACAAATCGTGAATTTCCAATTCGTAGAAATTAAGCCATAAAAAGCATTATGTTACATTTACATGACTTTCTCTACCCCTCTATCACTTATTAATGCGTATAAAAACTATTCTTACGAAAGCTTGTTTTTCTATCCTTCATTTCAATCGAGATAAACTTTACAAAAATAGCTACTGAGGCAGTATTTTTAATACTTGAATAAATTAAATTATATAATATGTAAATTCAATAACATCCCGCCTTGAAGCAATATGTATGTAATAATTTGTAAAATGTATGCAACAGTCATTAAATATGATTATATTATTGTAAACGTGTTCAATAATTGTATGTGAATGCATTAGGTAATTTAATAGCGTGAGAGCCGTGAGAATAATAAGTTTAAAGTTGCTAACAATGAGGTACAATGAGGTAACCTTAAGGCAATAATGAGTTTGAGAGTTTAAATGTTACTATTCATGATTAGAGCAACGGTAATGTAAATTTTGTGACACTTAAAAATTAGCCAATCAACAACCAGAAAAAGCTTTAATTAAATGCTAGTATTCTATTGGACTAGGATTAGCCAATCAGAGACTTGAAATACAGAAGCTTACGGGTTTGGACGGTTGAAATATGTTCAGTTGCCTGCAGACCTTGGTAGTGACCGGATGGAAGATGTGTTCTCTAAAGAAATATTAAGTATTCGTGTGAATCGTAAAATAAGTTTACACGTTAACAAAGTGCAAGCTTTAAATTAAAGAATCTCACAGCCGTTAATATCAGTGTAGTGTTATATAATTTGTGCCAAGGATTAATAAAAAGAAGTGAATTTAAACTTAAAATCTGTGTAAGCCTACATTCTTGTCGCACCACGCCCTGTCTAAGAGATACGTGACTCTAAAGTAATACTGATGCAGCCGAGGCAAACATAAACTTAAATACTATCTATAGAAGCAGTTTAATAGCAAAGTAAATATATATTTTTTTAAACTTGGAACGTAACAGCAAAAATACATCTTCAAATCGGCTTCTCATACGTAGCAGCATATTACTTAACAAACAATACTTTTTTCAAATTCACGCCCAAAGCGTGGTGCAATAACTCCAACAACAATAAACTACAACAGTTGAAGAACAATGCTTCTTCAAGTTGGCACCCATACGTGGGGCATACCTTCTTCAAGTTGGCTTCCCAAGCGTGAGGCTTATAAATTACGTAAACAAAACAACTTCTCACTACATACAAATTTCGTCATAGATAGGGAAAAGCGGTAGTCAAAACGTTTATAACCTGGAGTTTAAAAGAATGACAAAGATACTGAATAATTTGCAATAAGTTTCTGCAAATGTTTATCTCGAATAACATGAAGTAGGTGGAGAATAAGAGTTTGTAAAAATAGTTGTACAAGAGTAGAAAAAGTCATTTGAGTGCAACACATCAGATTTTTTCTTGTAGAGTTAAACAATCTCTCTAACCCTTTTGAATCTAGTAACGTACTGGGGAGTTGTGCATCTTTCTGCCACCAGAGTGACAGCACGTTGCAATTTGTGTTAATTAGAAGGAAATCCTTTTTGTTTCCGTTAACATGACAGCATTCAGGTTAACATGTACGGTAATGACATGTACATAGCCTTTTTTTTTGTTTGCTGAAAACAGAATTTTCACGTCACCTGATATCAGTCCTGACAGAGATGGATGTTTTTTGTTTTGTATAATTATATTAACGCTAGGAATATGTTAACAAACGAAATTCAAAACAGAGCTCTTCAAATTAATTTTCGTTTATAAACATAATCTCTTTCGTGGTTTACATCAATCAAAGCTTATATCCACTATAGTAATATTTACTTTCTCTACTACGTATAATAAGTAGGGGAAGTATTGTATTCCACCCAAAAATTCGATACCGAGATTTCAGCGGAAATACATGTTTTGAGACCCCCTGAATCCCAAACAAGCATTTTTGGAAACATGTCTGTGTGTATGTCTGTGTGCCTGTCTGTGAACATAACTCAGAAACGAACAGTCGGATAAACACCAAACTTGGTATTTAGGTTCAGTATTTTCCAGAGATGCAACACGAAGGTTTTCAAGAAAATCCCCCCACCCCAGACTACCCTTTACATGGAACATTTTTCGAAAATGTTAATTTTCTGAAAAACGGCTCTAACAATTTTGATTCAAATATCATATGTTTAAGATATTTTCATGACAAATAAAATGTATATCTTGAATTTTCTGGGAATGTCTCCAAAAGTATTCTTCATTGTAAACGACTTAACTGGTAAAACATAAGAAATAGACAAAATTTTACTACACAAAAAATGTAGATCGCGTTAAAATACACAATTTATGTCATATACATTTTTTTGTTGAGTGAACGATTTTCGAGATATTGCTTTTTATTCCCTTAAATTTTTCAATCTTAATTTCTCAAATGGAAATTCGTTATTCATTTTTTTGTCTTGGATATGCAAAGAGTATTAATCTGTGGCAAAGGGAATAGTGCTGCACCTAGCAACCAGCTATTAAGAGATATGTATGTGCTTAAAGGCTACTGTATTTCTATATTGCCCTTGTAAATATATATTCCCCTTACATCTACAAGAAAATTAGCAATAAGATAGACTCTGCAAATGTTTATCTCGATTAACATGAAGTAGTTGGAGAATAAGCGTTTGTAAAAATAGTTTGTACAAGAGTAGAGAAAGTCATGTGAGTGTAACATCAGATTTTTAGTGGTGGAACGATACCACTATTTCTCGATACACGATACTCACTTTATAAAACACTGTACTGGCGATATCTTGTTCCCTACATGATATACTTATTAGTAGTTTTCTGTGTATAAAGGTATGCAACCAATTTTGTATTGTATACTAATTCCTACATTTTTTCTGTTTGACATTCTCCAATTGATAGTAATTCTGTATCTTGATAATGCCACTGGTTATATATCCCCTGTTGTTATTCAAGCATAATAATAATAATAATAATAATTAATAATAATAATAATAATAATAATAATAATAATAATAATACATTTGTTTCCCTATTTATGCAACCAAATTTTGTGCTGACACTATCTTTTAAAGGATTCTCTATTCATACAAAACAAATAGTAGCAATTTTCCTTCATTCTGCAAACTGGAAAATATAAACTAATATATATTTCACATGAAACTCAAACAACTAACAATAGCGGGTGTTTACACGATTCTACCACTATTCATAACCACCACGTCATAACATATGCACTGTGTTCCTCTCACGACAATTTATCTGTAAGGAATGTGTTGACATCAACAATTCTATTGCTATCTGAGAAAGATTACGGCTTTGCTTTCAACATATCAAGACTTAAGGCCTCTTAGGAAATACCGCTCTTCTAATAGTAATGCTGAATGACCAGTTGCTTTTGTTTGCTTTCTCGTCACAGATTTTAACTACGTTAGAACTGTTTCTCGGGCTTGACTTGTAGAGTACTTCCTTTCTTACTGCATATACTGCATAGATAACTATAAATCAGTAGCAAACATTTACACACTGCTCCAAGTGAAACATGCTGGGATGCTAACGTTGCGCGATGTTTTTAATGTACATGTAGATCTATTTACAGCATCATCGTGACGTGCCACATGGTACTATCCCTCCTCAATCTTCCGGAGAGTAGAACACCGCGCAAAAGTTTTCTCGTTAGAGGCCTACAGTATTTTTACTTTCTCTACTACGTAGAGCAGGTAGGGGAAGTATTGTATTCCACCCAAAAATTCGATACCGGATTTCACCGGAAACACATGTTTTGAGACCCCCTGAATCCAAAAAAAAATTGGAAACATGTTCGTGTGTGTGTCTGTGTGTCTGTCTGTGAACAGCATAACTCAGAAACGAACAGTCGGATAAACACCAAACTTGGCATTTAGGTTCAGTATCTTCCAAGGATGCGACACGAAGGTTTTCAAGAAAATCCCCCCACCCCAGATTACCCTTTACATGGAAGATGTTTCGAAAATGTTAATTTTCTCAAAAATGGCTCTAACGATTTTGATTAAAGTATCATGTGTTTAAGATATTTTTATGAAAATAAAATATATATCCTGAATTTCTTGGGAATGTCTCCAAAAGTATTCTTCATTGTGAACGACTTTTGCATAACTGGTAAACCATAAGAGATAGACGAAATTTTACTGCACAAAAAATGTAGATCGCGTTAAAATACACAATTTATGTCATATACATTTTTTTTGTTGAGTGAACCATTTTCGAGATATTGCTTGTTATTCCCTTAAATTTTTCAATAGTTATACTTTTTCTCAAAAGGAAATTCGTTATTCATTTTTTTTGTCCTGGTAATGCAAAGAGAATGGAATACTCCACATAGCAACCAGCGCTTAAAATATTTGACTATCGCTTAAAGCCTACCAATTCCCCTTGCATCTACAAGAAAATTAGCAATAATATTAACATCTCGATATCTCGATTAACATGAAGCATATGGAGAATAAGCGTTTGTAAAACTAGTTTGTACAAGAGTAGGGAAAGTCATGTAAGTGTAACACATCAGATTTTGCAATCCGTAATAAGAAATTAGCCATATAACACTCGGAAATAGTAAGTTTGTGGATTAAGCCTCTCTACTACCCCGCCCCCCCCCGCCCTCATGCATTAGTATATACATGTTTAATACCAAGGTGTGACTTGCGTAAACACAAGCTAACAAATGGAAGGAAAGAACATATACTTCCATGCGCTGTATAGTCTCGCGTCTTAAGTTCTGATTTGTTTCTGCTGTATTCACAGCACCGGAGTTCACCGGAGTCGGTAAATATAATAACTGAGAGTGAGTCAACAGGCCAGACTATTGCAGAAACGTGATTTAGTGCGTCAACTAAATCAGTTTCTTTCACAAATCTATTAACGCTGCATGTTTCATGAATATCTCTACGCCTCCCCCCCATTGTTTTGCATGTATTTATTTAGACACAAGAGTCTATAGAATATTGCATTCATTCATTCACAGGAAACGCAATTGAGGTTTATCAAGAACTATAGTCCAGCAACACTTTGGGAGCACGTGCGAGGCAATAACGTGAAGTCTTGACTCCTTCAATTCCTTATCTAGCATAAAGTTAAACCCAACAACTTTCAATAATGCAAAGCTTAAAACAATTTTAAAGTATATAAGATTTTTCTCAAAGTATTAGACATACTTTGATACCACTAAGAGTCGAGAGTATCGAGGTATCGGCGGTATCGAGGTCCCATCCCTAGTAATTTTATTAGCTCCTTCAAGAGATTTGCCTTCCATTTTAAATGTATTAGGAGCATCTGCTTCATAAGGTCATGCATAAATTCCCCGTTTTTTCTAAATAAAACACAAAGCTTTCTTATAGTGAACACAATGCATTCTTATAGTGTATATTTTGGCTTCTAAATTTCTAAATATATACAGATCCTATTAATACTTAATGGTTGCAGTAACAATCGGATGATGCCAGTGTTTCCGTATATTTGATAGCGATACAAATTTTGGAGTACCAAAACTTGATACACGATGCTCAGCCTATAAAAGCAATTTTGAAATGTAGCTTCTTCCCTGCATTATTATTATTATTATTATTATTATTATTATTATTATTATTATTATTATTATTATTATTATTAGTTTTTAAGCAGTAAACATGTATAACTGTTGATGCTGAATATACGGCGGCGCCGTGGCCGAGTGATCAGACCGCTCGCCTCCCATCGAGGCGGCCCGGGTTCAATCCCAGGGACCTGCATGTGGGATTTGTGGCGGGTTTTCTCCGGGTTCTCCGGTTTCCCCCGCCATTCATTCCACCAACTGATCCATCATCACATTTCCTTTCATACATTTCACCCACATTTTCCTTCATCCCATCCTGGATGTTCTGTCTGATCCATGAGTGTCTGCTCCACGACGGGCCTCTGACCCCAGGCACCGGCTTGTAAGTCCTGGGGGGTGTAAGTCCTACGTAAGAGGAGGGTAAACAGATAATGAATGATTCTGAACATACTCAGAGGGGCAAGTGGCACCCTTCATGAGATCAAAGATCGTTAGGGAATGTCTAGAAGCCCCAGAAAGGCTAGGGGAATGGAAAAGACTTGTTTTAGCACGAGTTCATGGCCACACTGGGGTAATTGGAAATGAAAATGCAGACAGGTCCCCGTGATGGGTATTACCAAATTGAATTTAAGAACAAATCTGTTAGTCTGAATTCAAAGACAGCATATAGAATACTGGAAACACATCCAGGAACAAAGACAACATGTCTGAAGTCGCTCAAATTAAGTAGTAAGCAGAAGAAGCTTATGGTAGGTTTGATGACTGTCCTGGGAATTTTAAAAAACACCTGCAGACCAGGAGACCAAAGAAGCAGTATGTGTGATGTAGAGAAGGAAACGACCTCGCACTTAATATCCCGTGTGAAGCACTGGAAGTGAATAGATACAATCAATTTGGAACTGCTGATCCAAATGAGGTAGTATCTAATAAAAACCTAATCAATAAACTCCTGAACCTTATCAAGAAAACTAGGGAGAAAATCGTGCAATAAACCTAAAGGTTTCAATATGGGTAGGTAGGGGTATGTCCCTCCTGTTCATCTCCCTGTTAAAATATTTTAATGTAATCTGGCATTTATAACAACTTTTTACTTTCTCTACTACGTATAGTAAGTAGGGGAAGTATTGTATTCCACCCAAAAATTCGATACCGTGATTTCACCGGAAATACATGTTTTGAAACCTCCTGAATCCAAAAAAAAGCATTTTTGGAAACATGTCCGTGTGTGTTGTCTGAAGAGCATAACTCAGAAACGAACAGTCGGATAAACACCAAACTTGATATTTAGGTTCAGTATTTTCCAGAGATGCGACACGAAGGTTTTCAAGAAAATCCCCCCACCCCACATTACCCTTTAAATGGAACATTTTCGAAAATTTTAGTTGTCTCAACGATTTTGATTAAAATATCATATGTTTAAGATATTTTCTTGACAAATGAAATGTATATCTAGAATTTTCTGGGAATGTCTCCAAAAGTATTCTTCATGATGAACGACTTTTGCATAACTGGTATACCATAAGAGATAGACAAAATGTTACTGTACAGAAATGTAGATCGCGTTAAAATACACAATTTATGTCATATACATTTTTGTTGTTGAATGAACTATTTTAGAGATATTGCTTGTTATTCCCTAAAATTTTCCAATACTTATACGTTTTCTCAAATTCGTTATTCATTTTTTTTGTCCTGGTAATGCAAAGAGAATGGAATACTCCACATAGCAACCAGCTCTTAAAATATTTGACTATATCTTAAAGCCTACCAATTCCCCTTGCATCTACAAGAAAATTATCAATACGATTAACCTCGTTTTCCGGATTAACATGAAGCATATGGAGAATAAGCGTTTGTAAAAATAGTTTGTACAAGAGTAGAGAAAGTCATGTGAGTGTAACACATCAGAATTTGTTTTACTAAATTCTGCAAAAGTTTCTTTTGGATTCTCCGAAAGGCAGCATTTTCTATTTTAATAAAGCCATAGAGCGTGTGCTCTTATTTATTGTTTTACTGTGATCGTAGACATGTTAAAAGCTAATGTTGAAAAAGCACAAGACAGATCTCGCTATTCACAGCCAAGACCCATCGCAGTCCCTCTAGCAGTTCAGGGCTAGCCGAGCGCGCGCGCACAACTTCAAATTGGTTCATCGTTATTTGAATATTTTGAGCATTCTAAAACACAAATCTCCGAGCAGGGTGGCGCCGCAATAACATGTGCGACTCGCATTCAGGAGGTCCAGGTTCAAATACCCGGGGCCGACGAATCTGACCGAAGGGTTTTTTCACGGTTTTCCTTGGTCACCAGGCGAATGCTGGTTGGATAATTTGATCCGCGAACTGTCCTATTATCCCTTGCATCACTACTTTCATTTCGTTCTTATTCAGCATCATACCAGACACCGGGCTGATTATCCATCCTGGATATGCTATGATCCAAAGTTTGCTTGCTCCTCGACAGATTAGTGATCTAAGGCATTGCCTTGTAAGTCCTTTGAGGTGTAAGTCCTACAGAGTGGAGTATAATCAGTTAAAGAAGAAGAAAATACAAATCTAAGTTTAAGATTGACGGAAGCATTATTAAATCTAATGTTAGATTCATTATACGAGGGTAATCCAGTAAGTCCCAGACGTTTTAAAACAAACAATTAATAAAATGCAAATATCAACGTTTATTAGCTACATTTGAAAGGTAGACTCTTAAGCTATTTTTCTGCATAATCGCCATTCAAATTGAAGCATTTATCATACCATGGTACAACCTTTTCAATACCCTCTCTGTAGAAATCTGCCGCCTGCGACTTCAACCACTGGTTTACACCGGCATGCAGTTCAGCGTCAGTATTAAAGCATCAATTTGATGCACCATACTCCGTGAAATTTGGGGAAAATATTCCGAAAGTTTTATAATCGTGAAACGACGATTTTCACGAATTTTGTCATAGATTTGCATTGAAAGTTCATCAGTCACCAGGCTAAGCCTACCACTGCGATCCTCGTCGTGAACATTGGTACACTGACTCGGCTTTCACTCATTATTCCCTGCCCGTAAACATCACAAAGTTGACGATAAATTTCAATTGGCTTATTCTTTTTAGCCAACCGCAGTTCACAAGTGGCGGGATTTTCTATTACAGCGCACATTTTAACAACTCACAGAGAGCACAGTAAGGAAGGCACAGTCCTCTCACTACAACAGCTGGATGCGTACTGAATGTAGGAACGTTCTGACACAAAGATGGCGGCTCTAGCCCTACTCATCGCTACAATAGGCCAAAACGTCTGGGACTTTCTGGACTGCCCTCATATCATGCAATGTGTCGATTCGTTTTAACTCACATCACACATGCGCTTGGATTTTTACTAAGAAGCACTTTAGGAAGAAGGCTTTCTGCAATCCTCAGCTGAAGATCTACTGATTTCAGCTCTCCTTTCGTGACCCCCAGGATTTGAATTAACAAGCGATGTTGCTGTCCCCTGTTGGGAAAAGTTGTTATATATTTGTTTTGAAATGAATTTTGGATGGAATGGATACCTTTTCTACATACTACGTTCATGGTAGAGAAAGTAAAAATGAAAAGTTGGATAAATACCACACTTCCAAAGATGCGACAAGAAGATTTTCAAAAGAATCCTCCACCCCAACTAAGCTTTAAATGGAAGGTTTTTCGAAATTTTTTATTTTATAAAATATGGCTCTAACAATTTCTTTAAAATACATATACTAAAGATATTGCATGGAAAATAAAATGTATATCTTGAATTTTTTGAGAACAACCTTTGAAATGCTCTTGATTTGCAAGGAATTTTATATAATCTTGTGTAAGTGATAAACATTAATAGATAGACGAAAACCTAGATACTACAAAAAAAAAGATCTCTTTAAAATACACATTTTTTTAATTTACTTTTTGTGGCATCAGCCATTTCCAAAATATATTTTGTTATTAATGTTTCGAATTTTTTATTACGTTAAAAGCCATGTCGATTTTCAGTTGTTTCCCGTGATATCATGGGAACAGTATGGAATATAAGGCCAGCATAGGGCCGTATTCATAGATTTCACAAAGGTCTGGACTATCTCCAGACTCATTTGGTCCGGAACAAAGGTCGACCAAGTTTTTGATATTCATAGAACGATAAAAGGTCTCGGACCAAGAAAGGCCGCAGATCAAGGAGAAAATCTTACACGACGAAGAAAGGTAGTTCTGCGCATGCGCGACTGCCGTAGAGTAGTAAACTAACCACTGTTACTCCTTAGTTTTTACTTTCTATGGTCGTTTCACAGCTGTTTTTTCATCGTTTTAGTGCTCACTCCTCGCCCAAAGCGAAAAAAAATGGTCATAACCTAGAAGCGTGAATTAAAATGGTTGGAGGAGGAAAATGCCTGTTTCCCTTAAAACAAAAAATTATGGATATTATTGAAAACAAATCGGTTTCGACAAATGCAAACGCAAAAAACAGGAGGTATGGAGGGAGATAATACATATATAAACAGTTTTGTGCATGATTCTAACCTATTGCCACCTCTCCCTTTTTGGAAACGTTCTTATCCACACAGTTTCATGGCATTGTTAATCATTTCAATAAGAATTTAACTTGCTGGAATATTAACCTTTAAGCTTAAAATTTCGTATTTAAATAGGAAGGAACATTTGCTGTTATTAAAATCTCACTCTGGATCTTAACCAAATAAATATTGTGTGATCGTAATTATACAGAAATAATTACCCGAGGAAATTCTAATACATCATAAACCTTCCGGGAGTTGTAATCCTCCTCTCCTCGAGGGAAAACGTAAGCAAAGCCTAAATTATTTCGAACTTAACCCAAGAGGGACATTATTCCGTATACGGGTAGGAGGTATGAAATGCTAAGAAACAAATGGAATCAGGGTTTTTTAACACGCAGAGTTGATTGTGTAGTGTCCTGTTCTCATTCAGTTTAGACGCGCAGATCCCTCGGCTACACCCTGTCGTCGCTTCCCAGTTGCAACTGCTACACTCCTCTCCTCCTAAATTTAGCAGTGTCAAACTTTTCCTTCCCGTTACGTCAAGTTTAATGTGACATGGCAATTAGAACCAATCGGCGTGAAGTAGTAGCATGAAGTAATAGAAGAACAATCAATCAAGGTTCATTAATTAAACCTTTACTGTAGCAGAATTTCTTAACTTCGCGTTACATCCCGTCATGTTACGTAAAGTGCATAGTAACCCCGGCTTAACAAAGGTAAATCTAGCATTAGCATTTGAGTCATTAGTTATAATGCAGCTTACTAAGATCAGTAGTGTTTTCTTGATACCCTTCTCTTGCATAATGTGGAAGTGCTATTAGCGTCGTATCAATTGAGATTCAAGCATCGGTTATCGTCTCCGTCATGTAAGTTAGGATGAATCCGTTTTATCAGCCTTCTAACTTTTGCTTTACTAAACCTGTATTTGTTTTGAAGTTTAAGTCGTCATACTTTCCAATTATGTCTAATTTTGGTAGATAGTTTTACTCCATCGTTTCATTTCGCGAATTCTACGCAAGCAACCACGCCCATTACTCCAAAGTCATCCATTTTGTAAAGATGGTCTTGCCTTTAATCTACCCCTCTGAGGTAGACCAAAATTTGGTCCCGACCGAAGCGTTTGGTTCCCGGACCAACGCAAATCCCGGTCTATGAATAAGAAAATTGATGGTCCGCTGTAAATTCATCGGAAGTAGCAAGTTAGGCTGGACCAAAATCGACTATGAATACCGCCTATAGCGTCCAGTTCTTAAACATTTGACTATCGCTATTCTATTTGTATCTGTAAAGAAATGTGTAATATAGCTACTTTTGTAAAAATTTATCTGGATAAAAATGAAGCAGATGGAAAAAAATCTGATTGTTACACTCACATGATTTTCTCTACTTTTGTACAAACTATTTTACAAATGTTTATTCCGTACAAGGGGAATGTAGTAGGCTTTAAGCAACAGTTCAAATATTTTAAGAGCTGGTTGCTATGTGAAGCATTCCGTTCTTTTTGTATGCCCAGGACATTTAAAAAAAACGAATGACGAATTTTCATTTGAGAAAAAGTCTAATTATTTGAAAATTCAAACAAATAACAAGGTATATCTTGGAAATGGTTTACTCGACAAAAAAACTGTATATTACATAAATTATGTGTTTTAACAAGGTCTACATTTTTTCTGTAGTAAAATTTTGTCTATCTCTTACGGTTAACCAGTTATGCAAAAGTAATTCAGAATCTAGAGCGCTTTCGGGGACATTTACAGATAATTCAAGCTATACATTTCATTTGGCATGAAAATATCTTAAACTCATGATGTTTTAATCAAACTCGTTAAGAGCCATTTTTGAGAAAATAAAAATTTTCGAAAAATGTTTCCTGTAAAGGGTAGTCTCGGATGAAGGGATTTTCTTGAAAATCTTTTGTGTCGAATCTTTGAAAGATACTGAACCTAAATACCAAGTTTGGTATTTATCCGACTTTTTTTAATCAGGGGGCCTCAAAACATACATTTCCGCTGAAATCTCGGTATCAAAGTTTTGAGTGGAACGCAATACTTCCCCTACCTACTCTACGTAGTAGAGAAAGTAATAAGCTATCGTAAGAAGAGGAATAGAAGGTCATGTGAATGTAACAGATTTTTTTATGGAATGTAATAACGTTTCTATAGGTAAGTAGTAGAGAAGTTAAACAGGGCTGAAAAATTCAAGATGAAAGATTTAACAGATACTGTGATATGGCAGAAGAGACAACCAGACCTGTAACGAGTAGTTAGTTGATTAAGTTGCACCAATGAACACAGCTGAGCAGTAAAACGCGTGATATAGCTGTTTAATGATCAGGTTAAGAGGTTTAACATGTAGCCTCAGTTAGCAAACAATGTCGTGTTGTTCAGGTTATTAGTGGGGTTTTAATGCGATAGCGGAACACTTCATTCTCGCTGGCTAGGTAGGCGATTACTCCACAACAATTCTCTTCACAGTCCTTTTTTCGTTTTGGAAAAGCGTGAGGGAGAAACTGACATTAATCCAGACCTGGGATTAGTTGCCTTCTCTGCTCTCACAGTTTTACTTCCATCACAATTAGACGGTGTGGTTGTATAGGCATTTAGTCGCATTAAGGTGAAAATAATAAAAAAGAGGTGCTAAAATGCGTTTAAAATACCTGATAAAAGAATTTGTGTAATTAACGAAATGAGAAACAAAGGAGATGAGGAGAGACAAACAAAAAATCCTATTGCTTTTGCGATTACATATTAAACACTACGTAAATACCACAGTAAGCTTTCCTCGCCGAATTTAGACACAAGCGCATTATTCTCATGGCTTTCTCTACCCTATATCGTTTATTAGTGGGTACACAAACTATACTTACTAAAGCCTACTTTTGTATCGACTACATTTTTATCCAAATAAACTTTTACAGAAATAGCTATATTACACAGTTCGTTATAGATACAAAGAGAACAGCGATAGTCAAATGTTTAAGACCTGGAAGCTATATGCTGGCCTTAAATTTCCATACTCTTTCCATGACATCTCGAGAAACACCTGAATGTTGTCAGGACTTTAAAAGAATGGCCAAGAATAGCGGATATTTCAGAAATGGCTTATGTCACAAAAAAGTTGTTTGAAATATACTGTGAGTTTTAAACAGATCTACATTTTTTGTGTAGTACGTTTTCGTCTATGCATTAACGTTTACAAGTTATACAAGATTATACAAAATTCCTTCGGAATGAAGAGGACTTTACACGCTATTCCCATAAAATTCAAGGTATATTTGTCATGTAAATATATGTCATACATGGTATTATAAACAAAATCGTTATTACCAATTTTTAGAAGAAAGATTGAAAAATATTCCATGATAGGGGTGTGGGAATATCCTTGAAAATGCTTATGTCGCATCTTCGGAAGGTACTGAAACTAATACTTTTCGTTTTTGGGTTATGCTGTTCACAGACACACACACAGAAACAGAACAGAGAATCGCACAGTATTTTTTCAAAAGATGCTTTTGTTTTGTATTCACGTGCCTCAAGAAATGTATTTGCGGTGAAATCTTGGTATTGAATTTTTAGGTGGAATGCAATATCTTATCGACCTAATATGTACGTAGTAGAGAAAGTAAAAAAATTGTCAAAGTATTGAAGAATTCAGTCCAATAACGGATACCTAGGAAATGGCTCACGGTACAAAATAGTTATCGTAAATAAAGTATGGGCTTTGAAAAGATCTACATTTTCTGTATAATACGCTTTTGTCTATCTCCAATGGTTTACAGTTAAATAAAATACCTTCCGAGTGATGAAGGCTTCACAGGCTATTTCGAGAATATACAAGGTAAGTATACATGTTATTTATTATCTAAATATCTTAAAACTGAGGTATTTTAATTAAAAATCCTTATGAGGGGGATTCAAAAGTTTTGCAAGTGTCATCTTAAAGTCCAAACTAAGGATCAACTTAAAAACGTCTCCTCACAATCCTTCAAGGTAGCCTCCATTTGTCTCCACACACAATTGTAGACGGTGCAACCACTTGTCAAAAAACCACGATATTCGAGGTATTGTCAACAGAACTGAATTTATAACCTGAACAAGGTCCTGCACTCGTTTAAAAGGTTTTCCAGCAATGCAAGATTTCACTCCAGGAAACAGCCAGAAGTCGCACGCTGCAAGGCCAGGACTGTAGGGTGGATGGTCAAGTAACTGGAGTTTAGCGGCTTCCAGTTTCCTCAAATTTGCTGCTGTTCTGCAGGGAGACGCATTGTCATGCAAAAGCAACAGCCTTGTAGTTCCTGTCTTTGGATGCCGCCACCTCAGCTCTTCAAATAAAGGATTCAAAACATAAGAGCTCTAGTATTCTCCATTCATTGTCATTCCTTCTGGCATGTAGTCAACCAATAATGGTCCTTCATAGTTGGAGAACACGGTGAACATTCGCTTCCGAGGACGTAAATCTTGACGAAGAACGACTGATCTTGGATCATTCTCATTTACCCGGACACCATTCTCAGCTTTGTTTGGTGTGGTATAATAATAAAGTCAACTTTCATCACCAGTGCATCCTTGCACATTCCTATCTCTTCTTCTTCTCTTCATTGGTTGGAGAATGTGGAACCCATTGTGTACAGATTTTTCGCAGCTTTAAATGCACATGGAGTATACAGTACATGCTGCCACCTGATGCCGACTTCCATACTTGGCATTTCGACAGTAATATTGTGGCATGTGCACAGATTATAGTAATAGCTGCGTCCTCTGGTTACCCAAGTCGAAGGTTGGCAGTTTATCTGAGGAGGGGCGATTGAGGGGAAACAGTCTCATTGGAGGGGATATGGCGTTAGTGACGCCAAGCTTAGCGGTTTTTCAGAGAGTCTGTGACTAGTCTTCGCGTCAGGTGGACGGATAGCTGCCCTACGATATGGCGTCCTCGCCCGGCAGACACATGGGGTAAGCACATATTATAATAAATCTATTAGTTGTTCATTTCCACTTAACTTCAGAGGAGGGCAACTCGCATGTGAGAGGGATCGTTGAACAAACAAAGAACTTTAAAACTCGAGGTATCGACAAGGGACGTAGCTAAAGTTATCTCAAAAAATATTCTTACACTAACATAATTCCTGGCTGAAGGGAGAGGCAAGGATTCTATTCCCCTCAATCGCCCCTCCTCAGATAAACTGCCAACCTTCGACTTGGGTAACCAGAGGACGCAGCTATTACTATAATCTGTGCACATGCCACAATATGTCTATTTTCCTCCATCATGTTCCTCACTCTTTGAATTGTTCTTTCATTCACAGCTTCTCGAGGTTGGCCACATCTTTCAAAGTCTCTCGCCCTTCTTCAAATGATCGGATACATCTTGCAATGGCATCAAATGAACACACTTGATCACCATGAACAGCTAACAAGCCCTCACGGATTTTTTTCTCCATTTACCTAGCTTGTAGCGTGTGAAAACGTAGAATCTAATGTGTTCTTTAGAAATGTCCCTGAGTTTTAACCAGGACTGAATTCAACAGACTGTACGACTAATTAATATTAAAGCTTAATCTCGCACTTCTGTACATTTTGATAGCTTAAAGTCATTGTTGCCAGCCATATTAGTTACATTTTTGTAGCCATTATTGTCCAACAATGGATACGTGTTGCAAAACTTTTTGTATGCACCTCATAGAGCCGTTTTTGAGGAAATAAGAACATTACGAAAAATGTTCCATATTATAGGGTTATTTAATGTCGGGAGGATTTTCTTGAGAATCTTGTTGTCGCATTTGGGAAGATAGCTTAAATACTAAATTCTTATATGATTTAAAATAACTAACGTATGGTATGAGGCTTATTTACTTCTTCATTAGTAGTATTTGTGTTAATGTTTTTGTAATTTTTCCGAAATAATCCTTAAAAACAATTTACAAGCAATACTAAAGTGCTAATTGTTCCTTTATGCAGAGTTATAGCATTTTCTATAGTATATATTTTTAAAGAGTGTATACTGAAACAGCGTAGCCATGCAAGGTCTGCAGTTGACCTCGGTACCTGCTAATGCCGTTCTTTTCTGGGCTATCCTGAAAGATCTGAACGTAATTCTCATTCACCCTGTGTTCTCGTTGCACTCTAATCCTTTTTTCTTTACTCTTGTACACAGGACACATCTCTTGTTAAGAGAAATAAAAGAGTTGGCAAAACTCCAAGCTGATTGAACTTTCTACTCAAGATTAGGAAAAAAGCTACGTAGCAACTCTGAACTGTGGGTCGCACCCTAAGAAAGCTTCTCTTTTTCATCAACATTGTTTTCGAAAATAAGCTTATACGAAAACGGATCTTTAAATCTCTTAGAGCCAGCAAGAAGAAAACAGTCGGTTGTTTCTGTTATTTCAAGAAACTAGAGGTTTTCGTCTTAACCTATATTACTCTCTTTAGTATTCTCAGCTAATGGTTTAGACAGTAACGCACATAAACTGTTTTACTTTCTTTACTACATATAGTAAGTAGGAAAAGTATTGTATTCCACCCAAAAATTCGATACCGAGATTTCACCGGAAATATATGTTTTGAGACCCCCTGAATCCAAAAAAAGCTTTTTTGGAAACATGTCGTCTGTGTGTCTGTGTGTGTGTGTCTGTGAACAGCATAACTCAGAAACGAACAGTCGGATAAACACCAAACTTGGTATTTAGGTTCAGTATCTTCCATAGATGCGACACGAAGGTTTTCAACAAAATCTCCCCACCCCAGATTACCCTTTACATGGAACATTTTTCGAAAATTTTAATTTTCTCAAAAGTGGCTGTAATGATTTTGATTAAAATATCACATGTTTAAGATATTTTCATGGCAAATGAAATGTATACCTCGAATTTTCTGGGAATGTCTCCAAAAGTATTCTTCATTGTAAACGACTTTTGCATAACTGGTAAACCATAAGAGATAGTCAAAATTTTACTACACAAAAAATGTAGATCGCGTTAAAATACACAATTTATGTCATACGCTTTTTTTTGTTGAGTGAACCATTTTCGAGATATTGCTTGTTATTCCCTTAAATTTTCTACTACTTCTTCTCAAATGGGAATTCGTTATTCATTTTGTTTATGTCCTGGACATACAAAGAGAATGAAAATCGCCACATAGCAACCAGCTTTAAAACATTTCACTCTCGCTTACAGCCTACCAATTCCCCTTGCATCTACAAGAAAATTAGAAATAAGATTAACTTCTCGATATCTGGATTAACATGAAGCATATGGAGAATAAGCATTTGTAAAAATATTTTGTATAAGAGTAGGGAAAGTCATGTGAGTGCAACACCAGATTTTTTTAATTTATCTGGAGTTTACTAGGCGTTAGAGTTTAGAAGCAGAGGAGGGTATCGGCACAAGGCTAGCCCACTTTGCCTACTAAACCCCGGGAGGAAGCAAATAATCAAGGGAGCACGAAGGGTGGTCATATCTGATGGAACAAAAAAGAAATTAAATTGAGTTTTATTTATGGACGCTCTTTAACTGCTAGCGTCCTATTCTATATTGGGCGTGAAAGACCGGTAATTTTGCTCAGAGACCTCTGAGGTTCTTTTACGTGCCGTAAGTCTACGACATGGGACCATCGGCTTCACTTCCCTTCCGAAGGAAGACATGGAAAGGATTTTTACGCCCAAAATAATCCATTTCGCTCTGCCGGGTTTGATCCCGCGACCTCGGGAACGAGGGGCTAGCATAGTAACCAGCGCAATGGAGTCCATAACGTTTCCAAGTTGAGTATTCCCGTACGCCAGCGAGCGAGATGGCTTCGTGCTAACGTGTAACGACCGCCCACGTGAACTTTGGTTTTTTCCGTGGTTTACCCTGTTCGGTAGGCGGATGCTGGTGAGGTTTCTTATTATAAGATTTCCTTTCAAAATTTCCCTTTCATTCCGTCTCCTCATTTTTTAGGTATACTTCTAGGTTTCATGGCATATGTTGGTGCAGATGTTTACACAAAGAAAGAGTACTCCCCGTAAACAGTAGAAGACTTTATCACCCTCTGTAGCCAGTTTCACCAGTGGGTTCGGCCTTCGAACCTGAAATTGTCAGACTTCCGCGCGTCCTTGTGCCTTTCTGCTTGTGGATTCTCCTGTGGTTTCTTTGCTTCAACCCTTCCTCCATGGGGAGTAATAGCCGCAATGGATGTATGTAGGTCTAAGGGTCAGTTTCACCAACCGATATTAAACATCTGTAACATCTCGTTTGTTAACAATATATTCAAAGTTTAGCATAATGTTAAAACTTATGCGTTTCATCAAGCTTTTCCAGCAAATTGTTATCTAACTTGTTAACTTCAGAGACAATTGCGAACGCAAGCTTTCGAGAAGGGGTGAACGATCCACACTGGTTCTGAATGTGCTCCGATGCACTTTTGTCTACTAACGCAGCGCTTTCTGTATCAGTAGCAGACAACTATATACATTCATAGCAATTGCCATAGGATGTTCCCGATTGTTTGAGGTTAGAATCCAATGCTAACCGAAATGAAATGTTTCACCGTTTGAAACGGTTAATTAAGAACTGGTTGATAGGTAGAGATATATTTATCAATTGCGAAAAAGCCGACGGTTTTACATTAAAGGATAAGAGAAACTAACGTGGACGAAAATGTCTTCTCGCTGATTAAGGATCAAGCAGACCCAAACAAAAATACTGTTTGCTTCATTGCTTTGGAAACCTAACATTATCACTTAGCAATTACATAAAAATGCTACTGGCATAAAATCTCAAGGTGGTAGTAGTAGTAGTAGTAGTAGTAGTAGTAGTAGTAGTAGTAGTAGCAGTAGTAGTATTTATTAAGTACTTAGTATTACATTAATTACATAGCACAGTCGCATGGGTCATAAGATCGTACATGCTCTCTAGAAAAATACCTGGTCTGTATACGTGACTTGCAGAATCGACCAGATATTGCTTGTTATTCTCTTAAATTTTTCAATGCTTATTTTCTAAAATGGGAATTCGTTATTCATTTTTTGTCTTGTATATGCAAAGAGTATTAATCTGAGGCAAAGAGAATGGTGCTGCACATAGCAACCAGCTATTAAGAGCTATGTATATGCTTAAAGGCCACTGCAAATACAAAACAAGGGGAACGTAGTACGCCTTAAGCGATAGTCAAATATTTTTAGAACTGGTCGTTATGTGTAAAATGTAATTCTCTTTGCATGTCAAAAGATCGTTTCTGCAAATGTTTATCTCGATTAATATGAAATAGATGGAGAATAAGAGTTTGTAAAAATAGTTTGTACAAGAGTAGAGAAAGTCATGTGAGTGTAACACATCAGATTTTTGTACTTCAACTATATTTTAATTCGGTTTACTTACATTTAGTTGCTTTGACGCTGAGGTAATTGATATAATCGCACTTCTTAGTTAACATTTTGGGATTGAAATTATAATAATAGCGCAATGGTATACAATCCAGCTACTGCCTGCCTTATCTGACTCATTTTAAACTTTCCAACGCGAAAACAAATGCCTATGTAATATTTTATTCGAAAGGATGTTTAATAATGCAGATACGTACATGCGGTTGTTTTAAGGAGAGGCCATAGACCGGCTATACGGTACTGCTACGACCTTTGTACTTTTTGATGCGCAAATGACGGCAAGTTACTTGAAAGAAGCCAAAACAAGATGTTCTAGGAGGAAAACCTTGGCGAAATCGGTACACCTATTTGTGAGAAACCCTAAAAAGTAAAGTTAATAGGAACAATCCCAACATCATAGACGAACTTAAGGGGAATATAAAACACAAACCATGAACATTCCGCAAAAAATCATGCGTGTGAATGGAACTGTCATTCGAAGATACCGGGAATGTCTTCAAGATGGGCACTGCTTCCATAAGAAGATTAATATTCATTATAGTGCATGTTACTATCACTCGTGAGTAAGTAACCCAGTTACGGAACGAAAAACCCCCAGTTAATAGCACGCATATGCGCGATCCGTGGCTTCGCCACAAAATGACCGCAGTGCATATGCCTATCTAGCAGTTCTCATTAATAGTACAAAATCACAGCTTAGGAAATGTGTTCCACTGATCAAGGCCCGTCACAAAATGTACACATTATTGCACTAGTTCTGTTGGTTTCAGCCTTTTTGAGTCTGCGCACTATGTTAGTGTTATCCAGAACTTGCAGCCACTCTCCATTCTTATGCGCTATCTTTCTTATTTCGTCACATACTGTAGCCACTTTAACGTGTCTATCAATGGTTTCATTACAAACAAACCAAGGTGCATTGACAGTCCTAAATAATGTAGAAATTCTTATACGTTGTCTCAGTGTATATAACGGTGAATGCCATGCTGCACACAATTTATCTTCAGATATTCTGTGTAATGTCTATTCTAATAAGGTAAAAATTCCTACGTCTTGAGCTTCTGCTATATTAAACAATGCTATGCAAGGGTCTTTGCTTCATAGCATTCCTGATGCGAATGCACAGCAGCGTACGCTCGGCAAATGTGTTTTTATATAAACGTAATATTCAGCATCCTGGACAAAAACTGAATTATTAAATTCCCCAGTTCCTCGCGGAACCATTTGCTACGGTAAAGATGCTTCTTGACGACATGAAGCGAAAAGCCAGAGCGGAATTTGCCATGCGTTGCCCCTGGGGTCAATGTTTTGCTTTGTATATTAATATTAAACCGTAAATTATCATCAATAGTACACAAACTATCGCTTATCTTATGGTGAATCAAGCAGCCTTCTTAACTCTTTTATAAATAAATTCTATACATCATTAGCAATTAAGCATTTTCCTCATTTGTCAGCACAAGACATTCTTAAAATCTCATGTCGTCCTCTCTGGTGTAGTGGTTACCATGCTAGCCTGTAGTTTCCGAGGTCACGGGTGCAAACCCGGCAAAGGGTAATGAATTTTTTTGGGCATAAAATACCTTAGTAGGGCTTTCATCGGAAGGGAAATAAAGCCGGTGGTCACGTGTCGTAGATTTACGGCACGTAAAAGAACCTAAAGCCTGATAAAGAGACCTCTAAGCAAAATTACCGGCCTTTCACCCCCAATATAGAATGGAACCGTAAGGACCACGGCAGTTAAAGAGCATCTATAAATACAACTCAATTTTGTTATTTCACGTCTCTCTCTGAAACGGTTCTTTCCAGAATTTTCCTGATAGCAACACCTGTTAGCGTACACAAGTTTACAGTAGCCCTTAGTAATATTAATTATAAAAATCTGATTGTTAAACTCACATGCCTTTCTCTACTCTTGTATAAACTATTTTTACAAACGCTTATTCTCCATATGCTTAATGATAATCGAAATGTTAATCTAATTGCTAATTTTCTTGTAGATGCAAGGGAAATTGGTAGGCTTTAAGCGATAGTCAAATATTTTAAGAGCTGGTTGCGATGTGGAGTATTCCATTCTCTTTGCATTACTAGGACAAAAAAATGAATAACGAATTTGAGAAAAGTATAAGTATTGCAAAATTTAAGGGAATAACAAGCAATATCTCGAAAATGGTTCACGCAACAAAAAAAAATGTAAATGGCATAAATTGTGTATTTTAACACGATCTACATTTTTTGTGTAGTAAAATTTTGTCTATCTCTTATGGTTTACCAGTTATGCAAAAGTTGTTCACAATGAAGAACACCTTTGGGAGACATTCCCAGAAAATTCGAGATATACATTTCATTTGTCATGAAAATATCTTAAACATATGATATTTTAATCAAAATCTTTAGAGACATTTTTGAGAAAACTAAAACTTTCGAAAAATGTTACATGTAAAGGTTAGTCTGGGGTGGGAGGATATTGTTGAAAACCTTTGTGTCGCATCTCTGGAAGATACTGGACCTAAATACCAAGTTTGGTGTTTATCCGACTGTTCGTTTCTATGTTATGCTGTTCACAGACAAACACACGGACAGGTTTACAAAAATACTTTTTTTGTATTCACGGGGTCTCAAAATATGTATTTCAGGTGAAATCTCGGTATCCAAGTTTTGGGTGGAATACAATAGTTCCCCTACTTACTATACGTAGTAGAGAATGTAAAATCAAACTTGGTATTTAGGTTCAATGCCTTCGAAGGATGCGATACAAAGATTTTGAATAAAATCCCCACCCCAGACTATGCTTTACATTGAAGATTTTTTGAAATATTTCATTTTGTAAATATTTGCTGTAACGGTTTTGATTAAAATACCCTATATTAAAGGGATAAACATGACAAATAAAATGTACCTATATCTTGTATTCTTTGGATATAGCCTATGAAGTCCATTTTCGTTGGAAGTTATTTTGCATAACTGCTAAAAGTTAAGCGATAGTCGAAAACATACTACACAAAAAATGTGGATCTCTTTAGAATACCCCATTTACTTGAAATATTTTTTGTGGCATAAGTCATTTATGAGATATCCGTTATTAAAGGTTAGAATTCTTCATTACTTAACCTTTCTTTAACATCCTTTCAGCACTCAGTTGTTTCTCACAATTGCATGGAAACAGTATGCAAGCAGTTCTTAAACATTGACTATCGCTGTTCCCAATGAATCTGTAATGAAATGTGTGCTGTAGTATTTATGCAAGGTTTGAATCGGATTAAGAAAACCCTCTAAAAATGATAGAGGGTAGAGAAATAAATGTATCACAGATTTTTTTCTCCTTTTGTTTCTCATTTCGATGCTTTGTTTACATATTATTGCTTTATAGCAAAGTTTATATAAGACGTTTAACTTTATTAATCTTTTATTTATCGAATATCAAATGAAGATGCGCAAGTCGCGGTAGAGCTAAAATATTAATCTGTTTGAGGTGGCTTATTTTGTCCTACGAATGTCTCCTAATGGGTTATAAGATATAGTTTCTCTAATTCTTTTGCTTTTGGCTGATTTTGATACTGGTTCCGTGAGATAGGTGCTTTACTCACTAATTTTGAAGGCCGGTAGCAGAATACACTGTACAATAAGAGTTTAGAAAATTGGCTGAAAATTTGAGTTATCTCTAGTAAAGGGAACATGTTTTAGAGATAGACGTCATTGTCTTTAAACCGGTTTTCCACTTCGTGTACATCAACATATAAATGAGCTGTAAAGATAGCGATGTGGAGGGTCCTAAAGGCGAATCTAGTTTTGAAGGGGAACACCTACCCCATAATTAATATGCACAAATTAACATAAAGGTTATGATCACAGATAGTGAATAAATAGGGAGAGAAATAGCAGCGAAAGTATATTAAAAGGGAAATAGGTAGTAAAGGGGGACAGATGCAAATACTATAGTACAACAGCTTAGTAAAATTCCTTGGTCTAAGGACCGCGCGATTATTCAGGAGGGATAAATCACCCCACTCTACTTACCTTTTGCCTTTTAGTTACTGAGTTATCTATAGGGGTGTCTTAAAGAGGAAGTCGACTGATTCGCGGGAAGCAAATGTCACGTTACTGTTGTGAACACAGCAATTTTATAGTGTAGAAAAATTCAATAGGATCTTGTTTACATCGTGATAACTCAGAAACTAAAATGCTAATTGCAGTTCTGTAAGAGGCATGTTAAAGATCACAGTCTCGAGATGATGATGATGTGCTATTGTTCTTCCTGTAAAAAATTAAAACCGGCAGTTTTCTTTGTAAAGCTAAAATTGAAAAATATTTATTATGAAAACCAACCAGCGAGAAACTGTTTTGCTTGAAGAAGTAGATGGGGTGTGAAGGCTATAAAACATCCTAAAAAGTGTGAATTAGCTTTTGGAAGATATCCCATGATAATACCGCATGTATATGAAATGTTATCGCTAGTTATATGCAAACATTTGTTTTACACCCGCTGCACCTTGCTCTTTTCTTGGCCTGTTACAGCAATCTACAAACACAGCATTTTTCCTGCAATGCTCTTGTGTCTTTTGTCCTGCCTCTACAGTTGGATAGTTACAACAGTTGTGTGATAAACGATTTTGCGAGAATAAAATAAAGTAAAACACGGGCTAGGCGAAATTATGGCGCGTGGTGCTTAAGCAGCGACTCTGAGTTAGAGTATAAGAGGCATGCCAGTCCAAGACAGAATACTTGACCAGGTGAGCTACCCCTTCCAGGTTTTTTTTATGTTGCTAACTATAGAAATATTGTAAACAACATGCATATGTTATAATCTTATGTAGGTAAAAAGGAATTGAGACGTATAGAAAAGCGGTTTAGCCAGTTGAAGCAATTTGAAGTTGGACTTTAGCAGCACAGGGATTTGGAAAAAGTAACAGCTGGAGATGACAGATGAGAGAAAGAGTAATACATGCATAAGAATTCCCAGATAATGCGTCATTCTACATGTGACAACAGAAATACGGACGTTTGAATAGATATTAACAATTTGAGGAAATGTGCACGTCATGGGCATTTACACACAAAAAAGGAACTTCGTTCAAGCAACCCCCATTAATTTCTTAGTGGCAGATGCTAAATTCACGACATTGTTTGAAGAAGGGTGGGTGATAGAGTGTGACGACGTTAATTTAACTTCCCACTAACCTTATTACAAGTAGCGCGGTAACGGGAAAACAATTAGGTACACGGAGAAAAAGTGCAAAACACACAATTAAGGGTAATAACTTGCTTAGCCACTTTCCTGCTTTTGCAACTGGAATTGTTGCAACTTTATTAACAAGTATTTATGTTCTTTACAATTTCAATTATGTATCCATATCGTTTTGTTTATGGCAGCCTCCAATTAGGGGAAGCTGAATTTGTTAATAAATTCTCTTTCAAAACCCAGCTATTAACCAAACACGTGGCTGTATTGTTGCTCTCACCGCTCTTGAGATCAGAGGCGTTACAGATAAGTTTGATTTACAGCATCTTCAAGTAAAGGGTCTTTCAACAAGAGTGTCCTAACTTTTGCATGTGATAGCCGCCGTTGTTATTGAGTTACAGCAGTCATTTTTTTCATGTGGTTACAGTTGTTATTGATAGATAGTCATGGAACGTTAGAGCATTCGACAACGCGTAGAAATTGTGAAAATGTATTATTAAAATGGATCATCTGTTTGCTAAACCTTCCGTGTATTGCGTGAAGTTTACGGTGTGCATAATCGACCCTGCGAGAGAACGATTCGGCGTTTGATCGATAAATTTGTAAGAAGTAGTTCTGTCTGTGATCAAAGAACGCCTGTACGTAATCGACGTAAGCGCTCCAACTAAAACATAGGCGCCGTTCGTGAGAGTGTACGCGAGAACGGAAACAAATCAATTGCTCGTCGAGCGCAAGAATTGGCACTTTTGCCGACCACAATTTGTTTCACGCTTAAAAATGGTGTTAACTCAAGAACTAAAGCCCAATGACCATAGATTGCGCCGTGTATTTGCTGACTGGGCTATGGAGCAATTGGAAGCTGACAAGGATTTTTGTCGTAAAATCATTCCTCAGCGACGAAACCAACTTTTGGATGGATGGTTGTGTTAACAAACAAAATTGCCGTTATTGGAGCATTCAAAATACAATAGAGATTCAAGAACACCACTTCATCCGCAAAAGGTTAGTGTGTGGTGTGAATTTTGGTATGGTGGAATTATTGGTCCATATTTTTCCAAGATGAAGTTGGAGAAATATACCGGACTCTTATAAGGGACTATTTTTGGCCTCAATTAGATGGTATGGATCTCAGAAACATCTGGTTCCAGCAAGATGGTGCCACATGTCATACTGCTCTCGAAACAATCGATCTTTTGAACGAGAAGTTTAGAGGTTTCATCATTTCCCGCGGTGGTGATGTTAGCTGTCATGTGATTTAACGCCGTTGCATTACTTCTTGTGGGGTTATGCTAAATCTTGAGTTTATGTCAAAAAACCAGAAACAGTAAATGTTATTCGTGAAGTTGAACCTAATTTATGTTCTTCTGTCATTGAAAATTGGGTCAACCGTATACGAGCAACACAACGAAGTCGCGGCAATCACTTAACTGATGTTCTCTTCCACACTTAATGACATTAATTATGTTCCAAAATAAAAAAAAGGAAATAAACCTCTATCATTTATACAACGTGTTTTATTTAAGTTAAAAAATAGGACACTTTTTTGAAAGACCCTATATAAGACAGGAGCCGATAGAACTTCAAACCTGAGACTTCCAAATGGCATGGCTAGCACGAACACTGTCTCTTCAACAATATTTTAGCGGTAGATGGAGTGCCCTTCCGAGCAGGTATGGGTTGTAAGGAGGTAGTGTTACTTTCTCTGAGGCAAATAAGGGGTAAAGACAAGCGACATAGAAGGACTGTTGGACGTTTTCTACTGTACGTGTTCCGCGCGGCACAAATTCAGCATACTGTCTACCCCTCCCACCAGCTAAAGCTTTAACTGAGAAATAAGACACTCCACTTCCAAGCTAAAATGTTGCTGAACATTTTAGAACAGCAGTCCCAGCCCCGTTAAGTTTCGGGGAAAATACGTATTTCTTTAGTTACACTATACAGTAATCCCTGCTCTTCGCTTCATGATCAATTATTCCAGTTGCATGTTTGCTAGTGTTCTCATGCAAGAGGAAGAACAATAAGAAACGAGCCTGTTTTTCGTCTTAAAATAACTGCGAAAATATAATAAATCTATAATACAGGTGCAGTCTGTGAAACAATGTAACGAACCATTACAAGTAAGGCAAAATCAGAGATATAAGTAAGAAATTATATAGCCATATAATCATTATTAGAAGTAGTAGAATGAAGAGAAAATAGGTTTAATACTTAAATCGTATGCCAAAAGAAAGTATACTGAAACAAGCCCTATTTATAGACCAAGAGAACAAAGACCAACAGGAGGACCAAATAAACGATGGATAAATAGATAGGAGACTAGAAAAGGCAAATGTATAAACCATGAATGCAGAAGAAGACAGTTTGATATAATGTTGTTACCAATTTTGTAAGGTTTGTGAAAAGGCTAGAGTTTGTGAAAAAATTTTATTACATTGTGTTACTTCATTAGACAGCTTCTTTCGATCATTGCACTAAGATTACTTTACATGTTTTCATCCCATTACAAAGGAGAGAACATTAAATATAATAATTTAGTAGAAAGGAAGAATTAAATACACGTATGTAGCAATTTATGCATAAAATGGGGACAAAGTATACGGCGCGTGTTTTTAAAGTAGGTACCGTTTTAATATTCTGCCCCTGCAGCGCTGCAGTCGCGATTTCGAGCATGCGCACCCGCTCTCTCTATCATCAGAAGCCAGGCGCAGCTTGAGTGATCGTTACTTTGTGTTTTCCTGTTGTTAGAGCATTTATAAATGTTCGAAACAATTGAATGACCCGCCGAAGTCAGATTAGTGATTCAGTTTATGAATGTAAGAAATGTTACGCCAGCAAACAAACATCGCTGTGTGAGGTTTATGAGGAAACACTGAGTGATGGTATGGTGAGGAAGTGGTTAGGCAGTTAAGGAAGGTCGTGAAAACGTGAATGATGAGCCGCGGTGCGACCGACCATCTGTGATCTCGGATGATTTGTGGTGCAAGCTGTGGAAGAAAACATTCGCGAGGACAAACGTTTCTTCACATCGATGTTGTCTTCGTATTTTACACAAATTTCAAGGTCATTCCACCACAACATTCTGGCACAACACTAGGATTTCGGAAATACTCAAGATGGGTGCCCATAAATCTTACTGATGAGCATAAGAACAAGTGATCTGCCACTGCACTGACGTTTGTCACGTGATATGCTGAGGAAAGTGATGATTTGCTAACGCACTGCAGGTGATGAGACATGGGTATCTCCATCACTCCTCAATCACAGCAACAATCCATGGAGTGGAGGCACACAGCATCCTGGTGAAGGAGAAATTCAAACAGACGATATTCACTCGCAAGATCATGCGCACGGTTTTCTGGGATAGACAAGGTGTTTTGCTGTTTGAATTGTTGCCCTGGAACGCAACAGTTAACAAAGACGTCTATTGTGAGACACTATGCAAGCTCCGTGGTGAAATACAGAACATGACAATGCCCGGCTACACACAGCCAAACTCAAAATCTGATCACATCATTTGATTGGGAACAATTCGACCACCCACCTTACAGTCCGAGTTGGCACCAAGCGATTATCGTCCGTTTCTTCGTCTGAAGTGGTGGAACAAATTTCAACGATGGTGATGTTTTGAAACAAGAAATGTAGACTTTACTGTATCGTAGGCGGCATCATTATTTGTCGAAAGCATACAAAAACTAGTTTCCCCTTACGAGTGCCTGAATAATGGCGGTGGCTGTGGAGAAATAGTGTAAGGTAATGAATGATAATGAAGTATTTGGAAAGTAACGTTCTGTTGCTTTTAAAAAAAATCGGTGCTTTAAAAACACGTGGCGTATTATCAATTTGGCAATATATACCCTGACTAAATTCAAAAGTATATGATTGGAAAATGGAAATATGAAGTTAATAGTGTTAATAATAGAAGTAGTAATACTAATACTAATAATAATGTTAGAATGTGCATCAAGAGATAAGATTATGGATCTTAATCTTATTTCTGGCTTTAGAGATATAAACAGAGTCCTTAAGAATGGTAGTTATGGTACACTTTGCTTCTCAACCTTGTAGTTAATAAATTAAACTTATAAATATTTCCTTGGAGATAAGTAATGCAGTTAACTATCTGAATTAATTGGGAATAATTTTCAGGGAGTTTCAGTAATTAACCTAAGGGAATATTTGTGTCAGTTAACTAATCTTAAAACCAATGATGGTAGAAAATCCGTCTAAGGGCCTGAAAGAAATCAACTACAGGAACGGAAGTGGTTTAAGGCGAGACCAATTGCGAGTGGAACATAAGGCTGGATGCTTCTCTGCAGGCAAAAGATTCTTCATTCTTTCTTCTGCACTGCGTCTCCGCATAGAACAATTCATCTTACTAGTCCATAATCTAATATGTTCTGCCCTGGATGTTTTTCCACGCTCATCTTACTGTCCAGTGCATCCCGCAGCAGGTTTTTTGTTTAAAGAGGATGACCCACTCAATTTCTCTTTCCATTCCCAATCATCTTCATCCTTTATGGTTCAGAATTTGATATCTTATTTTGTCTGTTCGTTTCACACACTCTATTCTTCTTCTTATCTGCGTTTAAAACGCCTACAGTCATTTTTTACACTTCCTTGTAAAGTTTCTGTAGCATATAGTACCACATAGATCTCTCCAGTATACAGGGTGTATCTTTATTGGCGTCATATTTGGGGGACGTGCTCCTGACATTAAAACAGTAAAAAAGTACATGGGTCTGAAAATCAACCGTATCGATATTATAGGTCAAAGAAGATGTATTACATGAGTAAACAGGCGGATATGCACTACACGTATGGCCGTGCAGATGGCAATGCAGCACGAGCACGTGAACTTAATGCAGAAAGGTACCCTGATAGGCCGTTACCGTGTGCAAGAACATTCGCACGAATTCACCAACGCTTGAGAGAGAATGGCGCATTTGAGAGCAGTACTAGGGATGTTGGGAGACCAAGAGCGGTTGAAGCATTGAGGTTGAAGAAAGAGTTTTTCGTGCTGTGGATACAGACCCATCACAAAGCACAAGACGTATGGCTGTAAGGGAAAGATTTAGTCATGACTATCTGGAGAATTCTGCATGAAAATCTTCTGTACCCGTACCACCTTCAACGTGTGCAAGGATTAAATGAGGCGGACTTTGAGCCAAGAAAACGTTTCTGTCAATGCATGTTACAGCAGTGCGCTGTGTTCATCAATTTCCTAGCCTGTATCTTATTCACGAATGAGGCTGGTTTTACTCATGACGGCATCTTCAATGTTCATAACAATCATAAATGGGCATTTGAAAATCTTAATGAAGTACGACAAGACAACCACCAACAGAGGATTTCTCTCAACGTTTGGGGTGGAATCATTCATGATAACCTTATTGGTTCCTACTTCTTCCCTCCGCGTCTCCAGTTTCTCAGAAATTAGTTGCATCACTTAACTGATAATGTGCCTCTGGATAGCATCCAACGAATGTGGTTTTTTCACGATGGTGCTCCAGCTCATTTCATTATGTTAGTTAGTAAGTTTTTGAATGATGGAATTCCGCAAAGATGGATTGGTCGAGGGGGACCCATTGCATGCCCTGCTCGATCGCCCGATTTGAATCCAATGGATTTCTTCGACTGGGGACATTTGAAGTCCTTGGTTTATGCGACTCCTGTACCTGATGTTGACATTTTGAGAGGACGTATCCAAACTGGATTTGACCAAATATGAAAACACATCATAAATTTTAAACAGAGTATGCCAGAGCATGGAACGCAGGAAAGCAAGCCACTTCGAGCAATTTTTGTAACTTTCGATTTTGTGTTGTAACTCTGATATAAATGATTTTCAGACCTATATTCATATGAGCTTTGCTTTACTGTTTTGATGTCAGGAACACGTCCCCCAAATATCTGACACCAATAAAGATACACCATGTATACAGGCTGTGGTAAACGCAATGTGCAGACGCTTACCTTAGGGCAGTACTAAGCTAAGCATTTTGAGGTTAGGAACATGGGGTCGCGAATTCAGTATAAGAGGAGCGCTGCATGAACTCTTGAAATCTGAGTTTATGAAGCATTTAACAGTCCAGATATAACTCTCAAGTGTGTACGTACTGTCTCAACTAATGATTACTGTACTGCCAAGTGCATGGAAACGTGCCAATGCTTTTGGTTTCCTACAATGTTTTTTTCTACTTAATGTTAGCGGAAACTCCTTATCATCTGTGTTCTTTATGAGCCCTGGGTGACCCAATCTGCTATTGATTTGAATTGCACTACGCCACACACGCATTAGCCTATGGAAAAAGCCCAGGCTTAGGTGATTGGTGAAGGGAAGGATATGGAAACATTTCATCTGGTGGCTGCAAGACATTCTTCACACCAGTCCGTCTCGTATTGATTTGATGTAAAATTCTGGCACTCAAGCATTAACCTATAAACACAGTTCGGTTTCAGCTCAGAAGCGAAGGAAAAGGGGGGGGGGGTAATGCGAACATTAAGTGAAGGGCTAGAATCGTTAGGGAATAGGGACTGGAAGTGGCAGAGGCGTTTAAGTAGTACCCTACCTACATAAACCACTGCGCATTATGCAGGCACGATTCCATGCACTCAAGTGTACACTATGAGCAACTAACCAATACATGCGCGTACTATACTGTACTCTTTGTACTGAATAATACGAGAGTTAGGCATTACCCTATCATCCAATAGGCTTCATAGTACTGCTGCATTGAACAGCGGTCACACCTACCGACACAGATTAGTGATGTACAAGAGTGCGTTTTGTTTACATCTGACACACCTCAAACAAGATTTACAATCAGAGACTTTAACATAAGGGATTTAATCCTCAAAATGCTTATTTTGGTACTGCCTTTATATTCTATGATTTTGTGCGCATTTTTATAGCCTGTATAACATAAATTTGAAATGCGTTGTTCTCATTCTCATAGCCTTTGTAGTACGTTAACCTAATGGAAGATTGATAACTTCTCCATAGCTGGAAAAACAGTAGAATAGTATAAAAATCTGACGTGTTACACTCACATGACTTTCTCTACTCTTGTACAAACTATTTTTACAAACGCTTATTCTCCATATGCTTCATGTTAATCGAGATGTTAATCTTATTGCTAATTTTCTTGTAAATGCAAGAGGAATATGGTAGTATTTAAGCGATTGTCAAATATTTTAAGAGCTGGTTGCTATGTGGCGCATGTACAGGACATAAAAAACTCTTGTGTGTTACACTCATATGACTTTCTCTACTCTTGTACAAACTATTTTTACAAACGCTTATTCTCCATCTACTTGATGTATATCGAGATAAACATTTGCAGACTGTATCTTATTGCTAATCTTCTTGTAAATGTAAGGCAAATAGATTTACAAGGGCAATATAGAAATACAGTAGCCTTTAAGCATAGACATTACTCTTAACAGCTGGTTGCTATGTGCAGCACCATTCTCCATGCCACAGATTAATACTCCTTGCATATCCAAGACAAAAAAATCTGATGTGTTACACTCACATGACTTTCTCTACTCTTGTACAATCTATTTTTACAAACGCCTATTCTCCATATGCTTCATGTTAATCGAGATATCGAGATGTCAATCTTATTGGTAATTTTCTTGTAGATGCAAGCGGAATATGGTAGCTTTTAAGCGATAGTCAAATATTTTAACGCTGGTTGCTATGTGGCGCATTCCATTCTCTTTGCATGTCAGGACATAAAAAAATGAATAACGTATTTGAGAAAAAGTATAAGTATTGGAAAATTTAAGGAAATAACAAGCAATATCTCGAAAACGGTTCACTCAACAAAAGAAATGTATATGACATAAGTTGTGTATTTTAACGCGATCTACATTTTTTGTGTAGTAAAATTTTGTCTATCTCTTATGGTTTACCAGTTATGCAAAAGTCGTTCACAATGAAGAATACTTTTGGAGACATTCCCAGAAAATTGGAGATATACATTTCATTTCTCATGACATTATCTTAAACATATGATATTTTCATCAAAATCGTTAGAGCCATTTTTGAGAAAATTAAAATTTTCGAAAAATCTTCCATGTAAAGGGTAGTCTGGGGTGGGGGGATTTTCTTGAAAACCTTCGTGTCGCATCTCTGGAAGATACTGAACCTAAATACCAAGTTTGGTGCGTCTCCGACTGTTCGTTTTTGAGTTATGCTGTTCACAGACACACACACAGACACACACACAGACACACACACACACAGACACACACACACACAGACACACACACGGACATGTTTCCAAAAATGCTTTTTTTGGATTCAGGAGGTCTCAAAACATGTATTTCCGGTGAAATCTCGGTATCGAATTTTTGGGTGGAATGCAATACTTCCCCTACTTACTATACGTAGTAGAGAAAGTAAAAAAATGAATAACAAATTCCCATTTGAGAAAATAAGTATTGATAAATTTAAGAGAATAACAAGCAATATCTCGAAAATGGTTCACTCAACAAAAAAATATATAGCATATAAATTGCGTATTTTAACGCAATCTAGATTTTTTGTGTAGTAAAATTTTGTCTATCTCTTATAGTTTACCAGTTATGCAAAAGTAGTTCACAATGAATAATACTTTTGGAGACATTCCCAGAAAATTCAAGATATACATTTTATTTGTCATAAAAATATCTTAAACATATGATATTTTAATCAAAATCATTGTAGCCATTTTTGAGAAAAATAAAATTTTCGAAAAATGTTCCATGTAAAGGGTAATCTGGGGTGGGGGAATTTTATTGAAAACCTTCGTGTCGCATCTGTAGAAGATAGTGAACCTAAATACCAAGTTTGGTGTTTATCCGACTGTTCGTTTGTGAGTTATGTTGTTCACAGACACAGACACACACCCACAGACACACACACACACACACACACGGACATATTTCCAAAAATGCTTTTTTTGGTTTCAGTGGTTCTCAAAACATGTATTTCCGGTGAAATCTCGGTATCGAATTTTTGGGTGGAATGTAATACTTCCCCTACTTACTATACGTAGTAGAGAAAGTAAAAAAATCACCAGTTATTGCGAAACACACATTATTTACAACTTGGACACTAAGCGTAACACAGACGTTACACTTGAATCACTTTTGACACTCATTTGGAACACAACACAACTGATCCGTGGAATCACAACTCGCAACTGAACTTCACTGATACTGTCAAATTTAGCTATCCGCTTTTCACTTTGTAACTTTCTAATTGGGCAAGAGAAGCTCCTTATGTAGACCTCGCATACAAAGTAGAAGGTTCTAGAAAGAGAGTTACTAAACATGACGAAAGGAGTGTTCTGGAACAGGTAAGCGACACACAGTTGCTATTGTTCTGAAAGCTGGTCGAAGGCCCTACCCAGCCGAGAGGTGCTTATCGACGGCCCGAAGGTAGCCTCTCGCGCGTGGTCACAATAGTAAGGGGCAGTTCAGAATAAAGTCTTCACTCTTGTGAATCAACCTACATTATTAATGAACTGATAGTTCAATTATTCAAGGCTGTTATAAAATTTTCTAAAATTCACAAACTCATTTCTCGTGCCTTTAATCTTTATCTCCATCTTACTAGGCTGAGCTGAGAATTAGCAGTAGGTATGGAACATTTCTGGAAATGTTTAAATTCTGTGAAATATTTTACATCTATTAGTAACAAAGTGGGTTAACTTTAGAAAGTCGTCGTCGTTTATAACGCTCCCCATATGACCGTCGGGGATACCCATTCCACCAAGTCACGACCGAACCATTTCTGAGGTAGAGACACCCATCTGTTATCTCCGATGCTATTGTGATGAGCAATGACGGTGGAATGAGAGGACCTACAGCGTTTAATGTGGACTCGCTTTAAGGATACTACCGTGAGCAAGTCAGTGGTGAAAGAGTGGATAGGGCTGACTCAGTAGAAGGCTGGAAACGAAACCACTGCGCTACACCAGTGCTCCAAATTTCGAAAGTAATTTTAGGTAATTTATTGTTATGCACCGCCCAGCAAGGATTTGCTGTGATATCGAGAAGGATTCCACTGGCTAATGCTGCTCCATTAACTGGTCATAAAGCTTCCATTTCTCTTCAGTCGACAGTAATAAAACAGGGTTTTCAGCTTCGTTAATTTGAAGCTGGAGTACTTGTTTTATTTTGTGGTATCCGATGTGGCATGTGAATGACATTTCATTATTTTCCCCACTTTTTCCACCGGTTCGATTAACACAACTGGAACTAGACCTGGCTGCACCTTTCCCTATTCTGTGGAACAAACAATGAACTGTACGGAGGCAGTTGATACACCTGGCAGTGTTTCCTCAGTCTGGTAGCAGCATTCGCACATGAGGTCTCCACTATTTACTTGCACTAAGAAACGTGAGTATTGTATCTCACTAAAAAATTCGGTGTCAAGATTTTACCATAAATATAAGTTGTGAGATCTCCTGAACCTCCCCAAAAAAAGCACTTTCAGAAAAGTCCGAGTGGTGCGTATGTGTGTGAATAGCGTAACTCAGAAACGAAAACTTGGTATTTAAGCTCAGTACCTTCCAAAGATACAACACGAAGATTGCGTATTTTTAACATTTAAATGATTTCAGTCAAATTATATAATATAAAAAAATAATAACAGCTCGCCTTAAAGCAATATGTATATGTAATAATATATATATACATTATAGTCATTATATGTGTTTATATTATTATATACATGTTCAATAATGTTATGTGAATGTATTACGTAATTTAATAATGTGGGAGCTGTGAGAATAATAGGTTATAAGCTGCTAAAATAAGATAACTTTGAGGCAATAATGAGTAAGAATGTTTAATAATGCTACTAGTCATTACTGGAGCAACAATAATGTAAATTGTGAGACAGCTTATAAAACAGCCAATCAACAACCAGAAAAAAGCTTTAGTTAAATAAAAGTATTCTATTGGAGCAGGATTAGCCAATTAGAAACTGAAATATAGCAATTTTTACAAATTCATTAGTCGGTTGCTTGTAGACAGTGCTCATAACTGGACGCGTGACACGTCCTCGAGAAATTTAATACGTTTTCGTGTGAGACAAAAATAGTTTACGTATTAAAAAGTGCAAGTAATTAACAAAAGAATCTCACAGCTCTCTATATAAGTGAAGCGTTATTTAAATCGTGTCAAGCATTAATAAATGGAGTGAAGAAAAAAAACTTAAAATCTATGTAAGCCTATATTCTTCAGTCGCAACACCCCCTGCTAAGACATTCATGTCTCTAAAAATAAATACTGATGCAGCCGAGCCAAATATAAATATATAATATTTAAAGAAACAGTCAAAATTACAAAGTTAATATGTTTTTAAACATTTGGGGCAAAGACCACCGGAAAGTACATTTGGAGCGAATGCTACCGGAAACCGGGTACTATACGTGCGGTTGCAAACTACCTCAAGCTCGGCTCCCCAACAGTCGAAATACAATACAACTCCTAAAATTGACGTTTCTCAAGATTTAAAAGATAATTCCCCACCTCCAACTACCCTTTACGCGGAACTTTTTTGAAATTTTTCGTTTTCTCACAAATGGCTGTAAATAAAATGTATACCTGGAATTTTCTAGGAACAGCCTGTGAAGTCCTCTTCATCCGGAAGGAATGAAGGAAGGAACTTATATAATCGTATATAAGTGGCAAACGCTAAGCGACAGAGGTAAACTCACAACACGAAAAATGTAGATCTTTTTAAACACACAATTTATTTCCAATTTTTGTGGTATCAGCCATTTCTGAGATATAAGTTATTAACAGTTCGAAATGTTTAATATTTAGCCATTATTTCAAAATACTGTTCACATTCAGTTGGAGGGGTTCCAACCCCTTCAGCTGCCGTGGTGCGAGCGCTGCGGACCCCTAGCACTCGTAGTACTTCTGACGTTACTAAAAGTACGCTGGGCCGAACATTGGAGCCTTTCCCGATAGGGAGTTGTTCGGATTGGGTTGGACTCGGCAGGGCAGTGGTTCTCGGTACCCATGGGTGATTGGGTCCGTCTGGCTGGTTTTCCGCCCAGGCGGGGTTGTGAGACGCCTCGATGTTCTCCGGCACCAACCATGAGTGAGAGTTGGTAGACGGCATGCTAGAGTGCTGTTGGCCTTACCGAGGTTTTCGGTAGTCACCCTATTTTAGGGTGACGCGCGTAAGTGGCGTATCCACTTCCAATCTGAGGCAATTTTTTATATCACATCACTGTGAATGCCAGAGTGATTGTAGTGTAAATTAATATTATTGTATGTACAGGATTTTAGATGTTTGTTAGCCATAAGTGTTGTTAGGAAATAAGTTTACACGGCCTCACTGAAACCGGCAATAGAAGTGGGTAACAATAAACCGAGGGGGTGAGTTGTTTATCACTAAGAAGAGAAAAACAAAATGACGTCATGTTAACGTGCCTTTTTTATAAATGGAGGGAATATCTTCCCTAGAGTATATATGTTAGTAATAGCGATTAGCTGACAAAACAGACGCTAAATTGGGCGCGATTTCGTAACCAATAGCAGCTCTATTATAATGTTTAGGCAATTCGGGGTGAAGGAGTATATATTCTCGAGCCATAAGCAAGTGTCGCACAGTCCTGAAGAATCTCTCGCGAGGTACACGTCGCACAGTTAGTTACAAATTGTGAAGTACGCGACAACTAATACGACAGTAATTGCATTCGTTAATATAACAGTTTCAGTTAGGCGTGTATAAAGATTAAATATGTGAATTATTAATTAAGTGTGACGGCAATAAAAGTGTAGAAGCAGATTATTTTACCAGTGTTATCTTTTAGCAATAACTCCTTTCCGTTTACAAGCCTTGCTCAGAGATACTTGCTTGACTGAGTAATAATAGCTAGCCGGAGGACAAATTCAAAAGAATAAAACAATAATAGGCGCCCAGCAAATAAGATAAGAAGGCCAGATTACCGCAACAAATCCCGCAAAAACGGGGTGGCCTTTTTAAGAAATAAGGTATTGGCCTAATGGGAAACCCCGAAGGTTGTAGAGCCCCTTGGATAACGCTGACCCTGGGTTGTTGGAGCTTGGCCTTTGGCCTTTGCCCGGGTACACACGGTTCCATCGAAACAGTATCGTATTTTAAGACAGCGTCAGCTTCTAGTTCTTAAACATTTGGCTATCCCTATTCTTGTGTATTTATAACGAAATGCGTAACGTAGCAGTTACTGCAAACGTTTATCCGATTAAAACAAAGTACACAGAAAAACAAGCTTTCGCAAGATAAGTTTTTATACAGATTAATAATTGATACAGGGTAGAGAATTGCATGTGAATATAACATATCAGATTTTTACTTTCTCAGCTCCTTACCTACACTAAAGAGAGGAAATATTTGCATTGTGTTCAACAATTTGAGACGTATATTTCACTAGATACAACGTTTTGAGTCCCTCTGAATCCAAAAACGCTTTTAGAAAAAAGTCTGTATGCGTATGGAATAAAAAATCAAACTCGGTATTGAAGTTCAGCATACTCCAAGGATTGGATACAAATATTTTCAAGAAAATTTCCCCCACATAAAACTACCCTTCACATGGAAAATGTTAGTTATTATTTATTTTGTCAAAAACGACAAACCTTTTATTAAAATACCACATATTAAGATATTTGCATATCAGAGTAAACCAAGCAAGTTGGCGCTGCGGTAACGTATGTGACTCGTCTTCGAGAGGTCCTGGGTTCGATCCCTGGCAACCACCACTCTGACACATGCGTTTGTTGTGGTTTCCCCGGGGTCGGTGGGCAAATTCTGGTATGGTTTCTTCTCTTCCATTATTCCTTTCCATCATTTCCCATTCATTTTGTTTCCTTTTCATCTTCCAGATGTGCTTTTAGGCTTCGTTATGTTTGGCGGTACCGGACAGATGGCGCGAATGCATGCTCAATGGTAAGAGTATTTTCCATGGACACCAGAGGGCTGTTTGACTGGTGGGCGGCTCATCGTCCTGTTTCGGCGGCTCCAGGAGTACGACGGGACCGCAAGCTTGGAAATAATAGGGACTTCCGCGCGTCCTTGTGGACTATCTGTCTACGGCCTGTAGCCTCCTAGGATCCTTCACGTCATCCCTTCCTCCTAGGCGATGGTAGCTACAGTAGATCTCTGTAGATCACAGTGCACGAGGCGTCCCCCTCCTTTGAATAACCTATACTATACCTATGATAAAGCAACGTTATGGCACTGAATAATATTTCACAATAATATAATACAACAATAACTATTAATAAAAACAAAATTTTTTCAATAAAAGTAAAACATAACATAAGATCCCAAACAGTTATAAACAGTGCTATGTAGGAACAAGTTAATAGCTTTAAATGTTTGAGAAGTGCCATTTCGTTATATAATACAATTCAAGGAATGGAAAGTAAAGTAGAATTGTTCTTTGCTGCTACGTATGAAAAGCCAATTTGAAGTAGTTTGCATTGAAAGGAATTGTATTATATTTCAACTGTTGGGAGCCGAATTTGTAGTAGTTGCAACCGCACGTATAGTAAACAGTTTCCAGTAGCCTTCGCCCCAAATGTACTTTCAGGTGGCCTTTGCCCCAAGTTTAAAAAATATATTAACTTTGTAATTAAACTGTTTCTTTAAATATTTAATATTTATGTTTGCCTCGGCTGCGTCAGTATTATTTTAGAGACATGGATATTTTGGCAGGGTGTGATGCGACAAGAATCTAGGCTTACACAGATTTTTAGTTTTAATTCACTCCTTTTTATTAATCCTTGACACAAATTAAAAAGCACTTCACTGATTTAGAGAGCTGTGAGATTCCTTTTTATTCATTAATTACACTTTTTAACTCGTAAACCTAATTTTTCGTCTCACAGGAATACATATTAAATCTCTCGAGGACGCATCTTGCATCCGGTTACTATCACTGTCTGCAGGCAACTGACTAGATTTCAACCTTCTAAACTTGTAAATTTCTGTATTTCAGGTATCTGATAGGCTAATCCCACTCCAATAAAATACCTGCATTTAACTAAAGCTTTTCCTGGTTGTTGATTGGCCATTTTTAAACAGTCACTAAAATTACATTATTGCTTCCAAGAATCACAAATAACATTTAAACTCTCAAACTCATTATTGCCTCAAGGTTAGCTCATTATTAGCAACGTTTAACTTATTATTCTCACAGCTCCCACATTATTAAATTACGTAATATATTCAAATAACATTATTACACATGGATACAATAATATAATCATATGCAATGACTGTTACATACATTTTTACAAATTATTAGATACACATATTGCTTCAAGGCGGACTGTTATTGAATTTACATATTATATAATTAGACTGAAATTATTTAAGTTTTAAAAATACTGCCTCAAATGCTATATTAGGAAATACAATCCAATAAAAGGCTGTATTAAGACATCTAGGAAAAACAGTGAGGAAAGATATAAAATTACGATTGCATAACATTGTATTGAAACCAACAATTTTTTGAAAGCGAAACTGAGCTTTAAAACAAACAGATATAAGTAGAATAGAAACGTCGGAAGTGCAATTTTTAAGATCACGCTTGGGATTAGGTCTGAGGGACGGATTAAGAAGTCAGGATTTAAGACGAGAATTACAACTTAAGAAGACAATGGCTTAAGGAATTAAAACACAGCGGATAGCCAAGTTAGAAGGATGGCTCATAGCCGTCTACCGTACAAAGCATTAGTTTATTCTCCTAAGGGAAGACGAGATATGGGACGGCCAAACAAAAATACGTACAACAATTTTATTAGAATCTTTTGAGTTCGGAACGGATTACAATAAGCTAAGTCCTTGAATTAGAAAGAAGAATAATTATGGCAAATAAACGTATATCTTAAATTTTCTGAAGTTCTCTTAATTCTGTATGACTTCTACATAATTGGTAAACTTTAAAGAGATAGCCAAAATCTCACAGAGAAAAAAGGTAGATTTTATTAAAACATACAGTTTATGCAAAATAAAAATGTAGTCTCCTTAAGAATTCCCAACATATTCTTTGATATTGGTTGGAACTTTCAAATACATATATTTCTTTAAGTGGTAAGCCGCTATTCCCTTTTTCTCGTGGCCATACAGGAGTATGAAATTTTAAATCCCTCATATTTGCTTGCTAAAAATCTGATCTACTTTGTCTACAGTGTTAAACTTATACATACGACAAAATTTATAAATGTCCACAGAAAATTTATCTTGATTAAGATAATGTGGATAGAAGAATAAACTCTTCAGAGAGTAGTTTTTAGAAGAGTGAGTAAAGAAAATCATGTGAATGCAGCACTTCAGATTCCTTGTATATCCATTTTATATGTATTGCTGCAAGAAACGTGATTTAAAAACTAGTTCAAGGTGTAATTGAACTCGAGGACGCATGATGTATAGACAGAATAAGGAAAAATTCAATGTGTTTCACTAACATTACTTTCTCTGCTCTTGTGCAAACTATTTTTGAAACGCTTATTCTCCATCTACTTCAAGTTAATCGAGATAAGCATTTGCAGTAACTAAATTATTGCTAATTTTCTTGTACGTCCAAGGGGAATATGGTAGGTTTTAAGCGATAGTCAAATATTTTAAGAACTGGTTGCTATGTGAAACAATCCATTCTGTTTGCATGTCCAGGACACAAAAAACGACGTATTCGCGTTTGAGAAAAAGTATAAGTATGGGGAAATTCAAACAAATAATAAGGAATATCTTGGAAATAGTTCACTCCACAAAACACTTACCATTTTAAATACCTGCCATTAAATTGAGACTGTACAATATCTGAAAAACTAAGCGTTGTAGAAAGAAATGTCTTTAGTAAACGTTGCTTGATATTATGGAGGAAATAATGTTATTAGTCGTGTTTTATTTGGAAATCATTGTTATGGTCCATTTAGGGTCAAGTTATGTTATATAATTGGGAACCGACATCTTTTATTTTGCTTCCTTATTCCTCATCACAAAATAAACAGCTTACTATAAACCATTTTCTTATGAGAAAACAGCATACTGAATGTAGGTTCCCTTTTAAAAAAATCTGATGCGTTACACTCACATGACTATCTCTACTCTTGTACAAACTGTTTTTACGAACTCTTATTCTCCATCTACTTCATATTAATCGAGATAAACATTTGCAGAAACGATCTTTTGACTTGCAAAGAGAATTAAATTTTATACATAGCGACCAGTTCTAAAAACATTTGACTATCGCTTAAGGCGTACTATGTTCCCCTTGTTTTGTATTTGCAAGGGCAATATAGAAATACAGTAGCCCTTAAGCATAGAAATATCAATAGCTGGTTGCTAGGGGCAGCACCATTCTCTTTGCCACAGATTAATACTCTTTGCATATCCAAGAAAAAAATGAATAACAAATTCCCATTTTAGAAAATAAGTATTGAAACATTTAAGGGAATAACAAGCAATATCTCAAAAACGGTTCACTCAACAACAAAATGTAATGACATAAATTGTGTATTTTAACGCGATCTACATTTTTTTTTGTGTAGTAAAATTTTGTCTATCTTTTATGGTTTACCAGTTATACAAAAGTCGTTCACAATGAAGAATACTTTTGGAGACATTCCCAGAAAATTCGAGATATACGTTTTATTTGTCATGAAAATATCTTAAACATATGATATTTTAATCATAATCGTTAGAGCCAATTTTGAGAAAATCGAAGTTTTTGAAACATGTTGCATATAAAGGGTAGTTGAGGTGGGAGATTTTCTTGAAAATGTTTGTGTCGCACCTTTGAAAGATACTGAACCTAAATATCAAGATTAGTATTTATCCGGCTTTTCGTTTTTGAGTTATGCTGTTCACAGCACACATCACACAGAGGGAGCTTTTTCTAAAAATGCTTTTTTTGGATTCAGGAGCCCCAAAGCAATTATTTCCAGTGAAATCTCGGTATTTAATTTTTGGGTGGAGTGCAATAGTTCCCCTAATTACTATACGTAGCAGAGAAAGTAAAAATATACAAGCAAACTAATGCGTTACTATTATCACTCACTCAGTCGTACTTTATGTCTGAGAATGCAGTTTGTTTATTTATCGCTTTATTTATTTTTAGAAAAATTATAGCAAAATCCCCAATAATAATATTTTAGACTAATATGAATGCATATAATTCAACACAACACAGGGGAAACAATCCGTGTTACGCTCACATGCGTTTTCCTATCCTTTATATCTTCTTAGTGTCTATACAAACTATTCTTATGAAAGCTATTTTTCTATCTAGTTCATTATAATCGAGATAAATCTTTGCAGAAACAGTTACAGTACACATTTCCTTATAGATACAAAGGGAATAGCGGTAGTCATGTGTTTAAGTACTGGACACTATAAGCTGGCCTTAAAATTACATATTGTTTCCATGCAATCGCGAGAAACAACTGAAAATAGAACAGGACTTCAAAAGAATGGCCAAGAATTGAACAATTCGAACAATTAATGATAATATATGTAAATGTGTTGTACCACAAAAATAAGTTATTTGAAAGAAATTGTGTGTTTTACAAAGATCTACAATTTTTGGGTGGTACGTTTTCCTATATCGATAGTGGTTTACCACTTAAGCAAGAGTACATAAAATGCTTCCGAATGAAGAGGATTTCTTTCCAGACAATTCAATATATACATTTTATTGCTCATGTAACTATATTTAATATATGGCATTTTAATCAAAATCGTTACAGCAATTTTTTAGAAAATGCAAAATTTCAAAAATGTTCTATGTAAAGGGTATGGATCGGAGGATTTTCATGAAAACCTATATGTCGCATTTCTGGAAGGTAGTGAATTTAAATACCAAGTTAGGTATTTAGCCATCATCTCGGTATTTATTTATGCTGCTCAAGGCACACATGCGGGAATTTTTCTGGAAATGCTTTTAATTCAGAGGACCTCAAAACATGTACTTCCTAAAAAATTCTGATATCGAATTTTTGAGTGGAATGCAATAGCTTCTCTATCTACTAGGTACAGTAGAGAAATTAGTAAAGACATACTATAAGGGGGGGGGGTAAAGTTTCAAACATGAAATACGTTGCTATGTGTACTACATCCATTTGAGCTTAGTAGTCCATAAGTATAAACTATTACATTGTTAAATTTAATTTCACATGCTGAGTGTGTCAACATCGTAGTAATGTATTTTATTATAACAATTACTTTATTGGCAGGTGCTTGCGATTATCTATCACTATGAAAAAAATCTGATGCGTTACACTCGCATGACTTTCTGTACTCTTGTACCAACCATTTTTACAAACGCTTATTCTCCATATGCTTCATGTTAATCGAGATAAACATTTGCAGACTCTATCTTATTGCTAATTTTCTTGTAGATGTAAGGGGAATATATATTTACAAGGGCAATATAGAAATACAGTAGCCTTTAAGCACATACATATCTCTTTAATAGCTGGTTCCTAGGTGCAGCAACATTCCCTTTGCCACAGATTAATACTCTTTGCATATCGATGAAAAAAAAATGAATAACGAATTCCCATTTTAGAAAATAAGTATTGGAAAATTTAAGGGAATAACAAGCAATATCTCGAAAATGGTTCACTCAACAAAAAATGTATATGATATAAATTGTGTATTTTAACGCGATTTATATTTTTTGTGTAGTAAAATTATGTCTATGGCTTATGGTTTACCAGTTATGCAAAAGTCTTTCACAATGAAGAATACTTTTGGACACATTCCCAGACAATTCAAGATATACATTTTATTTGTCATGAAAATAACTTAAACATATATTTTAATCGAAATCGTTAGAGCAATTTTTGAGAAAATTAAAATTTTTGAAAACTTTTCCATGTAAAGGGTAATCTGGCGTGGGAAGATATGCTTGAAAACCTTCGTGTCGCATCTCTGGAAGATACTGAACCTAGATACCAAGTTTGGTGTTTATCCGACTGTTCGTTTCTGAGTGATGCTGTTCACAGACAGACACACAGACACACACACGGACATGTTTCCAAAAATGCTTTTTTTTGGATTTAGGGGATCTCAAAACATGTATTTGTGGTGAAATCTCGGTATCGATTTTTTGGGTGGAATACAATACTTCCCCTACTTACTATACGTAGTAGAGAAAGTAATAAGTATTGGAAAACTTAAGGGAATGACAAGCAATGTTTCGAAAATGGTTCACTCAACAAAAAAAATGTATATGGCATAAACTGTGTATTTTAACGCGATCCACATTTTTTGTGTAGTAAAATTTTGTCTATCTGTTATGGTTTATCAGTTATGCAAACGTCGTTCACAATGAAGAATACTTTCGGAGACATTCCCAGAAAATTCAAGACATACATTTTATTTGTAATGCAAATATCTTAAACATATGATATTTTAATCAAAATCGTTAGAGCCATTTTTTGAGAAAATTAAAATTTTCGAAAAATGTTCCATATAAAGGGTAATCTGGGGGGGATTTTCTTGAAAACCTTCGTGTCGCATCTCTGGAAGATACTGAACCTAAATACCAAGCTTGGTGTTTATCCGACTTTTCGTTTCTGAGTTATGCTGTTCACAGACACACCCAGACACACACACACACACACACACACACACACACACACACACACACACACAGAGACACGCACACAGACATGTTTCCAAAAATGCTTTTTTGGATTCAGGGTGTCTCAAAACATGTATTTCCGGTGAAATCTCGTTATCGAATTTTTGGGTGGAATACAACTTCCCTAGTAGAGAAAGTAAAAAGCCTAATGAACCTACTTTCTGCGTTTGTTGCAAAAAATACCAGAACGAAAAGATTTCAAAACATGATTAAGAATATTAATCCCGTACTATCTCTTCTGGACCTTAAGAAAATAGTTTCGTAATTTAACTACCTGGGGTAACATCCAAATATTAAAAAATGAACTATATAAATTCTATTGTAACTACATGTTATGTTGAACATATATATATGTATATATGTATTAAATAAACCGCTAGCGAGTACACCGCCGTATAAAAGGCCATTTCGTGCACATTTTCTTACGCGGCTACGTCTCGAAGAAAGTGAAGTGACAATGTGAACTAGTTAAGTCGTGGGTAGCCAAACAAGTAGTCCTTGGCAGTTTTATGTTTCCCGCATACATACTTGTAAAGGAAGTTGCCGCATCACTGCTGTTCAAGGGGCAGTGCTGGCACTGGTCTTTCATTTAACAAAATTAAATTGAATTTTATATATGGACGCCTTTTAACTGCTGTGGTTCTTATCGCCGCATTCTGTTGGGCGTGAGATGGCGGTAAGTTTGCTCAGAGGCTTCTTCATCAGTCTTATTGTTGTTTTACGTACCACAAGTCTACAACACGGGACCACCGGCTTTACTTTCCTTCCGGAAGCCATACTAAGAATTTTTACGCCCAAAAATATCCATGCTCCATCATCACCTTTCCTTTCATCCATGTCATCATCATTTCATATCGTCTACTTTCTCGCTCTCATACCAGGTATCGTGCTGATCACTCATTCTGGATATTCTATCTGATCCAAAGTGTCTGCTTCTAGACATCCCTCTGACCTACCCGCTTGTAAGTCCTACATATCTCAAGCCTCCTTGGGATAAGGATGTACAACGGATACTCAACATGAGGACTGAAATTCTTGAACCAAGATTGAGGTTTGAATTGAAACTTACGGTCTCCTATCCTCAGCGGGGTGAATGGGAAAGACTGGTAAAACCTCATAATAACAAAGGCCCATCTATACTGATGGTTCTAGATCCAAATCAGGAACGGGGGCTGGGCTTTACGGTAATGGCACCAAGATTCCTTATAGTCTGAGTACCTTAGCTACAGTTTTCCAGGCTGAGGTTTATGCAATCCTAACCAGTGTCATGGAAAGCATTAAAAAGAGATATAAGAATAGAAGTATTCTTATCCTCTCAGACAGTCAAGCTGCTCTTAAAGCACTTGAATCACCATCAATAAAATCAAAGTTCGTCTCAGAATGCCGGGAATCCTTAATGACACTGGCTGAACACAATAAGGTTCAACTTATGTGGGTACCAGGACCTACAGGTATACCAGGCAATGAGAAAACAGATGAAGCAGCCAAGATTGACAGCGAAATCCCATTTTTGGGTCCGGAGCCTGTACTGGTGGTGTCCTACAGATCAGTGAAACAGGCTATTAAGTGCTGGGCTCAAGCAGAACACAAGAACTACTGGAACTCCATTGAGGGTTGCAGACATTCCAAGTTGTTTATTACAGACCTGGATAACAGCAGGGAAGTCCCTGCGCGGTCTTGGTAGAAGAAGGCTTGCATGGGCAACAGGATTCATTACAGGACACTGTGCTCTAAAGTTTAATCTATACAGAATGGGATTGTCTAACAACCCTATCTGTACGAGATGCCTAGAAGGAGATGAGACTGTTACTCATCTGCTATGTGATTGCCCTGCTCTTGCGAATCAAAGAGCAAGTATTTTTGGCAATCACTTTCCAAAGATAGATGAACTATCGAAAGCCTCAGTTGGCAGTCTGGTTAAGTTCATAACGAGCAACAGACTACTTAACTGATGAAAGGGGGGATGCGCAATAGATCTTTAAGGTCGCAGTGCTTGGGCATAAAACCCATACCTTTTCAAACTACAACTACAAGTCCTACATACGAGGGGGTAAACAGTGAAAGAAGAAGAGTTTCCCTTTCTAAAACTCCCTCGTTACTTACTCAGGAGTGACAATATCATGCACTATAATGAGTACTAAGCTTATTGTGAGTAGTGTACATCTGCATTGACATATTGCTGGCATCTTTGGATGGCATTTGTCATGTCACGAGGTTGTAATTCATGAACTATAGTTACTCTGTAGGGTTTCAATTTTACAACTTAGCAACTCTATTAACAGAGGCATTTGAAAGACCCAGCTGCTCTGCAACGCATCTTAGCCACTTCCTTGAAGAGTGTTCAAATTATGCACAAATTTCGTCAATTTATCCCTCCGTTAGAATATTTATTTTTCGCTTCTTAGTTAGCATTTAGCGACGCCGTTGTCCTAAATGTATTAACCATAAATTTAACAGCTTCTCCACCTAGAAATGGAATACCACGAAATTCTCCTGAAATGTTCTACGCAATTGTCTAAATGATTGAGTTTTTACATATGTATCGCATATAAAAATTCTTTCTACCAACGTGAATTTTTGGTAGGCGTTTCAGTGGACTAATAAGAATAATCTAATGTAATTCCACATACAACACAGATTCTGGAATAAACTTTCACTTTTGAGATGCACAATGAACAAATTCTACTTTTTACAGCTCGAACTGAAGGCAGAAACTGGCACAGTGTAACACAGCTGATAAACGTAGCCCTGAATGGATCTCCGTGGTCTAGGGGTACCATATTAGTCTCTAGTTCCCGAGGTCGCAGGTTCAAACCCGCGATGGATTTTTTTCGGGTGTAAAGATCTTAGCATGGCTTCCTTCGGAAAGAAAGTAAAACCGGTGGTACCGTGTTGTAAATTTACGACACTAAAAGAACCTCAAGCCTTATAAATGGGCGTCTGAGCAAAATTTTCAGACGTTCACGCCCAATATGGGACGCTAAGAACCATAGTAGTTAAACAGCCCATAAATAAAACTCAATTTAATTTCCTAAGTGAAAGGAAACTAAGCATTACGCGATCTGTGGCCCTTTTTCGGGGGGGGGACAGGAATAAATGTCTGAGGAAAAACAGAATATGTATATAGGTAATAGAAAGGAAAAAGGAAGAGGAATAGAAGGATTTGTTGCTGTTGTGGCGCTATTTATTGGGGCCATAATGGTGAATATGGTGGCTGGTACCGCCAAAGCAAACCCGCTGATTGTGAATAAGTACATGAGGCGAAATTCTCCGCTGTGGAGGTCAGGTAACTGACATGGCCGAAGCCCTGACAGGGACCCGTGAACTGTGGTGACATAAGTCATGAAGGCTCCGAGCCCGGGCCTGTTACCTCCGGGCATTCGGTATATGTCCAGGGAGATCTGGACAGCGTTGACGTGTGTGGTGGTGCGGTGGTCCTAGGTCGTCTGGAGGCATGAGGCTGGAGATTCATAATCACTCTTGTTGCATGATCTGCGATGTTGTGCCGAAGGTACTCCTTTCCCATTCGGATGGTGCTGTGGTGTGTAGAATTGATGTCCCTGATGGTTTTGGCGTGTTCCGTTGCTATGATGTCTGGGATGGAGGCGAACCGCGTGTCGAAATGGTCTTGAAGTGCGGTGAGACGACTGGCTAGGTTCAGCAACTTGGTGTGGAGGTCCTGAATCGCTTCGAGGATGCTGCTGTTGCTGCCCGTGTTCTGCTCAACTAGAGCGTTGGTGGTGAAGTGCCCCTTGCCTCCACAGGAGGCGCAGAAGCGGTGTGACAGGTCGTGTGCCCCGCAGTCTGCGGTGAATGACCCATTGCCACAGTAGTGGCAGCGGGGAGCGGCGTCACATGACGCTATAAATCGAACGCATGGTTATTACGCTTTGAAAATATTGATCTTTTAAACATTTTTCTCAGAGTATCGTCTGTAGATACCGAGCGGGATGGCTCAGGCGGCAACATCTCTGGCCCGCATTCGGGAGGTCCCGGACTCTATTCCCGATGGTTGCCCTGACCTTGGGGTTTCTCGTGGTTTTCTTCCGGTCGCCGAGGCGAATGCTGCGGTGATGTATTCTACCACGATTTCTCCTTTCCCTCATTTCTTGTCATTTCATCTTTCAGGCAGTGGCACCGTAATACGTCTGATGGCAGTTAGAGTGCATGGTTGCTGCTCTTTGGAAAAGATTTCTCCCTACCAACGACAGAGCGCGTTGGCCTGCCTGCAAGAACCGCTTCGTCGCCCTCTAGTGGCACTCCGCGTCTACTGGCCGAGTGCGGGTGTTTCGAACTGGAAATAATAAGAGCTTTCGTGCGTCTCTATATCCTGTCTGCCTGCGGACCTGTGACCTCCTGCAGCACCTTCACTTCATTCCTGCCTCTCGGGGGATGTAGCCACAATAGACCTAGTTTGTCGCAGTGGCGAAGTATCACCCTCGGTGCATATGTTGTATCTCATGTACATTTACCGTGCATAGTTTGTGGTAGTTATAGCGTACAAATATATTTTTGTTACTGCAGTTAAATTCTTAACAAAACAAAAAGCTTAAAGGAAATAAAATGTACAGGAAGTGAGCTTACATTTACTATTCCGAGGTACACTTTAATCAGCTCCAAGATGCACTTGATAAGTTGTCACATCAAGCAAAGTTGTTTTCATGGGATGTGGGAGATGTAGACACGAAGTTATCTAATCAATGACGTATTCCGCTAGGGTTGATCTCGCAGACACCAATTTCCACTGCGTGCGTCACATAATTTAATAGTAGTAATTCAATTTTTGAAATTGAAAACTCGCAGATATTATGGGATGGAAATAGTGATAAAAAGGTTAGATATTCGCGAAAATTTCGTTACCACGAATGCGTCTGCTTTATTTATTCAATTTATATTTCAAAGTGTTGCGTATCAAAATGAGGTGAATGGTTAAAACTTCCACTAAGATTAATTAAGGCTACTTTTTGGAAACAAAACAAATGCGACATAGTAAAGTTTAAAACTTAATATGAAATCAACATCACTGTGGACATTGCTTCTTTTTATTATCAAATTGAAGTCAACCGCCTAAGAATTCCTATGCCTAGTAATAACTTATCATTAGCTCGTATAGGAACCCTACTGATTGGCAAAAAATTAAAATTAAAATACAAATAATACTTAATGCGTGTTATTGCAAGTGATTTTTAGTTTCAAAAAACTGAAAAGCGAGACTTAACAGCTATAAGTAAGAGCAGTGTAGTGTATTTTTAGGGCCGTGGGAGGATTCAGAGATCCTCGCACCTTAGATTCTTTCGTGTTGTCTATTATACCCAGTATGGGAACTTATGGACACAAATACTCATGCTCATGGCGGGTTTCGAACCCATCTATTCGGCACAGAGTGCTGTAGTCAAACTCTATAGCAGCCGCGGCTACATGGGACCTCCTCTAAGGAAAATGTGCGATTTCTTCCATGTCTGAATAGCCCCTTCATTTTAATATGTTTAAAATATCTTCAAAAAGAACGTTCCAGAGAGAAAAGAAATGTTAGATGTCTAAGTACAGTGTGGAAGTTTCACAGCGAGGCCACGGATCGCCCATATGCGTGCACAGCACTTATTACACTGGGCTTTTTTGTTATGTAACTCCCGTGTCACTTTCTATGAGTATTAACCTTGTTATAAGTAGTGCTGGTGGTGTCCTGCGTGAAGACATACCTGGTATTTTCGAATAAAATTGTCATTCACACGCATAAGCTCTTCTTACGTATTGTTCACAATTTATGTTTTTATATTGTCCTTAGGTTGTGCTGTGACGATTGTTTCTATAAACTTTCTTTTAGGATTCCCCACAAACAGATGCACCAATTTCGTGAAATTTCCCCTGTTGTTCTAAACTTATTCACCAATCCTCTAACAAATTCTCTACCTGTAACTGGAATACCAGAAAATTATTCCTAAAATTGTGTACATTTACGATTCGGTTTTTATGTATGTGTTGTACATAAAAATTCGTTGTTGAAGCGTAAATTTGTCAACAAGCATTTCAGTTGTCTAATAACAAGACATTACCACTCTTAAGCAAATCACAGACTACACAGATGTCTTGAATAAACGTTCACCTTTGAGATGCACAAGCACAACTCTCGTTACAACACGAACACAAAGCAGCGATTGAAGGACAGCCGATACAAATAACCTTGAACGCGTCATGCACTGCCAGTTGCGCATCGGAGAAATACCGAGGTTACTGCAGTACAGCACTGCTTATATCTGTGGTCTCATCTTAAAACGCCTCCACTGTATAATGCCAGCTTCCTTTCGCCGAGAAGGTACATTAGTCCTCCTATACATTCCGCTTAGTAAGAGAATGTAATTACCTCCTCGTACTAAATTGTACCTTTGCGGATGTAATTTATCATTTGCTTCGTACAGTCACATATAATGGAAACGACTGTCATGCAGACAAATTACTGTGATGCAACCTCTGTTTCGCCCTCTCGCTTTACCTGTAACGTGCATACAGGATTTGCCCTCTAACTTACTTATGAGATAATGCATATAATATACGTGTAAACTGCTAAATGCTTGCTGGTACCTGTTGCTGTCAGGTCACGCCGGAGTTAACAACATGTTAAGGATTAATAATCTCCTTAACCAAAAGTTATTTGTGCTTTATAGTACCTCGGCATTATATAGAATCTACCGTTATTCAGCTGGGATGCGAGAAGGGAAACATTCTCATCGAAAGGGAAGGAACAAGACGAGGTATCGGTTGTTTCTTTGGAGGAAGATCGATACTTCGATTCTTCGTTTACTGAAAGATGAGAAGGAAACAGAATGAAAGGGAAACGACAGAAAGGAAATCGTGGTAGAGAAGAAATCACCCCAGCATTCGCTTGTCGACTCTGGGGAAACAATAAAATACCCATAGTTCAGAGTGGGCGGTCACCGGGGTTCGAACCAGAAAACGAACCACAGACTGCTGAGGCATCCCGCTCGGTAAATGAATGTCATACATCATATAATTCTGAAATAATCTATTGTAATTCTTTCTGACAATTTCATGCTTATATTAGACTTCAATCTATTGAAACATTTAATCAATTTCAAAGCCTAAGAAATCGAGATGCGATACCTACATAAAAAAGTCTGATGTGTTACACTCACATGACTTTCTCTGCTCCTGTACAAACTATTTTTACAAACGCTTATTCTCCATCTACTTCATGTTAATCGAGATAAACATTTGCAGACTCTATCTTATTGCTAATTTTCTTGTCGATATATATTTACAAGGGCAATATAGAAAAATCTGATGTGTTACACTCACATGACTTTCTCTACTCTTGTACAATCTATTTTTACAAACGCCTATTCTCCATATGCTTCATATTAATCGAGATATCGAGATGTCAATCTTATTTGTAATTTTCTTGTAGATGCAAGGGGAATATGGTAGCTTTTAAGCGATAGTCAAATATTTTATCGCTGGTTGCTATGTGGGGCATTCCATTCTCTTTGCATGTCCAGAACATAAAAAAATGAATAACGAATTTGAGAAAAAGTATAAGTATTGGAAAATTTAAGGGAATAACAAGCAATATCTCGCAAACGGTTCACTCAACAAAAGAAATGTATATGACATAACTTGTGTATTTTAACGCGATCTACATTTTTCGTGTAGTAAAATTTTGTCTATCTCTTATGGTTTACCAGTTATGAAAAAGTCGTTCATAATGAAGAACACTTTTGGAGACATTCCCAGAAAATTCGAGATATACATTTTATTTGTCATGACAATATCTTAAACATATGATATTTTAATCAAAATCGTTAGAGCCGTTTTTGAGAAAATTAAAATTTTCGAAAAATGTTCCATGTAAAGGAAGTCTGGGTTGGGGGGATTTTCTTGAAAACCTTCGTGTCGCATCTCTGAAAGATACTGAACCTAAATACCAAGTTTGGTGCTTATCCGATTGTTCGTTTTTGAGTTATGCTGTTCACAGACACACACACACACACAGACACACACACAGACACACAGACACACACACAGACACACACACGGACATGTTTCTAAAAATGCTTTTTTTGGATTCAGGAGGTCTCAAAACGTGTATTTCCGGTGAAATCTCGGTATCGAATTTTTGGGTGGAATGCAATACTTCCCCTACTTACTATACGTAGTAGAGAAAGTAAAAACAGTAGCCTTTAAGCACATACATATCTCTTAATAGCTGGTTGCTAGGTGCAGCACTATTCCCTTTGTCACAGATTAATACTCTTTCCATATCCAAGACAAAAAAATGAATAACGAATTCCCATTTGAGAAAATAAGTATTGAAAAGTTAAGGGAATAACAAGCAATATCTCGAAAATGGTTCACTTAACAAAAAAATCTGATGTGTTACACTCACATGACTTTCTCTACTCTTGTACAATCTATTTTTACAAACGCCTATTCTCCATATGCTTCATATTAATCGAGATATCGAGATGTCAATCTTATTTGTAATATTCTTGTAGATGCAAGGGGAATATGGTAGCTTTTAAGCGATAGTCAAATATTTTATCGCTGGTTGCTATGTGGCTCATTCCATTCTCTTTGCATGTCCAGGACATAAAAAAATGAATAACGAATTTGAGAAAAAGTATAAGTATTGGAAAATGTAAGGAAATAACAAGCAATATCTCGAAAACGGTTCACTCAACAAAAAAAATGTATATGATATAAGTTGTGTATTTTAACGCGATCTACATTTTTTGTGTAGTAAAATTTTGTCTATCTCTTATGGTTTACCAGTTATGCAAAAGTCGTTCATAATGAAGAATACTTTTGGAGACATTCCCAGAAATTTCGAGATATACATTTCATTTCTCATGACATTATCTTAAACATATGATATTTTCATCAAAATCGTTAGAGCCATTTTTGAGAAAATTAAAATTTTCGAAAAATGTTCCATGTAAAGGGTAGTCTGGGGTGGGGGGATTTTCTTGAAAATCTTCGTGTCGCATCTCTGGAAGATACTAAACGTAAATACCAAGTTTGGTGTTTATCCGACTGTTCGTTTTTGAGTTATGCTGTTCACAGACAGACACACACACACACACACAGACACACACACACACACACACAGACACACACACGGACATGTTTCCAAAAATGCTTTTTCTGGATTCAGGAGGTCTCAAAACAGTATTTCCGGTGAAATCTCGGTATCGAATTTTTGGGTGGAATGCAATACTTCCCCTACTTACTATACGTAGTAGAGAAAGTAAAAATGTATATGACAAATTGTGTATTTTAACGCGATCTACATTTTTTGTCCAGTAAAATTGTGTTTACCTCTTATGGTTTACCAGTTATGCAAAAGTCGTTCATAATGGAGAATACTTTTGGACACATTCCCAGAAAATTCAAGATGTACATTTTATTTGTCATAAAAATATCTTAAACATATGATATTTTAATCAAAATCGTTAGAGCCATTTTTGAGAAAATTAAAATTTTAGAAAAATGTTCCGTGCAAAGGGTAATCTGGGGTGGGGTTTTCTTGAAAACCTTCGTGTCGCTTTCGTGGTAGATACCGAACCTAAATGCCAAGTTTGGTGTTTATTCGACTGTTCGTTTCTGAGTTATGCTGTTCACAGACACACACGGACGTGTTTCCAAAAATGCTTTTTTTGGATTCAGGGGGTCTCAAAACATGTATTTCCGGTGAAATCTCGGTATCGAATTTTTGGGTGAAATACAATACTTCCCCTACTTACTATACGTAGTAGAGAAAGCAAAAATCCGATATGCTATATTCACAAGACTATCTTTACCCTCTACCGCTTGTTAGTGGGTGTACAAAATATTCTTACAAAAGTTTATTTTACTATCTGCTTAGTTTTAATCAAGGTAAATCTTACCCGAAGTATTTGCACTACACGCTTAGTAATAGATACTTAGAGAATAGCCATAGTCAAATGTTTTGGAAAAGGGCGCTATAGGGTGGCCTTAAAATTCAACACTCTTTCCATGAAACATGAGAAACAATTCAAAATCGACAGGACTTCTGAATTCTCAGAAATGGCTCATACTACAAAAATAGTTTTAAGTAAATCGTTTGTTTTAAACACATTTTTGTGTGTGGTACATTTTCGTGTATCCCTTAACGTTTACGAGTTATGGAAGATTATAAAAAATTCCTTCTGAATGAAGAGGACTTAGAGGCTGTTTCTCCAGAAAATTCAAGATAAACATTTTATTTGTCATTTATCTTTATTATATGGTATTTTTATCGAAATCGTTAAAGTCATTTTTATATAATCAAGAATTTCGTAAAATGTTCTATGTAAAAGTTTGTTTAGGGTGGGGGATTTTCTTGAAAATATTCGTGTCGCATCTTTGGAGGTTATTGAACTTAAATACCAACTTTGTTGTTGATTCGACTATTCATTTTTGAGTTATTCTGTTCACAGGTAGGCAACACGGAGGACCTTTTTCTAAAAATGTAGGCAGAGAAGGTATTATATTGCAACCAAAACTTTGATACTGAGATTTCACCAGAAATACATGTTTTGAGGTGCCCTGAATTCAAATAAAACGTTTGTGGAAACATATTCTATGTGTGTCTGTGTGTATCTGTAAACAGCGTAACTCAAAAAATAATGTCGGATAAATCCAAACTTGGTATTTGAGTTTAGTATCCTCCAAGGATTTTCAAGAAACATATCCATCCCCAACTACCATTTAAGTGTAACATTTTTCGAAAATTTTGAATTTCAAAAAAATACCTCACGATTTTGATTAAAATACCATACATGAAAGATATTTACATGAAAAATAAAATATAATATATCTCGAATTTTATGGAATAGCCTAGGAAGACCTGTTCCTATGGAAGGAGTGTTGTATAATCTTGTGTAACTTATAAACGTGAAGCGATAGACGAAAACGCACCGTACAAAAAAGGTAGATCTCTTTAAAACACACAGTTTACTTAAAATAGGTTTTGTTGTGGTATAAGCCATTTCTCAGATATCCGTTATTAAATGTTTGAATTGTTCAATCTCGAGATTGCATGTAAACAGTGTGTAATATATAGCTCCAGTTCTGAAAATTTAACTATCGCTGTTCTCTTTGTGTCTATAACGAAATCTGTATTGTAACTATTTCTGCAATGGTTTACTTGGATTGAAATGTAATAGATAGAAAAATAAGCTTTAGTAAGAACATTTGTATACCCACTAATAAAGATTGAAATAAATGGTTTGTTAGCCCCACGTATGGAAGCCAATTTGAGGTTTTTTTTTGTAGAAGTTTGCACCACGCTTTGGGGGTCAATTTGAAACAGATATTGTCTTTACGTTGTTTGCTCCACTTTTTGGACGTCAATTTGAAGTAGTTTGTATTGAAGGAGTTGTATTGTATTTCAACTGTTGGGGAGCCGAACTTGTAGTAGTTGCACCGTACGTATAGTACCCAGTATCCTTTGCCCCAATTTTTAAAAATATTAAATTTGTAATTTGACTGTTTCTTTAAGTATGAAATATTTATGTTTGCCTCGGCTGCGTCAGTAATATTGTTAGACACACATTTCTCTTAGCAGGGTTGTGGTGCAACTGAAGAATGTAGGCTTACACAGATTATAATTTTACTTCACTACATTTATTAATCCTTGACACAATTTAAATAACACTTCACTGTGATGCAGTAATTTGTATCACAAATTATTTAAATGTAAAGAATGATTATAGTATGAATATGCATTTTTATGCGACATTGATTTAAGATGTTTGTTGATTGTAATTATTGTTGAGAAGTAAGTTTATACGGCCTTACTGAAACTGACAATAATAGCGTGCAATAATGCAGCGAGGGGGTGAGCTGTTTATCATTATTAGAGACAAGGACGTTACGTAATATTGGCGCGTTTTTCTTTAGAATTTGCTGGAACGTTTTTCCTAGAGCATATGTATTCATAATTTTCATTGGATATAAAAAATAGACGCTAATGTTGGCGCGTTTTATTAGCCAATAGCAGCTCAGTTATAATCTTTAGGCATATCGGGGTGTAGGAGTATAAAAAGGGCTAGGTTAGAGATAGACCCCGTCAGTTCGTCGAAAACATTTGTACGTTACACGTCGCCTTCAGTCCAGCAGAAATATTTGTACAGTACATGTCAGCTTTCGATTCGCAGGTTACGCGTAGCAGAGTTATAAAAAATCTCAAGTGTTGTAAATTTAATTACACAAAAAGTTGAAGTACGCGAATTAAGAGTGATCAGTAATGAAGTTATTATAACAGTTTCAGTTTGGGGAGTGTCAAGATCAATATGTAAATGTGATAGTGAATGTGTTCGACAATAAAAGTGTAAAACAAATTCCTTCATCAGTGTTATCTTTGGATAAAAGACTCCTTTCCGTTTACACAACCTGTATAAAGAGAAGTGCTCGACCAAAAGGATAATAGCTAGCCGGAGGACAGTGAACCAAAATTAAATAAAATAACAGTAGCATTCTTTCAAACAAACACTAATACTGACGCAAATTGCTAACACCAGATGGAGCTAACAAACCTAACAAAGAATCACGTCACAAAATGGCTTCACCACGTGGAGTAAACACAAATACACAAACATTATAAATAATACCGCCGCAAATTGGTACCCAGAACGTGGGGCAGAATGACCAGGAAGGAGCAGAATAACCAGGAAGGAGTAGAATAACCATGAAGGAGCGAAGGAACCAGGACGTGGAACGAATGGAGCAGTGAACTGAACTACAAGACGCAGATTCCAGAAACAACTACAGGGACGACAGACGACGCGGATGAGTGGACATCGTAATTCCGAGATTAAAAGGCATCAGGGAATTCAACTACAGGACACCAAGACGACGTAGATTCATCATAATACGACGCAGAAGCAACATAAAATCTAGGAGAGAGGGGCAGAAAGCTGGACATCAAAGCAACATCAGTAGTTAGCATCAGAAAGGTTAGAAAAGTGTGATTTTAATTCTAAAAAATGGAAGTGTAAAAATTTAAATGTACCTTAGGAGCGGTAGGATAAAGAAAACAATGGCTACTAATAATATTGAAAAACAATGATGGAAGGGGATAGTGTAACAGTTAGCTGTAATTCAATACAGGTTATAGAAAATAGCTCAAACAATGTAGGATTTGAGGGAGGAAATGTTAGTGCAGAAAGTGAGAATAGAACAGCAGGAAATGTTAATTTTGATGACAGTATGATGATGGAAATGCTGAGAAAATTTATAGATCAAAACAGGGAAGATATGCAAAAGAATAATGAGAAATTAGAACAAAAACTAACTCAGAATATGGAAAAGAATAATGAGAAATTAATGGAAGATATTAGTAAGAGTATTACCGATCAATTAAGGGAAGATATGCAAATGAAAAATGAGAAATTAGAAAAGAAAATAGATCAAAACAGGTAAGATATGCGAAAGAATAATAGGGAACTGAGGGAAGATATTGGTAAGAGCTTAGAACAAAACAGTGAAGAAGTTGAAAAGAAATTTATGGAGCTAGACAGTAGTATGATGAGAATGAGAAATGAAAATCAGGAAATGATAGCAAATGAGATAGGGGAAGTTTCAAAGAAAATGTTAGACATGAGCAGGGAAATATCTAACCAAAAAAGTCAGGTTAATAATAAAATAGAACATGTTGATGCAAAATGTACAGAGTTCGGTAGCCGAATGAGTAGTATTTCAAGTTAGCTTAGAGAGATGATGGAGGCTACAAATGCAGATTTAATTCATGTGCAAGTTAATTTCAGAGGGGAAATATCTGAAATTCAGAAGGAGTCAGAAACACAGAGAAATAAATTGTCTGAAGAAGTTAAAGTTTTGTCTATAGATTTGAATCAAAATCTAACTTCTGAAATTAACAAACACCAAGCTGTTCAAATTGAGAATAATAGAAAATTTGAACAGACAATAGAAAATCTGCAAGGTACTGTAAATAGGTTAGAATTAAATTCAAGGGTAAATATATGTGATGTTAATGTATCTGATGTACAAAATAATGATAGAGGTAGTTCATCAGGTATGACTAATAATGTGAGTGATGCGGCGGCTTCATCTATAGCTAATGCTGAAACTCAGAGTGCACAAGTAACACTAGAGAATTTAAATATTGGAGTACGGAATTTGCAAAATTACAATCATATCTTAAGTGATTTTCCAGTTCCAAAATTTAATGAAAACTCCAGTCCAGTACAGTTTATTGCAGACTTATCAGATTATTTTCAAATTAAAAAGATACCTGAAGCATTAAAAATGATAGTTGTCAAAAGATGTTTGGACCAGAAAACTTTAGATTGGCTACAAATGGTATCAGGGGGTGAAATTTCATATGAATCCTTTAAGAGGCTATTCATGAACAGATTTTGGAATGTTACGGTACAGCACAGAATTCGAGCAATGCTTAGTCATGGTCAATTTGATCCACGAGAGGGAATATCAATGACTGATTACTTACTGAAACATGCAAGTCAGGTTAGGAACTTGGTCACCTCCAATCAATGAGGAAGATTTTGTGAGTTTGCTTTAAGGATACAAAATTACTTATTAATTGCAAAACCACGTAGCATCTATGAGATGACAGAATTAATGACAGCTTTGGAACAACAGGAAGAAGATATATCTCGGGAGTGGGAGCATAGATTTTTAGATGTGCGAGCTAGACGAAATTACCAAGGTAGTTATCAGCAAAGTAGAGGCGTCATGAGAATAATACCAGACAACGGTATCAATCATACGTTCCAAAATTTGAAAGATCGAGGATAGATGGGAGACCAGGTCGACAGGAACAAATAAATTATGTCAGGACAGAAAGATTGCCGGAAAGAGGGCAAAATTATGGAAGGCGGTACATTAGACAAACGGGAAATTTCACTCACTGGAGGGAAAACAATAACCGGGAAAGATCTGAGGAACGGCAAGACAGTGAACCAAAATTAAATAAAATAACAGTAGCATTCTTTCAAACAAACACTAATACTGACGCAAAATGCTAACACCAGATGGAGCTAACAAACCTAACAAAGAATCACGTCACAAAATGGCTTCACCACGTGGAGTAAACACAAATACACAAACATTATAAATAATACCGCCCCAACTGGTATAGAGAGCTGTGAGATTCTTTTTATTTATTAATTAATTACACTTTTTAACTGTAAACTTATTTTTCGTCTCACAAGAATGCATATTATATTTCTTGAGGACAGTTTTTGCGTCTGGTTAGTAACGCTGTCTGCAGGCAACTGAACTCTAAATTTGTATTATTTTCTCCTTTTCAGTTTCTGATTGGCTAATCCTACTCCAATAGCACAGCCCCTACATTATTAAATTATGTAATATATTCACATAGCATTATTAACCATGGATACAATAATATAAGCATATGCAATGACTGTTACATAAATTTTACAAAATATTACATACACATATTGCTTCAAGGCATGTTATTGAATTTACATATTATATAATTAGACAAATTATTTAAGTGTTAAAAATACTGCCCCAAGATAGAAGTTAGAGAAAGTTATGTGAATGTAAGACATCAGATTTGTGTATATGAATTGCAATATAAGAACACACCCTAAAACTAACTCGGGATAAACTGTACTTTTAAAACAAATATCTGTCATAATTGCAAATCAAAGAATCCCATAAAAAGTGTTTTCTAACTTGTGCTTTTTGTTGTAGCGTTAAGATAAAACTCATTGCAATGCTGAGTTACTGAAACGCTAAGAGCATTATGTTCCCTGCTGGTGTTCCCTCCCTAGCTGGTTTGTTTTTGTTCACGTTGTGTGTGCTTACTACTACTAAAGCTGTTTAGCAACACTTGCAACAGGAACAAATAGCCACAGAACAGCATTAACTACCAAACAAGCAACAGTATAACAGGTTTGCCGGAAGTTCCTGGCTGTTGCACTGAAGAAGCAGATGTGGGTCGTTTCTGTTGAGGATAGTTCCACAGATCCCATTACGCGTTTGAAACAGTTTCAACAGGTTAGTTTACAAACAAACGCTTTCGTCTCAAAACTGTGCGTCCATCCGCAATGCACACTAACCTATGTTAGCTTCAGTTGTTTGAATTTGGCTGCGAGTATTTATACAAGTATGTCGAAGTAGTAATAAAAGGACTTTATTTGTGAACAGTTTCACCTACTCTTGTAAAATACAACAATCGCATAGATAGATAGGGTATCTTTATTGGTCTCAAATTATTGAAGTTATTACACAAGTATTTAGTGTATTGTTTATTGACCGTACATGCATATTTAAGATACAAGCTATGGTGACAAAATAAATAACATAAGAAGAAAACAAAACAAAAAAGGACAAGAAAAAGGAAAATTCAGATAAATTACCTTTGACTAACTAAACAAATTTGACCTAAAATTGCGCACATTAGCCAAGAAATTTCCCATGTTTTACCAGTTGCTCTGGTCAGCCAGTAGCTCCCAACATGCCAATCTCTTTCTTGACTTATGAATTTTTCTTTGAGTTTAATTGTTCGCTGGTTCACCCACTGTGGACATTCCGCCAAAATATGTACCCTGTCCTCATCCAAATTACAGAATAGGCAGATTCTCCTGCCAGAATCGTCAGTCAATTTTTGTGCCCTCCAACCTGAACCATTCCTGATTTTTCCTCAATTCCTAAGTTTAGTACATATGCCTCTTTATCCCAATTAAATTCTATTTCATTTGCCAGACTTAGAAGAGGTGTAATTTTACAATCCGATTGTATTTCCTGTTGATTGACGTCTCTTAGTCTTCTTTTGAGACCTATCCATATGTTTTTGTCATTTGTTTCAGATCTTTGCCATACTGACCCCATTCCTATTCTCCTTAAACCCCTTTCCAAATCAGCTGCCCAAAACTTAGGAGACAGGTTTTCTCGCTGGTATTTATAACACTTGGATCGTAGTGTGGAGTTATCCCCCTGCATCAGCCTTAGCCAGTACCTCACTGCTCTTATTTTGCAGTGTATTGTGCCTGCATAGCATCCCACCTCCCTCATACCCCCGATTTTGATTTATATATATATATATATATATATATGTGTGTATTACTAACATAATGAAGGACGAAAAGCACAGAAATAAGCATGAATTACAGTTATACTACAGATATATACAGTGCTCTGACGCTTAAGAACTCGCTCTTATATACCGTGCCTCCCTCTTCCGTTCTCCGGGGCAATTAACCTCTTTGCCGAATCTTAAACAAAAAAGAATCCATTTTATGACACGCCGCGTTCAACATTACATCCAAATAGGACACCGTTCCCAAATTTGGACTCCAGAAACCGTTGTGGTAAATATTGTTTTCTTAGTAATTCCAATGTTTATAATGTTCTGATATTTGCTCAATATTTAATTTGGTAACAGTACCATATATACCCTCGGGAGGTGCTGAATCGACCCCCGGTAGCCGCCCACTCTGGAAAATGTTTTTTTCGTAGTTTCTCCGGGTCGACGGATGAATGATAGGGTGGTTCATCTTTTACCACGACTCTCCTCCCTCTCATTTCCTGTCCCCATCATCTTCCTTGTCATCTATCTCAGGGCTGTAGGAGAAGCCGACGTCGTTCGGCGGGTTGCAGCTGGGCGGTGGCTTGCGCTCTGTAAAGGTTTCTTTCCTGGCGTCACTTTGGTACCGCTCAATTAGGTCTCTACTCAGACTGGGGCTCCGCTCCTGGAGATCCTAGAGGTTGGTGGCTTGTGGGATTGGTCCGGGCGTAATCGGATGCGTTCTATCTGGAAACGTTAGGGACCCATAATTGCGCCTGTAGGTATCCGGATCTGGTCGACCTTCGTGTCTCTCACCTCATCCTCCCCTCCCAGAGGTCACATTGGAAGTATAAATGGCCGACTGGCCTGCATGTAGTGCTCTGCCCCGTTTCCGGGGGCCCCTACGTGATAGTACCTTTACCGTTACCATATATACCGATAAACATAACTTGCTATACACTAACACACGTATATTTTGATTATTTCATTCATTAAAAATGACCAAGTAGAGTGATCTGGTCCGTGACTTCAAGTTACCGAAGCATAGAGCATAATGTCTTGACACGTGTCCCCTGGGTACAGGCGGTGGGTAAAACATTAAATTAAATTAAGTTTTATTTATGGGTGCTCTTACAAGTATTATAGTTCTTAGCGCCCCATTCTATATTGGGCGTGAAAGACCGGAAACGTTGCTCAGAGGCCTCTTTATCAGGCTTGAGGTTCCTTTACGTGCCGTCCATCGTCCTCTGAAGGGTTTGAACACGCGACCTCGGAAACTGGAGACTAGCATGGTGCCCATAGACCACGAGGACACAGAAATATATCGTAGTAGGCATGATGTTCTGCTTCGCAGACGGTGTAAGAGATATGTTACATATATGCGATATAAGTGTATTATTCATACGCGCCTATTTCCTCTTGCAATGTCTTGTTTTAGTGAGAGACGGAGAACGTTCACTTTCGAAAACCTCCGCATGTACATTATTGTCTACTGCAATAAACAAACCATGTAGTACTTACTGCACATATATGTAAAAGGTTGTGTTGTACGAGGAGCACTATTTATATTTTGAGTCTAATAATAAAAACAAAGTAATTTCTGATTGAAAATTACATTACTGTTTTTCAAAATATTCACCTTTATGAGCAATACACTTTTGCATCCGTTTGAACTATTTGTCAAAGAATTTATTCCAGTGTTCTTGAGACACCTCCAAAACATGGTTTTTGAAGGCAATAACGGCTTCTTCTGCCAACGAAAATCGTTCTCCACGCAATTTATTCTTGATGTTCGGGAACAAAAAGAAGTTCAGACTGTATGGCGGATGACCCATGAATTCGATTTTTTGAGCCTTCAAATACTCTGTTGTTAGACGAGATGTGTGTGCGCTCGCATTGTCTTGATGAAGAACGATCCTACGGTTCTTGTTGGTTTTCCTTACTTTACCGAAGACTTCCGGCAATCAAATGGTTGTGTACCATTTGCCATTGACCGTTTTACGTTCCTCTAAAGGCACTGTTGCCACATGGCCAGTTTTGCTGAAAAAGCAGGCGACCATTTGCTTCGAAGTGCTTCGAGTGCGAACAACTTTTGTTGGATTTGCTTCATCTTGAAACACCCATACAGTCGACTGCTGTTTACGTTCCGGCTCATACGCATAGATCCATGATTCGTCACCTGTTACAATCTTATATGTCTTTTGAGGCACCGCCATTGTATTTATTGAGCATTTTTGTACAGGAATCGACACGAGCATCGTTTTGAGATTGCGTCAAATTATGTGGCATCTAACGAGAGCAAACCTTTTTACACGGCTAAATAATTATGCAATATTTTATATATGCTGGTGGAAACTAATGCCTAGGGTTGACTCAATCTTACAATATGTCGCATGACGATCTTTCATTACTAGTTTTTGCACAGCATCAATGATTTCTGCCACAACAACTGATTCTGGACGACCTTCACGAACTTCATCATTGAGCGAACGGCGGCCACGATTAAATTCGTTACACCAGCGTTTCACAGTGACAAAGGATGCAGCTTCGTCTCCAAATGTGCAGGTTAGTTGATGGATGCACTCTTGTCTTGATAATCCACGTCGAAAGTCGTAACAAATCATTGCACGAACATTTTCACGAGGTAATTCCATGTTTTTGTTGACACACAATTTTCAAGTTAGTGTAAACAAAACAAATGATACTCTATTGACAAAATGTTTAAAAATTTTAAAACTTTCCATTGGAAACGTCAGATGACACCTAAAACCTAATGCCATGCACACCATAATATACACATTCGTTTGATACAACCTGTACGAGCACTGCAGGCATGCGCCTGTTGTTTACATCTGGACTCACTCTCTCTGGTCTAACATAAATAGACTACAGTACATAAAAACGGTCACTCAGATCCGCCGCTTACACATAAAGAACACAGCGTTGAACATAACACATTTTAAGGCATTTGCATAAATTATAGACGCTTTTGTTTCTTATGAACAATCTATCACAACACCTATCGCACGCATTCCCCGAGGCACTATGGGTATGTTGCTTGTGTAGCCAACATTGGCAATCTGAACATAACGGAAGATACAGGGTGCTGCCTGCGGCCGCAACTGTGGAATGACAACAGGGTGTAAGCGTAGTTCAATTTTAGTTTCCTAGCGTTTTCATATGCTGGCGACATTCATTTAGCGCAACCTTTCACTACCTTCCACCTCAAAATGCAGTCAGTTTATGCTATATAACTGGAGTCACTAAAAAGTGTTGGCGGGTGGGCCAATTGCTTTCTTTAGGCCAACATCTCTTGCTTAAACTTTTCATTCCTTTAGGATGATTATGAATATTCCTCTCTATGGATTTCGTAAGTTTTTCTACGGATTTTCCTTTATCGGCATTTGTGCTACTAGAACATCCAGTTTTATTGGAATACTGAAGTCTATTTTTACCTTCTCTAGTAACCTATAAAAAGTAGACGAAATAGTGCATTCTATACAGCAAATGGATATCGAGATATCAACGGAAATACTCATTTTGTGGAAGATATCGAGAAACAAGAGATATGGGCTAGTTTTGAGGATAAAGGGTCATTGATCTTGTATAAATCAGTTAAGAGAGATTGGGGAAGGGAGAAGTATGTAGATATATGTAATCAATTTGGTAGAATAGGTCTTGCGTGGATGCGCACAGGAGTAATATTTTTAAAAAGGAATGGATATAATTGTTCGGGGAGATGTATTATGTGTGATGAATCGGGTAGTACTTTTCATTGTCTAATAGAATGTGATAAGGTTAAAAGGTGGAGAGAGGTTATATGGAATAAAAAATGGGACAAGGTAAACAAAGAAGCAGTAGCATTATGAATGTTGGGAAGCAGAAAAGTAGCAACAATTAAAATGATGGGGACATTTTTAGGCAACACAGGGGATAAGTGGATAAGGAGCTTAAGAAATGTACAGCTGAACGAGCATAGTTTGTAAAGTGGAGAGATGGTATAGTAGCTTTATCCCAATATATACAGCCTAGGGGCTAAATATGGGGGAGCTAGAAAACTGGTGCACTAGACATAAGTTTTAGATGTAAGCTTTATTTGTATTATTGTAATAATGATGAAATAAATATTACATATATTACTCATTTTGAAGCTCCCTTAATAAATAAACAACGGCATTTTTTCTAGCTTGGGTTCGTCCCTGTGTGTCTGTCTGAATTGGAAGTGGTATCAATACCAAACTTGGTATTTAAGCTTAATATCTTTCAATGAAGCACGAAGATTTTCAGGAAAGTTACCCAACCCCAACCGAGCGTGATGGCTTAGGCGGTTACGTCTGTGGGCCGCATTCGGGAGCTCCCGGGATCGATCCCGTCGACCGCCCACCTATAGTTTTTTCGGGGTTTTCCCGGGTCGTCAGGAAAGTGCTGGAGTGGCTTGTTTCATCCCCCGAATTTCCTGTCCCTCTATTTCTTCCGTTCTTCATTTCATTCATCTTTCATCTCGATCTCGTGGTCGGAAGTGTCAGCGATGATGTTTCGGTGCAGTGTAGCAGGAGAAAAGGTTGCTCTTTGTGACTCTCTCTCCCTGGGCTGCCGGGGTATCCGAAACCCCTTGAGGGGCATTGGACTTCTCTGTGTGGGGTGGTATCCCCGGTCTACCTGTCCGTCTGCGAGGTGTCTACCCGGAAACTTAGGGACCATGCCATTGCTGTGTCCTCGCTCCTGGTTCTGGCCACCCAGTGTCTCCTCTCGCCTCCTACTTCTTCCCCACTTTGGATCGATGCCGAGTCCCCTCCGTAGTCAAGCAATCCAACCCATCCCTAAAATACCGTTTACGTAGAACAATCTTCGAATATTTTTATTTTCTGAAAAATGGCTTAACTATTTTGTTTAAAATACCACACATTAAAGATATTTACATGATAAATAAAATGTGTATCTTAAATTATCTGGGAATAGTCTATGAAGTCCTCCTCATTCGGAAGGAATATTGTATATATAAATAACCGGTAAACCATAATAGATATATAAAATCCACTACACGAAAAATGTAGATGTGTTTAATACACACAAATCATTTTATTGTGGCATCAGCCATTTCCAGTTATTTTCTGTTATTGGTTTGAATTTTGCAAAACTTTGCAATAACTTCTCGCGATGTTATGGATTATCGCTTCGGTTTCCTGCCTTCCCTTGGTTTTTCCTATTCTATTTTCTTCTTTGTTTATTGTTTTACGTTGCTTTAACTACGTGGTTATATCGCGAAGGAACTGTTAGAAGATACCACCCTAATTCGTCACATATGCACAGCAACAGTACCTCTGCTTCCACAAGTGCCGAGCAGATGGCATGAGGTACCGTTCAGCTTGTCTGCTTTCATTATCTGTTGATAGATGGTAGGGCATTCGTTTTACCATCTATTTTTCATGTTGTATTATTGTTTTGGACAAGGTGGAACTTTGGGTCGTGGTATTAAATATCCAATCCGATATTTACATTGGCGAGCGAGGGAAACCGCAAAGAAATCCCAGTCAGATTGGTCAGCCAATGGAATTTGAACCCAGGACCTCGGAAATGCTGGCCAAAAACGTTACCGCCTAAGACATCCCGCTCGGTTTTCTATTATTTAACTTTTTTAACTTTTATGGTCATATCAGGGGCTTTAACTTGAGCAACAACTCGTTGTCTGTAGGTTATTAAACTTGGCTTTTAATTATTTATATCTTCAAACACACACACACACACACACACACATTCAACCTCACATGCACACTTCCAGACTATGGGGGATAAGGAATAATTGTGGTCAAAGAAAAATTACCCGTTCCGGTAATCAACCCGGAACATCTGGATTGAGAAACCAGAGTGGACAGGAAGAAAATAATTATGTAAAGAAATAATAGTAAGAGAGAGAAATAAGTGCAATAAATAATTTCTATATATTAGATCAATGTATAATGTAATAAGCCGAGTGAAAGGTGTATCCGGAGTATAAGCTCATTAGCGTGTGATGCTAAGGAAAGTCATTAGCAACAGCCGAGTAGCGAACGCATTAGCGTAATGGCCCTAGGGCTAAGTTCAGTACGTTTGGAAAGTCACGTAGACAGGAATTCAGTAAGTTAGAAGGGCAATAAAATTCTGAGATTCGAGCGAGGCTCCGCATGGAAATAATGTCAGATACGTAAAGTGTTAAGATAGGACCGCGAGTAGGAACGTTGGTATGGGTAGCCATAGGTAAGCGGAGCTTAACTTAAGAAAAGAGTGTTCATTATAAATCAGACTTACTTACTTGTTTGGAAACGCTTGTGTAGCGCCTAGTGACGCACTTGAGTGAGAAAGATTTAGCGGCAATGCGAGGGTTCTTTCCGAGTAACAGTTTTGGGACTTATGGCAACTGACGCTTTGCATAATTACTATTCTAGGAATAATTTAATTCTATAATTTAACATTCGGTGACTGTTTTCAAACAGAATATTTAAGTCAACATTAAAATTTATCATTTAACTAAACTGGTGTTATCCTTACACACTACACTCACGCATGACCTAAGACAAACAACTCACAGCTATACCACTGAAGTATCTGGCGGATCAGACAACGCAGAGCTAGATAGGAGATGTCGACATCGTACAACTCAACAATAAAGCAGGAACATTATATGTAAATTGATGCAACTTCCAGAAACCAGGCTTGATTCCACGAGAAGCAAACTCCGTGATATGACATCGAATTTTTTGACACATCTTCCCAGTAATTCTCTTTCCAGATAAGTTCGCGTTTTAATATCCCGACTGAGAATGGGCCATACCAAGATCACGCACAGTTATCTTCTTTCAAAGGACCAGCCACCCATCTGCCACCAGTGTAACATACTGTTAACGACGAAACACACAATGGTGGAATGTCCACAATACGATCAATGGAGACAACAGTATTAGAACCCAATGATTTACAAACAACACTTAGCTATTCGATGTACCTTAAAGGTGAGTGCACACTGTTCAACATATCAACAGTTAACATTCAACAATTAACAAAATGTTCCATTAAATGCCTTCAACATGTTGTAACTGTGAAGTTTAACATTCTATCCACACCAGTTGATTGTTGCGACAACAAAATCTCTTAACTAAAAGCAAAATGGACTTCAGTGATTAGGATTTGACTATTGCTATTTGTATCTGAGCTTGATATGTAATAAAAAGAAAAGTAGGAGGCGATGAGGCACTATCTTGTTAATCGGCACAGGAGTGAAAATATTTTTAATGAGTTTAAAATTCGGAGCAGGTTTGACTACAATTTCTCGAGAACAAGTCAAAGTGACTTCAAATTTGTTTTGAACAGGGTTTCTTACCTATAATTCACAAAAAGGACACACATTTGAGAGCAGCCATTCCAGCTGCCAGACTTGAGCCTTTTTGCAATTCTCCAGCAAAGTGAGGTTATCTTTTACTTTCTCTACTACGTATAGTAAGTAGGGGAAGTATTGCATTCCACCCAAAATTTCGATACAGAGATTTCACCGGAAATATATGTTTTGAGACCCCCTGAATCCAAAAAGGATTTTTGGAAACATATCCGTGTGTGTCTGTGTGTGAACAGCATAACTCAGAAATGAACAGTCGGATAAACACCAAACTTGGTATTTAGGTTCAGTATCTTCCAGAGATACGACACGAAGGTTTTCAAGAAAATCCCCCCACCCCAGATTACCCTTTACATGGAACGTCTTTCGAAAATTTTAATTTTCTCAAAAATGTCTCTAACGATTTTGATTAAAATATCATAGGTTTAAGATATTTTTATGATAAATAAAATGTATATCTTGAATTTCCAAAAGTATTCTTCATTGTGGACGGCTTTTGCCTAACTGGTAAACCATAAGAGATAGACAAACTTTTACTACACAAAAAATGTAGATCGCGTTAAAATACACAATTTATGTCATATACATTTTTTTGTTGAGTGAACCATTTTCGAGATATTACTTATTATTCCCTTAAATTTTTCAATACTTATTTTCTCAAATGGGAATTCGTTATTCATTTTTTTGTCTTGGACATGCAAAGAGTATTAATCTGTGGCAAAGAGAATGGTGCTGCACCTAGCAACCAGCTATTAAGAGATACGTATGTGCTTAAAGGCTATTGTATTTCTATATTGCCCTTGCAAATACAAAACAAGGGGAACATAATACGCCTTAAGCAATAGTTAAATATTTTTAGAACTGGTCGCTATGTGTAAAATTCAATTCTCTTTGTATGTCAAAAGATCTTTTCTGCAAATGTTTATCTCGATTAATATGAAATAGCTAGAGAATAAGAGTTTGTAAAAATAGTTGGTTCAAGAGTAGAGAAAGCCATATGAGTGTAACACATCAGAATTTTTTTCTTATATTGCCTCTGGAAGAACAATAAATTGCACATAGTTTGGTATATTTGTCCATCCTTTTTATTACATATATTACAATGTTCCATAATGATAGCCTCAAAGATTTCATTAATGAAGGTGTCTTTTCTTTCATCCATTCCATAACTTCACATGAAGCAAGCCAAATCAAAGATATAAGCACACAACGAGTCTACATGGAACTACCGAACACAACAGCATGAAGGAATCACTGTAGCTGGCATGTTTACAGTCTGGAAACTTCCAAAGTTCACCCTATCGCATGCTCAGAGAGCAAGTTGACTTAACAAGTTTTACATTAAAAGCGGAAAACACCCAACATGTTAAAAGTGTCAAGCACAACTCTTTCGGTTAACATGTTATGTCAATTCTGTGATCTATATTTGGCCAACATGCAAACTGTTAACATGTTGCACTTGAGAAGTTTTGTTAAATGTTAATCAGTGTGGACAGGGCTTAAGATAGTTGAATTATTGAAAAGCATGAATTTATATAAAAGTATATAATGTTCAATCAATTGGATTAACTATAGTGTGCGGCAGTGCTCTGGGCGCCAATTTTTCGGCACGGAATTTACGGGAATGGTCCCGGGTTCGATGCTAGCCCAGGGATTTGCATGGATCTTGGATCTCGGGTTAGTGGTTAATACTACTGTTTAATTTTCCTGCCGTTTATTTCTAGTCACCGTTTTAAACTCTGACTCCGATATTACCTCGCCACACACGCGCGCATCTCTTTATGGCTGTGCTTTGTGCTATCGCCCCTATCCGTCATATATTTGTTTTCCGAAACCACCTCCAAGGAACTACCTGCTGCTTTTCAGGCGACCTAACGGTACACTAACGACAATTAAGGGAAAAACCTCCCGTTTCCGGCCTGTTGCTGGCACTGTCTATTCAAGCCTTATTCACATTTACGGCAACATGCTTCGCAGTCTTATTTAATGATACTATTCCTACTGTTATCAATATTTATTTTCCCTAAAGTTATAATTTTATTTAGCTCCTCAGAATGTACTGCTTCAAGTGTCACATTCTATACAGGTTCATTGCAATAGTTCAAAACTGCCAGTATGTTAAATAACCTCATTTTTGTATCGTTAAATGTTTATTTTATAAAAAGTTGAAAAGTCGCGATATTGGTAATATGTTAAAACGAATATAAACTTTCAACATAAGAAAACAATTTGAAGCAAAGAGTACGTCTTCAAAATTGTCACACCAAGAATGGCTTCAGACTGTAGAGTCAGTCAACATTCTCTTTTAACCTACAACGAAATGTGTAATGCTGCATTCTGCAAACGTTTATATAGATATCATGATGCAAACAGAAAGACAGTTGTAGAAGGTATATAAAATAAACGACCGAGGGAAAAGAAAATGAATGTAGCACATCAGATTTTTACAGTATGTACTGCTTACAATACTATAATATGTGCTCAAAATTTTAATTTTGTTGAAATACTGAGGCAAAATTTTACTTTCTCTACTACGTATAGTAATATAGTAGGGGAAGTATTGCATTCCACCCAAAAATTCGATACGGAGATTTCACCAGAAATAAATGTTTTGAGGCCCCCTAAATCCAAAAAAAGCATTTTTGGCAACATGTCCGTGTGTGTGTCTGTGTGTCTGTCTGTGAACAGCATGACTCAGAAACAAACAGTCCAATAAACACCAAAATTGGTATTTAGGTTTAGTATCTTCCAGAGATACGACACGAAGGTTTTCAAGAAAATCCCCCACCCCAGACTACCCTTTACATGGAAAATTTTTTGAAAATTTTAATTTTATCAAAGATGACTAACGATTTTGATTAAAATATCATATATTTAAGATATTTTCATGACAAATAAAATGTATATCTTGAATTTTCTGGGAATGTCTCCAAAAGTATTCTTCATTGTGAACGACTTTTGCATAACTGGTAAACCATAAAAGATAGACAAAAGTTTACTACACAAAAATGTAAATCGCGTTAAAATAAACAATTTATATCATATACACTTTTTTGTTCAGTGAGCCATTTTCGAGATATTGCTTGTTATTCCCTTAAATTTTCCAATACTTGTAATTTTTCTCAAATGGGAGTTCGTTATTCATTTTTTTTGTCCTGGTAATGCAAAGAGAATGGAATACTCCGCATAGCATCCATCTCTTAAAGTATTTGACTATCGCTTAAAGCCTACCAGTTCCCCTTGCACCTTCAAGAAAATTAGCAATAAGATAGTAGCTTCTGCAAATGTTTATCTCGATTAACATGAAGTAGATGGAGAATAAGCGTTTGTAAATATAGTTTGTACAAGAGAAGAGAAAGTCATGTGAGTGTAACGCACCAGATTTTTAAAATGCCCTAGGCTAATATTTCCAGCATAAAATTATTTTGCTGTGATAGGGTAGTAAGGTTGTATCTTGATGGAGCTTGAGGGGTTGGTATGCTCGTATTTCGATGCTAAAATCTTCAATTACTTTGTTGTTTTCAGTCAATGTGATGGGGTGTATGCTTGTGTTGCTCATTCATAATTGTTTTACTGTCCATACATCAAAATCAGTCATTTCAAACGGAGATTATGATTACACTGTTTTCCCTCTATGTGAAGTAAGAAAAGGTAAGGGAAATTTATTAAACTTAAGCTAACTAACATGTTTTTCTCGTTCTGTAACTGTCTATTGTATGGTAAAGAACTTAGGTGATTTTTCGTAATAATAACAATAATGTTAATTGCTATTTAAATAAAACTCCCATCTCATTAACCATACCCTGTACTCATCAGAATGCCACATAATGATAATACTTAAGGAATACTAAACTCATGAGTAGATAAAGTAGACGGACCGAGTGCAGAAAAGAGGTGATACGTGGGAGAGATAGGGAATACGAGGGGAGATACCAGGAAGTGCAGGAGTTTTAGGATTTGAGGCGCGCTTCTAGGAACAATTTAGGTTTTATTAGAGGTGGATACGCGCAAGAACGCTCGTTGTAGGGTATGTTGTATAATGTATAACTTAAGGACACCCATCTGTGAAATTTAAAATATTCACAATTTCAAGTCGATTCGTTTGAACTTTTGACACAGCAGTGAAGGTTTATTGAACAATATGTAAACCAAATTTCATGCACATATCCTAATTAGTTCCAGAGACACTAATTCTATATTGTTTTTGTCACTGTTTTTGAAAAATTGCTCCACACGATTGAATTATTTTCTGAAAAACATAAAATGTTGTAGTTAAAGACTTTAATATGATATGAATAAACTGTGATGAATTTTTTGGGGGAAATAATAAATATTAAGTGTGAGAATATAAAATTTAGTAATAAAAATTCTGCAACATAAATATTATTGTTTAATATCATCACAACTAAGCATGTTAACAAAAACGTGTGTATAAAGTTGAATAAAAGTTGCTTAATATTATGGGGGAAAGTAAATGCCATTAGTCGTGTTTTGTTTGGAGGACATTGTGGTGGCATTTTAGGGTCAATTTAATTGCACTTTGTATGTTGCTTTTCTCCCATAGAAAATGCTTTAATGCGCCGTGGCCGAGTGGTTAGACCGCTCCAGACGACAATGGATGACGTTCTAAACAAAGGACTGCCAAAGGAACAAGACAAGCCCCCATGGGGCCCACAGAGAATGCTCCGGCCACTCACCTTCGAGGACGTTGGAAGCCCAGGTATTCACCCTACAATCCTGTCATACATCCACTCTAACTTCCTACATTTTTCTCACCCTAAATTCCCAAGGGCGCAAGTAGGGCCCCGGTCATGCTTGCGTCCTGGCACCTTCCTTCACCCGGCTTAGGCTATACCTGCCGAACAATCCCTATCACCTTGAATCCGCAGGTGCTTAATGCGGTACTGCCTCACCATCACTCCTGACTTTTCCCTCTCCGGTGGAGGAGTTTTTAGTGGGTATGCTGATCTCTCGGTGAGTCCCACACTCTCAGTCCCGACTCCCATCGGGGCTGAGGTCAGTGATTAAATCATTTTCTCCTCCACTCGAAAAAAAAAAGGTTAGACCGCTCGCCTCCCACCGAGGCGGCCCGGGTTCAATCTCAGGGACCTGCATGTGGGATTTGTGGTGGACGAAGCGGCGTCTGGGCGGGTTTTCTCCGGGTTCTCCGGTTTCCCCCGCCATTCATTCCACCAACTGCTACATCATCACCTTTCCTTTCATCCATTTCACCCACATTTCGTTTCATCTACTTCCTTCATCCCATACCAGGCATCGGGCTGATCACCCATCCTGGATGCTCTGTGTCTGCTCCTCGACGGGCCTCTGACCCCAGGCACCCGCCTGTAAGTCCTGGGGGGTGTAAGTCCTACATAAGCGGAGGGTAAACAGATAATGAATCAATGAATGAAAGAGTGTTTATTTTGTGATGAGGATAAAGGAAACAAAATAGAAATGTTGGCTCCCAATTACGAAACGTAACTTGACCCTCAAATGACCATCTATGGATGGCCCAATCATTCATTGCGCTCTTTGTGCAGCCATTCAGAAATTTCATTGTTATTTACGTTGGTGTCAGAACAATTGCAAAGTGCTTTGGACAAATGTTTAGCTTTTTATGAGGAGTGAGAAAACAACATAAAACAGGAAGGTTCCCATTTAAAAAAATTAAAATTGACCCTAAAATGACTATCACAACGTCCTCCAAACAAAACACGACTATTGGCATTTACTTTCCCCCATATTATCAAGCAACGTTTATTAAAGACATTTCTTTCTACTATGCTTACTTTTGATATATTGTACGGTCTCAACTTAAATGGACCACCCTATATATATTTTCTAACATATTTATACATAACTGACGCATATTCAGCAGTTAAACACATATATACATATTCACAATAAATGTTACAAAACTGAAAAACCATAGCAGAAATGCAAAATATACTGCATAAAAACTACACATCTTTAAATATTCAATTTATATGAATTAAAATGTTCGAAAAACTAACCTTTCTGTGTCTTTCTTGATCGCTTTCTTATTCTTACCATTTTAAGCATGAGGCAGTATTTTTAACACTTAAATGATTTCACTCTAATTATATAATATATAATTCAATAATAGCCCAACATAAAGCAATATGTGTATGTAACAATATATAAAAAGTGTATATTACAGTCATTGTAAATGTTTATATTATTGTATACATGTTCAATAATGTTATGTGAATGTATTACGTAATTTAATAATGTAGGAGCTGTGAGAATAATAGGTTAAAAGTTGCTAACAATGAGGTAAAAATGAGGTAACTTTGAGGCAATAATGATAAGAATGTTTAATAATACTACTAATCATTATTAGAGTAACAATAATGTAATTGTTTTGACAGTTTATATATTAGCCAATCAACAACTAGAAAAAGCTTTAGTTAAATAAAAGTACTCTATTGGATTAGGAATAGCCAACCAGAAACTGAAATATAGCAAAATTGACAAATCTAGAAGTTAGTTGCTTGTAGACAATGCTCATAACTGGACGCGTTGGTAGTAGACAGTGTTTCTAACCGGATGCGAGATGCGTCCTCGAGAAACTTAATACCTATTTTGTGTGAGAAAATTAGTTAACGTGTTTAAAAAGTGCAAGTAATTAACAAAATAATCTCACAGCTCTCTATATCAGTGAAGTGTTATTTAAATCGTGTCAAGCATTAATAAATGGAGGGAAGAAAAACTTAAAATCTGTGTAAGCCTAACATTCTTCAGTCGCAACCCCCCCTGCTAAGACATCCATGTCTCTAAAAAACAAAAAAATACTGACGCAGCCGAAGAAAACATAAATATATAATATTTAAAGAAACAGTCAAAATTACAAAGTTAATATTTTTTGGGGCAAAGGCCACCGGAAAGTACATTTGGGGCGAAGGCTACCAGAAAGCGGGTACTACACTTGCGGTTGTAATCAACATCAAGTTCGGCTCCCCAACTTAAGAAATATAATACAACTCCTTCATACAACAATACAAACCATCTTCTCAAGCAGTACAAATTTAAATGTTAAGTCACCGTTCCTCTGCATTTCAGAGAGGAGCTTGTAATACAGCTGTCTGATTTGTCATAGTGTAGCATTTGGAACATGCTTGTCTCATCCTACATAATTCGTATATATTTGGTATTATTTAGTTGAAAGAATTCTTGTAGATAAACGGAGGAAGGTACAAAAAATCAAATATGTAGTAATCACATAAATTTCTCTACCCATTATCGTCTATTTACATACCTATTACGAATTATTCAACAGAAGCCTTTTGATTCCCTATGCAATTACTATTATCTAATGAATTGTTTTGACGTAGGTATACAATTGTTATTATTTTGGCAAATAAAGAGATCTATTTATCTATCTAGGAATGTTTGTTGGAAACAGTTTGGATATTTGGTTAGGATAGGTAAACACATAAAGCAGGTTGGGGCAAGTGTACATGTTATAATGCATGTCGAATAATACACAAGATTCATATTGCATACTCCTTGCAATAAAAGAATAGAAACAACAGAACGGATATCATATTTAAAATATTGAAGAGCTATATGCAGTATATAAAATTCGATGTAAACGAACAGGACTTCACAGATTAAAAAATCTGATGTGTTACACTCACATGACTTTCTCTACTCTTGTACACACTATTTTTACAAACGCTTATTCTCCATATGCTTCATGTTAATCGAGATATCGAGATGTCAATCTTATTGGTAATTTTCTTGTAGACGCAAGGGGAATATGGTAGCTTTTAAGCGATAGTCAGATATTTTAACGCTGGTTGCTATGTGGCGCATTCCATTCTCTTTGCATGTCCAGGACATAAAAAAATGAATAACGAATTTGAGAAAAAGTATAAGTATTGGAAAATTTAAGGAAATAACAAGCAATATCTCGAAAACAGTTCATTCAACAAAAGAAATGAATATGACATAAGTTGTGTATTTTAACGCGATCTACATTTTTTGTGTAGTAAAATTTTGTCTATCTCTTATGGTTTACCAGTTATGCAAAAGTCGTTCACAATGAAGAATACTTTTGGAGACGTTCCCAGAAAATTCGAGATATACATTCCATTTCTCATGACATTATCTTAAACATATGATATTTTCATCAAAATCGTTAGAGCTATTTTTGAGAAAATTAAAATTTTCGAAAAATGGTCCATGTAAAGGGTAGTCTGGGGTGGGGAGATTTTCTTGAAAACCTTCGTGTCGCATCTCTGGAAGATACTGAACCTAAATACCAAGTTTGGTGTTTATCCGACTGTTCGTTTTTGAGTTATGCTGTTCACAGACACACACACACACACACACACACACACACGGACATGTTTCCAAAAATGCTTTTTACTTTCTCTACTACGTATAGTAAGTAGGGGAAGTATTGCATTCCACCCAAAAATTCGATACCGAGATTTCACCGGAAATACATGTTTTGAGACTCCCTGAATCCAAAAAAAGCATTTTTAGAAACATGTCCGTGTGTGTGTCTGTCTGTATGTCTGTGTGTCTGTCTGTGTGTCTGTGAACAGCATAACTCAAAAACGAAGAGTCGGATAAACGTCAAACTTGGTATTTAGGTTCAGTATCTTTCAGAGATGCGACACGAAGGTTTTCAAGAAAATCCCCCCACCCCAGACTACCCTTTACATGGAACATTTTTCGAAAATTTTGATTTTCTCAAAAACGGCTCTAACGATTTTGATTAAAATATCATATGTTTAAGATATTGTCATGACAAATAAAATGTATATCTCGAATTTTCTGGGAATGTCTCTAAAAGTATTCTTCATTGTGAACGACTTTTGCATAACTGGTAAACCATAAGAGATAGACAAAATTTTACTACACAAAAAATGTAGATCGCGTTAAAATACACAATTTATGTCATACATTTTTGTTGTTGAGTGAACCGTTTGCGAGATATTGCTTGTTATTCCCTTAAATTTTCCAATACTTATACTTTTTCTCAAATTCTTTATTCATTTTTACTTTCTCTACTACGTATAGTAAGTAGGGGAAGTATTGCATTCCACCCAAAAATTCGATACCGAGATTTCACCGGAAATACATGTTTTGAGACCTCCTGAATCCAAAAAAAGCATTTTTGGAAACATGTCCGTGTGTGTGTCTGTGTGTGTGTCTGTGTGTGTGTCTGTGTGTGTGTGTGTCTGTGTGTGTGTCTGTGAACAGCATAACTCAAAAACTAACAGTCGGATAAACACCAAACTTGGTATTTACGTTCAGTATCTTCCAGAGATGCGACACGAAGATTTTCAAGAAAATCCCCCCACCCCAGACTACCCTTTACATGGAACATTTTTCGAAAATTTTAATTTTCTCAAAAATGGCTCTAACGATTTTGATGAAAATATCATATGTTTAAGATAATGTCATGAGCAATGAAATGTATATCTCGAAATTTCTGGGAATGTCTCCAAAAGTATTCTTCATTATGAACGACTTTTGCATAACTGGTAAACCATAAGAGATAGACAAAATTTTACTACACAAAAAATGTAGATCGCGTTAAAATACACAACTTATGGCATATACATTTTTTTTGTTGAGTGAACCGTTTTCGAGATATTGCTTGTTATTTCCTTAAATTTTCCAATACTTATACTTTTTCTCAAATTCTTTATTCATTTTTTTTTATGTCCTGGACTTGCAAAGAGAATGGAATGCGCCACATAGCAACCAGCGTTAAAATATTTGACTATCGCTTAAAACATTGTAAGCTAGTCATGGTGATGTAAATTTTGTACGGTTTAATTCTGCCACCGGGAAGTACCCAATTGCAGAATAAATACATACATACATACATACATACATACATACATACATACATACATACATACATACATACATACATACATACATACATACATACATACATACATACATACATACATACATACATACATACATACATACATACATACATACATACATACATACATACATACATACATACATACATACATACATACATACATACATACATACATACATACATACATACATACATACATACATACATACATACATACATACATACATACATACATACATACATACATACATACATACAAAACCTACCATATTCCCCTTGCATCTACAAGAAAATTACCAATAGGTTTGACATCTCGATATCTCCATTAACATGAAGCATATGGAGAATAAACGTTTGTAAAAATAGTTTGTACAAGAGTAGAGAAAGTCATGTTAGTGTAACACATCAGATTTTTTTGAATTCAGGAGGTCTCAAAACATGTATTTCCGGTGAAATCTCGGTATCGAATTTTTGGGTGGAATGCAATACTTCCCCTACTTACTATACGTAGTAGAGAAAGTAAAAAAAAAAAATGATGTGATATATTTACACGGCTTTCTCCACTCCCTTATCGTTTATTAGTGGGTATAAAAATTGTTCTTACTAAAGATTATTTTTCTGTCTACTACATTTTAATACAAGTAAACCTTTGCAGAAATAGCTACATTACACATTTCAACGGAACGTTGACAAAACTTTAAGGGAATTAAATTGAGTTTTATTTATGGACGCTCTTTAACTACTATGGTCCTTAACGTCCCATTCTATATTGGGTGTAAAAGATCGCAAATGTTGCTCAGAGACCTCTTCATCAGGCTTAAGGTTCTTTTACGTTGCGTAAATCTACAACACGGGACCACCGGCTTTACTTCCCTTCCGAAAGAAGCCATGCTAAGGATTTTTACGTCCGAAAAAAATCCATCGCCCTCCGCCGTTTGAACCCACGACCTCGGGAACTAGTAGCTAGCATGGTAACCACTACACCACTGAGGACGGCTTTTAAGGGGATGGCCAAGTATTGAGCAATTATACAGGATTATGCAAATTCCTTCCGAATGAAGTAGACTTCACGGGCTATTAACAGAAAACATAAGATATGTTTTATTTGTCATGTAAATATCTTTAATATATGTTATTTTAATCAAAATTGCTTCTCCACTGTTTAGAAAATAAAAAATTACAAAACTGTTTCATGTATAACTTAGTTTGGGGTGCAATTGAGCTTTTATTTATGGACGCTCTTTAACTGCTATGGTTTTTAGCATCCCATTGTATATCGGGCGTGAGAAACCGGAAATTTTGCTCAGAGGCCTCTTTCAGCCTTGAGGTTATTTTACGTGCCGTAAATCTACGACATGGGAAACCGGCTTTACTTCTCTTTCGAGGAACCATAATAAGGATTTTACGCCCGAAGAAATCAATCTCCCTCCGCCGTATTTGAACCCACGACCTTGGGAACTAGAGGCTACCTCTAGACCACGGAGAACGACATATAGTTTGATCTGGTAGGAAGTTTATGCAAATCTTTGTGTCGTATCTTTGCACGGTAAAGTGCCTAAATACCATGTTTGGTAGTTATCTGACTTTTCCTTGTTGAGTTATGCTGTTCACAAACACACACACACAATATCGTATGGCTTTTTTGATTTCAGGGGGCCTCAAAACATATATTTACGGTGAAATCTCGACGTCGAATTTTTATGTGAAATATACTACTTCAAGTACTCTGCTTGGTACCCGCTCTTATTGAAACTCTCATTTCAAATAGCCATTGGAGAGTTGACTGCGCTGAATTTAGCAACAAACTAAAATTGCCTTCGAGCGGTGCTACTAGCTTTATATTGCAGCGTACATTAAGTAGAAAAGGACCAACATGGAAATCCCATAATCCTTTGCTGGCTTACGGAAATGCAATAAAACGCATTTGCATCCTCTCTGTCTTACTACCCACGCTGTGAATTCATGCATATATAAAGAATCCAGCTGAGTTGGAGCTAGGCTGCAATATAGTTCTGCTTAAAGCAATGCTGATATAGACTTCACCTTTCTTTTTTGGCATGATACCGAAAGCACAAAGGTTAGGAGATGCGAATGGAAAGAGATGCACCTTAATTCATTATGTAATCTTGTTCTAGATAATACAATGGGCAGTTGGCGTATTTACACATAACTTACGCATATTTACCATTTAAATTTTTATCACAATTTTCACCAGGAAAAACCACAATATAATATACAATTTTATTTTAGTTTTAGAGCCGCTTATCTTATAAACGGCATGTTTGCAACAAAAATAATAAAAAAATTCTTGTTTGAAGACAGAAAAACAGTTTTTTACTGTCCCTACTACGTATAGTAAGTAGGGGAAGTATTGCATTCCACCCAAAAATTCCATATCGAGATTCACCGGAAATACATGTTTTGAGACCTCCTGAATCCAAATTCAGCATTTTTAGAAAAAGGTCCGTGTGTGTTTGTGTGTGTCTTTCCCAAAACGGAGAAGTAGGGCAAATAACAAACTTGGTATTTAGGTTCAGTATCTTTCAAACAAGCAATACAAAGTTTTCAAGCAAATCCCTTCATCCCAGACTACACATTACATGGAACATTTTTTGAAAATTGTAGTTTTCTCAAAAATGGTTCTAACCATTTTGCTTAAAATATCATATGTTTAAGATATTTTTATGGCAAATGAAATGTATGTCTTGAATTTTCTCGGAATGTTCCCAAAGTCCTCTTCATTCTGAATCACTTTTGCATAGCTGGTAAACCGTAAGAGATAAACAAAATTTGATTGCACAAAAATGTAAATCTCGTTAAAACACAGTGTAAAGAACCATTTCCGAGATATTCCTTGTAATTTATTATTATTATTTTTGTATTTTCCAATACTTATACTTTTAACAAATTGGAATACGTTATTCGTTTATTTATGTCCTGAACATGCAATGAAATGCTCCACATAGCAACCAGCTCTTAAAGATTTGACTATCACTTAAAGACAATCACATTCCCCTTGTACCTACAAGAAAATAAGCAATAAGATAGTTTCTGCAAATGTTTATCTCGATTAGCATGAAGTAGATGGAGAATAAGCGTTTGTAAAGGTAGTTTATACAAGAGTAGAGAAGGTCATGCGAGTGCAACAATACTTTCAATACTTTTCTCAAATGGGAATTCGTTATTCATTTTTTTTCTTGGATACGCAAAGAGTATTACTCTGTGGAAAAGGGAATGGTGCTGCACATAGCAACCAGCTATTAAGAGATATGTATGTGCTTAAAGGCTACTGTATTTCTATATTGCCCTTGTAAATATATATTCCCCTTACATCTACAAGAAAATTAGCAATAAGATAGAGTATGTAAATGTTTATCTCGCTTAACATGAAGTAGATTGTACAAGAGTAGAGAAAGTCCTGTGAGTGTAACACATCAGATTTTTATAGTAAGTTTTAATTTATCGGAAAATCTCTAAGTAACTTAAAATAAAATTAATTTTTCTTTTTAAACCAGGTGAATTTTCTTTACTTACTTCAGATTCTGATTCTATGTATCCAAAAATATTGTCACGAACTAGTTTTATCAAACGAACAACCTTAAATTCACGGTAATGTACGGATAGGTACATGAATGGTCTTGTTTTCTTGTCTTGTTCGATAAAGATTTCTGTCATTCCTCCGGACGCATTTCAGCTTTGGGCTTATTGTGCTACCGTATCGTTTTAAAGGCAATTTATCATGCCTGCATCCTTTACCAAGGAACAGTTTCATAACAGACATGGTTTCAAATTCTCCTAGTTCTAAAAAAATTCTCCAAAAGCAATAAACCGTAAGCTGAAGCCTTACAGGAGCATATAATGTGCTGGGCTGTTTAGGTTTCTTTCTAACGCAATCTGCAATCTAGGTTACCCTCAAACACTCCTATCGTGTGAAGATATTGTTTCACAGGAGCATGTCCTGTGAGAAATGAAATAATTCTGTTCCACTAAAGTAAGCTTTCAGCTCTTTTCTTACATGGTTTTATAATAAATAGTTTACCATGGAGTTTTAAGCCAGGTTTTATGATGTTCACTTTGGACCAGTTCTTAATAGCCTCTGTTGCTAAACATCAAGATGTTCCCAGAGTCGGCTCTGGCCCAAAAATTGTGAAGCTGCTTCTCGTCTTACAAGCTCATCACATTTTTCATTTCCCTTTATGCCACTATGACCCGGCACCCATATGAGTTGAACTTCATAGTGTTCTGCCAAAAACCAGCAAATGGTAGCAAATCACCTTACCTTATGAAAAACCACGCCTCCACCAGCAGTGACGTTCTATCTGGCAGCCTTTAGCTTTGAGATAACAATCTGTAGCAAAGTTTCCACTGGAGCCGTCTGCTTCCAAGGGCTCTTTTCAGTAACCCAACTGCAAAAATCTCCATCAGTGATGCATCAGGTGACCTAAAAAGGATGTCGCTGAAAGGATGGAATGTATTCCCATTTCTCTCTATATCTTATCCAAAATTTTGTAGGTAGAAGCAGACGTATGGCTTGATACCTTATCCTGATACAATCAAACTTTATTTACATCTGTACCATAAAGAAATTTCTGAATGGAAAATTGGTAGGACGTTAGCCTGACAATATGCCGAGTTGAGTTTCACATTTTTATGCGCACGATGAATGGTTAATTTTCCATTGTAGCTGTACATTGCTATTACTATGAAACCATTGGGGAAATTTTCGTTACTTTCCTTATACCAAACTAAATTTTTTTTCTCCCCTTGTTGGGTAATATACAGCCCAGGGTTTGTTGCAGTCGCTTAGATAAACACAACAAATGTCCACTTTTCACCAGTAAGATATTGTTCATACAGATTCTGCTGTTAGTGGCGCGTTCTGCAATGTGTTTATGCAACAGCTTACATCCCCGGGTCTTATGACGCTTTTATACATTCAAACCCTGGTCGAATATGGTGTACATAGGAGTAACAGATATCCCTAGTTACAGTGCAATGGTCCTCTGAGTTACAGGATTTGATTCAGAGACATGAACCTTCACCTTCCAAGTTATCTCGGGGTGTGATTGTGGCCGGTCGTGGACTTCCCTGTTTCTTGTCCTTTGGAATAAGTCCTGATGTGGTCTTACCTTTTTTGTTGAGTGCACATGAGATCACTTTCTTGCACTGGTTAATAATCTTAGAATACAAGTATTTTGCATCGATAAGGGCAATAATGTACCCTTATCAGAATGGTTCTATTTTTGAAACCATTTAATGCAGCAAGAACAAGAGCACACAATTGAGCAAACATAGTGATGCACTCATACTGCTGAACTTTCATTCGGTTCCACATGTTTCAGCGCGGAGCTATTGTGCTCGTCTGATATTGTTACCATAGATCGCGAAAAATCTTCCGTAGATTTGTCCTTGCCATTAATTTTGTAACACCAAACACCGGTTCTGCTCCTGTAAACGGGGCCTGCGCTCCCTAATGTATCATAGTTGCTAAATTATCCTTGAACAGTTTAAAACTGCTGCGGTTTAGTGCAGAAAGATCACGTTGTCTTCTACGAGTTGAGCGGACATAAGTAAGCGTATGTGAGTAGGCACAAAGTCTTATGCCATCTTATTGAAATCCTGCCATTATATTTCGTTTATACAAAATTGGGACATTAGGCCGTGAAGATGGCATTGCTGTGTGGGTAGTTTAGGAAACCTTATTCCTATGTATGGTAAAGACTGTGGGCAAGTATTGATTCCTCTCTGTTCTGGCAAAATGACGTTTAGCCGCTTTTGCGAGCACTTATTCAATTTGTCTTTTCGCTTATAGGCATTAGCCCACGTTGCAGCCAACTCACTTGAAAAACTGACGTATTTTACTTTGCTGTCTAGCTTTCGTGTTGCAATTATTGGATCCCAACACGGCACAGCTTGTGATATATTTCACACACCTTTTTGTACAACTCCGTAGTGTTGCGGTAGAGATGCAGTCTTATAGCATCCCAAATAATATTAGCTGTCTCAAAGGTTTAAAAGTGTTTAAAGGAATATAATATTCTTACAAAATATACATTTGTATAATGACATTTAAAAGAATTGTAACATAATTAAAACTGTTCTTTGATTGTATTTATCACACAATTACCGGACTAGTAATTACCAAATTACTAGTCCGGTTCAATACTCAGAACCAGCATAGGGATCTTTTCCCTGCTTGGAAGTCTTATAAGGGGTGCATTGGCCTCGTGAAGCCCTTGGAGAACTTTTTGATGGGAAACTAACGTCTTTTATCTCGAAACCTACGCAAAGGTGAGGGAGGCGACATGCTGACCATATGTCATTCTCATTTCTGCAATATGCCCACGATGTAGTGTGTGGGCGGAGGCAGATGTTGCAGTATTCGTGCGGTAGACGTTCCATTAAAGCTTTTGTACCAGCATTTTCATTTGAATTATATTCTATACCAGTAGATAATAGGTAGAGAAGTTATTGCATTGCAACCAAAAATTCGATACCGAGATTCCACTTGAAATACAAGTTTGGAGGCTCCATGAATAAAAAATGCATTTTCAGATAAAGGTCCTTGTGCGTGGGACTGAACAGCATAACTCAAAAACGAACTGTCGGATAAATACCAAACTTAGTATTTAAGTTCAGTATCTTTCAGAGATAACAAGGAGATTTTCATGAACGTGCAGTCACCCAAACTATGTTTTACATGCAAAAGTTTCGAAATCTTTAATTTTCTAAAAAAATGGCTCAAACGATTTTAAATAAAATATACATTAAAAGAATTTATATGATAAATAACCTGTATATGTTGAATTTTATGGGATTACGTTGCGAAGTCCTCTTCATTATGAAGGAAGTTTATATAATCTTGCATAAGAGGTAAACGTTATACGATAGACGAAAACGTACTGCACAAGAGATGTGGATTTCTTAAAACACACAATTTATTTCAAATAACTGTGACATAAACCAATTCCGAGGTATCCATTACTAATGTTTGAATTGTTCAGTACCTTGTCATTCTTTAAAATCCTGTCAATATTCACTTGCATCTCGCTGTTGCATGGAAAGAGTATGGCATTTTAAGGCCAGCGTCCAGCTCTTAAGCATTTCACTGTCGCTGTTCCTTTTGTATCCTAAGGAAATATTGAAGTTAGGTAGTTTTGTTGATGTTAGCCCCACGTTTGGGAACCAATTTGAAGTAGTATTATTTTACGTTGTTTGCACCTTCACGTATAAAAAGTCGATTGTGAGGTAGTTTGTATTGAAGGAGTTGTATTATATTTCAACTGTTGGGGAGCCGAACTTTATTAGTTGCAACAGCACGTATAGTAAACAGTTTCCGGTAGCCTTTGCCCCAAATGTATTTTTAGGTGGCCTTTGCCCCACGTTTAAATAAATATTAATTTTGTAATTAAACTGTTTCTTTAAATACTTAATACTTATGTTTGCCTCGGCTGCGTCAGTATTATTTTAGAGACATGGAAGTCTTGGTAGGGCGTGATGCGACAAGAATGTAGGCTTACGCAGATTTTAAGTTTTAATTCACTCCTTTCTATTAATCCTTGACACAAATTAAATAGCACTTCACGATATCGAGAGCTGTGAGATTCTTTTATTTAATACTTACACTTTTTAATACGTATATTATTTTCGTCTCACACGAATACGCATTAAATCTCTCGAGGACACACAAGCATCCGGTTACTATCATTGTCTGCAGGCAACTGAATAGATTTCAACCGTTTAAACTTGTAAATTTCTGTATTTCAAGTTTCTCATTGACTATTTTTACTCCAATGGAATTCCTGCATTTGACTAAAGCTTTTTCTGGTTGTTGATTGAATATTTTTTATAAACTGTCACTAAAGTTACATTAATGCTTCCAAGGATCACAAATAACATTTAAACTCTCAAACTCATTATTGCCTCAAGGTTACCGCATTGTTACTTCATTGTTAGCAACGTTTAACTTATTATTCTCACAGCTCCTACATTATTAAATTACGTAATCAATTCACATAATATTATTACACATGGATACAATAATATAAGCATATGCAATGACTGTTACATACATTTTACAAATTATTATATACACATCATTTCAAGGCGGACTGTTACTCAAATATATATTTATATAATTTGATTAAATTCTTTAAGAGTTAAAAATACTGCCTCAATATGTAATATAGCTATTTATGCAAAGACTTATTTGGATTAAAATTAAGTAGATAGATTACTAAGCTTTTGTAGGAATAGTTTGTATACCCACTAATAAACGATAGAGGCTAGAAAAAGCCATTCGAAAGTAACGCATAAGATGTCTTTATTTTCTGTTCTTAATAACAACTCTTAATAAAGAGGGAAGATGACAGCTCTTCTGTTTTACTCCAGTATATTGTCACCCTATTGGATACCGCACAATGGCACACTTGTATTCTCGCATAACGTATTCTACGAGTCAACATTTTGTATGCAACACTGTACGTATTCAAATGCTGTAAATCCAAATAAAGTATCTTTGGAAGTAAGTCCGTGTGTCTGCCTGTGAGCAGCGTAACTCAAAGCAAAAAGTCAGATAACTTTGTTCAGTAACTTTGCAGAAAATTTCTAAGAAAATCCCCCCGCGCTAGACTAACCTTTACACGGAACGTTTTTCGAAAATTTTGATTTTCTCAAAAATGACTAACGATTTTAACTGAAAAACCACGTTTTAGATATTTTCATGGGAAACGAAATGTATATATTAAATGTTATGGGAATTCCCCAAAACCCTCTTCATTCTGAATGACTTTTGCATAACTGGTAAACCGTAAGAGATAGACAAAGTTTTACTGCACAAAAAATGTAAATCTGGTTAAAACATACAACTTATGTTAAACACATTTTTTTTCTCGAATGAACCATTTCCGAGACTTTCCTTATTATTTGTTTGAATGCTTCAATACTAATACATTTCTAAAATGTGAATTTGTAATCCTTTTTTTTTATGCCTTGGACATGCAAAGAGAATTGAATGCTCCAATTGTCTATCGCTTAAAGCCTACCATATTCCCCTTGCACCTACAAGAAAATTAGCAATAAGATTAACGTCTCGATTAACATGAAGTAAATGGAGAATAAGCATTTGTAAAAATAGTTTGTACAAGAGTAGAGAAACACATAAAATGTTTTCAAGCGTTAAGTCACTATTACTTTATTCTGGCGGTCTTGTAAAAAGCATGGAATTTGAAAGCCATCACATAACGATCCGCTTTTTCAAAATATTATATGGTTTCTTGTTATACCTACAATAAATTGTGCGCTGAACGTTTATCTCTTTAACAATAATTAGACAAAAGAAGAAGCTTCTGTAAGATTAGATTGCAGAAGTATGAGTAGAGAAAGTGATGTGAATCCAACACATTATCACATCATATATATATATACACACACACACACACACACACACACACACACACACACACACACACACACACACACACTACGTGATCAAAAGTATCCGGACACCTGGCTGAAAATGACGTACAAGTTCGTGGCGCCCTCCATCGGTAATGCTGGAAGTTTATATGATGTTGGCCCAACCTTAGCCTTGACGACAGCGTTCTCTCTCGCAGGCATACTTTCAGTCAGATGCTGGAAGGTTTCTAGGGTAATAACAGCCCATGCTTCACGGAGTGCGGAACTGAGGAGAGGTATCGGTGTAGGTCGGTGAGGCCTGGCACGAAGTCGGTGTTTCAAAACATCCCAAAGGTATTCTATATGATATAAGCCAGGACTGTGTGCAGGCCAGTCCATTACAGGGATGTTATTATCGTGTAACCACTCCGCCACAGCCCGTACAGTATAAACAGGAGCTCAATCGTGTTGAAAGATGCAATCGCCATCCCCGAATTGTTCTTCAACGGTGTGGAGCAAGAAGATGCTTAAAATATTCATGTAGGTCTGCGCTGTGATTGTGCCACGCAAAACAAGAGGTGCAAGCCCCCTCCAGGAAAAACACGACCACCTCCGAATTTCACTGTTAGCGCTGCACACGCTGGCAGATGACGTAAACCGGGCATTCGCCATACCCACACTCTGCCATCGGATTGCCACATTGTGTACCGTGATTCGTCACTCCACACAACGTTTTGCCGCTGTTCAATCGTGTAATGTTGACGCTCCTTACACCAAGCGAGGCGTCGTTCGGCATTTTCCTGCGTGATGTGTGGCTTACGAGCTGCCGGTCGATCATGGAATCCAAGGTTTCTCACCTCACACCTAACTGTGATAGTACTTGGAGTGGATCCTGATGCAGTTTGAAATTCCTGTGTGATGGTCTGGATAGATGTCTGCCTATTACTCTTGACGACCGTCTTCAAATGTCGGCGGTCTCTGTCAGTCAACAGACGACGTCGGCCTGTACGCTTTTGTGCTGTACATGTCCCTTTACGTTTCCACTTCACTATCACATCAGAAACAGTGGACCTAGCGATGTTTAGGAGTTTGGAAATCTCGAGTACATACTTCTGACAATAGTGACACCCAATCACCTGACCACGTTCGACGTCCACGGGGCGTTCCATTCTGCTGTTTCACGATGCCCAATGACTACTGAGGTCGCGGATAAGGAGTACCAGGCAGTAGGTGGCAGCACAATGCACCTAAGATGAAAAATATGTGTTTGTGGGGTGTCCGGATACCTTTGATCACATAGTGTATATTGATCTGGCTGTACCCTGGGCAGCCACCCAACCCGTTTTATATCGCACTTAAGCAAGTTGATTTATTAAGGTTGAGTAGATAAGAGTGGTGTATTTATTGCTCTTAAACATTATACATGTTTGAAACTCATACATCGTACGGGTCACATAGACCGTCCGTGCTTATATAATACACTGTAGTTCATATTTCAGGTTATATTTATCACAATGAACTTTTAAAGTTAATGATATTTACAAGAAATGAAAGAAAAGCAGGTAAACTAACACAAAGAAAACAGGGGAAGAAGAAAAAGAGAGAAAAAACTCGTTCATAAGCGAACGCTATTGTTTACAAAATAAAGCAATACCCTCCCCTAAGCTCCTAACCCTCCCTCTCCCCCTTGACCGTCTTCCTCACACTGCGATTTGAGCTGCATAACTTTTTTTAAAAATGTACCAATCGCTTCCCCCTCTCCCCCTCTCAAACAGCAAGGTCCAACAAGCTTGTAACCCTCTCCTTGATTTAACAAAAGAATCTGTCAGATAGTTTCTACTTAACTGTTCTGTCTTAGTACAATGCGCCAGAATATGAATCCAAGTTTCTTCCTCTCTACACCAGGGACAGATTGTTATGCATTTTTGTTAAGTTTATTCACTTTTAGCCATAGGATGTAAGGAAAGTAATGTTCGTTTGTGTCAGGAGTTATAAATTTTACCCAGTTCTTTTCCACCATTGCCTTTCTTTACTCTACTGTCTTTCGTTCAGGAATACGTAAGATGAAAGCGATATTGAAATAAAACACGCTCAATGCTTCGAAAATTATTTTATTTTTGATTTATTGAATTAGTACACTCATTGTGACCAATATGGCACATAGACGGTGTCCGAAAGAAAAAAAAATACAGTTACAGACAATGCAAAGGACCCCTTTATGTCATAAAAAAGGTTATTGAAAACCAATCCTTAATTATAGCTTTAAAAACATTTACGAGGGCAGTCCCAAAAGTACCCGACCTGATGCATAGTTAGTGGTTGTTGTTTCAAACAAATGACTGTCGTAGAAAGTACCAGCCTTATAAGGTTTAAGTCTGAAGTTTGATCATACTACGTCGTTCAGTAATTGTTTGGCAGTCATCAATAGTGAACGTTCTCAGCAAATTTGTAAACATGGATAAAGCTGGTCATCGTTATATGATACAATACTTTCATTTAAAAGGTCTTAGTCCAACTAATATTAAAGCTGAACTAGATTCTACTCTGGGGGAGTCTGCTCCTTCGATTACAACAGTAAAATATTGGGTGGCAGAGTTTAAGCGAGGCCGAAGGAGCTGCTAAGACGAACATAGCAATGGTCGACCAAATGAGATGACCACGTCAGAAATTGTGAAGAAAATACACAAAATGGTATTGGAGGACCCTAAACTGAAAGTGTGCGAGGTAGCAAACATCGTAGGCATTTCTAAAAGTCCCATACATCGTATACTGGCTGAAAATTGAAACACGAGAAAGCTGTGCACAAGATGGGTGCCGCGTTTACTCACAATGGAACAAAAGCAGCATCGTGAAGATGTTTCAGTCGACTGTTTGGCGAAGTTTTGCTGCAATAAAGTCGAATTTTTGTGTCGATTCATAACCATGGATGAAACACGGGTCCATCACTTCACACGTGAGACAAAGGAAGAGTCAAAGCAGTGGCTTGAAAGGGAAGAATCGACTCCAAAGCAAGTGAGGCAGTTCCATTTGCAGGCAAGGTCATGGCGCCAGTTTTTTTGGAATGTGTGTGAAATAATTTTCATTGATTATCTTCAAAAAGAAAAAGCAATCAATGGTGAATATTATGCAAACTTATTGCAGCATTTGAAGGATGAAATCAAGCAAAAATGGCCGCATTTAGTGGAAAAAAAACTTTTGTTTCATAAACACAATGCACCAGTTCACACATCCATTATCAATGATCAAAATTAATGAGTTAAGGTTCGAAGTGCTTCCTCATGCATCCTATTCGCCAGATTTAACGCTCTCTGCCAACAGTGAAGAGCTGGAGTCTGCAGTTGATGGCTACTTTGCAGAACTCGATGGTTCTGTATAAACAGGGTATCGAAGCTATTGGACACCGCTGGGAAATGTGTATCGAGCTGAAAGGAGACTATGTAGAGAAATAAAGATGTTCTTTTCCCAAAAGTGTTGTGTTTTCATTGCTAGGTCGGGTACTTGTGGGACAGCCCTCGTACATGTAAAACTTGAGCTTCATGTAGTAATTTATTAAACAAAGAAATAGCTAAACATTTACACCAATACTAGATTTTGTTAACTCAAACCAGAGAGCAACAAGCAGGTAACTATGCCTTGTAGAGTAATGATGAGACTTCACTGTTGTTGATAAACGTATTATAATTATATTTAACTTTCATTAGATAACGAAATATATACGGGCTAATAACTTTTTTCAGTGATAAATAAAGGCCGGCAATGGGCATCATGATCAGCTCCACTTAAAATACGTATTGCCTGTTTTTCTAAAACAAGAACTTTGCATGTTCGCACAATCACTCCAAAGGTGAATACGATAGCTAATGAAGAATGCATAGCAACAGTTTTAAGAAATATTTCAGTACCGAGTGTTTTAATTGTCTCAATGGGTGTTACTCTTAGGAGTCTTAAGTAAAGTTCATGTACATGTGTATTCCATGTTAACTTATAATCAATAATGAGGCAGTATTTTTAACACTTAAGTAATTTCAGACAAATTATATAATAAAAAATATAACAGCTCACCTTAAAGCAATATGTGTATGTAACAATATATAAAAAGTGTATATTACAGTCATTGTAAATGTTTATATTATTATCTACAGGTTCAATAATGTTATGTGAACGTATTACGTAATTTAATAATGTAGGAGCTGTGAGAATAATAGGTTAAAAGTTGCTAACAAAGAGGTAATAATAAGATGGCCTTGAGGCAATAATGAATTAGAAGTTTTAATCATGCTACTAGTCATTCTGGAGCAACAATAATGCAATTTTTGCGACAGTTTAAAAATAGCCAATCAACAACCAAAAGAAACGTTTAAGTAAAATAAAAGTATTCCATTGGATTATGAATAGCCAATCAGAGACTTGAAATACAGAAATTTACAAATTTAAGCGGTAGAAATGAAGTCAGTTGCTTATAGACAATGCTCATAACTGGACGCGTTCGTTGTAGACAATGTTTCTAACGGGACGCGAAATGTGTCCTCGAGAAATTTAATACGTATTTTGTGTGATATAAAGTTACTATTAGTTTCAAATGGGAAGAGTTCTGAGCTACAGCGAATAAGATGCATTTGCGTGCACAGCGTTGCCACCTCGTTACCCCCACTCTTTTCATATTTCCCTCTCACTCTCACATCTGCCTGTCGCTAGAATGGTCGACGTAAAGCAACCCAAACTGAATTATCTAAACTTTTATAATTCTCCTGGTGTTTAAATTCATAATTGGGAATATACTCGCATGCTACGTACGTATTTTTTAAGTGTTATATAATTATAGGATATGAATTACCTGTGCTTTTAATCCAATGGAACTGCCAGTGGCTCATCCGTATCACTGTCATCAGTTACGTGAAGAGGCAATTCGTCACTGACACTGTCTTCATCGTCTGAGTCTTGCAAATTTATGATGATAGGTTCCAAAATATCGTCACGGCCTATTTCTTTCCAAAAGTCGTCTTCTTGTAGTTTTTCTGCATGTCTCACGCAGGCTTCCCAGTCTTGTTGAGTTACCTTGTCAATTTCTTCGTGAATAAGACGTTCAACGTCAGTCAGTTTAAAAGTGTTATTTCTGTTTGCAACCCCTCGTTTTATTTGAGCCCATACTAACTCAATTGGATTATACTGGCAGTGATAAGGGGGGAGGCGGATTACCTCGTGTCCCATTTCCATTGCAAGTTGATCCAGCTGATACACTTTTCCCTGGTTTTTAAATGGAAGTACTCGTTGCAGTAACTCATTTTTAGTTTCTGTTGCCGAAAATTCAACCCCCTTTTTTTGCAACCATTCAACAATTTCGTTCTTTCTACTGGCAGTATTCGGTACTTTGTTTTCAATAACCGAATGATATGGTGCATTATCCATTATAATTATGCTTCCCTCTTCTAAATAATTTAGGAATCTGTTCAAAAACCATTCTTTAAACGTATCAGCTGTCATCTCTTCGTGATAATCTGAGGTGGTTTTGGACAGAAAAATCCATTTGCTTTCAGGTACAAATCCTGTCTTAGCGGACCCTACATGACAAATGATAAGTCGACTGCCTTTTCCAACAGGTACCTTCAGGCCACCCTTTTTTGAGGAATCTTGCCAGATTGAATTTTGAGTGTGGTTTTTATTTACCCATGTCTCATCTAAGTAAAATATAGGTCTCGTATCGCAAGAATTGCGAATTTCGTGCATTTTGCGTAAGAATTTTATTCTTGCCGCAACAATGTCACTCCTCTCCATTAAAAATTGTCGCCCATCATTTGTCTTTCTGTACCTGAACCCTAATCCTCTCAAAATTCTATAAGTAGATGAATTTGAACCAGTGTATGATATTTTAGTTCTAAGGGCACAAGTTATTTTCTGTATTGTTGGGAATTCACCTTGGTCATAAAACTCGAAAACAGTTCTGCGTACAACGTCCTTGTCAAAGTCAGTTAAATTTGTAATCCTCTTCGGAGGTCCAATGTGCTTTCTGGGCGATACAAACACTGGAGTATCACTGGGAACAGATTTTCTTGCCTCTCCGCAAATGCGAGACACACTTGCTTTACCGACACAACACGCTTTAGCAGTAAGCTGTTGAGGATTTTTGAAATCAAGTTGATTTCTGTGTTCCTCATTGTTACATTTTTTAAAAAACGAGTAGACTCTAAATATAATACTTCGAGCCTGACTTCGCAATACCTGCCTCTTTGACTCGCCACTAAATTCACCACAATAAGCCATTGCACTATTTTACTCTTGCTGCTTGCTCTCTGAACAACAACTGAATACTGATATTAACTGTGTAGGGTAAATAAACTCCAACCCAGATTTAAAAATAACACACAATCATAAACATGTGACGGCTCACGTTCTGCAGATTCTACAAGTAACACAAGTGAGCTTGGTGGGCTGTTTGCTCTCTTTCAGCTTTAACAAACGCCTTGGTTTTACAACATAATTCTTTATCACCATCAAGTCAGTAGTTCTGTATAATTACAAATATATATACATAATGTATACAATAATGCATACATACAAATAATGTGACCATTACAGTGCTTACGTGGTTATATTATAACATATGGGAATGTTTATTTGTTTGTATTATGAAAACTATTTGAGCTAAAAATATGTGGTTTTTACGGTTGTGTTACGAAAATTACTCCCTACCTTCTAGTGGGTTACTTTTTGCAAAATTTGAATTTTTGTCTTAGCGCAAATTATATGTATTAGAAACACATTCGCTTAGCACGCGTCATGCTTAGCTTACGGCGAATGCAATATGACAACACAGCGGAACTCCGATTGGTTGCCGCTCTGGCCGCGCTCAAGGACAAACATCATCCCATTTGAAAAACACTATAGTTTACGTCTTAAAAAGTGCAAGTATTTAATAATAAAAAATCTCACAGCTCTCTCTATATCAGTGAAGTGTAATTTAAATCGTGTCAAGCGTTAATAAAAGGAGTGAAATGAAATTATAATCTGTGTAAGCGTACATTCTTCAGTCGCACCACGCCCTGCTAAGACATTCATGTATCTAAAAATAAATACTGACGCAGCCGTGGCAAACATAAATATATAATATTTAAAGAAACAGTCAAATTACAAAGTTAATATTTTAAAACTTGGTGCGAAGGCTATCGGAAACCGGGTACTATACGTGCGGTTGCAACCAACTTCAAGATCGGCTTCCAACAGTTGAAATATAATACAACTCCTTCAATACAACCTACTTCAAATTGGCGCCCAAAGCGTGTTGTAAATAACGTAAAGATATAACTACTTCAATAACAACTGTTAAAAGTTTCAGGATGAAAGGATATCAGTTCATTAAGAAAATAATATTCGTCTAGTTTTATTGCAATTTAGACAAAACAGATTGGTGCAAAATGCGAGTCAGTTGGGGAATTTAATGTTGATCCAACATATTGTCATGGTAGCTCAAATGGTTAGAGCAACCGAAAGGAAACCAGAAGATCCGAGGTTTGCATCCCGGCTATAGCATTGAACTTTTCAGTGGGCTCATTCTACCTTTTGACATTGTAAGTCGCATTGGGGTATGTGATCTCAAAATAATTTGAGGTCTCCTTGTGGTTTTCGAGGGAAATTACGACTCAGTTGGGAAATTTAATATCGTACCGGTATGTTGCCATGGTAGTTCTGTTGGTTAGAACAACCGGACAGAAACTATAAAATCCATGGTTTAAATCCCGATTATGGTATTGAATTTTTACTTTCTCTACTAGTTATAGTAAGTAGGGGAAGTATTGTATTCCACCCAAAAATTCGATACCGAGATTTTACCGGAAATATATGTTTTGAGGCCGCCTGAATCCAAAAAAAGCATTTTTGGAAACATGTCCGTGTGTGTCTGTCTGTGTGTGTGTATGCCTGTGAACAGCATAACTCAGAAACGCACAGTCGGATAAACACAAAACTTGGTATTTAGGTTCAGCATCTTCCATAGATGCGACACGAAGGTTTTCAAGAAAATCCCCCACCCCAGATTACCCTTTACATGGAACATTTTTCGAAAATTTTAATTTTGTCAAAAATGGTTCTAACGAGTTTGATTAAAATATCATATGTTTAAGATATTTTCATGATAAATGAAATGTATATCTCGAATTTTTTGGGAAGTATTCTTCATTGTGAACGACTTTTGCATAACTGGTAAACCATAAGAGATGGACAAAGTTTTACTACACAAAAATGTAGAGCGCGTTAAAATACACACTTTATGTCATATATATTTTTGTTGTTGAGTGAACCATTTTCGAGATATTGATGTTATTCCCTAACATTTTCCAATACTTACACTTTTTCTCAAATATCTTATTCATTTTTTTTGTCCTGGTAATGCAAAGAGAATGAAATGCGCCACGTAGCAACCAGCGTTTAAAATATTTGACTATAGCTTAAAGTCTACCATATTCCCCTTGCATCTACAAGAAAATTAGCAATAAGATTAACATCTCGATATCTCGATTAACATGAAGCATATTGCTTGTCCTACACATGGCTTGTGTGGAAGAATAATTTAATTACCAATAAACACAATTGCCCTAAAACGGATCCTTGAGAGACTCCACATTAGTATTGATAGATTCCGAATAATAACTATGTAAACATCTTGATATCGGCCATGAAGTTATTTTTAGTATGGCTTTCCCATCTTTTCATATTACTGAATCTTTCAGTGTAACTAACTTGTTTTCCCTCATCTCCTGAAACGGTTTCCATAATATGCAATACTTGTTTCGGAACGAGCAGTTCGAGATGAATGGAACAAAGGACACTGATTTGCTTAGCCGACGCGACGCCTTGTATCTAAAATCTGTGCCTTGCGGTGCCATACAATATCAGATGTGTTGTGCAATCAGCAATAATACATCATTAAATAATATGCGTCTGTTCTAGCATAGATCTGAGATAGAAAATAGGACAGCAGGTTCACTCAATTATTACAACGTAGAAAAGTAATGTAGAGAACAAAAAAGGACAAAAAATAATAAAACATATGAAACAAAAAGAAGAAAGGAAGCTAAACTGAGAATTTAACCTACATTATGTAATTAAAATGCATTCTTTGTATTGCCAAAATCAATGAAATGCTTTCGAATGTCACCGAGATGAGTTTGTCATTTTGCTTTCTCTGCCGCATACTTATGGCATATTAGGGATGTATTGTATTATATCAAAAAATTCAGTATCAAGATTTAGATGACGATACATGCTTTGTGGTCCCCTGAAAGAAAAACAACACTTTCAGAAAAAGGCCCACACGCTTGCGTGTGGCTCAACAACAATAAATTCCAAAACTAAATGTCGGGTAAATACCAAACTTGGTATTTAAGTTCAGAATCTTCCAAGGATGCGACAGGAACATTTTAAAGAATATCCCCCAATCTCAAACTACTGTTTACACTAAAAAATGAAATAATGGTAAACTCAGAGGAAAAATATAAAAGCTTTCTCTACGGGAATATGCAGATATCTTTAAAACACCCAATTTGTATCTAATGCTTTTTGTGGCTTTATTTATTTCAGAGATATTAATTGCTCTTGGATTGAAATTTGCAATACTTGGTATTTTTAAGTGCTTTGTCACCATTCTTTTGCTTCTCATGATGTACAAGAAATATGGAATTTCGAAGCCAGCACACGGTGACCCTTTTTTAAAAGTTTGACTATTTTCGGCTTCCAGTATTTCTGCATGTAACTTAAGGAACTGTTTAATTAAGCCATTTCTGCAAAACAAATCCCCCCAAACCAAAATACCTTTTACATGCAACATTGGTCGAAATTTTTGTTTTCTCAAAAATTGTCTCTAACAATTTTGATACCATCTGTATAAGACAATACAAATAAAATATATATCTTATATTTTTTGGGGATAACCTTAGAAGTCCATTTAATTCGGAAGGAATTTTGTATAACCTTGTATAACTGGTAAACGTTATGCAATGACGAAAACATTCAAAATGTGTTTTTAAATACCGATTTAATATTTTTTCACTGTTTTGGTCACGCGCGATCACTTACTGCATTAATTAGGATGCCAGACGCAGCTGTAAGCGAGTGTCACTTTGTGTTTTTCTGTTGTTAAACCGTTTCAAAATGTTCAAAGCAATCGAACAATCCGCCGACTGTGAAGTCGGATACGTGATTCGTTTTTTAAATGCGAGAAATGTTATGCCAGAAAATATTCATTGCCAATTCTGTGAGGTTTATGGGGAAACAACAATGAGTGAAAATACCTAGCCTCACACTGCCAAACAAACTCAAGATCTGATGGCATCATTTGGTTGGGAACAATTCGACCACCCTCCCTACAGTCCGGGCACCAAGCGATTTTCATCTGTTTCTTCATCTGAGGAAATTGCTTGGTGGAAAAAATATCAGCGACGATGATATTGTGAAACAAAAGGTCCAGAATTGGCTTTCATTACAGGCGGAATCATTCTTTGACGAAGGCATACTATGTGGAGAAATAGTTTAAGGTATAAAGTAATGAATGATGATAAAGTATTTGGAAAATAATATTCTGCTATAAGAAATTATAAGTACTTATTTTAAAAACACGCCTCGTACTACACAAAAAAGCAATGTCCTTAAATACAAAACTTATTTCGAATAACTTTATTTGTGGCATGAGCTTGAGCATATTGGGCTTCTCTCCTATATTTCCATGGTCATCTTGCTAGCGTGAAACGAAGATATACATCACTGTCATGTTTTACGGCATGATCGCCTGCAAGTTGGAGTAGGGAACCTGCAGTGACTACTTGCTCAGCCCTGCAACTAGTTTCCAACAACCACTATAGAGAGCAACCAGATAGCTGGCCAGATGTTGCTTTGGAAGATGACGTAGTGGTCACGTGGCCTTCTTCGCAGGCTTACGGCTGGGAGTGGCCGACGAAGAGAAGAGCTTTGAATTGGGACTCAACCGGGGCTTTGGGAAGCCGCACGTTGAGGCAGTACTTTTAACACTTAAATTATTTCAGTCTAATTATATAATATGTAAATTCAATAACAGCCCGCCTTGAAGCAATATGTGTATGTAATGCATATGCTTATATTATTGTAAACATGTTCAATAATGTTATGTGAATGCATTACGTAATTTAATAGTGTAGGTGCGTTGAGAATAATAAGTTAAAAGTTGCTAACAATGAGGTAACCTTGAGACAATAATGAGTAACAATGTTTAAAAATGCTACTAGTCATTATTGGAGCAACAATAATGTAAATTTAGTGACAGTTTTAAAATAGCCAATCAGAGACTTGAAATATAGACATTTACAAGTTTAGGAGGTTGAAATCAATTCAGTTGGTTGCAGACAGTGTTCCTAACCGGAGCGAGACACGTCCTCCAGAAGTATAATACGTATTCGTGCGAGACAAAAATAGTTTACGTGTTAAAAAGTGCAAGTATTTAATAACAACATCTCACAGCTTTCTCTCTATATCACTGAAGTGTTATTTAAATTGTATCAAGCAATTAATAAAAGGAGTGAAGTAAAATTATAATCTGTGTAAGCCTACATTCTTGTTGCATCACAACCCTGCTAAGAGAAACGTGTCTCTAACAATATTACTGACGCAGCCGAGGCAAACATAAATATATAATATTTAAAGAAACAGTAAAATTACAAAGTTAATTTTTTTTAAACTTGGGGCAAAGGTCACCTGAAAGTAATTTGAGGCGAAGGCTACCAGAAAGCGGGTACTATACCTGCGGTTACAACTACTACAAGTTGGCTCCCCAACAGTTGAAATATAATACAACTCCTTCAATACAAACTACTTCAAATTGACGCCCAAAGCGTGATACAAACTCCTACAACAAAATAACTTCAACGTTCGCACGAGTTCTCGAGCTAGTTCAAAATTTGACTATTTTATCTTTTGTAAGTAAAGTTGTAAATTTATATTACAAGTTGTGTGACTGCTGTTAACGTGGAAAGTTTTAGAGTGAGTTGTTATTAAAAACATTTATGTATATACAATGTAAAAATCAATTGCGCAAGAAAGACAAAGAAACAAGGACATACTTGATTCACGTGATTTTTTTAGCTGTTTGTAATCTCAATGAAAATGCAGAATACATTAGTGTTTAATTTTTGTTCAGTTGTACAAAATTAATTCTTTCTTTCCTTGAATTTTCAGATGCTAGTTCGGTATTTTGTTACTAGTGTGTGTTAACTACTCAGGATAATATAAAGAATCCAGCACCTATGGTCTCTTTGGAAACACACGAGATTTCTACATGCTAGCTACGATCACGTGAAGCTACTTCCTAGATATCCATTTATTATTGTTTTTTTTAGTTTTTCATATGAGTACAATGGTTTTATCTTTCCTTTGGGGCATATTAATTATGTAATTACATAGTTATTGCTCATAGGCAAAGATATTAACTCGTATTCGCTTATCCTTGGATTTCTGGTAAATTTTGTGTTTTATTCAATAGATCCCACCCCCCCAACACGCACACACACCACACACCACACACATACTTCGAGACTCTGGGGAGAATAGGTAATAATCTTGGCTAGGAAAATTTCCCAGCTCAGCCGGGAATCGAAACCAGAATCCCTCGCACAGCAGGCAGGTGCTCCACCGACTGAGCTACCGGACCAGCCTGATTCGAGTTGTTCAATACCTTGTCATTCTTTTCAAATCCTTTCAAATTTCTCGAAATTGCTTGGTAAGAGTATGGAATTTTAAGGCCAGCAAATAGCTTCCACTTAAACGTTTGCCGAGCTCTATTCCGTTTGTATACCTACTATTAAACGATAGAGGGGTAGAGAAAGTCATATGAATGCAGCATATCAGATTTGCTTTAAAATCAGATTAGAATGTTCAAGCTTACTCTACACAAAACCAACCTGAAAGAATAATTAATTTCAGTAATGCAACTAGTGCTGATTGTTTTTCCGTAATTTAATTGAGCTCAACCAATGTTTGTTGTCATTATATTTGTTTCAGAACCGAAGGTGGAAGAACAATTATCCTATGTCAACAAAAACGGGTTTAAAATCGAAATTAAATTAATAAATGGAGATTCAACGTTTACGAGTTCTCTTCAACGAGATAATTTGCATGGGAGAAAGTGACATTATTGGTTCCACTTTTATTATATTATCATGGTTATCATTACAGGAATCGAGCGAGATGCCTCCGTGCTAATGTGTGAGTTAGGGGAATGCTTGGGGGGGGGGCTTTTATTCTACCATGATTTCCTGTCCATTATTTAGTTTTCATTGCGTTTCCTACTCTTGTTTCAGGTGTGCTTCTGAGTTTCGTGTCGTAGTACAGTGCTGGACAGATGTCATGGATGGTTCCTCAAAGAAAAGAGTACTTCTTTTAGTCACTAGAGTCATTCTTGGCTTAAAGCTTCGTTAATTGCCTTCTTTGGGCATTGAAGTAGTGTTACTATTATTAATATGAGGGTAATTTTGAGTTTTTGTAGGTTGGAGGTGGAGATGCTGTTTGAATAAAATGGAGGATGTGAGGGAAGTGAAATGTTGTGGGGTAAAGTGAGTAGATATTTAGTGAAAGAAGAAAGAATGTTTAGTTTTTGGTTAAAAGAGGTAAAGGTTTAATATATAGTGATAAAATTTAAAAAATTGATATAAAACAATTTAAAAGGGAGATAATAGAAGATTAATATTTAGATAAAATAAAATGTTATAAGGTAAATAAATAAACAAACAAACACAAATGTGTTAATAAAAATATAAATGAATTAAATAATATATTGAATTATTATAAATTAAATAATTACAATGAGAATAATGGAATGTTATAAATAGATAACTTTAATTTTATAAAACATATTAATTAAGGAAAATTTTAAATAAGATATAAAGATAAGATATAAAATAATTAAAATGATTAGTAATTTAGTAGAAGGTTTTGTGCTGGCTACCAGTACATTTTTGCTGGTTTCCAGTGAATATAGTAACATAGGAGAAGATAGTAGCTCGTTACCAGTTGCTAAGTTTGCTGGATTCCAGCAAGTGTAGATAAATATAGAATTAATTAATTTTTTTACGCTTTTACTCTAATTCAATAATTTCTATTTTTCTTTCTTTTATTTATTTATTTTTCTTTATTTATTATTATTATATTATTATTATTATTATTATTATTATTATTATTATTATTATTATTATTATTATTATTATTATTATTATTATTATTATTATTATTATGTAGACATTTTGTAGCTTGCAGTCATTTTATCTGAAAAAAATTTATGTAATCTAAAATGATGATGGTATTTGTGTTAGGGGCGCTAAACATCTAAGGTCATCAGCACCCTTACAACGTATAAAATTTATAATCTAAAACCTAAAATACGGGACATAAACCCGCTTAGTCTAAAACAATAAAAAACATATCAAACTCTAAAAACCATCACACTAAAACATGCTAAATAAAACAATAAAAGATTACACTAGGTGTTAGGAACTGTGGAAGTCAAGGGACTAGAGCGCCATATGTCCCCAGGGGAGAACAGCCTCCCATTAAAACGGACAATATAAAATCACAAAACAAAAGACGCTCAGCGCATTAAATGCGTCGACTAAACCACTGTCACTGATAAAACGTAAAAGACATTCTACAGTATGCGCGTCGTCTGCCAAAACTTTGGCCATACCAACAGGAAGAGACACATGGACGTGCAATGGAACTAAACCTGACACTCTGCTAAAATGTGAAGCACCGTTAAGGGTGCCGCACACTGCTCACATAGTGGTGCGAGGTCACCACTAAGCAAGTGTGTATGACTAAAAAGGCAATGTCCAATACGAAGTCGTGTTAAAATGACCTCTTCCCGACGAGAAGCACGAGAAGACATGGCCCAGACAATCAGGAGAGGTTTAACCCCCCGCAGCTTGTTCCCCCTAAGAGCTGCCCACTCATCGTGCCAACGCGAGAGGATACAGTGACGTAAAATGACATACAAATCAATGGAGGGAACAATTGAAGTAAAACATCTGGGCAATAAAATAGCTGATTTGGCAGCGGCATCCGCAGACTCGTTGCCAGACGCCCATATGACCCGGAATCCACACAGGAGACGCTGATGCCAGAAACACCGAGCGATTGGAGGAGATCGTGTATGCGCTGTAAGAGTGGGTGGTAATTGTACAGCGCGTTAATACTCTGAAGGGCGCTCAGAGAGTCTGTGCAAAGAACACAGTGCCATAAGTTGGATGTATAAAAGTCTCCGATAGACACTAAACAGTTCAGGGGTAAAATCGAACATTTCCCCGGTAAACGAAAGGTAAAACTATGCTGACCAAAACTAAAGGTACACCCTACTCCAACATCAGCCTCAGACTCATCAGTATATATAAAATGAAAGTCCCCGAGTTGGGCCTGAAGTTCTAAAAACGCTGATCTAAGGACTGAAGAAGGGGTCTCTTTCTTCGGCATCGACGTTAACCCAAGGTGACAGTGGGCCTCAGCGCACAAACAAGGAGGAAACCGCGTTTCCTCCCTGGGAAGGGTCGGCGCTGGCGAAATCGAATTCCTTGAGGGAGCAATGCAGAGGAGCTAACTAAATATTGCCGATCAAGCGAATTTTCGAAAAATAACCCGAATGACGGGTGGTCAGGCAAGCTGGAGAGTCGACAGGCTTAGCTGTACAAAAGCATCTCACGCCTGAAGGACAGCGTAGGCTCTGCAGCTTCAGCATACAGACGCGTACAGGGTTAGTTGGAAAGGCCCCTGTAGCGGCTCTTATGTCACGATGGTGAATGGCGTTCAAGCGACGTAACACAGATGGACGCGCCGATGAATAGACAACGCACCCGTAATCAAGCTTGGATCGGACCAAAGAGCGATTAAAAATGTAGAAGGACGGTCCAATCAGCTCCCCAGGATCTGCCACTTAAAACACGTAAAATATTAATAGTCCGGCCACACTTTGCTTTTAAAAACGAAATGTGCGAAGTCAATCTCAGCTTTCGATCAAAGATCAACCCCAAAAATTTCGCCTCGTCTGCAAACGGAAGACTATCCTGCCCAAGATGGAAAGAGGGCGAAGGGAAAGCCTTCCGGCGCCAGAAATTGATACAGATAGATTTCTCGGCGTAGAAAGTAAAGCCGTTGGCATTACTCCAGGCGTAGAGACGGTCGATACAGCGCTGGAGACGGCGTTCAAGCAGACAGGTCCGCCATGAACGGCAATAAATAGCAAAATCGTCAACAAAAAGGGACGATGAAATACCAGGTGGGACACACTCAACAATGGGGTTGATAGCAAAAAGTGTGACACTAAGTATAGAGCCCTGCTCTGTTCTCTTGAATAAAACGACTAGATAAAACCGAGCCCACACGTACACGAAAGACGCGATGCGTCATAAACTCCCGAAGAAATATGGGAAGACGATCGCGTATATTCCATGCATGAAGTGTACCTAAAATTCCACCGATCCAACAAGTGCCATAAGCTTTCTCCAGGTCAAAAAACACAGCCACTGCTTGACACTTTCTTCTGAAATCCGTTCGTAATATGCGTCGACAGAGATACCAGAAGTTTGACGGTAGAGCAATGGCGACGAAACCCGCACAGAGCTTTCGCCAGAAGCTTCTGAGACACAAGCCACCATGTCAACCGCCCGTTGATCATGCGCTCCATCACTTGAGGGAGCTAGGGCGATAACTGGAACGTAGTTGGCGATCCTTCTCAAGCTTAATTATAGAGACGATGGTGGCTTCGCGCCAAACTGAAGGAAAAACGCTGTCCTGCGAAATACTATTATAGACCTGTAAGAGAAAGAGTTTACTGTCGGCTGAAAGGTACAACATCAGGACATGAATGCCGTCCGGCCCAGGAGCGGAGTGCCTAGAGAAATGGAGAGCGTGTTCCAGCTCCCTCATTGTGAAGAGTTCATTATAACACTCCTGATTAGGAGACCGAATACTATAGGTCTCGGAATCCAGCCGGTTATTGAGAGTGCGAAGGCCGACGGAATAATGGTCAGAACCGGAAACCGCTTCAAAGGCAGCACTCAGAGTGTTAGCAATGCTAGCCGGATCCACTATGGTGGCATTGGGAACCTGAAGGTCAGACACAGTACAATGCAACACTTTACCGGAGAAGCAACGAAGTTTATCCTAAACAACAGAGGAAGGCGTGAAGCGATTAAAGGACTCGACAAAACGAGTCCAGGACGCCTTCTTGCTATCCTGAATAATGCGACGAGCCCTAGCTCGTGATTGTTAAAGGTAACGAAATTATCAAGTGTAGGGTGTCGCCGAAACATTCTAATCGCAGTTCTACGAGCACGAACGGGTCCCGACATTCCTAAGTCCACCACGGAACAGGAATATGCCGAGAGTGGGAGGACGAGCGGGGAATTTTGCGTTCGGCGGCAGAAAGAATCGTACAGGTAAAATGCTGCACCATTTAGTTAACGCCAGTGAAGGGCTGGTCCTCAAAATACACAAGGCTGGAATGCAGTCTCCAGTCGGCTTTATGGAATTGCTAGGTAGGTGCTCTGGAATGCTGGATGTGGTGAGACAGAAGAGAAACGATGCAAGGGTAATAATCGCTGGAGTGGGTGTCAGCGACGACGTTCCACTGCAGACGACAAGCAAGCTGGATGGAGCAAACGGAAAGGTCCAAGTGAGAGAATGTACCAGAAGAATCAGAAAGAAAAGTAGGCTCACCTGTATTGAGGATGGAGAGGTTGAACTGAGCGAAAATGTCGGAAAGAAGCGTTCCCCCTACACAAGCCCTTGGCGAACACCACAGGGGGTGATGGGCATTAAAATCTCCCAACGAAGAAATGGTGTTGGGAGAGCGGACGGAAATCTCGAATGTCCGCGGTAGCGAGGGGAGACGATGGAGGTGATTAAATGGAGCAAAGAGAAAAAGAAAAAGCCGGGTAATTGAAGCCTAACGACAACAGCTTGCAAGTGGGATGTAAGTGTGACAGTCTGAAAATGAACGTCGTTACGCACTAATAACATGACACCTCCATGAGCAAGAGTACCCTCATCTGGTGTAAGATCGTAGCGAACCGGAGTATACCCTCGGAGATCAAAAGGATCGTGAAGGCGAAGCTTGGTCTCCTGCAAACACACGACCATAGGTGAATGGGGACGCAATAAAGGTTGCAGTTCCGCCCTATGCGATCGTACACCACGTAAATTCCAGGTCAGGATAGCCATGAATAAAAGGGATAAACTTCCTACTTAGAAGGGTGGCTCAAAATAACCTCCTGCTTAACTTTGGGGCTCGGGCTTTTTGTATGGAGTTGATCAGAGTCCATAGGCTCCTCGAAGGTAGAGCCGACGCGCTTAGCGCCAGAAACTGATTCAAGCGCCGAGAATCGGTTCTGGGTGGCAATGGGTGACGGGTGCGTTGAGCGCGGCTTGTCTCAGGAGCGACCTCCGAGGAGGGTCTTTAAAAGAATCTTCCTTACGAAGTTTCTGCTTGGACTTCTTCTCAGTGCCTTGAGAATTCAGTACCTTAGGACCAGCTTTAGATTGCTTTATAAGTGTGCTAGAGATGGACGGCCGAATGGTAGCTGCGGTAAAGGCAGCCATAGTCCACGTCTGAGTTTCGGCATCCTTCCGGGGTACTGGAGAGGCAACAACAGAGCTGAATGTACCCGATCGCAGGAGCGCAGGTTGGTGCGTATGGTAACGCCTACGGACTTCATCGGATAGTTTTTCCTTTACACGAATCTCCTGGATCGCCTTCTCGTCCAAGTACAGCGGACAGTCGGCAAATGCCGCAGAATGAGACCCTTTGCAATTAACGCAGACGGGGTACTATCGTGTGAGGGCTGACTACATGAGGCACAGATGGAAACGGTACTGTTACAAGAGACTTGCGTATGCCCAAAACGTTGGCATTTAAAACAACGCAGAGGTTCGTACTCTGCTGAGATAATCGTGGACAGATCGACACCATCAAACGTGACAAACAGGGTACAAGTAGTTACCAACACCCCGTCGCGTTTAGCCTGCACTCGATGAACTACTGTTAGCTTTTGACGGGAAGATATTCGACCAGTTCATCGTCCGACATACCATAGAGGCTATGGGTGGTGATGACGCCTCGACAGGAATTCAAGGTGCGGTGCTTCTCAACACGGATGGAATAGCCGTGGAGAAGCGTGGTGCGCAACAAGGACTTACTTTGTGGATCGGACATGCTTTGTACTAACAATCAAACATTTCGAATGCGAGTGCAGGACGAACCGAACCAGCAATATCGTCAATGCCCTAATAATAAAAGGGTTCACCTTCTCAAACGTTTGTCCTTCCTCTGTTCGCGTAATGACTAAGTAACAACCAGATGTCGGTGGTGCTACTTCTGTTACCGAAACGTTTCGGTGCTTATTGTTAGAAATGGAGAAAGAGAGCTCCATAGTGAAAGAAATCCTCCGCCATTGCAACCGTCTCCGACCTCGGGCACTAACTTCCCGGGCATTATCCCGGCTTGGGTGAGTGGCCTATGGCCTATCCATATCAGTCTCACCCCAGGGTCACACCTCCCAGAACATAGACAGAGGGACCCAATGGTCATGGGGAGTCAGCAGCTCATGCAATGGCTCCCCCGCGGGACTACAGTTGAACAGCGGATACGAACACACACCCTACATGACGACCCCGGATGCTGGGAATGACGCCATTACCCACTCACCCAGCTGCGCACCCTGTGCGCGGATATCCGTCAGGCTGTGTCCACGGAGGATTAAAATAAAGAAAAGCGGAAAATAAACCAAAAGTGCGTGGGCATTTCGCACGCAAGGTAGGCCGACGAGGAAGGAAAAGAGATGTGTGAATGGTCGTTGTGCGAAATGTTCGTAAATAGAGACCAGAGAGGAAAGAAACGATGGCGAGGGGCGTCATGGAATGAAATGCACAGAACTCACGAGAGCCTACCTTGTGTCCTTCGGTCACGAGAACGGACCCACCTCGACCGGATGAAGGTGGAGAATGACAATGGCGATGAGTGGCTCGGGACCCCGGGTGCGCCAAACCCGTACTCACATAAAGTGAGCCCCTGGGGGATAATCTAACATGTAAATGTGTTTGTGAGAATAAATGAAAAGTTTGAATGTACGTCCCGGTGTAGTAACCAAGGTGCCGGGATTGTGTGTTCAGATTTTATTTATTTAATTAAAGTAGTGGTGCGGGACTTTCGCCCGTATCTGTGAACTGTCCGCCTGCGGCCTGTAGCCTGCTGCGGTTTCGTCACTTCATCCCTTCCTCCTGGAATATGATAGTTGCAATCGATCTCGTTTAAATCGCAGTTTCACGATATGTACCCCTCCGTTATATACCCTATCATGGCCGTAGGTACTTAAACTATTTCTTTTTTCTTAGCAAAACGCAAAACAAAACAAAAAAACACACACATAATTTTCAAAGCACAGCAGTTATATGTCCTAAATTAGTAGAGATTAGTAACAACTATAAGCCTGAGGTTATAAGCGCAGATTCCATTACGCAGTCTATAGTACCATAATGGAGTCGAAGCAGAGGTATAATGAGAATATACGAGGTGTGTTTTTAAAGTACCAATAATTAATTTTTGCTTTCTCTACTACGTATATAAATTCGATAGCGAGATTTCACCAGCAATGCATTTTTTGAAGGGCCCTGAACCCAAATAAAGCATTTTTGGAAACATGTCCGTGTATGTGTCTATGTGAACAGCATAACTCAGAAATGAAAACTCACTTACATACCAAACTTGGTATTTGAGTTTAGTAGCTTCCAAGGACGCAACACAAAGATTTTAAAGAACATCCCTACACCCCAGAGCACCCTTTACATGGAACATTTTTCGAACATTATGATTTTCTCAAAAATGGCTCTATCAATTTTGATTCATGTATGATACTCGTATGTTCAAGATATTTTCACGGCTAATGAATTGTATATCTTAAATTTTCTGGAAAAGTCCCCAAAAGTCCTCCTCATTCTGAATGAATTTTTCATAACTAGTAACCTCAAGAGATAACAAAATTTTACTAGACAAAATATGTATAGCTCGTTAAAACACCAATTTATGCAATATACATTTTTCTTGTCAGTGAATCATTTCAGAGAGATTCCTTATTATTTGTATGAATTTTAGTTTTTATCAAACGGGAATTCGTTATTCGTCTTTTATATGCTGGACACACAAAAAGAATGGAATGCTCCACATAGCAACCAGCTCTTAAAAGAATTGACTATCGCTTAAAGCCTACCATATTCCTCCTGCACGTACAAGAAAATTAGCAATAGGATAGTTTCTACAACTGTTTATTTCGATTAATATGAAAAATATGGAGAATAAGCGTTTGTAAAAATAGTTTGTACAAGAGAAGTGAAAGTCATGTGAGTGTAACACATTACTTTTTTGTATGAATTATAAATAAGAGTACCGCTATGGATTTAAGTATTCAAATATTACATTATGGTTATTATTTGGGTGTTCCTTTCATTGTCTTCTTATATTATACAACACATAATTAGGAGTAATATTACTATAAAACAGTTTTTGGGTAACACTGTCTTGTGTTTTCTCATTTAAAAGTCCGCAATTCTGTTACAGCGAATGCTGAGTTAAGTAAAATTGCTGGTATCACATCTATCGTAAATGAGATCTTATCGTATGTAACACAAAGCCATGGCTCAGTTAACCATTGCTATAGGCTTATGTGTGTTCAAACAAGCATCAAAAAGACCTTTATACTGTCTCTATCACGTACCTAGTAGGTAGAGAAGGTATTGTATTCCACCGAAAAATTCAATATCGATATTTGAGGCAGTATGTTTAACACTTGAATAATCTCAATTAAATTATATAATATGTAAATTCAATAACAGTCCGCCTTGAAGCAATATGTATGTAATAATTTGTAAAATGTATGTAACAGTCATTGGATATGCTTATATTATTGTAAACATGTTTAATAAGGTTATGTGAATGCATTACGTAATTTAATAATGTAAGAGCTGTGAGAATAATAAGTTTAACGTTGCTAACAATGAGGTAACCTTGAGGCAATAATGAGTTTGAGAGTTTAAATACTACTAGTCATGATTAGGGTAGCAATAATACAAATTTTGTGACAGTTTAAAATTAGCCAATTAACAGACAGAAAATGCTTTAGTTAAATGCAGGTATTCTATTGGACTAGGATTAGCCAATCAGAGACTTGAAATACAGAAGTTTACGGGTTTGGACGGTTCAAATATGTTCAGTTGCCTGCAGACCTTGATAGTAACCGGAAGGAAAACGTCTTCTCTAGAGAAATATTACATATTTGTGTGAAACGAAAATTAAGTATACGCGATAACAAAGTGCAAGTATTAAATAAAAGAATCTCACAGCTCTTGATATCAGTGTAGTGCTATTTAATTTGTATCAAGGATTAATAAAAAGAAGTGAATTTAAAACTTAAAATCTGTGTGAGCCTACATTCTTGTCGCACCACGCCCTGATTAACAGAAACGTGTCTCTAAAACGATACTGACGCAGCCGAGGCAAACATAAACATAAATATTATCCATAAAAGCAGTTATATAACAAATTTAAGTTAATATTTTTTTTAAATTCGGAGCATAACAACAAAAATACATCTTCAAATCGGCTTTTCATACGTAGCAGCATATTACGTAACAACAGTAACACTACCTCAAATTAACGTCCATACGTGCAGCTAAAATAAATAAACAACGTAATAAAACACCTACTTCAGATTTCCCGGAAATACACGTTTGAAAACTCCGTGAAACCCCCCAAAGAAAATGGTCCAGGTATGTGTGTGAAAACCATAACTTAAAAATTAAAAGCCAGTTAAATATTACACTTGTTATTTAAGTTCACGTCTTCCACAGATGCGACAGGACAATTTTAAAGAAAAACATCTTTTACATGGAAAACTATTCCGACATTTTCTAAAACATAGCTGTGACAAGTTTGATCAAAATATAATATGTTTACGACTTTTGCGTAACTGGTAAACATTAAAATAATAGACAAAATCTTGATGAATGAAAGCCATTTGGTCCCTGAAGGAATACGGCTTCTCATGCGAGGAAGAACTCATTTAGAACTCATGCGGGGAGCTAGGCCGCACAAGTGGAATTTTTGTCTCACTCCTCTTTGAGATTTGTCGCTTATGGCCGTTCACTGAAATCAGTTCCGTGCTACGCCCACTTTCCATTTCCTTGGAACGGTAGATGTTCACACGCATTGCTGTCGACTCCCTTGGATATCTGTCCAGTCACTGCTGTTTCTTGCTGTCCTCTTCCAGTGAATAAGAAGTTAAACCAGAAAATAACAATAGTGTGGAATACGTTTTGGACCTTAAAATTCAGTTTGCTAGACAGTCAGACAAAAAATTGTCTTGGGAACCGAAAAAGTGTTTGTACTGTAACGTTCTGCTAAAGACAACTAAATACAAATTATCTAATGATCATACTATTGTAGTGCTGGACCCATTTTACAAACACTTCGAAAGTGTAACACGAGGTGCTCCCAGAGGTTACAAATTATTTAAATCTCGTGACAAAGTAGGAAAGAAAATAAATTCGAGGATTCACTAAGCAACTGCTAAACTCAATAAACGTTTGATTCCTTGCAGCCAAAGCACAGAACTGTATTCTTTATAATACCAAATATCCTAAAAAGTTTACACACTATAAATTAGCATTTAGAAGTTTAACTGTATCGCTATCAAACTTTAGCTTCTCTTGCGTTACTCCTTCACAATAAAGAAATGTACAATTTTGATTTAAAATAAATTATTCTCTCTGACCCGAGAAGTTAAAGTTGGCAAACGCACAGAGCGCTTCAATTTAGAATGTTACTTACTCGAAAATACTTTATAGTAGAAATTTAGACCAGGCCAAGAAATAGTGTGTGCACGAGAACGCTTCTCTAGAGCCGGTTTCGATGCGTTGCTTCTTCAACGGCCGACGTACTCAGACTTTCCTCTCTTTAGCTCGCTTAGCTTGTCGCCGGGGCCGCTCAGGCCACCTCACACATGAAATGATGTCAGAAACATATGCAGCGCCACCCAGTCCCTTTGCGCTGCCATTTTTGATAAGAGAGCTGCAATACACCGGCCGATAATGCAGGAAAATGTAACTTGCTGGTAGTATTTACTTTCAGCCAGGTGCATATGGACGTCAAGTTGTTGCCGTCTTTCATGTAGAGGTCAGCATCGATCAGCAGCGTAAATTATTCTGCAAGGAGGAAGCCAACATGGCTCAGTACATTGTAAAACAAGAAACATTATTATTATTGTTGTTATTAGGAGCAACTGTGGTTGTATCAATTTGTTCATTATCATACCTATTATACAGCAGATAGTACTTCACATTTCATTGACTAAAACTTTTGGTGAACACACAAAATGCTTACTCATGAGCCACTCATGATAATGTGTGAAATGGCCTTGAGCTCCATACTTCTGAGATAAACAATCTGACATCACTGTTATGTTTGCTCATCATCAAAATGATTACAAGAACGACAGGCTGTCATTTATCATTCACTCATGAATGTTTCCATACAGTTTTCAACCATTTACTCGTTATAATAGCACTTCAGTATACCTGTATCCTTTAACGACGAATACAGTCTCATAGCAGACATTGATTCAAAATCTTTTCAATTTCAGAAGTCTTGGTTCGATTCCCGGCTGGAGGGTGGGAATTTTTCTTTAGCCGGGATTATTCCCCACACTAAATAGAGCCTGGAAGCATGAATGAGAATGTAAATGTGTGTATGTATTTAATATAGCTGGTGATGGTATGATACCACTATTTGCCATTACTCGTTACCAATACTGATTTCTGATCAGCGATACTCGATATTCACCTTATAAAAATTTGTAAAGGCGATAGCTTCTTCACTGAATTACGCTCTTATTACTAGTTTGTTCTTTGTAAAAACGCACGTAAGCAATTGTGTAGTGTATGATAATTCCGAAATTTTATTCTTCCTGTTTGACATTGTTCAATTGGCAGCAATTTTTTATCTTGATAGTGCCACATATACACCTATTGATAGTAAAGTATAACAATAAAATAATAATATTTCTTAGCCACACATTTTTACTTTCTCTACTACGTATTCCACCCAAAAATTCGATACCGAGATTTCACCGGAAATACATGTTTTGAGACCCCCTGAATCCAAAAAAAAGCATTTTTGTAAACATGTCCGTGTGTGCGTCTGTGTGTGTGTGTGTGTGTGTGTCCATGAACAGCATAACTCAGAAACGAACAGTCAGATAAACACCAAACTTGGTATTTAGGTTCAGTATCTTCCAGAGATGCGACACGAAGGTTTTCAAGAAAATCCCCCACCCCAGATTACCCTTTACATGAAAGATTTTTCGAAAAATTTAATTTTCTCAATAATGGCTCTAACGATTTTGATTAAAATATCATACGTTTAAAATATTTTTATGGCAAATAAAATGTATATCTTGAATTTTCTGGGAATGTTTCCAAAAGTACTCTTCATTGTGAACGAGTTTTGCATAACTGGTAAACCATAAGTGATAGACAAAATTGTACTATGCAAAAGATGTAGATCGCGTTAAAATACACAATTTATGAAATATACATGTTTGTTGTTGAGTGAACCATTTTTGAGATATTGCGTGTTATTCCCTTAAATTTTTCAATACTTATTTTCTCAAATGGGAATTCGTTATTCCTTTTTTTTGTCTTGGATATGCAAAGAGTATTAATCTGTGGCAAAGGGAATGGTGCTGCACCTAGCAACCAGCTATTAAGAGATATGTATGTGCTTAAAGGCTACTGTATTTCTACATTGTCCTTGTAAATATATATTTCCCTTACATCTACAAGAAAATTAGCAATAAGATAGAGTCTGCAAATGTTTATCTCGATTAACATGAAGTAGATGGAGAATAAGCGTTTGTAAAAATAGTTTGTACAAGAGTAGGGAAAGTCATGTGAGTGTAACACTTCAGATTTTTTTATGTCCTGGACATACAAAGAGAATGGAATACTCCACATAGCAACCAGCTCTTAAAAGATTTGACTATCGCTTAAATACTACCATATTCCCCTTGCACCTACAAGAAAATTAGCAATAAGGTTGACATCTCGATTAACATAAGCATATGGAGAATAAGCGTTTGTAAAAATAGTTTGTACAAGAGTAGAGAAAGTCATGTGAGTGTAACACATCAGATTTTTATATTCTGTGCTCGAAACTTTCGTTCACGGGATTTTTCTATCCATAGAAAAACAAATACTAGGAACTCTTCTTTATTCTGCTACCTCGAAAACAAACTAATATATTATATTTTACATTAAATTCTAACAACTAAATATAACAAACATTTCCATGCGCTGCATAATCTCACGTCTTGAGTTCTGATTTGTGTTTGCTGAGTTGAAGATTTTGGTCACCGGAGTAGGCAAATGTAATGGCTGAGAGTGAGTCATCAAGCCAGGCTATTGCAGAAACTTGGTTTAGTGCATCAGCTAAATCAGCTTCATTCACAACTCAGTTAACACTGCATATCGAATGGGTACCTCTACCCCTTCCCCCATTGTTTTGCATGTTTTCATTTAGACACAAGAGTCTATGGAATATTGCATTCACCTACAGGAAACGCAGTCAAGATCTATCAAGAGCTACAGTGCAGCAACTCTTTGGGGACACCTGCGAGGCGATAATGTGCGGTCTCATTCCTTAAATAGCATTAAGTTAAACGCAACAATTTTCAGTAATGCAAAACTTCAAAACTCGATAAAGTATCGAGAGTTTATCTCAATGTATTAGACATACTTCGATAGCACTGAGTATCGAGAGTATCCAGGGATCGAGTCCCATCCCCAGGCAAAACCAACCCAAAGATTAATGCCACTGAGAGCCAGTGAACGCCATTGTTGATAAGCAATTTCTTCCACAGGTAAACAGCGGCCCTTATGACGTTATATGTTAAAGGTGACATACAAATGGAACATTAAAAAATCTTTTGGTTTAAAAATATTTTCCAAAAAGTAATACCTCTTCTGTGAGCTATGGCTTCACAGGAGCATATAATGTGGTAGGCTATTTTATTTTCTTTCTTACACAATTTGCAATCCAAGTTGTTTGAAGCAGTCTCAAGTTATTAAGATGTATTTTTTACAGGAGCATACTGTTTTTTGTAAAGAAAACAGTAATTATTCTCAGCTGAAATCTGTTGTATTTAAAGGTATCCATAGGGAAAAATTCTAAATCTTACAGATTTTATCTAAATATTTTCAAGATTTGGCACATGTTGCTCTACCGCAACTATAAATGTGTTTTAAATTTTATACCGATATATTAAACATTTTTAAAAGGAAATTTTAATTTACTTTTATTATTAGTAAGGTGTTTCATACGATGCAGAAATCGTAATTTTGGAAAAAATAGAAATACTAACATATTATGACGCAGCGGTTGTGGTCCAAGGTTATTAGAAGGTCGGCGCTGAGCGGCCGGAGTAAACAACACAACCGCTGTTTGACAAGGTAAACACCGGGCGCGCTATCGGGAGATAATTAGAACTTTCTGGAAGCTTCTTCACCCTCTCCTTCAGAAACTGTGTCGAAATAGTTCTAGAACATTCGAGAACCTGTGGAAAGATACCACTGAGTATATAAGCGAGCGTTCTCGCGCAGTCCAGTCAGTCGCGAGTCGAGTGCGTGGGAGTTGTTGAGCCAGTGTGCAATAGAGTTTCTGGTGCGACATCAAGAGATGCTGGCGGCTGATGTGACGTGCAGCGAGTGCTACTGCGGAGCGACAGGTTGTGGAGACTGTGTTCGACTCCCGAGTGATGTGAACCGTCCGACGTGAAGGGAATACGTCACGAAGGGAGGTAAAGTTACATTATTGAAGTGAACTCCCACCGAAATTGAACCAGATAAGAACGTAGAACAGTGATGTGAGAACTGAGAGAAGTGACAGTTGAAAAACTGGATAAAATCACAATATTATTTAAATACTAATATCTAAAATTGAGTATAGAATTTGATTCACTCTACTGCTGTCTTTAAAAAGTTTTAAACGTAACTAATATTATTTTAATTAATACATATTTGAATATATTTGTTTTAAAAATTTATCATCAGTAGTCGAATTAATTACGTCATATGCTGAGTAATTTAAGTGTAACAAAAACCAAACGCCAGTGTTTTTAAGTTCATTCTCTCTTAGTTTCTGCTGAAAATTTGAACAGGTTGTTACAAATTACGTCATAGGGAAATGTTTAATGCACAGAAGTATAAGAAAAATCAAAGTGGAGTAAAATACACTGGAAGTAAATACAGGCTACTAAGTCGTATGTTCTTGGGCATTTGAATTGTTAGGGATCTGAGAGAAAACCCCATAATGTGTAATTGAAGCTAAAAGGATCAAGGTATTTCTTGAACATAGAAACTTATTTTTGAATTCTTTGAAAATTGTGACCAAATTTCAGATATGTGTACTTATAAGCAACTTTTCAGTTCGTTTCTTGCATACTCTCCCAATGAATAGCTTACCATGCTTATTTTTTGGAGGGATTTTAAGCCAGGTTTCATAATGCTCTGATTCAATAAACTGGAAAGCTGCCCTTTGCCATGTTCATCAGATTTTTCATTTTCCCAACACTACAGTGACCTGGTACCCAGATGAGCTGGACTGCATGATATTCTGCCAAGCTTGTGAGCACATTTAGGAATTTAAGGCTAGTCCAGAGCTAGCTATCTGATAAAATAAGATTCCATTTACGAATATAGCATCTCCTTATATTTTTATGTATATGTTGAATAATAACGATGATTTCTGTTTCAAAAACAGCAACATATTCATCAAAGGGGGAAAGACTTTTCATACAATCAAGACAGAGCTTGGAAGTTATGATGAAAACTAAGCATATGTTCATTTTTATCCCTTGAATCTCCGAAGTTTTCCCCATAATTTATTAGCGTCCTATGTAAAATCAAAACATGAGCTAAACGAGGGCATGGCTAGTGTGTTTGCTCAAAAAGCAGTAACGAGTTTAAATTCAGTGAACTTTGTGTTTTATTCGTCCAAGGTTGAATGGCTGTGTGAGAGACATACCATCATCGATTCAGTGAACGCAATTCTGTATTCGAGTGGCATAAATCTTGCTGGAAGTTTCCACCACATTCTAAGTTTATCGTCAGACTTCCATCCGAGAAGACAAATAAAACTGCTGAAACTGACACGGAGCAATTCTGCTGAGAAGGCGGAATTTTTTATCCTGCTATCAGAAAGAAAGGACAGAAAATCTCCGCCTCAGTATCTAGCGTTGTAAGACGACCTCCAGTGTTGACAGTTCTTCCGTTTCCAAGATCTCTTCGACGTTCGAGTTTCCTACTTTATTTGATTTTCCCTGGCCGGACCACTATAGTCGAGGGGCATTCCATGTTCGGCACGTACAGCAGACTGGGGATTCCAAAGATTTCATTTTCCTTCCTTTACCATTGGAACTGTTCCCTCAGGAGACAAGACATATTTCATTGTTCATCCCCATCGCCGCTAAAAACTGAAACAGAAAACTGATGGGAAATAGGCGTTACCATGTCAAATATCTTAGTTAACAGAGTTACAGTTTCAGCTGAAAATAAACATGGCTTTTAAAAGGGACCTCCACACAAAAGTTACGTACTCTACTGTTAATAATATCAATACAATGCTAATAGAAATATCTGATGTTCACATTTCGTTCTCTATCCTCTATCGTTTATTAGTGGGCGCACAAATTATTTTTAATCAAGATTATTTTTTCTATACACTATCTTTTAATCCAAAGAAACCTTTGCAGAAATAGCTACATTACACATTTAGTTATGGATACAAATGGAACAGCGACTGGTGGCCTTAAAATTCCGTGCTGTTTCCATGCAATCACGAGAAACAACTGAGTGTTGAAATGACTAAGAGAATTACCAAGGAATGAACAATTCGAACTACTAGTAACGGATAGTTCAGAAACGGCTTATACCACAAGAACAACTTTATGTTAAATAAATTGTTCGTTTTAAAGAGATTTATATTTTTGGTGTAGTATGTCTCCGTCTATCACTTAACGTTTACCAGCTATAAAATATTATACAAAATTCCTTCCGAATGAAAAGGACTTCATAGGTCATTTCCCCCAATATTCAAGATATATGCTTTATTTGTCATGTAAATATCTTTAATATATAGTACTTGAATCAAAATCGTTACAGCCATTTTTAGAAACTTAAAATGTCCGAAAAGTGTACCATGTAAAGGGTAGTTGGGTGGTAGAATTTTGATGTAAATCTTTGCGTCCATCTTTAGAAGGTATTGAACCTAAATATCGAGGCTTTTCGTTTTTGAATTATGCTGTTCAGACAGGCAGACACAGACACACGCACATATTCCCAAAATGGTTTATTTGGACTCAGCGCCTCAAAACATGTATTTCAGCTGAAATCTTCATCGAAATTTTCGGTAGAATGCAATGTTTCCCCTACTTATAGTCATTTTAAAATTAGACTGACATCGCAACTAGTTGTGCAGAGCAGTAAAGCGGAAACAAATTCCACCACGTGATTCACTCCGCGAGGGGAAGATATTCTCATATGGATTCCCACTCGTAGTAGCAGCGAACTATGCTGCAGCCAATGCGACATCCTTCATTTGTCCTGTACGTTCGTGTTCCAGGTAGACGTCGCTCGCGCAGAGGATGCAATTAGGTGAGGTGTAGATGTTCCTTGTACAAACAGACTTTTCTTCTGCAGAGGATGCATTTTGGTGAGGTGTAAATGTTGCTTGTCCATGTGGACTTTGCTTCTGTAGAGGATGCAATTAGGTGAGGTGTAAATGTTCCTCCTCTATGTGGACTTTGCTTCTGCAGAGAATGCAATTTGGTAAGGTGTAAATGTTCCTTGTCTATGTGGACTTTGCTTCTGTAGAGGATGCAATTAGGTGAGGTGTAGATGTTGCTTGTCTATGTGGACTTTGCTTCTGCAGAGAATGCAGTTTGGCGAGGTGTAAATGTTTCTTGTCTATGTGGACTTTGCTTCTGCAGAGAATGCATTTTGGTGAGGTGTAAATGTTCCTTGTCTATGCGGAGTTTGCTTCTGTAGAGGATGCATTTTGGTGATGTGTAAATGTTGCTTGTCCATGTGGACTTTGCTTCTGTAGAGGATGCATTTTGGTGAGGTGTAAATGTTCCTTGTCTATGCGGACTTTGCTTCTGTAGAGGATGCATTTTGGTGAGGTGTGAATGTTGCTTGTCCATGTGGACTTTGCTTTGTCAGAGAATACAATGTGGCAAGGTGTGAATGTTGCTTGTCCATGTCGACTTTGTTTCTGCAGAGAATGCAGTTTGGCGAGGTGTAAATGTTCCTTGTCCATGTCGACTTTGCTTCTACAGAGAATGCAGTTTGGCGAGGTGTAAATGTTCCTTCTCCATGCGGACTATGCTTCTGCAGAGAATGCAATTTGGTGAGGTGTAAATGTCCCTTGTCCATGTGGACTTTGCTTTGTCAGAGAATGCAATTTGGTGAGGTGTAAGTGTTGCTTGTCCATGTGGACTTTGCTTTGTCAGAGAATGCAATTTGGTGAGGTGTAAGTGTTGCTTGTCCATGTGGACTTTGCTTTTTCAGAGAATGCAATTTGGTGAGGTGTAAATGTTCCTTGTCTATGTGGACTTTGCTTTGTCAGAGAATGCAATTTGGTGAGGTGTAAATGTTCCTTGTCCATGTAGAATTTGCTTTGTCAGAGAATGCAATTTGGTAAGGTGTAAATGTTGCTTGTCCATGTGGACTTTGCTTCTGTAGAGGATGCATTTTGGTGAGGTGTAAATGTTCCTTGTCTATGCGGACTTTGCTTCTGTAGAGGATGCATTTTGGTAAGGTGTAAATGTTGCTTGTCCATGTGGACTTTGCTTCTGCAGAGAATGCAATTTGGTGAGGCGTAAATGTTCCTTGTCCATGTGGACTTTGCTTTGTCAGAGAATGCAATTTGGTGAGGTGTAAGTGTTGCTTGTCCATGTGGACTTTGCTTTGTCAGAGAATGCAATTTGGTGAGGTGTAAATGTTCCTTGTCCATGTGGACTTTGCTTTGTCAGAGAATGCAATTTGGTGAGGTGTAAATGTTCCTTGTCCATGTGGAATTTGCTTTGTCAGAGAATGCAATTTGGTAAGGTGTAAATGTTGCTTGTCCATGTGGACTTTGCTTCTGTAGAGGATGCATTTTGGTGAGGTGTAAATGTTCCTTGTCTATGCGGACTTTGCTTCTGTAGAGGATGCATTTTGGTAAGGTGTAAATGTTGCTTGTCTATGTGGACTTTGCTTCTGCAGAGAATGCAATTTGGTGAGGCGTAAATGTTCCTTGTCTATGTGGACTTTGCTTTGTCAGAGAATGCAATTTGGTGAGGTGTAAATGTTCCTTGTCCATGTAGAATTTGCTTTGTCAGAGAATGCAATTTGGTAAGGTGTAAATGTTGCTTGTCCATGTGGACTTTGCTTCTGTAGAGGATGCATTTTGGTGAGGTGTAAATGTTCCTTGTCTATGCGGACTTTGCTTCTGTAGAGGATGCATTTTGGTGAGGTGTGAATGTTGCTTGTCCATGTGGACTTTGCTTTGTCAGAGAATACAATGTGGCAAGGTGTGAATGTTGCTTGTCCATGTCGACTTTGTTTCTGCAGAGAATGCAGTTTGGCGAGGTGTAAATGTTCCTTGTCCATGTCGACTTTGCTTCTACAGAGAATGCAGTTTGGCGAGGTGTAAATGTTCCTTCTCCATGCGGACTATGCTTCTGCAGAGAATGCAATTTGGTGAGGTGTAAATGTCCCTTGTCCATGTGGACTTTGCTTTGTCAGAGAATGCAATTTGGTGAGGTGTAAGTGTTGCTTGTCCATGTGGACTTTGCTTTGTCAGAGAATGCAATTTGGTGAGGTGTAAGTGTTGCTTGTCCATGTGGACTTTGCTTTTTCAGAGAATGCAATTTGGTGAGGTGTAAATGTTCCTTGTCTATGTGGACTTTGCTTTGTCAGAGAATGCAATTTGGTGAGGTGTAAATGTTCCTTGTCCATGTAGAATTTGCTTTGTCAGAGAATGCAATTTGGTAAGGTGTAAATGTTGCTTGTCCATGTGGACTTTGCTTCTGTAGAGGATGCATTTTGGTGAGGTGTAAATGTTCCTTGTCTATGCGGACTTTGCTTCTGTAGAGGATGCATTTTGGTAAGGTGTAAATGTTGCTTGTCCATGTGGACTTTGCTTCTGCAGAGAATGCAATTTGGTGAGGCGTAAATGTTCCTTGTCCATGTGGACTTTGCTTTGTCAGAGAATGCAATTTGGTGAGGTGTAAGTGTTGCTTGTCCATGTGGACTTTGCTTTGTCAGAGAATGCAATTTGGTGAGGTGTAAATGTTCCTTGTCCATGTGGACTTTGCTTTGTCAGAGAATGCAATTTGGTGAGGTGTAAATGTTCCTTGTCCATGTGGAATTTGCTTTGTCAGAGAATGCAATTTGGTAAGGTGTAAATGTTGCTTGTCCATGTGGACTTTGCTTCTGTAGAGGATGCATTTTGGTGAGGTGTAAATGTTCCTTGTCTATGCGGACTTTGCTTCTGTAGAGGATGCATTTTGGTAAGGTGTAAATGTTGCTTGTCTATGTGGACTTTGCTTCTGCAGAGAATGCAATTTGGTGAGGCGTAAATGTTCCTTGTCTATGTGGACTTTGCTTTGTCAGAGAATGCAATTTGGTGAGGTGTAAGTGTTGCTTGTCCATGTGGACTTTGCTTTGTTAGAGAATGCAATTTGGTGAGGTGTAAATGTTCCTTGTCCATGTGGAATTTGCTTTGTCAGAGAATGCAATTTGGTGAGGTGTAAATGTTCCTTGTCCATGTGGACTTTGCTTTGTCAGAGAATGCAATTTGGTGAGGTGTAAATGTTCCTTGTCTATGCGGTCTTTGCTTCTGTAGAGGATGCAGTTTTGTGAGATGTAGATGTTCCTTGTCAATTCGGACTTTGCTTCTGTGGAGGATGCAGTTTGGTGAGATGTAGATGTTCCTTGTCCATACGGACGTTGCTGCTGTAGAGGATATCATTTAGTGAGGTACAGATTTCCCCGGTCCATACGGACGTTGCTCCTGCAGAGGATGCAATTCGGTGGGGTGTAGATGTTCCAGGTCCATGTAGTAATACGGGAGACTTGAAAATATGATTTGGGATGTATTGTAGACACCTCTACGTGCTGCTCCCTAGGAAATTCCATATTCTCCACAGAAACGTGAGAATGTCCCTTGTATCTAAAACTTTTGGGGTAACAGTTCTACAATCATATCGCCGAATTGGAATGGCCTCAAAAATTTTCCAACACTTTGCGCGTTCTTGAATGGAGCGCAGTGACCTTTCACAAGCTTACAAATGTGAATTGCTGGACATGAGTTAAAATAGACGGATTAAAGGTTTAAGACATAAATATCTCCAAAACAACCGTTAAAGTACAGTTATATGTATATAGATGGGCTAAATGTATCTCTTACAATTAATTTAAGGTTCAGTTAAATGAGGCTGGAACAGCTCCGGAGGAAGATCAGCCAAATTAACGTCTGTGACGTTAGAGAACAGGTCTCTTCGTACTCCCGGCTATGAAATACAAACTACCTGAGAAGCATAGGTCACGCGAGACCAGGGGAAAGAGTTACAGTTATTGGTGGTCTAGCATAGTAAGGGCAATATACATTGTACTTTGTACTATCACGGTTGTAAGACATGATGACTGCCCTTCCTGACCCTTCGCAGGAAGTTTCCGAGACAATATTACGTTACACTACCTTGACTCATCACATGCATTGACTAACTCTCCCTTAATCCTTTATGATATTATCGAGCTAGAGAGAGAGAGAGAGAGAGAGAGAGAGAGAGAGAGAGAGAGAGAGAATGGGGAGAGAGGGATGTTGTAGGATATCTGGATTTTCCAACACTAAAACATTTCGTTTTATGGCCAAAAAGAAAGGAAAAGCAGTGGTATTTCGAAGCTTCGAATTATTACTAAACATTTACTTTAGTAAATTATGATTTTGAGACAGGATTTCGTCCTCCCGACTCCGTAATTCAATTCCCAAATTGATACAATTAACCTATAATCCATGCAGCCTTAGAACCGAACTTGATGTAAATAAAACATTTTGCATCCCTCCGCGATAGCGTCGTGTTCAGCACTTATAGAAGCAGCCATGTTTATCACCTTACTGACTGCTCACGTGCTCATTATTATCCTATGAATGCAGAAGGAAGGGGAACGATTTCACACGGTATTTAACGGAAACTAGTTGTACAAATTATTTCCTATTCAATATTAATAAAAAGTTTCGATCTTGACGTTTGATTAACTTCTTTTTAGTTTCTCTACTACGTATAGTAAGTAGGGCAAGTATTGTATTCCACCCAAAAATTCGATACCGAGATATCACCGGAAATACATGTTTTGAGACCCCCTGAATCCAAAAAAAGCATTTTTGGAAACATTTCCGTGTGTGTCTGTGTGTGTCTGTCTGTGAACAGCATAACTCAGCAACGAACAGTGGGATAAACACCAAACTTGGTATTTAGGTTCAGTATCTTCCAGAGATGCTACACGAAGGTTTTAAAGAAAATTCCCTCATCCCAGATTACCCTTTAGATGGAAGATTTTTGGAAAATTTTAATTCTTCCAAAAATGGCTCTAACGATTTTGATTAAAATGTTATATGTTTAAGATATTTTCATAACAAATAAAATGTATATCTTGAATTTTCTGGGAATAACCTAAGAAATGCTCTTCATTCAGAAGAAAGTTTATATAATCTTATATACCTTGTAAACGTTAAGCATAGACGCAAACGTACCAGAGAAAGAAATGTAGATCTCTTTAAAACATACAATTTACTTAAAATAAGTCTTTTTGTGACATAAGCTATTCCTGGGATATCCGTTATTAAAGGTTTGAATTGATCAGCACTTGTCATTCTTTTAAAGTCCTGTCAACATTCAGTTGTTTCTGGCGATTGCATGGAAACAGCATGAAATGTTATGGCCACTATATAGCGTCCAGGTCCTAAAAAGTTGACTATCGCCGTTCTCTTTGTATCATAAGGAAATGTTGTTGTTGCTCACCAATGGCACTGGGGATTAATTGATCTGCATCACTTTCCCTCTGGCATCCCAATATAAAGTCTGTAAGTTATCACTTCTAAGGCCTTTGCATTTGGCGAGATGCTGTTTGTTCAGGATGAGATCTTCTTCACAGAGAGTGCACTTGGGTATAGGTAGGCATCAAATCTTGTAGAGGTGTTCTGCAAACAATCGTGGCCAGTTGCCATCCTAAATAAGACCACTGCAGTCTTCCTTGGCATTTTTTGTATATCAACTCTATCTTTAATATTCTTATAATGTTTATTTTTAATTTATCTTCTTCATTAAGTCCCTGCTGTCTTTTGAAATGTTGTTTAATGTTATTTAATTGTTTATATATTTCTATTTGTCCTGCAGGTTTTATTTGTTGTGTTGCATCTTTGCTAATTAATCCGCATGTTCATTGGCCAAAAGTCCAACATGAGCTGGGATCCACTGTAGAGTAATATGATATATAGTTTCAAAATCTTTAATTAGGTTTCTTATTTCTTTAATATTTCTTATTGTTTTATTATTGTAATTTACTATTCCATCTATGGCTGATTTTAAGTCCGATAAGATGACCAGATTTTGTTTTATGTATAGTTTATATAAAATGTCCGGTAATGCTGCTTTTATAACTGTTAATTCCCCATCATAGTAGTTTATCGTTTCATCTAATGTTAGATATGTAAGTATTTACAGTATACTCCTACACCGGTGTTTTTTTATTGATGAGGGATCCATCTGTATATATTCGGAGCCATTCTTTTTCTGGGTATCTTTCATTTTCCGTAGCTATTGCTATGGCTCCCATTTCATCTTGTATATTGTTTTGTTTGTGTTTTGCATATATCAGGCCATTCTGGTATTGTATATGAATATATTCTATTAGACTCGTTACATCTGTTGCAATTATATTTGTTGTAATTATATTCTTATATTTTAAGGTATTAATATATGTTCTGAAGCTTCTTTGAGTTTAACGAAATGTGTAATGTAGCTATTTCGGCAAACGTTTATTTGGATTAAAATGTAGAAGATAGAAAAATAAGCTTTAGTAAAGCCCCTTGTACACAGACTATTTTCCAATTCAAGAGTTTGCAAGAAAAAAGTTTTCAAACTTTTTCAATATGTGACAAGATTGGACAAGAGTTGGCAATGCTATAAATATGTATTGACAAGTTGCCTTTTGTTCAAACTGAAACCCTTCAGAACACACTGATAATTTATTACGCACAAAGCAATTTATTATTTGCTCACGGTAGTTATAACAATTTGCAATGAAATATTGTTCTAATATTATGTAGCACTTTCACTTGTTATATCCAATAAAATCACATTACGATTATGGAATAGAATGGAAATAACACCAACTGATAGGTTAACCACACTATATAACATTGCATTAATGTATACTTAGTTCGGAAATCTGCCTGGCAATTATTTCTTCATATGCCTTCATCTGCTTCATCTTGTTGTGGTAATCTATGGAGTCCTAGACATACAGACATGACCAGCTTATGCATAACCTAATCAGTTCGTATACGACATACCTTGGGCGGGTAACCGTTTTTGTTTACTTTTTGCTTTCAGCCATGTTGCAGATTACGTGACGCACTGTATATACTCGTATTTCATTGGTTAAGGCCATCAAATCATTGTCAAATCTTTGATCGTTTAAGGCATGTCCTATTTTGCTTCCAAGACTTTATAAGTATTAGAAGCAATTTGACAAGAAAAGTTGTGAAGCTGTTACAACTCTTGAAAAGCCTTGTAATGAATTGAATTTGACGAAAATTTCATCGTATACAAGTAGCTTAAGAATAGCTTGTATACCCACTTTTAAAGATAGAGGATAAAGAAGGTCATGTGAATGTATCACATCAGATTTTTTTTAAACAAGCAGCAAGGTGTAGTTCTCCAAATATTGAGAATATTTCTAATTAAATTTATCCGAGGGCCATATTTCTCCTTCTGGTGTTGAGCACAGGAACTTTATGCCATGAATTTGAGAATTTAAAAATTTGTTTAAGTATGAAATGCTCTGTTACTGTAGGGTTGCTAGGTGAGCCAACAAAATGCGTTCTGTAATGAGAGCCAACAATCGAAGGCTGAATGGGTAGGGATGTATAGTCTGTGAACATCAGGCTTATTTTGGAACGAGCCTGCAGATGACATTTCCATTCGTTACGAATGCAGATGTTTTCAAACGGAATAGAAGAATTGTTCTAAAGAGAAGCACAGAGTGGCTTCAGATGCAATAGATCACACATTGAAGTTGCCTTCCCTCTGCTTCGGCTTATTGAAAAGTATAGAGAATTTAATATTGCGACGTATAAGTATAGCTTTTGTTTACTATGAAAGAGCTTTTGATAACAGCAAGAGGAATTCCTCAGCATCTTTCGAACAGAAATTTATATGTAGATGCCAAAAACCTGATGTGTCATACTCGCATGACTCTCCATTTTTGTACAAACTATTTTACAAACGATTATTCTCCATCTTCATGTTAATCGAGACAAACATTTGGTTGCTATGTGGAGCTTTTCGTTCTCTTTGCATGTCCAGGACATAAAAAAAGAATAACGCATTCCCATATGATAAAAAGCATAATTATTGGAAAATTCAAACAAAGAACAAGGGATATCACGGAAATGGTCCACTCCACAAAAGATGTATATGGCATAAATTGTGATTGTGTAGAGAAATTTTGTCTATCTCTTACGGATTACCAGTTATGGAAAAACCATTCAGAATAAGAGGACTTTTGGGGATATTCCCAGAAAATTAAAAATATGCGTTTTATTTGTCTTGATATTTTAATCAAAATTTTTAGAGCCATTTTTGAGAAAGTCAAAATTTTCTACGTATTCCATGTAAAGAATAGTCTAAGGTGGGGGGATTTTCTTGAAAATCTTCGTGTCGCATCTTTGAGAGATGCTGAACCTAAGTACCAAGTTTGGTATTTGTCCGACTTTTCGTTTTTGAGTTATACTGTTCACAGACACACACATACATACAAAGAGACCTTTTTATAAAAATGCTTTTTTAGATTCAGAGGGCCTCAAAACATGTATTTCATATTAAAACTTGGTATAGAATTTTTTGGTGAAATGCAATACTACCTCTACTTACTATATGTAGTAGAGAAAGTAATAAAGGTGTAGGTATAGGAATAAATGAAAACAGGAAATATAGCACGAGGGGTTGGGCTAGGATATCCCTTCTCACCAGCATCTTTTAATCTTTATACTGAGAATATTACATGAAAATGGCCGACTTGTTTAACATGTTATTTTATAAATAACATAACCTCAAAAGGTGCGTTTTTCCTGTTGACCAGATTTTATTTGCTGCCACAGAAGGAAGCCTTTAATACTCTATTTATAAAGACTAAAATTTTTAGAAGAATAAAAATAAAATAAAATTATCTCTTTTATGGGAGCTAACAATATGGGAGCTAAGATGATTAAGGATATGTTTTAGAGCACGCGAACAGTTTTAATTACTTAGGGTTTGTCGCTTCTCTCTTCAGACCTAAAGAAATGCATTGCAACTCTCTACCCATTCCACAACAAACTGTTCTTAAAACTTATTCTTCCACCTTAATCATGAAGCTTCAGGTAAACATTTCGGGAATGGTACTAGTACGTATTTCCTTGTAGGTAAATCGGAATAGGGGAATACAGTAAGCTTAGTCGGGATAGTCGAAACTTCACTATATGGTGACTTTGAAATTCCGTCCTTTTGTATGACCATGAGAAAAAAAACCGAATAATGACTTCCCAATAAAAAGGAATAGCTCGGAAACGGTTGACTCTACAAAAAGATGCATTGACATAAACTGTGTTTTGATGATACCTATATTTTTGTACAGTAAGATTTTACGTATCTCTTACAGTTTACTAGTTATGCAAAACTCGTTTAGCTTGAAGTCTTCAGAGCTTATACTAGAAAGTTCAAGATACACATTTCATTTGTCAAAAAAAAATATCTTAAGCATATGGTATTTTAATCGAAATCGTTAGAGCCTTTTTTGCGAAAATCAACATTTTCGATACATTTTCCAAGTAGATAGTAGTTGGGGTGGGGGATTTTCTTGAAAATCTCATTTGGCATCCTTGGATAATGCTGAACTTAAATACCACACATCCAACAGAAGTACTGCAATACTGAAATTGGAGAGGAAGTAGGTGAAGCTCATGGTGGGTCTGATGACGGCCATGGGAATTTAAAGAAACACTCGTACACAGTGGAGATTAAGAAAGTGTCCCCGAAGTGTAGGATGTGTATCAGGGAGGATGAAACTGCTCTGCAATGCATTGGGAAATAGACGATACAATCTTTAGGGAGTTCAGATCCCAAAGTAATAGTAACTAACAAACTTTTAGTTGAGGGACTTCTGAAACTCTTTAAGAAAACTGGTTGGCTGAACTAGCACAACTGGGAGAGATACCACACAATAAGTCATTGGCTTCAGTGAGGACAAGGTGGATAAGGCCATCCTGCTTTGTCTCCCAGATATCACCAAGCAATCAATCCTTTGATGTAGGTGACGTGGGGTAAGATCTTCTCACCAAGTTGACACCCCCCTCACACAAATTCATGGGTCTGGACTTCATAATGGCCATCAGATCGGCTCTTTTTCTTTCTTTCTTTTTTGTAAAGGGAGATAGAAGAAGAGCTGGAAGTAAAAGGGTGGCTTATTTTGCAGGGAAGGAATGAATGGGGAAGGGTGATGTGTACCCTATTTTCCTATTTATTGTTTGTAGTAAATTGTGATGAGTTGTGCATAAATTTCGAGATGTACTACGTGCCTTCCAGAGGAAGGGAGCGACTAGAGTGTCGGTACCTGGCTGCAGCCACGACCAAAGCCCTGGTTACCACCCACAGAAGTAACGTTGAATCTTGGAGGTGTGGAAGTTGAAATTTACAGCAAGTCTGGGAAGGTGCTTCTGGTTGCTGCAGAAGGGAGTGCTGGTTGATTAATGAGCCTGTTTGTCTGTTGTGTTGCGTTGTTTCATCTGGGATCCTAAGAGTTGCGTTAATCACGTCCAACTGCTGCTGGCATGAGGCTGCGAAATGGTGGAGCTACTGTGAGGAAGATGATGCTGTGGTCTGGAGGCCCTGGACTTCTTCAGTTATGGACTCTAGTTTTCGGATGGTTGTGGTGTTACTTGGCATCTTTGTTACAGCAGTTCCTCCAGGGCCAAGAGCCGCACCAATATGTTCAGGATCTCAGAGTGGAGGGGCTGAATTACCTCTCGGAGTGTCTGGAGGTCACTGGTGTTGGTAGTAGTGCCCTGTGGTGCTGTGTTGCTGGCGCGGATACAATCAACACTCGCTTGTCCGTTAAAGTGGCTGTTGCCACCACAGTGTGCGCAGAATCGACGGCGGTTCCTGAGGTCATGCCTCATAACTGCAAGGCAGCAGTCAGGCATGAGGCGCCGCAGTAATGGCACCGGGGTGGTGCGGCGCAGTTGCTGTCGTTGCGACCGTAGGCACAACACCAGCAACACATAGCATCAGATCGGCCCTCCTTTTAAAATCCATTTAAAGCTGCGCGAAAGCTAACTGACGGGTTGAACTCGGAACTTAGTGATACGTTTCTTCTTCTTCTTCTTCTTCAACGGATTACCCTCCTGTTTGTAGGACTTACACCCCCCAAGGATTTATAAGCAGCGCCTGTCGAGGAGCAAGGAAACTCTGGATCACAGGATATGCAAGAAGGGCGATCATCTCAGTGTCTGGTATGGCAGTGACGAAGAAGGAAATGAAGTATAGTAATGTAAGGGAAGATAGGAGAATTCACGGATCAAATTATCCAACCCAGGTTCGCCTAGCGATCGAGGAAAATTGCGAAAACACTTCGGTCATATTGAACCCGGAACCTCCCGAATGCGGGCCACAGACGTCACCGCCTGAAACACCCCGCTCGGTTTCAATGAACCAAATTACAGACTGCGCTTTCTGCTTTGGATACAATAAAACGAAATGGCAAAATAAACAAATCACTCTATATTTCCGCTCTACAAGAACAAACTACCTCATAATACTACTTTCTCTACCACGTATATAAGGAGGGGAAGTATTTTATTCCACCCAAAAATTCGATATCGAGATTTCACCGGAAATATATGTTTTGAGTCCTCTGAATGCAAAAAAAAAAAAAGAAGCATTTTTAGAAAAAGGCCCGTGTGTATGTGTTTCTGTGAACAGTATAACTCAAGAACAGAAAGTCGGATAAACACCAAATTTGGTATTTAGGTTTAGTACCTTCCAGTGATGCCACACGAAGATTTTCAAGAAAATCCCCCACTCAACTACTCTTTACATGGAACATTTTACGAAATATTGATTTTCTAAAAAATGGCTAACGTGTTTTATTAAAATAGCATATATGAAGGATATTTACATGACAAATAATATATATATATAAATAAATATATAGATAGACAGATAGATAGATAGATAGATAGATAGATAGATAGATAGATAGATAGATAGATAGATAGATAGATAGATAGATAGATAGATAGATAGATAGATAGATAGATAGATAGAGAGATAGATAGATAAGGTATCTTTATTGGTTTCAATTATTGAAGTTATTTCACAAAAATTTAGTGCATGGGTCATTCACCGTACATGCATATTTAAGATATAATAGGGTGACAAAATGAACAACAGAGAAAGAAAACACAACAAAAAGAAGAAGAAAAAGAGAAAGAGAGATAAATTACCTTAGTCTAACTGAACAAATTTGACCTAGCTTCGCGCACTTTAGCCAAAAAATTGCCCATGTTTTGCCAGTTCCTCTGGCAGCCAGTAGATCCCAACATGCCAATCTCTTTCTTGAGGTACTTAAGAATTTTTCTTTCAGTTTAATCGTTCGCTGGTTCTCCCACTGTGCACATTCCGCCAAAATATGTACCCAGTCCTCGTCCAAATCACAGAATGGGTAGATTCTCCTGCCAGAATCGTCAGTCATTTTCTGTGCCCTCCGGCCTACAGTCTAAACCATGCCATTCCTGATCTTTGCTTTCTTCCTAAGTTAAGTATACATGCCTCTTTACCCCAGTTCAATTTATTTATTTGCTAAACTTAGAGAAGGTTTAATTTTACAATCCGATTCTATTTTCTGTTGGTTGATGCCTCTTAGTCCTCTTTTAACACCTTTCCATATGTTTTTGTCATTTTTTCAGCTCTTAGCCATAACGACCCCATTCCTATTCTCTCTATATATTGAAATTTCTGGGAATAGCTTGTGAAATTCACTTCATTTGGAAGAATTTTTTTATAATGTTGTATAAGTGGTAAACGTTAAGCGATAAACGAAAAAGTACTACACAAAAACGTAGATCTGTTTAAAACACACAACTTATTAAAATAATTTTTTTGTGACATAAACCATTTCTGAGATACCCGTTATTAAAGGTTCGATATGTTCATTTCTTGACCATTTTCTCCTTCAACATTTAGTTGTTGCTGGCAATTGCATGGAAACAGTATATAAGTTTAAGGACAGCATATAGCGTGTAGTTTTTAAACATTTGACTATCGCTGTTCGCTTTGTATCTGTAACGAAATGTGTAGTGTAGCTATTTTTGCAAAGATTTATTTGGATTAAAGTATAGTAGATAGAAAAAATTAGCTTTAGTAAGAATAGTTTGTATACTTACTAATAAATGATAGAGGGTAGTGAAAGTCATGTGAATATTTCACATCAGATTTTTATTGAGTAGCTGAACGTAAGTGAAAGATAGGAAAGATAGGAAGATTTTAAAGTTGCATTATACAAAAACGGAAATTCGAATTTAAGCCAGACTATGCAAAGACTATTCCATTCGTACGTCAGATATTTGAAGTTTATCAATAAAGTTTACAGATACCTGGGTTATCGACCAATCACTGATTTTTACTTTCCCTACGTATAGTAAGTAGGGGTGTCGCATGTGATGTTAGACGGACTCGTTTATTTTACATTACTTTGGATTTTAACATTAATATGGCTCATTCTTCTAAATTCTAATAGAATCGTATTTTACATTTTCTGCCTTAAGCAACTTTCTTAAGATGTGTACGTGACAGGATGTATGTGGGCTACCTCATTTGCGTCATTTCCCATGGACATTCTTAGAATAATGTTGCCTTTTGCAACATAGAACCGATCACGTGTTTCCGCTCAATCCTACACAATTCCGCTCAATCATACTTATGTATGGCGTCGGCTTACCACAAACAGGATATAGACGTCATTAGGATTGAGTCGATTCTTGCCTATTTAAGCAAGCGCCTGAGCGCTGCTCGGGGGAGACCGACACATGTTAGACAGGGTCGAATCGCTGCCCGTCAGCATCTTAATCTGCTATCTACAACGATGGGTTCACAGGTCCGTCCACATCCCGCGCGACAAGTACTTTCAGGTAAGCTCTTACATGTACTATAGGTTTGTTCCCCCTTCAATGTAAACTCAACATTGCAAGTATCTGAATTTAATAAACCAAGCGAGTAAAATTAAGCCAAGCTTGAAATGTTCTACCCTGAAACCGCTATTCCCCCTATGTCCATCCAGTCATGGATGTGACAATATGGTGGAGCGCCGGCTTCTGTAAATTATTTTTGAGAAGTATGGTTCGACCCCGTACCTCTGTTTCTTATTCCTTATAAGATGTTTACGGTACAGGCACCGGCCTCTCTAATTAGTGAGTTGACAATATGGCGAAGGTGCCAGCTTTTCGAAATTATTTTAATTGAAAAGTGAGGTCCTATCTTCGGCCTCTCAATTTTAAAAGTTTACAATTTCTTTTTCGCGGCTCCTAATGCCGACCACCTAATTTTAAATTTTTCTAGTTCTTAAGTTCTTCTTTTTAAATATCCAGCTTACTATCTAAGTATTATTTGAGTGTTATAAGTGTTCTTTTCTCCTTTGCATGGACTTATTACCAAAGTATCTTAGCGATAGCCCTATTAGTGCCGAAATCAGAAAGTTAATCCGTGAATATCAGATTATTTTGGATACTAACACTCAGACTTAGAATCAAGCGCATATGTCCCATTTTCATGTTAGATCTAGTAGACGACTCCGAGGTTTGACTCCCATTCAGTATTTTGCACCAAAGGAACGTAGTTTAAGCGTGGGTGACCTGAACAACACAGTTTTGTCACAAGATTATTTTGAAACGTTAACGTCTTCAGGTTCAAGCTCGACGGAAGACATTATGGCAATGAATACGGCCTCTACGTCGGCAGTACCCTCGGTTCCCGAAGGGACCCAGTGCAAAACAGTCATTACCGCAAATGTGCCTTTTGCACGACCTTTCATTGACCCTGGAAAATTCGAAGGCAAAACCGGTCAGGACGTTGGAAACTACCTCTATAACTTTGAAACCATAGCTACAGCGAATGGTTGGCAAGATAAGCACAAACTACAATATTTACCATGCTATTTACGAGACGCAGCAGCAAATTGGTTCAAAATATATTCCCTCCGTCACCCGCATCTTGAATGGACCGACCTAAAACATGCCCTTCAGACAGCATTCGTACCAGCGGCGCATGATGATATTTTAGAATGCCGCTTACGTCACAGAGTGCAGGACCTGTCTGAATCAACAGAGACTTACATATATGATGTACTAGCTCTCTGTGACCAGGTAAATCCAGGCATGGCCGAACCTGAAACAATTCGCCACATTGTGCGCGGATTGAAACCCTCGTTAATAGAAAGTGTCCTCCCCTCGAACCCACAATCTATTAGAGAGCTTATACAGGTTGTTCGACGCGTAGAAACGGCCAGATACCTGGCTGGTAAAAGGGTTGATGCCCAACTACTTCCCGCATCCAAACCAGTATCACTGGTCAGCCAACCAAGTCCACGATCAGACGTAAAGCAACTGCAGCGCCAAATTCGTGACTTGCAGAAACAAATGCAAAATTTGCAATTTAAATATCAGAGGCCCATTGTTGACACGCCTCGCAATGCTCCGCAGCAATATGATGCAACTAGACAAAGCCGTGGGCGTAGTAGCTATAGTCAACGCGGCGGTATTAACGTTGCCTCGAGAGGAACATGGCGTGGCCCTAATGCTTCCCGTCGCATGCCAAAAGATAGTTTCACATGCTTTAAATGCAGACGGACAGGACATACTGCCCCGAACTGCAGACAACAATACCATCACCCAAACGGGCAAGGAACGTCACGGGAATAAGTTCCGTGACGTCCATCACCGAGAGTACACCAAAACAAACGACGGCACTTATTCACCCGGTAAATGTCATTACTATACAAGGTACGATTGACGATCAACCAGTGAGTATACTGTTTGATACAGGCAGCGCAGTCAGTATAGTACAACAAAATTTTGTGACCACACCCACCCATCCCATTCCGAAAGATTTGATACTACGGACAGCAGATAATACATTACTAGATGTATGTTATTCCACCACTCTTTGCTTCGACATAAATGGCATATCCTTTGAGGAGGATGTTCTTGTTGTTAAAGAGTTCGGACATGATCTCCTATTAGGCATGGATTTCATGAACCGATATAAGGCCCTAATTGACTTGGAAACATACACAATTACTCTTAAACTTCCGGACTCATCCCAATTAGAATTACATTGTGGCGAAAAATTAGGATGCCCATTGTCACAAATTACCGTGGAATCGAACGAGGAAACCGCGGTGCCACACAAAGCGTGTTGTATACAAGATATTCGCATTCCCCCTTTCACATCAGTAAATGTTAAAGTGAAATTGCCTCCTAATGTAATGGGTAGAATTCTCTTAGAACCAAAAGGAGCTATCATGCAGAAGAAAAATTTGCAAATATCCCCTATCTTTTGCGAAGCTCGTAAAGAATGTGTCATCCCAGTACACAATAATACAATGGAGCCTAAATCAATTTTCGCGGGAACCACTCTTGCTTATGCGTATGAAGTAGCGCTAATACAAGCTGCAAATTGGTCTCCCGAAGATACACACTCAGTCGACATTAAAAATGCAAAATTTAACTTTAACTCACAACTTACACAGGACCAACAAATACAATTGAGTGCTTTATTGCAGAAATACCGACACGTATTTGCTACACAATTAAAGGAGCTAGGAAAAACTAACATAGGTGAATTTAAAATTCAAGTCACTGATGAGAAACCTATAAAACAAAGACCCTATCGTGTATCTCAGGCACAAAGAGAAATAATACAATCCCAGGTGCGTGAGATGCTCGACGCAGGTATTATTAAGGAAGAGCACAGCCCTTGGGCTGCGCCTGTAGTCTTAGTCAAGAAAAAGAATGGTGAAATGCGATTTTGTGTCGACTATCGAAAGTTAAATGCAGTAACAATGACTTCATCCTACCCCTTACCCCTTATTGACGATCTCCTTAGTTATTTGGGAAATTCTCAATGGTATTGCACTTTGGACTTGCTCAGTGCATATTTTCAAGTCCCGATTGAGGAAAATAGCCAACAATACACAGGGTTCTGCACAGATCAAGGCCACTTTTGCTTCCAGAGATTAGCTTTTGGTTTACGCAACGCCCCAAGTTTCTTTTCGGAAATATCCAGTAAGCTGCTAGGTGATCTAAAATTCAAAAAGGCGTTGGTCTATCTCGATGACATTGTCGTATTCGCATCCACATTCCCCGAATTGCTTAACAATTTGGAGGAAGTATTTCGCAAACTGCAAACACACAACTTTAAATTAAAGCCTGAAAAATGCTTCTTCGGAATGTCTCGAATTAAGCTTCTTGGATTCGAAGTCTCGGCTAACGGAATTGAACCGGATTCTGATAAACTCCGAGCCATCACACAATTGCCGACTCCTAAAAACGTACGTGACGTACGCAAAGTGTTGGGCTTATTTAGCTTCTATAGAAGGTTTATACAAAATTTTGCGTCCATTGCGAGCCCCCTTCACGAGCTCACACGAAAGAACAAAGACTTTGAATGGACTCAAAGCCATCAAGATGCTTTTGATAAATTAAAGCTTCTGATGACTCAGGCCCCCGTTCTCGGTCATTTTCAGCCGGGAGCGTATACAGAAATGCGCGTCGATGCCAGCACTATCGGGATAGGGGTGGCTCTATTACAGAAATTAAATGGACAACTTCACCCCATAGCTTTCTGCTCTAGGTCTTTGAACAAGCATGAGAAGAACTATAGCATTTCCGAATTGGAATTACTTGCCATTGTTTACGGCTTGACACACTTTAGACCCTATGTTTATGGTTTTCCCGTCCATGTGGTAACTGACCATCATGCGTTATGCTACCTACGAAATCTTAAAGACCTAACAGGACGTTTGGCTAGATGGGCACTTAAACTTCAAGAATATAACCTCACTATCCAGTATAAGTCGGGTAAACGTCATCTCGACGCCGATGCGCTATCCCGTTTTCCAGTTGATGAACCTAAACCCCATATAGTTGAACAAACGGACGAACTTATCACTTGTTTGTTAACGCCAGTGCAAGTTGCACAAGAACAACAACGTGACCCTCAACTTCGACCATTAATTACTACATTAGAAAACCCGAACACGGGCTCACCAAAACTACAGCGGCAGGCAGCCTCTTACACCTTAAAATCAGGTGTGCTATACCGCAAAAATGCAGGAGCCTCCGGACCGTTGCACCTGTTGGTGATACCCGAACAGTTAAAGCATGAAATTTTATTTTCATGTCATGATGACCCCCTGTCAGGTCATCTAGGCTTTACCAAAACCTTCACCAAAATCAGTTCGCGTTACTACTGGATAGGAATGCGAAAAGAGATTGAGAAATACGTCAAGGGTTGTCCAAGTTGTCAATCGCGTAAGGGACCCCGAAATGTTAAACCAGCCGGACTTTTACAACCTATACCTGTGTCTCATGTAGGCGCCAGATGGGGTATAGATTTGATTGGACCATTTAGAAGGTCAAAAAGAGGTAATACAATGGGGTTAATTGCTACCGACTATCTCTCCAAGTGGACGGAAGCAAAGGCTATCCCAAAGGGTTCTATAGAGCACGTTGCAAAATTCATACTTGAAAACATTATATGTCGTCACGGTGCACCAGTTGAATTACTATCCGACAGAGGAGCAGTGTTTCTTAGTGATGTAACGAAACAACTATTAAAACTAATGGGTGTTCAATCTACCTTCACTACGGCATATCATCCAGCCTGTAATGGATTGGTAGAGAGAGCAAACCAGACAGTCATTAACATGATATCACATTACACCTCCACGAAACAGGACGATTGGGACGCGGCGCTACCGCACGTACTCTTTGCATACAATACCAGTAGACAAGAGTCTACAGGGATGTCCCCGTTTTTCCTACTCTACGGACGACATCCCACATTACCGGAAGAGGTTCAATTGAAAGCGACGACCGACAATCTGTTTGTCAAACAAATACAAACTCGAATCAAAGAAGCTAGAGAAGTTGCTAGAGCTAACATAACACGCAAGCAGAATAAGTATAAACAAATCTTTGACAGGAAGAGACGAACACTTAAGTTCCAACCAGGACAGCTAGTGAAATTGTTTACCCCGACACGTAAGAAAGGCAAATCAACTAAGTTATTACACAGGTACTATGGCCCTTATGAAATTGTGCAACAGACATCGCCAGTTAATTATAAGATAAGAAATACAACAGGACCCAGAAGAAACGAAAGTATCGTTCATGTCTCCAGGTTATACCCATACTATAAACCGTTCAGGAGAAATTAATTTCAGAAAAACTAAAGATCATAAGATAATATGTGTATATATATAACACAATTAACGGTAAATTCGTATTAATTGTGGTAAAAGTACAGTTTTATCTACTGCATTTCTTTTATTTTACATTATATTAAAAAGCCACAATAGGTCCCCTACCTATTATACTAGTAGCAGTACATAAATGGTAGAGAAAGAAAAATCACAATACAGCTAGGTAACCAAAGATAGGTACTAACGGCAAGCAACTGAGCGTAAATGAAAAAAAAAAAAGAAAAAAAGTGAACCTTTCATAAATTAAAAACAGATTTAACGGACTCCGTCTATAATATAATTTATCTCCAGCATTAATCAGACATAAATAAGTAGTTAAATAAATAATACATACTAATATTTGTAAGAAAAATACAAAAAAATAATAATTCACGTTTCCAGACTATATCCGTACTATAAACCACTTAATAGACATTAATTTCAAATAAATAAATAATAACATAACGATGTTAGTAAAGCCTTAAGTGCAAACAATGATTGATGACTCTTAAATAAATACATTTAAAAGATAAACAAAGTATTGGTAGAGTGAATAGACCAATATGATTCACTTCCTCATTCACATATCAGTCATCGTATCGATCACTCATTCGGATATCTCACTAACATAAGCCCCCGTTCTTTAACAAGCCTCGAACCCCAGACACTAATTGTAGAGCACCAAGCAATTTAACTATTACCCATAGAAACGTTAAGATCTTTAGGCTACTCCTGATTCAAAATCTAAAAGAGAAACCACACCTAACACCTTAGGATCACCTAAGGATGTACATTCATAGGAATAATCAGCATATACATACAGAATGTAAATTAACATTAGGTTACTAGTAATGTTGGTAAATGTACAATTTGACCCACTACACCTTCCCCGCTTTACCTTAGTTTAAAATTTTAAACTTAGTTCTTTTACCTATTAATACTTGTAGCAGTACTTAACTCTTAATTGTACAAAATTACTGTTGCATTACCAAGGATAAGCGTTAAAGGCATGTACTTAAATACGCATAGAATAATGATGTTCAACAAATACCTAAAGAATGATATTAGTATCAACAATTGTAATAATACAATTTTCCTTCTTACTTTAAAAAGCTCAAATAATAATCATTGACTAAGTTCCTATAATTTTTTTCATATCAGAGTACATCAATAATCGATTAAACCAATATTATATGTAGCGGATGTTCATAAAATTGATCTAACACTATTAAGAAAACCAAAGAATAAATAATCAACATCCTACGATCAACGCATATAATAATAATAATAATAATAATAATAATAATAATAATAATAATAATAATAATAATAATAATAATAATAACAATACCAATAACAACTTAATCAAGGATAGCAACTGCAATAATAATATTACCCACTTCAATAATATCAACATTGTTGTTGATCACACCACAGTAGTATCACAAATAATACTAATAATAATCACAATTATAGCACTACTAATTATAACGTAATGATAACCTCAATCCTAACATTGGTAGTAATTACCATAATTATAAATGACTCGATAACCATAATCTTTGTTAAATTTTTTCTCATGGCTGCACGCCCCTGAAATTACCTTCAGTATATAGAAAAGACTACTGAAACGGAAATCACTGATAGCACAAATTGACAGCGAAAATGATTTTCCTTAATTTTTTTATTATGTTAAAGTTTGTTGTATTCATTACGTCCAAATTATTTTTAATTAAGACTGATTGCTCTTAGTATTCAATGATGCAAACGATGATTTATTCCCATACCATGCGCATATGCATATATAGTCACCAAATATCTAGTCCATGATTGTAAGTCCTTGATTCAATAACCAATAGCACAAAAATTTAACGATTACTCATGTTAATTTTTATAGAATATCGATTACATCGACGGATGAGACGTCTAGAAAGTTCTATATACTTGCACTTCACTCTTCTACCCCATAAACCTAACGAGACAAAGACCGCATTATCAATTACGCATTAAATATAAGTAAAACACACATCTGTTTGGCCAACATTGCACGCCACTGAAACAATTAGGATACAAGATCACTCGGCATTTCCTATTCGGCGGAATGTCTATCCACCGGAAGTTATTAATGATAGATAACAACCACTAGGTACAGATATACTTGCCCCCTCTCATAAACTAAATAGTCCTTCAATTTTTGTTACGAGACTACGGATGTCACTCGTAGATTTAATTTGTGGTTTACTTTATGTTCATAATTATTTCGGTTCCGAAATTCAGCAAGTGGTATTCCACTGCCACTTTTGTTGCTTCCTTGCAAATCAGCGACAATAATTTGTTTTGCTTACTTCCTGCCACTAACTCACAATATTATACATATGAACACTAATTAGCTTTACGCTATACCACAGATCCATAAGCTTTGTCCTTATTAATAATGTGTGATTATCATTAGGTATGGTTACTTACACTTCACTAATATAGTAAGAAACAGCTTGAGGTTACAATTCTTACATTCTCTGCTTAGGTACGCAGCACTTAAAGTGAACAACTATTGCATTCCATCAAAATTTCGATTCCGAGATTTCACTGGAAATGCACGGTGTGAAGTCACCTTGGACCGACATAATCATTTCTCTATTTTTTTTTTTTTTTTTTTTGCACACGGTGCTTATGTCAAGGAATACCGTTAACTCTAAAACGGACTTATTCTTTTGAAATGTTACCCCCAGTTCTGTAATGTCTATTTTTCAGAGCTGCGATACATAGGTTTACATATTTTCAAATTCTTTTTACTTTTCTCTGTTCTTCGAAACTGGCTCTTACAAATTCTATTTTACTTACGTGATGAACACACAGTTTTACATGATTTTGATGCGACGCTCTGGTTCTTGAGGAATGCCACAAGGTGCTCAACTGCATCATCATAATCAGCCAACACACGTTGCACACCACTCATGTTGCTTTCTTTAATGTCTGCGTGAAAAACTTCGCGCATACGGACACCTTGAGTTAGATTTCCGGCCGATATGACGTGCTAAAACTATTCTGCGGTGCTGCTGGAGTTTCCCGTGGTTACAAGCACATCCGTGGATTTTTCCTACTTAAGTCTCATAAATAACGAATTAGAACTATGGAATTTTTCTGTTCAATGCATGTCAAGTTTACGATAATTTGGTTCCTAACAAAAGTAAGGACGATAGAATACCAATTACGACGAATTCTCCAACTATACCTAACTTTCTTTATGTTTAATATACCACCTAACCGATGTAATGCTAGTATGTTTTCCCTTTTAATTTTAAGTATGTTGGTGTTATGGAGAAAGAAGGGCTCTTTAACTCCTATAAAATAAATAAATACACATTTCTTCTCGTATTTTGAGAATTCGATGTAAATTTTTTGCATACGTCCTAGTTACCTTAAATACTTCACTACATGTATTTACTTAATACGTAAATATTGCCTGAATTATGTTCCGCGTTGCGAGAACTTTATTCGGTTAGTTCTTAACTTCAACCTCAGCTTAGGAGGATATATCATTCTAATCTGTAAATACATAATTGCTATACCAGGCTGGTATACGCAAGTAATTATATGCAGGAAACAGTGCTTGGAAAGCATCCTGTTAATTGCGATATTTAGGAAATATAAGTTTCTTACGCAACATCGCTTATATTCATTGACATATATTTTATTTATGGAATATGTTTTAATATTTTTGTCAAGTTATGATTACAGAAATGTTTTGTTTGCCAACTGCTATACCAGTACGGTTGAATTATACACAAGCTCTTCGAACACTGTTATTGGACACTCTTCCATATATCGTCAGTTTCCGACGACAGTTTTGGAAGCGCACTTTGGACTTATTTCACAATTAAAGGTACGCATATTTCTGTTTTATTTCTGTTCATATACAGAAGCATCTCTCCCAGAGAGTGCCTCTTGGGAAATTTATACGGAAGCGACTTCCGCTTAACTTATCGTGGTTATGGTTTGAGAAATGTATAAGAGAGTTCTATTATTAAACTTTAAAGATACCTAGGGATTATCAGTAATTTTATTACAGCCGAATTTTAAATTTCAGCATTAACTAAGGGTGAATCATAAGATCCCCCTAGTTTAATGGTATGAACATATAAGAGTATAGGGATGATTTTACCGACTCGTTACGCTCTCGGGTTTACCGCCAGGTTCCGTTAGCATTTTTAATTTTTGGAGATCTTATGTACTTATTAATGAGTTCATGGGTAGATTTTGATATCTACGTTTTTTTCCCGTGCGCAAGGATATGATTACAAATATTCAGCAATTACGATTTTTCTGATTGATATCAGTCTTTCTTGCGAATCTGATATTACAGTGAATTTCATTTTGTGTGTGTTTAGAGACACACGTGATTAGTATCAGGATATTGGTACTGAGTTATTTTATTTATGCTGAAGTAATTGATTGAGATATAAAGTGTTTGGCTATGAATTACATATGCATAGCAATAATTTTTCTTTTACGTGGCATAGGTTCCACGAAGGGCTGATTTTCTAAATACCTCAAACTGATAACCTCTAGGATATGACAGTATTACTTATTTCGCTCCCAGGGTGCCAGATATTAAAATAACAGTTGTGTAATGTATGATGTAATCTATTTAATATTGTTTTAATATGCAATATTGTATAAATTGCAATTAGCTCTCCTGAGCACTTTATCTGTTCTCTGCATGGTTTCACTTAGGAAGCCATTGCATATTTTATTTGTGTTGTTGTATGATCTCCTATTAAAAGGTAGACTGTTTCCTTATTCTATTTACCTCCAATTGAACACAGGTTGTAAGCTTGAGAAATGCCAGGTGTATTTTATTGTGTATGCTAATAATTTTTTTAATCATTGTTATTCCCTACGGATTTGGCAGGCCTGCCTCCTTTTTACTACGGAACTTTTACCGACCGTTTCCCATTGACTACCCGTGTACACATTAGACATTCACTTTGAGGCACACCCCCTCACAATGTAACTCTGTGCACATTTTTGAGTTATTCTTGTGGTAGGGTGCTACCTTGAGTCAATTGTTCTACACATTATTTCCGTCCATTTATGGTCGGCGTGGGATTGTAGAGATTAATTTTTTTCTTTTCTCTCTCTTCCTCCCCTTTATACGCATTTTTGAATTAAAATGTCTTTTTTTCCCTCGTTCTCCTCGGCAACTTTAAGCTTTACAACATTGTGTTTACCTGATTCTTGATATTATAAAATTAAGCAACCTTATAGTTTCACAAACGAATTAATTGTTTTCATAATTTATTATTCTACACAGAAAACTGGAATTTTCCATTTATGTTAAACTTTTGTTATGTTATGTTCATTACAAAGAAGTTACACTTTATGTATTCTGTGTGAGGTGAAACATACGTGTGCCTACCTGTCTCTGTCTTGTGACAGTAGCTTTTAACGAAATTTTTGGCCTATGTTGCCTTAGAAATACTTTGTACACTTTTGTCTACCCTCCTTCAGACATTTATGTTGTCTGGCTTGGCTATATGGATGTTTCACCCTGATCCTGCCTCTCACATGTTTAGCTGTGAATTTGATTAATATTTTTGTTTGATAATTTAAGTGGCACATTGTATATTTCCTTTCTTTCATTCCCCCCTCCGTTGTTTCCCACCGATTGTTTTTCCCTAATGTTATTTAACGTACCCTTGTGATTAGTTTATGTTCCATCCCTAACCCTTATTTCTTTCTTTGGTTTTATGGCTACGGCATGGTCGCCACTTCGACGCGAGGACTACAACAAGGAAATTCACGGCTTCATTTTCATCATGGGACGCACTGGACACTTAATGGCGTATGGGATGCACAATGACATTCTTCAACTATGAGAAAACAATGGAATTCATATGAACAGTTCTCATCGCTGATAAAACGACTCTTCAGGTGCATTCTTCAGTATTTAACTGATTACGAGCGCGCACTATCTACGTGGTTTCCGCCGGATTTCCCTGCCGCTGCTGACTTTCTGTGAGGACACATGCACTCGTGTTCCTCTTCTCCTGGCAGTGCGGAAATTCTATACACTCCTTGCAGGCGCGTTCGACAAGCATAAACTTGCACTTTTTGGTCCGCCGTTGGACATAGTGCTACAGTGTGTCCTAGACTTACCAGACAATGCAGTGATGTTGTGCCGTGATGGGACTTGTCCTCACTCGAGCTGGATCTGCGACTCACCTTGTAACCCTCCTTCCTTTTCCATTTCCCCCTATATAATCCTAACGTTTTCTTTTTTTTCTGCAGCCACGTAATGTATAGTGTTTATTACCTCCATGCAGGCAGGGCTATACTTCATTTTTATAATTGTTATCTGATTTAGCACCTAGCAAGTGTGCTGGGCTGCCTAAGTGCCCTGATGTAACTTTGTATTTCTTTATATCTAATTGTACTTCGCTTTTGTATTCGTTTGTTTTGCAATGTTGGGTACCCCTTTGAACTTCATTTCTGCTCTATTTGTTTTTATAGTTTTTAACGCCACCAGGTGGTGTCATTTTAGAGCAGGGGAGTATTGTCGCATGTGATGTTAGACGGACTCGTTTATTTTACATTACTTTGGATTTTAACATGAATATGGCTCATTCTTCTAAATTCTAATAGAATCGTATTTTACATTTTCTGCCTTAAGCAACTTTCTTAAGATGTGTACGTGACAGGATGTATGTGGGCTACCTCATTTGCGTCATTTCCCATGGAAATTCTTAGAATAATGTTGCCTTTTGCAACATAGAACCGATCACGTGTTTCCGCTCAATCCTACACAATTCCGCTCAATCATACTTATGTATGGCGTCGGCTTACCACAAACAGGATATAGACGTCATTAGGATTGAGTCGATTCTTGCCTATTTAAGCAAGCGCCTGAGCGCTGCTCGGGGGAGACCGACACATGTTAGACAGGGTCGAATCGCTGCCCGTCAGCATCTTAATCTGCTATCTACAACGATGGGTTCACAGGTCCGTCCACATCCCGCGCGACAAGTACTTTCAGGTAAGCTCTTACATGTACTATAGGTTTGTTCCCCCTTCAATGTAAACTCAACATTGCAAGTATCTGAATTTAATAAACCAAGCGAGTAAAATTAAGCCAAGCTTGAAATGTTCTACCCTGAAACCGCTATTCCCCCTATGTCCATCCAGTCATGGATGTGACAGGGGAAGTAGGTATTGTATTCCACCCAAAAATTCGATACCGAGATTTCACCGGAAATACATGTTTTGAGACCCCCTGAATCCAAAAAAAGTATTTTTGGAAACATGTCCGTGTGTGTGTCTGTGTGTGTGTGTGTGTCTGTCTGTCTGTATGTCTGTCTGTGAACAGCATAACTCAGAAACGAACAGTCGGATAAACACCAAACTTGGTATTTAGGTTCAGTATCTTCCTGAAATACGACACGAAGGTTTTCAAGAAAATCCCATCAACCCAGATTACTCCTTACATGGAAGATTTTTCGAAAATTTCAATTTTCTCAAAAATGGTTCTAACGATTTTGATTAAAATATCATATGTTTAAGATATTTTCATAACAAATAAAATGTATATCTTGAATTTTCTGGGAATGTCTCCAAAAGTATTCTTCATTTGGAACGACTTTTGCATAATTGGTAAACCATAAGAGATAGACAAAAGTTTACTACACAAAAGATGTATTTCGCGTTAAAATATACAATTTATGTCATACACATTTTTTTGTTGAGTGAACCATTTTCGAGATATTGCTTGTTATTCCCTTAAATTTTTCAATGTTTATTTTCTTAAATGGGAATTCGTTATTCATTTTTTGTCTTGGATGTGCAAAGAGTTATAATCTGTGGCAAAGGGAATAGTGCTGCACCTAGCAACCAGCTATTAAGAGATATGTATGTGCTTAAAGGCTACTGTATTTCTATATTGCCTTGTAAATATATATTCCCCTTACATCTACAAGAAACTTACAAATAAGATAGTCTGTAAATGTTTATCTCGATTAACATGAAGCAGATGGAGAATAAGCGTTGGTAAAAATAGTTTGTACAAGAGTAGAGAAAGTCATGTGAGTGTAATACATCAGATTTTTTGGATTCAGGGGGTCTCAAAACATATATTTCCGGTGAAATCTCGGTATCGAATTTTTGGGTGGAATACAATACTTCCCCTACTTACTATACGTAGTAGAGAAAGTAAAAATCTGATGTGTTACATTCACATGAGGTTCCCTACCCTCCAAGAATTATACAAAATTTCCACCCAAAAATTCTATACCGAGATTTCAGTAGTATAACCCCTAAATAAAAAAGAACATTTTTAGAAAAAGGACAGCGCGCTCGCGAGGGGGTGTGTGTGTGTGTGTGTGTGTGTGTGTGTGTGTGTGTGTGTGAGTTACTGTCTGTGAACAGCATAACTCAAAAGTCGGATAAACACCAAACTTGGTATTTAGATTGACTACCTTTCAAGGATGCGACACGAAGATTTTCAAGAAATTCCCATATCCCAAACTATCTTTTACATGGAACATTTTTAGAGCTTTTTATTTTCTAAAAGGTTAAGAATTTCAAAACAATCTATTAAAGATATTTACATGACAAATAAAATGTATATCTTGAATTTTCTGGTAATAGCCTTTGAATTCCTCTTAGTCAGGTAGGAATATTGTATAATCTTGTATAACCTGTAAATGTCAAGTGAAAGACCACAAAAAAAAATTTTAGAGCTGTTTAAATCACATAATTTATATCAAATAACGTTTTGTGCCATAAGTCACTTCTGAAATATCCTTTATAAATGGTTTGAATTTTGTTCATTACTTGGTCATTGTTTTAAAGTCCTGTCAACGTTCAGTTGTTTCTCGCGATTGCATGGAAACAGTTGAGAGGGTTGTTACTCCCTGTTGGGGGATAATTTGATGTGGTTTAGACCACGCACGTACGATACAAAGTTTCCGGTGGCCTTCGACCCAACGTTCAGGAATCAACTTTGTATTTTTATGTTTCTTTAAATATTATATAGGTATGTATGTCACGGCTGCGTCAGTATTCATTTGCAGAAACACGTATCTCTTAGCAAGGGGTGTTGCGGCTAAAGAATGAAGGCTTACACAAATTATAATTTTTACTTCACTCCATTTATTAATACTTCCCACAATTAAATAGCACTTCAGTTACATAGAGAGCTGTGAGACTATTTATTAATTACTTGCAGTTTTTAATCCGTAAACTTTCTAATATTCTCGCCGTAATGAATTTTATATGTCTCACACTGAATACGTATTGAACTTCTCGAGAACGCGTCTAGTGTCCGTTGGGAACGCTGTCTACTAGCGACTGGCGTTTACCGCCTAAATTTGTAAATTTCTCTATTTCAGGTCACTGATTCGCTAATCCTACTCCAATAGAATACTTTTATTTAACTTGAGCTTTTTCTAGTGTTATTGGCTATTTATAAACTGTTTTAAATATTACTTTATTGTTCCAAGAATTACTAGTAGCATTATTAAAGTTTCCAATCCATTATTGCCTCAAGGTTAACTTATTGTTAGCAATCTTCAGCTTCTATTCTCACAGCTCCTACATTATTAAATTACGTAATACATTCACATTACATTATTATTCATGTACACAATAATATAAGTATAATACAATGACTGTTACATACATTTTATATATTATATACATATTGCTTTAACGCGGGGTGCTATTAAATTTTATATTATATAATTAAACTGAAATCATTTAAGTATTAAAAATAGTGCCTCACAGTATAGAATTTTAGGAGTAGCATATAGCGTTCAGTTCTTAAACATTCGACTGTAGCTTTCCCCTTGTATCTACGAGTTCTGTCCAGAAAGTAACCTCCGTTAAAGTATAGCGCGAGAAGTAGTGGGGGTAGCGCCGCCATTTTGACACCAGCTTGCGCAGTGGCTCAGTATGATTCAAGCTGTACAAGTGGAGCTTTGTACTGTTGCATGTTTGCTAGTTATAGCCCAACAACATGAGCGCCGAAATAACAAATCCCGCCAAGTGTGAAGTGCGTGTAAAGTGTGTAAAAGCTAAGAAGAGCAATCCAAAAGAGGCGTCGTGTCCTTCTGACATCTACTGTTGTGATTTTGCATGATAACGCTCGCCCTCGCACAGCAAACAACAGAATTGAACTTTCGGCAACATTCAAATGGGACGTTTTTGACCATCTTCCTAGCGATTTCCAATTGTTCCCGTACATGAACAAGTGGCTTGCAGCTCTGCGCTTTAGCAATGACGAAGAGCTTGAAAACGCCGTGACAGTTTGGCTTAGTTTACAGGTGGCAGAATTTTATGCAGAGGATATTTCAAAGACTGAGAAAAGTTATGACAAGTGCTTGAATCTGTTTTAAAACCATGTAGAAAAATAGAGAAAGGCTGTAATTTTCGGATGTATATAATCAAGATTTTGTATGTATACCAGTTTAATGTTCATTTCAAAACGGAGGTTACTTTCTGGACAGCCGTCGTATAACAAAATTTTGTGATGTATCTATTTCTATAAATCTTTATTTGGATTAAATATATTAGATGGAAAAATAAGCTTTTGTAAAATTAGTTTGTATACCCACTAAATAAAGCATAGAGGGTAGGGAAAGTCATGCGAGTGTATCGCATCAGATTTTTATTCAAGGTTCTATTCTAAATTTTCTGGGAACAGCCTGTGAAGTAATCACTAAGAGAATTAAGAGGTAAAATGTCTAGTTATAACAAACATTTACAAGTGCTCTTTACCTGTAGAACAAATTACTAATAGTAATCTAAACAGGAGCAGCACAGAACTTTACAGATATCTTCAATAATTATTACAGTGAAGTGAGAATTAACAAACACGGCTGCCTGCATCAAGAATATCTACCTAATTACTTAATATACAGGAAGCATGAGGCAAGTATACGTTACTGTTCACAGCTAAAACATTATACCACTGGGGTGCTGTACCACCCCTCTAAACAATTATACGTAAGACAATTTGTACATTTTTACTTTCTCTACTACGTATAGTAAGTAGGGGAAGTATTGTATTCCATCCAAAACTTCAATACCGAGATTTAACCGGAAATACATGTTTTGAGGCCCCCTGAATCCAAAAAGAGCATTTTTGGAAACTTGTACGCGTGTGTGTCTGTGTGCAGCATAACTCAGAAACGAATAGTCGGATAATGGTATTTAGGTTCAGTATTTTCCAGAGATGCGACACGAAGGTTTTTAAGAAAATCCCCCCACCCCAGATTACCCTTTACATGAAACATTTTTCGAACATTTTAATTTTCTCATAAATGGCTCTAACGATTTTGATTAAAGTATCATACGTTTAAGATATTTTCATGACAAATGAAATGTATATCTCGAATTTTCTGGGAATGTCTTCAAAAGTATTCTTCGTTGTGAACGACTTTTGCATAACTGGTAAACCATAAGAGATAGACAAACTTTTACTACACAAAAAATGTAGATCGCGTTAAAATACACAATTTATGCAATATACATTTTTTTTGTTGATTGAACCATTTTCGAGATATTGCTTGTTATTTCCTTAAATTTTCCAATACTTTTTCTCAAATGGGAATTCGTTATTCATTTTTTTATGTACTGGACATGCAAGGAGAATGGAATGCGCCACATAGCAGCCAGCTCATAAAAGATTTAACTATCGTTTAAAACCTACCATATTCCCCTTGCACTTACCAGAATATTAGCAATAAGATTAACAACTCGATTAACATGAAGCATATGGAGAATAAGCGTTTGTAAAAATAGTCTGTACAAGACTAGAGAAAGTCGTGTGAGTGTAACACATAAGATTTTTAATTTTCTTTTAGTAGCTTTCATTACCACTGAATTTTGTATGACTGAAAGAAAAACAGCAGTACAGCGATAAAATCCTGAACCTTTGAAATCCAAAAGTGAGGTACCAAGAATAAAAGAGGACAATCAAATAAAAGAAAAAGAACAGGCAAAAAGGAAAAGCAAAGGAGTGGGTGAGATGAGCACTCCTTTATGAACAATACAGACTCTGTGCGCCACATAAGGGGAGTCTGGCGAGAATCTCTTGAGTTGGTGCTAATGGTATGTCTAGCGTTCCTGACACAGCACCGCACGATTGAGATTTAAATTTGTCTTTGCGGGATTCTCCGCAATAAGCTCCGGTACGTGCAAGCGAATTAATTTACGTTCGTTCCAATCAGCATATGAACATCTTAGACTCTCCTCTGCAAGGACAGTGCTTTGTTAAAGTGGAAAGCAGGAAACAAAACACTGAGAGAAAGCATTTACGTGGCAGAGAAAAACAGCTTTAAAGATCAAGTATTACAGACTTAAACGCCTCTGAATATCTCTATAACCTAACTTTGTAAACCGTTCTCACAGGAAGGAGTCTACAATTTAATTTCGTGGAGTTGTGCGGTTGATGTGTGTTTTTATTCAACTATATGTGTACGAGACCTTGGTAGTTGGTTCCGCGGTAATGTGCAAGATTCGCATTCTGGAGGTTCCGGATGGACGCCCTTCGGCCTTGGGCTTTTCATGGATTTAACTGATCAGTAGACAAATGTTGGGGTAGTTTATAATCTACTACGACTTCCTTTCCCTCATTTCTCCTTCATTCCATTTCGTTATCATCCTGGAAGTTGTCTTCTAGACTTCTCGGTGCATTGCGGACCTCCATGCGGAATACCGTATCGGCGCTCCAGTCGAGGGTGCTGCTGATGTAGCCGTGGAAGTGTGGACTGGAAGTGCTGAGGGCGTTGTAATCTGTCGGCGACTGCGCGGATACAATGGGCACTGCACCTGGTCTATAAATTGGCCATACAGTAACTGTGGCGATTCCTCAGTAGTGCTACCTGCATTCTGCGGTGAAGAGTAGTGGCACCTCAGCTCGGCTCTGCAGTGTGCGGGTTCGAGACCGTAGACACAACAGCGTCGGCAGGGTACCTGATGATCCACTTGGCTGAGCTTGATGCGTAAACACCGTCCTAACAAGGGCAGGCCTATCCTAGGCTGCTTCGTGCTGTCCCCACCCCTGAGAGCTGAGGACCACTGCTGCTTAGCTGCAGCAAGGGTGAACCTCGTTGGAAGATTCCATGGAACCCCGGTAATCACTACGCTGTACCTCCGAGGAGGCACAGACGGTCGTGCAGGAGTGGCTGTGGTCCCACGGGAGTTGCGGCGGTAATCGCCTGTTTCCTCGGTGACCGCAGATGTAGTGGCAGCGAAGCTGCGCTGGCTGGCCGTCGAGGCATAGGTAGCGTCCCCCTCCCTTCGCGGATATCAGGGGACAGGCGGAGGTTCCTCTCGGAGGAGGCTCTCAGGCTGACGCAGCCACGCTACGTCCTCCAACAATGAAGCAATACCTTTGCCTCACGGTTGCTGCTTTTCTCCTCCTAGTTGGTTCTTTTTATTCTGCCACGGCTGCTCGAGCATGAGATCTTAATTTCAGGGTCTGCGTGGGTGTGTACAAAGAAACACGAACGTTGTCTTAGAACACATTTATTCACTATTTAAAGTAATACTGCGGCTTGCCGATCACTTGTAAATGCATACAACGATACTTTGTCTTTATCAAGACAAAACTAACTACAGCTAAGCTTTCTACCCTCTAGCATGTGCACCACCATTCTTCTCCACACGACGAGAATGTCATCCCGCTCTCATCAAGCACTCAGGACAGACTGACTTTCACCATCGCGCTACAAAGAGGAAAAAACTCCTAACTTCCCCTCTCTCCCCTTAAACATTCTCCTCAAACTTAGCTTCATGAAGCTTCTAAATGACCTTCACATCCCGGCCAGTGCCACTGCACCCATGAATTCCAAGAGAAACTGGTTTCAGCTATTTTACCCTTTCTACCTGAGGCTGGTCCCCAATTAACAAAACTGTGCCTGTCTGGTCTTTCTGTCACTTTTACAGTCAACAATTTTCACAATGCTTCTCTTTTTATACATACACTGAAATTAAATATGTTATTATTTATTTTATATCGCTATCCTCAGAATATTATGACAATTATTGCCTTTATAATTCCGGCTTCAAGGCTCTGCGAAGTCTTCTGCTATCTCGGAGGAACCCCAAACCAAAACGTATACACCACACGTATAGTGCAATAACAACAGAAAAACAATTTGTCACAAGAGCAACATGACCACATATTTGTACACTTAGTGCTAATAACACAATATGTACACTTTCTAGGCACATAACCGTGAACGGGACTCTCAGTATTACTATTAGAAACTAAACTTGCGATGGTATGGCAGCTGAACAATAGATGCTAAATTGTAATATGCACATACTTTATAGGTGATGGGACAATTAGGGGTTACTGTATTTACAAACGAACCGGAATCATAAATATTTGGAAACCTAGTACTCGTCCAAACCCATACCGAGATAATATAGTCACAGTCGAGGAAAATTATGTAAACAATTAGTAGCAGTATAATAAAAAGTCCATCTGAATTTCCTTCATTTAACATCCACGTCAGAAGTTGAAGAAGGGTGAAGTTTTATTAAGAAATATATAAAAAGATTATATCCTGGCCAGGAACACAGAAGAATTGTACAGAGTGGATTAGGATTACCAAACTTAGTATTTAAATTTAGTATCTTCCAAAGCTTTTCAGAAAAAAATGTGCATCTTCCTTAAAACACACAATTTATTTCAAACAGTCTTTTTGTGGCATTAGCCATTTCCGAGATATCCGTTAATAATGGTTCGAATTGCCTAACACAGCCGTTATCTTCAAGTCCTGTGAATGTTCAGTGTCTCTCGCGATATCCGCCTAAGTGGCGTATCCACTTCCGTCCTAGCAGAAGCAGTGGTGGGGGAGGGGCATTCTAAAAATTTCAGGTGCTGGTCCTAATGGAAAACTCCACGGGAGAGAGTGTCACTGGAATGACGCCTTCCTCCGGGCCCCTTGGGGGCTGCGGCTCCCCGTAGGTTATTTGAGCTATATCATGGAAAGAGTATGGAGATTTAAGGCCAGTGTATAGCGTCAATTCAAAACATTTAACTGTCACTATTCCCTTTTCATTGCAGCTGCTAATGCAACTATTTCTGGAAATGCTTATCTCCCTTGTAGATGAAGTAGATAGGAAAACTTTCGTTAAGAATAATTTGTATACCAACTAATAAGTGATACAGGCTGGAGAAAGTCATGTGAATGTAATGTGCCAGATTTTTCTTAATGCGCACTGCTGTAATTTATATACAATGCGTAATATTACATGAACAAGCAGATTTGCAAATGTTATTGGTGGAACAGAATCTAATGTCAAGAATAAAACCTAGCAAAGCAAGCACGCCAACAGCAGTTAAAAATCCACAACATTTAAGTAAAAATGCCAAAAGCTGAGTACACAACACACTCAACAATGCTATGCGATCCAAGAGCGAAGATGAAAAATCTAAACTACAATTATTGGCAAAGAGCTTTTCCACAAGCAGAAATTGTTTTTTTCTACTCATAAAGTGATTATTATTTCTTGGAATTGATGTACAACAACCATAACATTTTTTTCTACTCATTGCTAAATGACAGATATAATTCAGGCATCTCATTATTTGCTTACAGGAAAAATTAATCCCTTTCAGGTTATGTCAATCGCAATAAATGCTTGCCTAAAGATATTTCATATAGTTAATATTTATGTATTAACACGCAAGATGCACAAAAATACTTAACTAATTATATTACGTGTTAATTTTTGTTAGTAATAAACCCATGGGGAATAAAGAAAAATAAAATCTATTACATAAACTATGTAGTAGGAAAAACTGAAACATGCAACGAATATTTGAAAAACGGGTGTAGCTGCGAAAATAAATATTACAAAAAAATTTAACAACAAAATTTATTACAAAAATTATAGATTTCTGGCGTTTTCCTAGTATAATTTTTTGCGTTTCCGTTATTATTTAGTTGCTATATACAGGATGTTAAAAAGTATTCCATATTTTGAGAGCGTATAGTGTGTACAAAAACAAGATAGAAAAAACAAAGTCCAGTAAATATGAGCTCCAAAATGCCCACATTAAGTGCTATGAGCGCTTGATCATCTTAGCTACTATGAAACAACTCTTCAGCTGCAAGCTCTTTGCTATTACGTATGATCTACCAGGCGGTAAACAAATCAGCACAAATTACTCTATTATTGTCCATGAAGTACACATTTGTTAGTGTTGTTACTGTAAACGATATTCACAGTTCTGGGCAAGTGCAACACTTATTCTTATTAGTGTTTTGTTACGTTTGTGAAAAGCTTTTACATTGTCGTTTTATCTTGAAATCTGCGGTATATGCAACCCCCATTAATGATGTAGAAACACTACAGGAAGGTGTCATCAATGTCTGCCAGAGCATCCGTGATCAACCTGGAATCTTTCAGAGAGTGCGTGTTTCCATAAGACGTCGGACAGAGGCACGTCTAACTATGAATGGGTGCCATACTGGCACCTTCTTTAGCGATGGTTCACAAGTGCAGGTCGTATGTAATCGCAAGCAGAAGCTAAGCTGTTTCACAGTAACAGAGTAGTGTGTCCTCATTTGTTTACTGCTTCCTGTAGGTCAAATGTAACAGCAAAGAGCTTGCAGTGATAAGATGTTTCACAGTAGCGAAAATGAACAAGTGCTCATAGCTATTAAGTATTTTAGAACCCATGTTTACTGGACATTTTTTTTTTGTTTTGGTTCATGCTACCTACCACCTCTAAAAATATGGAATACTCTTTTTAACAGCCCATATAATGCAATGAGAACGAAGCGAATTCCAAAATCTACTTATAGAATGATCAATGCAATGTTTATTTGTGTTATCAGTATCTCAAATTTATGATTCACTACTTTAAAGTAATTTTTGAGAAAATATAAGATAAAAAAATTTACCACGTAACATATTGTTTGGGTTGGAGGGAGTTTATTTAAAACCATCAAATTGTATCCTAGAAAGTCGACAAACTCAAATATTAAACTTGGTATTTTTCCCAAAATGCTCGCTTTTTAATTACGCTCTTCACAGACAGACAGACAGACAGACAGACAGACAGACATACTTACGCAAAAACTACCTGCCGTTTCTGAAAATGCATTCTTTATTTAGTAGACCTCAAAACGTGTACCTATTGTGAAATAAGGACTGCAATTTTCGGGTGAAATAAGGGTATTTCCTTTGTCTAATATACTTCAGCGCTTTTCAGAAAGCATTAATCTTTAATATACGCTTAAGTTAATTATGCTTGTTCAGATCCAATATTAGGTTTTAAATAATACGCAGTTCTGCTCATGCTACTCTTTGTCACTCTTACTTTTTCTCGTCTTTATTCTTCTGTCTCTCTTTCCCCACTCTCTGCCTTTCTCTCTGTGCAAGCTACGTGGAATGTGATGTTTAGAAATATTAAAACGTAATATTCCCTTAGGCAATAGCGTCAACTTGCATCATTTTCCTATATCCTGAATCTTATGTAGTTTGCAGGTGTCCCTTATTGTTTTTGTCTATTGAATAATATGAGCTTCTTGTCTATCATCTCTGTATTGAAGCCAAAGCGCTACACAATGGCCATGTCATAAAGCATCTTGGAAACACAGCATATCCCAAAACAAATGTGTTTTAATACTGCATATTTTTGTTTTGAACAGTTTCAAATGTTTTTGAGATATTAAAACTTAATAAAAGGTTTGGAGCAAACAAAATAGCGTACCTTCCTTATGCCTTATTGTTTCCAGCGATCGACTGCTTTCTACACACGGATAAGACTAACAAAGAATTGGTATAACTTCTTAAATATTCATCCTATCCAACATTTGTAAATACTAACATTTACTATAAGCTTTATGCTTATAATCTGGTGTGTAGCGTTTTTAAAAAATACGGTGTGTTACACTCACATGACTTTCTGTACTCTTGTACAACTATTCTTACAAATGCTTATTCTTCATCTTCGTGTTAATCCTGTTGCTAATTTTCTTGTAGATGCAAGGGGATTATGATAGGTTTTAAACGATATCTTTTAAGAGCTATGTGGAGCAATTCTCTTTGCATGTCCAGGATATAAAAAACAACGAATTCCCATTTTAGAAAGCGTATATGAATTGGAAAATTCAAACACATAACAAAGAGTATCTCGAAAATGGTTCACTCAACAAAAAGAATGTATATGACATAAATTGTGTATTTTAACGCGATCTCTATTTTTGTGTAGTAAAATTTTGTCTATCTCTTATGCTTTACCAGTTATGCAAAAGTCGTTCACAATGGAGACTACTTTTGGAAACATTCCCAGAAAATTCAACTTATACATTTTATTTATCATCAAAATATCTTAAACATATGATATTTTAATCAAAATCGTTAGAGCCATTTTTGAGAAAATTAAAACGTTTGAAAAATCTTTGTTATTCCCTTAAATTTTTCAATACTTATTTTCTAAATTGGGAATTCGTTATTCATTACTTTCTCTACTACGTATAGTACGTAGGGGAAGTATTGTATTCCACCCAAAAATTCGATACCGAGATTTCACCGGAAATACATGTTTTGAGACCCCCTCAATCCAAAAAAAGCATTTTTGGAAACATGTCCGTGTGTGTGTCTGTCTGTGTGTCTATCTGTGTGTGTGTCTGTGAACAGCATAACTCAGAAACGAACAGTCGGATATACACCAAACTTGGTATTTGGGAACAGTATCTTCCAAGGATGCGAAAGGAAGGTTTTCAAGAAAATCCCCCCACCACAGAGTACCCTTTACATGGAAGATTTTTGGAAAATTTTAATGTTCTCAAAAATGGCTAACGATTTTGATTAAAATATCATAGGTTTAAGATATTTTTTGACAAATAAAATGTATATCTTGAATTTTCTGGGAATGTCTCCAAAAGTATTCTTTATTGTAAACGACTTTTACATAACTGGTAAACCATAAGAAATAGACAAAATTTTACTACAGAAAAAATGTAGTACGCGTTAAAATACACAATTTATATCATATACATTTTTTTTGTTGAGTGAACCATTTTCGAGATATTACTTGTTATTCCCTTAAATTTTTCAATACTTTTCACAAATGGGAATTCGTTATTCATTTTTTTGTCTTCGATATGCAAAGAGTTATAATCTGTGGCAAAGGGAATGGTGCTGCTCCTAGCAACCACCTGTTAAACAGCTTAAAGGCTACTGTTCTTCTATATTGCCCTTGTAAATATGTATTCCTCTTACATCTAAAAGAAAATTATCAATAAGATAGAGTCTGCAAATGTTTATCTCGATTAACATGAAGCATAAGGAGAATAAGCGTTTGTATAAATAGTTTGTATAAGAGTAGAGAAAGTCATGTGAGTGTAACGCATCAGATTTTTTGTCTTGGATGTGCAAAGAGTTATAATCTGTGGCAAAGGGAATAGTGCTGCACCTAGCAACCAGCTATTAAGAGATATGTATGTGCTTAAAGGCTACTGTTTTTCTATATTGCCCTTGTAAATAATATTTTCCCCTTACATATACAAGAAAATTTGCAGTAAGATAGAGTCTGCAAATGTTTATCTCGATTAACATGAAGTAGTATTCATTTTGTTTTGTCTTGTACATGCAAAGAGAATGGAATACTCCACATAGCAACCAGCTGTTAAAATATTTGACTATAGCTTAAAGCCTACCAATTCCCCTTGCATCTACAAGAAAATTAGCAATAAGATTGACATCTCAATTAACATGAAGCATATGGAGAATATGAGTTTGTAACAATAGTTTGTACAAGAGTAGAGCAAGTCATGTGAGTGTAACACATCAGATTTTCTTTAGTTTCTGTACTACGTATAGTAACTAGGGGAAGTATTGTATTCCACCCAAAAATTCGATACCGAGATTTCACCGGAAATACATGTTTTGAGACCCCTGAATCCAAAAAAAGGTATTTTTGGAAACATGTCCGTGTGTGTGTCTGTGTGTGTGTGCCTGTGAACAGCATAACTCAGAAACGAACAGTCGGATAAACACCAAACTTGATATTTAGGTTCAGTATCTTCCAGAGATGCGACTGAAAGGTTTTCAAGAAAATCCTCCCACCACAGAGTACCCTTTACATGGAAGATTTTTTGAAAATTTTAATTTTCTCAAAAATGGCTCTAGCGATTTTGATTAAAATATCATATGTTTAAGATATTTTTTGACAAATAAAATGTATATATTGAATTTCCTGGGAATGCCTCCAAAAGTATTCTATATTGTAAACGACTTTTGCATAACTTGTAAACCATAAGAGATAGACAAAATTGTACTACACAAAAAATATAGATTGCGTTAAAATACACAATTTATGTCATATACACTTTTTTTGTTGAATGAACCATTTTCGAGATATTACTTGTTATTCCCTTAAATTTTTCAATACTTATTTTCTCAAATGGGAATTCGTTAATCATTTTTTGTCTTGGATATGCAAAGAGTATTAATCTGTGGCAAAGGGAATGGTGCTGCACCTAGCAACCAGCTATTAAGATCAATGTTTATGCTTAAAGTCTACTGTATTTCTATATTGCCCTTCCAAATACAAAACAAGAGGAACATAGTAGGCCTTAAACGATAGTCAAATATTTTTAGAACTGGTCGCTATGTGTAAAATGTAATTCTCTTTGCATGTCAAAAGATCGTTTCCGCAAATGTTTACCTCGATTAATATGAAATGATTGGATAATAAGAGTTTGTAAAAATAGTTTGTACAAGAGTAGAGAAAGTCATGTGACACATCAGATTTTTTTTATAAAGTGAGTATCAAATGTTGGTGGTCAAAAATCAATATCGAGTATCGAGAAATAGTTGTACCGTCCTATCACAAAAAGGAAATGAATATACAGATCTTTCTTGAAAATCGCCTCATTCCTCCCTTGAAGATGAGAGATTAGAATTCTTATCTCAAAGACACGGTCCTAGGAAAACAGACATAAATAGACATAGCTATTTGCCCATTTCCACCGACTTTCAGTTATTAAAATCTATAAAATTCTATTCTTTTCTCTTTTCCAGTAAAATTAAAATTACATTAAGATACTTGCTGTAGCGCATATTGAAATGTATTTTGCCCTAAATCGTACTAAAGTATCTCACAATGCGAGTAAGCAACTAAAACTATTTTAATGTATTAATTTCTGTCTTGAGAATCACCATTTAAAAATCTGATGTGTTACACTCAAATGACCTCTGTTGTTTCACAAACTATTTTTTATAAACGCTTATTCTCCATCTACTTCATATTAATCGAGATAAACATTTGCAGAAACTATCTTATTGTAGGTGCAAGGGGAATATGGCAGGCTTTAAGCGATAGTCAAATCTTTTAAGAGCTGGTTGCTATGTGGAGCATTCCATTCTCTTTGCATGTTCAGGACATAAGAAAACGAATTCCCATTTGAGAAAAAGTAGTATTGGAAAGGTATATCTTGGAAAAGGGTCACTTGACAAAAATATTTGTATGGCATAAATTGTGTGTTTTAACGAGTTCCAGGTTTTTGTTTGTAAAATTTTGTCTATCTCTTATGGTTTACCAATCATGCGAAAGTCATTCAGAACGAAGGGCACTTTCGGGGCCCATTCACAGAAAATTCAAGATGTTCATTTCATTTATCATAAAAATATCTTAAACAAATATTTTAATCAAAATAGTTAAAGCCATTTTTGAGAAAATCAAAATTTTCGAAGAATGTTCTATGTAAAGGGTAGTCTGGGGTTGGGGGACTTTCTTGAAAACTTTTGTGTCGCATCCCTGGATGATACTAAACTCAAATACCAATTTTGGTATTTATCCGACGTTTAAATTTTGAGTTATGCTGTTCACAGACACACTTGGATATGCTTTCAAAAATGCTTTACTTGGATTCAGGGCACTTCAAAACATGCATTTCTGTCAAAATCTCCGTATCAAAGTTTTGGGTGGAATGCAATACTTCCTCTACTTACTATATGTAGTAGCGGAAGCAAAAATTCATTTTACATTTAAAAATATCCCTTCCCTGAAAATTATTCTGTAGACGCTCTGGAATCCTAAGGCAGCTTTCTCATGTTATAGTTATACCAGCCAATGCTGGCAGAATTGTGAGACTTTTACAAAGCATTTTTAAATGTCAGGGCTTATTTCGAGGCAAATGTATCCTTTATGAAGAACATTTGACCTTCAATCCCGACAACCCTGCAGGGACTACTCTGCGCTTCAAAGCGTCCTGTCTTGTTGTAATCGATAACTCATAAACCAAAACATGTCCGCGGGGGAAGGTACAGTAGGGCCAAAAATAGGCTAAACCATTTGTATAACAACCTTGCTGCATAGCCGAATTATGCCTATGTCCTGAATGCTGCAGATAGAAACGTGATTTTAGTATTAAACATGAATATGGCCGTCAGCTTTTAACATTATTCCAATATTTCTTAAAGGGCTCTTCCTTCATGGAATAGTTTCGAATAAAGGAATTTAATTTCTATTTTACAATCGGAAAATAAACAGTGTAGCAGAAATAATACGGTGACCAATTTCCAGTAAATGTTTCATTATATTTGGTTTAATCATTTTAAAATATCTGATGTGTTACACTCACATGACTTTCTCTACTCTTGTAAAAACTATTTTTACAAACGCTTATTCTCCATCTACTTCATGTTAATCGAGATAAACATTTGCAGACTCTGTCTTATTGCTAATTTTCTTGTAGATATAAGGGGAATATATATTTACAAGTGCAATATAGAAATACACTAGCCTTTAAGCACATACATATCTCTTAGTAGCTGGTTGCTAGGTGCAGCACCATTCCCTTTGCCACAGATTAATACTCCTTGCGTATCCAAGACAAAAAAATGAATAACGAATTCCCATTTGAGAAAATAAGTATTGAAAAATTTAAGGGAATAACAAGCAATATCTCGAAAATGGTTCACTCAACCAAAAAAATGTATATGGCATAAATTATGTATTTTAACGCGATCTACACTTTTGTGTAGTAAAACTTTGTCTATCTCTTATGGTTTACCAGTTATGCAAAAGTCGTTCACAATGAAGAATACTTTTGGGGACCTCCCAGAAAATTCAAGATATACATTTTATTTGTTATGAAAATATCTTAAACATATGATATTTTAATCAAAATCGTTAGAGCCATTTTTGAGAAAATTATACTTTTCGAAAAATCTTCCATGTAAAGGGTAATCTGAGGTGTGGTTGTTTTCATTGAAACCTTCGTGTTGCATCTCTGGAAGATACTGAACCTAAATATCAAGTTTGGTGTTTATCTGACTGTTCGTTTCTGAGTTATGCTGTTTACAGACCGACGCACACACACAGACACACAGACCCACACACGGACATGTTTCCAAAAATGCTTATTTTGCATTCAGGGGGTCTCAAAACATGTATTTCCGGTGAAATCTCGGTATCAAATTTTTGGGTGGAATACAATACTTCCCCTACTTACTATATGTAGTAGAGAAAGTAAAAAGATAAAGGATAAGAACAAGAAATTATGAGACGGAAACTACATAATGTACAATATATAGGATTTGTGGAATTACCGAAACAGATTTAACTGCCCAATAGGGATTTAAAAATGATTTCATTTGTAATTGATTGTTATGTTGATATTTCAGAAATTTAAGATATTTCATGTAATTAAATATTATGTGATGTGTTATGCGTCATAAATGATTACTATCAATGGTGCGGTCCCAACAGACGGTACACGATTTTATTACAGAGCAATAATGCAAGAAAAAAATCACTACAAGTAAACGAAGCCGTACGAAAGAAGATAAGGATATTTACATATTGCATCTTAAATAAAAACAACCCACAAAACTACAGTAAAGCGTATCACAACGCATTCTTATGCTCCGTTGTATTAGTTAAAGAATATAAATAAACACAACTTTAAGTGAAAAAATTACATAAGATAGCATAAGAAATATGTATCAACACCCAATAGGTACATTAGTTCTGCTTACACTCCTCTCCCTTGAGAAAGGGTGTATTTTAGAGGGAGTTGTATCGTATTTCGACTGTTGGGTAGCCGAACTTGTAGTAGTTGCAACCGCACGTATAGTAAACAGTTTCTGGTAGCCTTCGCCCCAAATGTACTTTCAGGTGACCTTTGTCCCAAGTTTTAAAAAATATTAACTTTGTAATTTAACTGTTTCTTTAAATATTATATATATTTATGTTTGCCTCGGCTGCGTCAGTATTTGTTAGAGACACGATTTGTTAGCAGGGTTGTGGTGCGACAAGAATGTAGGCTTACACAGATTATAATTTTACTTCACTCGTTTTATTAAGAGCTGTGAGGTTCTTTTATGAATTACTTGCACTTTTTAACACGTAACTATGTTTCGTCTCACACGAATACGTATTAAATCTCTCGACGATGTGACTCGCGTCCGGTTAGGAACACTGTTTGCAGGCAACTGAACTGATTTCAACGGTCTAAACTTGTAATTTTCTGTATTTCAAGTCTGTGATTGGCTATTCATAATCCAATAGAATACCTTCTTTTAACTAAAGCCTTTTCTGGTTGTTCATTGGCTATTTTTAAACTGTCTCAAAATTTACATTATTGTTGCTCCAATAATGACTAATAACATTTAAACTTTCAGATTTAGTATTGCCTCAAGGTTATTTCATTGTTAGCAAATTTTAACCTATTATTCTCACAGCTCCTACATTATTAAATTACGTAATATATTCACATAACATTATTACACATGGATACAGTAATACAAACATATACAATGACTGTTACATACATTTTTACAAATTATTACAAACACATATTGCTTCAAGGCGGGTTGTTATTGAATTTATATATTATATAATTAGACTGAAATCATTTTAGTGTTAAAAATACTGCACCACCCTTTCTCTACTATCAACCTTCCCATGCTCAGCTGTCTCGTCTTAAGTATAATTTTACCTATTCCTTCCACACCTTACCTACCTGCCAATAGCGTTCAACATGTCCTACCCCTCCTTTTGAGATGGGAAAGGATCGCGGTAACTATTTTTGCCTCCTTCCGTACCGCTACAGCTTACCAACTCCTCGTAAATGTGGCAAATTCTTATAGAATATTCATCAGTAATTTTTACACCCAGCATGCACGAAGTCTAAGCCAAGCGAGCCCCTGTCTAACGAATTTGGTCTCTATTTTGATGTATTGCTCCATACATCACTCAGAGTTTAGCGCAACTGTACTTTCAAAGAAATGTTCCCCGCAATTGCTTGTTATATGCCAATATCAGAACTGCGTTTCTTATTCTTTCTCCACACACTATCTATTTCCCTGACCCGCAATCCGAATATTGCCCATCTCTATTTTCAAGCCTTCTTTAATTTTGATGTTGAATTTTCCTCCATTCTCAGCTGTTCGTAGTAGGAAACCGTCCTAATATATCATATTTCTTAGTGGAGAAAGTTTATTTGTTCCCGGTGTTCTTAAGAATGTGTACAATGCCAGTTCTTAGTCTCAACAATGGGCAATACGGCGGTTCTACGCTCGTTGGAATAGAATACATCCCTGTATGCCAAACTTTAGGACGTTGTTAAAAGTTTATGTTTTGTTTCTACCTAGTTTGAACATCCGCCTGCAAAAACAGAGAGTGGATTTCTTTTGAACTTTTCTCTTCCTTTCTGGAACTACTGGCTTGTACTTACATGGTACGTACAAGTTTTCATGAGTACACAAGCACCATAACTAGCACTAGCACAAAGGAGGAATTGTGTAATATCCCTTATTATTTAGTAGTAGATGTTGAAAGAGTCGCTATTGTCAAGCAGTTTCTTAATACACTTGCAAATAAAATAGCATGGATCTTATGCCTACACATGCGTTTGCTTGTTCTGAAATAGTACACTAAGAGCACAGCACTAATTATCCACATTTGGTTATTGCGTACTAGCATACTGGAAAAATCATACATGATTTTCTGTACCCTCTATCTCTATTAGTGTGTATATAAACTATTCTTACTAAAGCATATATATTTCTATCTACTACATTTAATCCAAATAAATTTTTGTAAAAATGGCTACATAACACATTTCGTTATAGATACAAAGGGAATAGCCATAGTCAAATGTTTTAGAAATGGACGCTATATACTGACTGTAAAATAAGTATCTTTCCATACAATGGTGAGAAAAAACTGAAGGTCTAAAGGACTTTAAAAGAATAACTTTAGTATTTAACAATTCGAACGATTAATGAAGAATATATTGTAATTGCTAATTCCATTGAATAGATTATTTGAAATAAATTGTGTGTTTTAAAGGTATCCACAATTTTTGTATAATATGTTTTTGTCTATCGCTTAACGCTTACCAGTTATACAAGCTTATATAAAATTCCTTCCGAATGAAGGGCACTTCACAGGCTATCCTCAGAAAATTCAAAATATAAATATTGTTTGTTATGCAAATATCATTAATATGTGGTAATTTAATCAAAACCGTTAGAGCAATTTTAGGAAAATAAAATAATCCGAAAAACATTCCCTATAAAGGGTAGTTGGAGGTGGGGGTAAAGATATTCGTGTGGCATCTTTGTGAGATACTGAACTTAAATACCAAGTTTGTAATTTAGCCGACTTTTCGTTTTTGAGTAGACTGTTCACAGACACACACACACACACACACACACACACACACACACACACACACACACACACACACACACACACAGAGTTTTTTAAACTTTTTTTTATTTAGGGTGTCTGAAAACATGTATTTCCGCCGAATAATTGTATCCGGTGTACACTATGTGATAAAAAGTATCCGGACACCCCACAAACAAACGTTTTTCAGCTTAGATGCATTGTGCTGCCACCTACTGCCTGGTACTCATTATCCGCGACCTCAGAAGTCATTAGACATCCTGAAACAGCAGAATGGGACACTCCGTGGAACTCAAGGACTTCGAACGTGGTCAGGTGATTGGGTGTCACTTGTGTCAGAAGTCTGTACGCGAGATTTCCACACTCCTAAACATCCCTAGGTCCACTGTTTCTGATGTGATAGTGAAGTGGAAACGTGAAGGAACATGTACAGCACAAAAGCGTACAGGCCGACCTCGTCTGTTGACTGACAGAGATCGCCGACATTTGAAGAGGGTCGTAAAGAGTAATAGGCAGACATCTATCCAGACCATCACACAGAAATTCCAAACTGCATCAGGATCCACGCCAAGTACTATGCCTGTTAGGCGTGAGGTGAGAAACCTTGGATTCCATGGTTGAGCGGCTGCTCATAAGCCACACATCACGCAGGAAAATGCCAAACGACGCCTCGCTTGGTGTAAGGAGCGTCAACATTACACGATTGAACAGTGGCAAAACGTTGTGTGGAGTGACGAATCACGGTACACAATGTGGCGACCCGATGGCAGGGTGTGGGTATGGCGAATGTCCGGTGAACGTCATCTGCCAGCGTGTATAGTGCCAACAGTGAAATTCGGAAGTGGTGGTGGTATGGTGTGGTCTTTCACAACTTGTTTTGCGTGGCACGATCACAGCGCAGACCTACATTGATATTTTAAGCACCTTCTTGCTTCCCAGTGTTGAAGAGCAATTCGGGGATGGCGATTGCATCTTTCAACACGATCGAGCACCTGCTCATACTGCACGGGCTGTGGCGGAATGGTTACACGACAATAACATCCCTGTAATGAACTGGTCTGCACAGAGTCCTGACTTGAATCCTATGGAACACCTTTGGGATGTTTTGGAACGCCGACTTCGTGCAAGGCCTCACCGACCTACAGCGATACCTCTCATCAGTTCCGTCCTACGTGAAGAATGGGCTGCCATTTCCCAAGAAACTTTCCAGCATCTGATTGAAAGTATGCCTGCGAGAGTGAACGCTGTCATCAAGGCTAAGGGTGGGCCAACATCATATTGACTTCCAGCATTACCGGTGGATGACGCCACAAACTTGTACGTCATTTTCAGCCAGGTGTACAGATACTTTTAATCACGTAGTGTATATTTGGGTTGGTGGATTCGATGAGGTGTGGTGTCGCCGCTGGATCCTGATGGAACCTCTAGAAGGTCTTGTAGATATGGATTCTGTGTATTCTGAAATGCTCGGTTTTACTTCACTGCGCGTCTCACGCAGTTGGTATTGCAAGTTTATATCTAGCGTAAGAGAATTGATTTCCTGGAAGATAATTCTTATTGTGTAATTGTTATGGATTCTAGCATGTGAAACACGTAGCAAAATATTTGATTGCTTCTTTTGACCTTTACATTTTTACTTGAAGTTCTACTTGGTCTAAGTCGTGGCAATATTGAATCTTGTCTTAGGTTTTCCGTGTTTGTAAAGTAATATATTTATTATGTAAATAAATACAATAAATGAACTTTCAATATTTCGTGGTTTATTTTATTACTCAATTTGTTTTAACGACGAACAATATATACTGTTAATCAAAAATTTACCTTCATATTTACTTTAATTTTCTTGTACACATTCGTCTATTATAACAATCAGTTCTTTGTTACTTCTTGTTGTGGGTGCTTGATAATTTGCCTACTGAATTAATGTACTTCTGGTTTCCCTGTAAGGGTCTTCTTTCTCAGTGACAATTCTGTTGAATATTGTTTATTTAAGCTATTTTTTGGTTGCTATTGATCGTAAAACAAATTTTTACAATTTAAAAAATCTGATGTGTTACACTCACATGACTTTCTCTATTCTTGTACAAACTATTTTTACAAACGCCTATTCTCCATCTACTTCATGTCAAATCGAGATATCGAGATGTTAATCTTATTGCTAATTTTCTTGTAGATGCAAGGGGAATATGGTAGGTTTTAAGCGATAGTCAAATATTTTAAGAGCTGGTTGCTATGTGGAGTGTTCCATTCTCTTTGCATTACCAGAACCAAAAAAATTCTGATGTGTTACACTCACATGAATTTTTCTACTGTTGTACAAACTATTTTTACAAATGCTTATTCCCCATATGCTTCATCTTAATCGAGATATCGAGATGTTAATCTTATTGCTAATTTTCTTTTAGATGGAGGGGAATTGTTAAGCTTTAAGCTATAGTGAAATATTTTAACAGCTGGTTGCTATGTGCCGTATTCCATTCTCTTTGCATATCCAGGACAAAAAAATCTGATGTGTTACACTCACATAACTTTCTCTATTCTTGTACAAACTATTTTTACATACGCTTATTCCCCATATGCTTCATGTTAATCGAGATAAACCTTTGCAGACTCTTATCGTATTGCTAAGTTTCTTGTAGATGTAAGGGGAATATATATTTACAAGGGCAATATGGAAATACAGTAGCCTTTAAGCATAGACATATCTCTTTAATAGCTGGTTGCTAGGTGCAGCACCATTCCCTTTGCCACAGATTAATACTCTTTGCATATCCAAGACAAAAAAATCCGATGTGTTACACTCACACGACTTTCTCTACTCTTGTACAAACTATTTTTACAAACGTTTATTCTCCATATGCTTCATGTTAATCGAGATATCGAGATGTTAATCTTATTGCTAATTTTCTTGTAGATGCAAGGGGAATATGGTAGATTTTAAGCGATAGTCAAATATTTAAACCGCTGGTTGCTATGTGGCGCATTCCATTCTCTTTGCAAGTCCAGGACATAAAAAAAATCTGATGTGTTACACTCACATGACTTTCCCTACTCTTGTACAAACTATTTTTACAAACGCTTATTCCCCATATGCTTCATGTTAATCGAGATATCAGATGTTAATCTTATTGCTAATTTTCTTGTAGATGCAAGGGGAATATGGTAGATTTTAAGCGATAGTCAAATATTTTAAGCGCTGGTTGCTATGTGGCGCATTCCATTCTCTTTGCAAGTCCAGGACATAAAAAAATGAATAACGAATTTGAGAAAAAGTAAAAGTATTGGAAAATTTAAGGGAATAACAAGCAATATTTTGAAAACGGTTCACTTAACAAAAGCATGTATATGACATAAATTGTGTATTTTAACGCGTTCTACATTTTTTGTGTAGTAATATTTTGTCTATCTCTTATGGTTTACCAGTTATGCAAAAGTCGTTCACAATGAAGAACACTTTTGGAGACATTCCCAGAAAATTCAAAATATATACATTTCATTTCTAATGACAATGTCTTAAACATATGATATTTTAATCAAAATCGTTAGAGCCATTTTTGAGAAAATTAAAATTTTCGAAACATGTTCCATGTAAAGGGTAGTCTGTGGTGGGGGGATTTTCTTGAAAACCTTCGTGTCGCGTCTCTGAAAGATATTGAACCTATATACCAAGTTTGGTATTTATCCGACTGTTTGTTTCCGAGTTTTCCTGTTCACAGATAGAAACACAGACAGACACGCATACGGACATGTTTCCAAAAATGCTTTTTTTGTATTCAGGGGGTCTCAAAACATGTATTTCCGGTAAAATATCGGTATCGAATTTTTGGGTGGCATACAATACTTCCCCTACTTACTATACGTAGTAGAGAAAGTAAAAATGAATAACGAATTTGAGAAAAAGTATAAGTATTGGAAAATTTAAGGGAATAACAAGCAATATCTAGAAAATGGTTCACTCAACAAAAAAATGTATATGACATAAATTGTGTATTTTAACGCGATCTAAATTTTTGGTGTAGTGACATTTTGTCTATCTCTTATGGTTTACCAGTTATGCAAAAGCCGTTCATAATGAAGAATACTTTTGCAGACATTCCAAGAAAATTCAAGATATACATTTCATTTGTCATGAAGAAATGTTAAACATATGATGTTTTATTAAAAATTGTTAGAGCCGTTTTGGAGAAAATTAAAATTTCCGAAAAATGTTCCATGTAAAGGGTAATCTGGGGTGGGGAATTTTCTTGAAAACCTTCGTGTCGCATCTCTGGAAGATACTGAACCTAAATACTAAGTTTGATGTTTATCCGACTGTTCGTTTCTGAGTTGTGCTGTTCAGAGACACACACAGGGACATGTTTCCAAAAATGCTTCTTTTTGGATTCAGGGGGCCTCAAAACATGTATTTCCGGTGAAATCTCGGTATCGAATTTTTGGATGGAACACGAATACTTCCCCTACTTACTATACGTATTAGAGAAAGTAAAATGTGATGTGATACATTCGCATGCGTTTCTCTACTCTCTATCGTTTATTAGTGGCTATATAAATTATTCTTACACAAGCTTATTTTTATACCTACTGCATTTTAATCCAAATAAACCTTTGCAGGATCAGCTACATTACACATTTCGTTATAGATACAAAGAGAACAGCGATAGTCAAATGTTTAGGACCTGGACGCTATATGCTAGGCTTAGAATTCCATACTGTTTCCATGACATCGCGAGAAACAATGTTGACAGAGCTTTACGAGAATGACCAATAAATGAACTATTCCAACCTTTAATAACGGATATCTCAGAAACGGCTTATATTACAAAAAAACTTACTCAAATGCATTGTGTGTGTGTGTGTGTATGTGTGTGTGTGTGTGTGTTAAAGAGACCTACATTGTTTGGACAATACGCTTAACGTTTAACTGTTATACAAGTTGTACAACGTTTTTTCCAAATGGTGTGGGATTCACAGGTATATCCAGGAAATTCAACATATACATTTTATTTGTGATGTAAATATCCGTAATATATGCTATTTTAATTATAATCGTTATTATTTTTATATAATAAGAAATTTCGAAAATACGTTCCATGTAAAGGGTAATCTGAGGTGGGCGATTTTCATGAAAATCTTCGTGTCGCATCTTTGTAAATTACGGAACAAAATAGCAAGTTTGATGTTGATCCGACTTTTCGTTTTTGAGTTTTGCTGTTCGCACACAGACAGACCTTTTTATAAAAATGCTTTCTTTTTAGTTTCAGAGGTCTCAGAACATGTATTCCCGATAAAATCTCGATATCGACAAGAATCCTTGCATGAAATAAATAATATATTCTTAAGAATAACTTATTTACAATCATGTTATAGGTATATAAAATTTATTACTACTAATCATTCTGGCTTTTAGTTGCATATTTTGTATTATCACAATATTTTTTTTTTATTTCGAGGTCGCTTGATTTAAGGTGTTTTGATTGTTATTTAATTCTTATCTCTCATTATAGCTATAATTTCAATTTTAATTAATAATTTAGAATATACAAATCCTCACGGTAAAGCTTATGGCATAAATGATATTTTAAAACAATAATGCATTAATAATTGTAACACACAATGCATGCATAAATATATAATGACTCAAAGTTCCTCATTCATTCCATTGGATCTCCGTTTTAACATTCCTTAGCAAGTTTTACAAATTATTTTCGATCCTTTTACTAATATCTGCTTCAACATTCTTCACATATTATGTACGCGATAGAGAAAGTAAAAAAGAATAAGAGTTAATTATAATTAAATAAAATTACAAACGTTAATTAAATATATACAGTGTTTTTGTCCTCGTTCTCAAATATCGTCTATCTCTCTTCACCGTTTTCCATGCCAATTAAATCCTTTGCAGAATCTTAGCTAAAATGGTGCCAGTATGGCATCCAGTGTCCGACTTTACGTCCAAGGAAACCTTCATTCTTCTACTGGGATCTAGAAAATGTGGTGATAAATATTGCTTTCTTAATCATTCTTCTTCTCTGCAGTTTGCCAGAATATTGTAAGAGAAGTATACCCAATAGAATAGAGTATTAAAATAATAGGAATATTTAATAATGTAAACTTATGTTGAGATTACTGTAAAATAACTTGTATCTCAGAATATAATTAATGTGAAAGCAAGCATGTAAGAACAGTGTAATTACAGGCGAGCAAGTAACAGGGAAAAAGTCCACAAGCACATAGACGCTAATGTACACAGGGTTTAGCAAATAGAGAGAGAGAGAGGTCCGAGTGAGACAGAGACATTGGTCCAATTCCTGGAAGACACGGGAGTTGGAAAAACAGAAAGAGAAACGAGAGTTGTAAAGTGAGACGGAGATAGTGGGTTTTATCAGAGAAGTCAAAGGGAAGCGTGACTCCTAAAACTGGAACATTTCATTTTCATAGCACCCTAAGTAGATAAACAATGAGAATAGTTGTTACATATAAAGGCGTCATAGTAGGAGGGTATAAAAAGGAGAAGAGGTCCCGAGTTACACACTTTCTGATTTTACTCTTACATAAAATCACGTGACTCAGGCGAGAGATTAAGTGCATGCATGTGGGTGGGAAAATATCATGTGAACAGTTAGATAGGTCCACGTAAAGAATTCATAGTAGCGGGAAGATAACATGTACAGCTTTTGTAACATTTTGTGTTAAACAGGGGAAAGTTGCTAGCCGCCTCAATGGGCATTATATTGTAAATAAATTAAGGTTTTAAGGGAGTGTCAGTTTAATATTTGCCCTCACATACATAAAATCCTGAAAAATATCAAGTTAGGAATTTATCCTGACCTCTACGACAAGCAGCCCGGCAGGGAACTTCAAGGAACTTCGTAGATCCGAGAAAAAATCTACTTGTGATAGCAGTGGTACTAACGTGCGAGCCATCCCCCGCTACAACATGACTATTTTCCCCTTCCCCATAGAATGGACATATTCTCACCCCGGTATGATTAAGTAATTTATTTACTTTTTCAAACACTCTAACTTAGCCACGCTAAACCACCTCCTTGTTCTCGTGCGTCGTCCTCCGTGGTGTAGTGGTTACCATGCTAACCTCTAGATCCCGAGGTCGCGGGATCAAATCCGGCGGAGGGCGATGGTTTTTTTTTGACGTAAAAATCCAAAGTAAAGCCGGTGGTCCTGTGTCGTAGATTTACGGCACGTAAAATAACCTCAAGCCTGATTGAAGAAGTTTTATTGTTACGTTATTTGCACCACGCTTTGGGCGTCAATTTTAAGAAGTTTTGTAGTATTGAAGGAGTTGTATTATATTTCAACTGTTGGGGAGCCCGAACTTGTAGTAGTTGCAACTGCACGTACAGTACCCGGTAGTCTTTGCCCCAAAAATATTAACTTTGTAATTTGACTGATTCTTTAAATATTAAATATTTATGTTTGCCTGGACTGCGTCAGTATTACTGTTAGAGACACGTTTCTCTTAGCTTTTTTTTTCGAGTGGAGGAGAAAATGATTTATTCACTTACCCCAGCCCCGATGGGAGTCGAGACTGAGAGTGCGGGACTCACCAAAAGTCGGCATACCCACTAAAAACTCTTCTACCGGCAGGAAAAAGTGTAGAAGGAAAAAGAAAGGAAGTCAGGTGTGATACTGTGGCTCTACCGCTATTGCACCAGCGCAGTCATGGGTACGGGTATATTGGCCGGCCACGAGGGCCTAAGCCAAGTGAGGATGGTGCCAGGACGCAAGCATGACCGAAGCCCTACTTGCGCCCGTGGGAATTCGGGAGTGAAGAGCAAAGGGAAGTTAAAGGTAAATGTGTGGCAACAGTTCCCAGCTTGCTGCCGTGGTAAGTAAGGTGTGGCAATCAATAGTTCCTCGGGCGGCGGTTGCGGCCTCTGTGTGTCGCGCCCGGCCAGTCCGTTGGAAGAGTTGTTGGATGATGAACCTCCATGAGTTTATCTTTGGCTGCTCGTTCAATTAAGTTGCGGAGCCCGGCGATGAGTTTACCGTTCTCCTCACTGAGAAATGTTATGCTATGTCTGATAAGGCTGTTGGTATCGGCTAGGAGCTCTCGAAGCCCCGCAACTGAGGCCTCAAGGGCTCCCAGTCGCTTGGATCGGTCGTCGCTTTCCGCCTCGGTGTCATCTGGTTCGACGAGGTGGCCCTCGATGCGTGCCAGCTTGCGCTGGGCCTACGCGAGGATCCCGTCATCACCCTGGAGGTCTGAGATCTGCTTTGAAAGTGCGAAGATTGCCCTGGCCGAGGTCCGCTTCTTGGCCTCCACTGCCGCTAGGCGCGTGTTGGTTGCACAGCGTAACTCAGCTATGCGAGAGGTGAAATCCTGGAGAGTAGCCTGTATTGCAGAAAGAGTGTCTCGTAGGTCCAGTTGAGTTGGTTGCGATGTACCCCTTACACGGGGCGTCGTCGGCGGAGGCTGTTGGGTGGCCGTCGGCGGAGGCGGATTAGTTGTCGTCGTCAGTGTAACTGACCCAGCTGCCTTGCTCCGGAGGTACAGGGGGCATTGAGCCTGCCCCGTGAAGTGCGTATGCCCGGAGCAAGTGGCGCAGAATCTGCGACGTCGTCGGAGGTCGTGGACGATGCAGCTTGCCGTAAGACAACCTGCTCCGCCTTAGTGGCACCGAGGTGCGGCGTTGCATGCCTGCGCTGTGTGACCGTAGCAACAACAGCGGCGGCAGGGTAACGGACGTTCACTCCTGCTTGCCTCGACACGCAAACACTGCCCCAGAAGAGGCAGGCTTGATCGCAAGGCCGCCTGAGCGTCCGAGGCGGAACCCAAGTGGAGGTGGTGTTGGGCCTCTGGTTGAGGTTATTCGGGATGCCCGAATAGCAGAGCGCCAGGGGTGCCTTGCAGCATCCAGCACAAAGTGCACTGGAAGATCTCTCGGCACTCCAAAGATGACAACGCTGTGGCGGCCATCTGAAGGAGGGTGCGTCTGCGGCGATAGTGGACTCACCAGAGGCGGTAAGCCGGCGGCAGTCTGTGGCGTAGTACAGCCCTGTGTAGGAGAAACAGGGCTGGTGGCATTCTCCGGTGGCGCAGTAATGCGAACGGGTGATGCAGCGGCCGAAGCGTAGCTGGGCCCGGGCAGCGGTGGTGGCGAGGCAGACTTTCCGGCAGATGCCGGTGAAGCTGCCGGTGAAACGGCGGAGTCCGCGGCCGGAGTCGGGGAAGCAGCGGTGGGTCCATCGGCGGCACGACGCTTTCTCCTCTTCCCCATATCGATGATCTCGGCGAAGCGTAGAGATGTTTCCTCGGCGGAGTCTCGAAGCGAAGTCCTAGCAGAGTTGTGGTACGAATAAGAATGTAGGCTTACACAGATTATAATTTTACTTCTCTCCTTTTATTAATGCTTGATACGATTTAAATAACACTACACTGCTATAGAGAGCTGTGAGATTCCTTTTATTAAATACTTGCACTTTTTAACACTTAAACCTATTATTCGTCTTACACGAATACGTATTATTTTCTCGAGGACGTGTCTCGCGTCCGGTTAGGAACACTGTTTGCAGGCAACCTAACTCTAAATTTGTAAATTTTGCTATATTTCGGTTTCTGATTGGCTAATCCTAGTGCAGTAGAATACTTTCATTTAACTAAAGCTTTTTCTGGTTGTTGATTGGCTATTTTATAAACTGTCACAAAATTTACATAATTGTTGCTCCAATAATGACTTTTAGCATTATTAAACATTCTTACTCATTATTGCAAATTTTAACCTATTATTCTCACAGCTCCTACATTACTAAATTACGTAATACATTCACATAACATTATTACACATGGATACAATAATATAAACATATTCTATGATTGTAATATACACTTTTTATATATTTTTACATACACATATTGCTTTAAGGCGGCTGTTATTGAATTTATATTTATATAATTAGACTGAAATCATTTAAGTGTTAAAAATACTGCCTCATGATAGAGGCCTCTGAGCAAAATTTCCGGTCTTTCACGCCCAATATAGAATGCGACGCTAAGAACCACAGTAGTTAAAGAGCGTCCATAAATAAAACTCAATTTATTTTTGTTCTCGTGCTCGGTCACCTAATTGGCTTTCCTCCCCCAGGCCCGTGCTATTTGACATTTTAAGTTAAGTGAAGCTTTAACAGCAAACTGTGATTCCAAATGTTATCTGTCAATATCACGCAGTCGGCTCTGAATTATCTTCCACCCGCTACACCCCATGTGCCTCCCACGTAGCAGTTTGAGGCCGTATTTTTAACACTTAAATGATTTCAGTCTAATTATATAACATGTAAATTCAATAACAGCCCGCCTTGAAGCAATATGTGTATGTAATAATTTGTAAAATGTATGTAACAGTCATTGCATATGCTTATAGTATTGTAAACATGTTCAATAATGTTATATGAATGTATTACGTAATTTAATAATGTAGGAGCTGTGAGGATAATAAGTTAAAAGTTGCTAACAATGAGGTAACAATGAGGTAACTTTGAGTCAACAATGAGTAAGAAAGTTTAACAGTACTACTTGTGATTCTTGGAGTAACAATAATGTAATTTTAGTGACAGTTTTAAAATAGCCAATCAACAACCAGAAAAAGATTTAGTTAAATGCAGGTATTCTATTGGTGTAGGATTAGCCAATCAGAGACTTAAAATACAGAAATTTACAAGTTTAGACGGTTGAAATCAATTAAGTTGCCTCCAAACAGTGCTCATAACCACACGTGTTGCTTCTAGACATTGCTCATAATCAGACGCGAGATGTGTCCTCGAGAAATTAATTACGTATTCGTGAGAGACAAAAATAGTATACTAGTTAAATAGTGCAAGTATTAAATGAAAGAATCTCACAGCTCTCGATATCAGTGAAGTGCTATTTAATTTGTGTCAAGGATTAATAAAAAGGAGTGAATTATAACTTAAAAATCTGTGTAAGCCTACATTCTTCAGTCGTACCACAACCCTACCAAGAGAAACATGTCTCTAACAACAATACTGACGCAGCCGAGGCAAACATAAATTTAATACTTAGGGAAACAGTCAAATTACAAAGTTTAATTTTTTTAAAACTTAGGGCAATGGCCACCTGAAAATACATTTGGGACGAAGGCTACCGTAAACTGTTTACTATACGTGCGGTTGCAACTACTACAAGTTCGGCTCCACAACAGTTGAAATATAATACAACTCCTACAACAAAATACGAACTTCAAGTTTCATTGTGTAACACGTGTATCATCCTTCACCATTGCTCCCTGAAGCACACCGCATCTGAAAGTGCCACATCTTCCCACACTAAGCTTTACGAGTATTTAATTGCCCTTATTTTCAAATACTTTGATCGTTACAACATGGTGGTATATAGTGTGAATATGCACGTGTTTAACGGTTTATAGATCAGAATTGCTACTTATAATTTAGATGTTGCTTTAAGGACACTTAGTGGAGCTTTGGGTTCAAAAAATGATTTTTTTTGTTGTAATGGATTATAAATGGTATAGGGGACATACAGGCTGGACCATTTAATTTGAGACTGTGCAATATCTCCAAAACTAAGCGTTGTAGAAAGAAATGTCTTTAATAAAAGTTGCTTGATATTATGGGGGAAAGTAAATGCCATTAGTTGTGTGTTGTTTGGAGGATGTGATGGAAATTTTAAGGCCAATTTACATACATTTTGTGTGTTGTTTTCTCATTAGAAAACGGTTTATAAAAAGCTGTTTATTTTGTGATGAGCAATAAGGAAATAAAATAAAAAATGTTGGTTCCCAATTACGAAACGTAACTTGACCTTCAAATGATCATCCATGGACGATCCAACCATTCAATGTGCTCCTCCTACACAGCGATTTAGAATTTTTATTATTTACGTTGTGTATGAACAATTGCAAAGTGCTTTTTAGAAATGATGTTTAATTTTTTATGAGGAGTGAGCAAACAAATTAAGGAGTTAGATTCCCATTTAAATAAATCTGTGTTACACTAACATGACTTTCTTTACTCTTGTACAAAGTATTTTTACAAACGCTTATTCTCCATATGCTTCATGTTAATCGAGATGTTAATCTTATTGCTAATTTTCTTGTAGATGCAAGGGGAATATGGTAGGCTTTAAGCGATAGTCAAATATTTTAACGCTGGTTGCTATGTGGCGCATTCCATTCTCTTTGCGTGTCCAGGACATAAAAAAAATGAGTAACTAATTCCCATTTGAGAAAAAGTACAAGTATTGGAAAATTTAAGGAAATAACAAGCAATATCTCGAAAATGGTTCACTCAACAAAAAATTGTTGTATTTTAACGCGATCTACATTTTTTGTGCAGTAAAATTTTCTCAAAAATGGCTCTAACGATTTTGTTTAAAATATCATATATTTAAGATATTTCCATGAAAAATGAAATGTTTATCTTGAATTTTATGGGAATGTCCCCAAAATTCCTCTTCTTTCTGAGCAGCTTTTGCATAACTGGTAAACCGTAAGTGATAGACAAAACTTTTCTACACAAAAATGTAGATCTTGTTAACACACACAATTTTGTCTATCTCTTACGGTTTACCAGTTATGTGAAAGTCATTCAGAATGAAGAGGGCTTTTTGGGACATTTCTAGAAAATTCAAGATATATCTACATTTCATTTGAAATAAAAATATCTTAAACTTATGAGATTTTAATCAAAGTCATTAGACCATTTTTGAAAAAATCAAATTTTTCGAAACATGCTCCATATGAAGAGTAGTCTCGAGTAGGTTTTCTTGGAAAGTTTTCATGTCGCATTCTCAAATACCTAGTTTGATACACATACAGACAGACAGAGAACACACGGACATGTTTCTAAAAATGCTTTATTTGTATTCAGGGCACTTAAAAACACGTATTTTGTGTCTAAATCTTGGTACCGAATACGTAGTGGAGAAAGTAAAAAGTAACAAACATTAAGCACATTTTATATTCAATAATAAAGAAGGGATAGAATTAAATAATTAATAATGAATAACCATATTTTAGCCTTCCTTCTCCAGAACATTTATCTTCTCTTGAAAATCGTCTCCAAATGTAACAGACAGGTTGTTGGCTCAGAAACCAGAAGAGAAACATGTGTAGGAGAAAGCTAAGGAACACAAACTTACCGAGAAGTGACAGTAAAAGTAAATAATTAGATAAATTATCCTAACTCTGCTTGCAGTAATTAAGAAAAGATTAGTTACCACACGTTCGCGGGAGTTAATCTCATTCACAGTTACTAAAGCCCTGGGAGAACATCGCTTAACTTTCTCCAGCGCCTGTTTGATATACGACCTGCGACACGCTCTTAGAGAAATTAGCACAGAACATCCGTAGCATACTTCTTCCGAAAGTTTATATTTTCATAAACTCATATAAAACTGTAATCAAGAACAATAAATTCTTTGGTTATGGAGGAAGGGTTAAAAATTATGAATGTCATGTTTTCCATTCTTTTCATTTTCAATGAAAACTCAAAGATTTTACTGTGCTTAACAGTATTTAAACAAAACATTGTCTATTTGACTTTTTCTTTACGTACGATAATGGCCTTTAAGGATAATTCATAGTTTTTTAGGATAAAATGTAATTTCAGGTTAAAATTAGCAATTTATTAAGGTACTTATTCTTCTTTAACTGATTACCCTACTATTTGTAGGCCTTACAAGTCAATGCCTGTCGAGAAGCAAGAAAACTCTGGACCATAGTATATGCAGGATATGTGATCAGCCCAATGCCTGGTGAAGAAGAACGAAATGAAATGTAATGAGGAGGGTGATAGGAAAATTCGCGGTTCAAATTATCCAACCCAACATTCACCTAACGACCCGGGAAAACCGCGAAAAAACCTTCGGTCAGATTAGTCGGCCACGAAGTTTGAATCCGGAACCTCCAGAATGCGGACCACAGACGTTATTGACTGAGACATCCTGCTCGGTTTATTAAGGTATTCTATAAAATAAAATTCAATGAATTGTTAACAGCATAGGATTTATTTGTGAATAATATTATGTCTTATATAATAGAATGAAAATGCTTCACTATACCAGGTGGTCCAACCGCGGCGTATTTGACGTATGCCTTAAAAGAGTTGCAGAACTCAATGGGGCAATTACAAGTAAACATAGGTCAGTATGGAACTGGCGCATCAGCACCCTAAAAAACTACACTACCACTACTGCAGCGGTTCTCGGAAACGTTCATATGAATTCACGGTTGGAACATCCTATCAAGAAACAGAGGCGAATTTCGAATACCTATTAAATGAGCCAAGTCAACATAACGGTACCGTTAGATGATGATCGTAATAACAGTAACATTTATAATAGCAAGTGAAACACTGGGTTGTCTCATGTTTGTTGCTTATAGTTCGTAAATTTAGTCAAGTACAGCGTAAAGACAATTAAAAAATAGATATGTGCGGTTATGGATAGGTCAAATATGACACTTTAATTATTTGGCAGTCTAAAAAGTTACTTTATTCTCTGGAAAATGCAGCCTGTGCAACTGAAATGGAACATATTCTAAGACGTTTTCGCTCTATTTCGTTTTTCATCACGGACAGTACATCTAGTGCAAGGATCTGTTTTTGTCTATCATTGCGAACTGTACGCTTTATTGTAAGCCTGGGAAATGCTTCTCAATGAGCGCGATACGTTCATCGTCTTTGCTTATAATCAAGTGTCGTAGAACGAAGCTCGGCTGGCCCCGTAGCTCAGTCGGTAGATCACCTGTCTGCTGTGAGAGGAGTACTGGTTCGATTCCCGGATAGGGCATGAGAAATTTCCTGTAGCCAGGTTTGTTCCGTATCCTCCCCAGAGACTGAAAGTATGAATGAGGGTGTGTATGTTTGCGTGATCTAATGATTAAAGACCAAAGTTTACTAGAAATGCTTAAGATAAGCGGATAAGTATTAACACCATTGGCTATACGCAATAATACTCGTATGTTCCAAAGGAAAGGCTGTCAGTAGACCACTGTAGTTAAAAAGCGGAGTGCTAAAAAAATTGATGTGTTACACTCACATGACTTTCTCTACTCTTGTACAAACTATTTTTACAAAATCTTATTCTCCATTTATTTCATATTAATCGAGATAAACATTTGCAGAAACATCTTTTGACATGCAAAGAAAATTACATTTTACACATAGCGACCAGTTCTACGAATATTTGACTATCGCTTAAGGCGTACTACGTTCCCCTTGTTTTGTATTTGCAAGGGCAACATAAAAATACAGTAGCCTTTAAGCATAGACATATATCTTAATAGCTGGTTGCTATGCGCAGCACCATTCTCTTTGCCACAGATTAATACTCTTTGCATATCCAAGACAAAAAAATGAATAACGAATTCCCATTTGAGAAAATAAGTATTGAAAAATTTAAGGGAATAACAAGCAATATCACTAAAACAAAACAAAAAAATGTATATGACATAAATTGTGTATTTTTACGAGATCTACATTTTTTGTGTAGTAAAATTTTACCTATCTCTTATGGTTTAGCAGTTATGTAAAATCGTTCACAATGAAGAACACTTTTGGAGACATTCCCAGAAAATTCAAATATACATTTTATTTGTCATGAACATTTTTAAACATGTGATATTTTAATCAAAATCGTTAGAGCCATTTTTGAGAAATTAAAATTTTCGAAAAATGTTCCATGTAAAGGGTAATCTGGGATGGGGGGAATTTCTTGAAAACTTTCGTGTCGCATCTCTGGAAGATACTGAACCTATATACCAAGTTTTGGTTTATCCGACTGTTCGTTTCTGAGTTATGCTGTTCACAGACACACACACGGAAATGTTTCCAAAAATGCTGTCTTTGGATTCAGGGGGTCTCAAAACGTACATTTCCGGTGAAATTTCGGTATCGAATTTTTGGGTGGAATACAATACTTCCCCTACTTACTATACGTAGTACAGAAAGTAAAAAGCTCGCTCACGGTAACTGACCTGTGTTTACTCGGAAGTGCACCGTTTAGTTCTACAAGTATTTTAACGCACGAAAGGATATCTACACACTTGAAAATACAGCACGGTTGAGCACTTGGTAATTCTTAAATATTTTAAAACATCTTTCTATGCTTTGGATGTAATGCAGCTTTCCTTTATTCTCAATGTTGTCTTAAAATTATGAAGTTATTAACTTTCCCCAATATTAAACACAATTTCATGAAGCATTTTAAGTTTAACTTTTTACTTTCTCTACTACGTAGGGGAAGTATGTTTTGAGACCCCCTGAATCCAAAAAAAAGCATTTTTGGGAACACGTCCGTGTGTGTGTCTGTCTGTGAACAGCGTAACTCAGAAACGAACAGTCAGATAAACACCAAACTTGGTATTTAGTTTCAATATCTTCCAGAGATGCGACATGAAGGTTTTCAAGAATATCCCCCCACCCCAGATTACCTTTTACATGGGACATATTTCGATAATTTTAATTTTCTCAAAAATGGCTCTAACGATTTTGATTAAAATATCATATGTTTAAGATATTTTCATGACAAATAAAATGTATATCTTGAATTTTCTGGGAATGTTCCAAAAGTATTCTTCATTGTGAACGACTTTTGCATAACTGGTAAACCATAAGAGATAGACAAAATTTTGCTACACAAAAAATGTAGATTGCGTTAAAATACACAATTTATGTCATATACATTCTTTTTGTTGAGTGAACCATTTTCGAGATATCGCTTGTTATTTCTTTAAATTTTTCAATACTTATTTTCTCAAATGAGAATTTGTTATTCATCTTTTTTGTCTTGTATATGCAAAGAGTATTAGTCTGTGGCAAAGAGAATGGTGCTGCACCTAGCAACCAGCTATTAAGAGATATGTATATGCTTAAAGGCTACTACTGTATTTCTATATTGCCCTTGTAAATATATATTCCCCTTACATCTACAAGAAACTTAGCAATAAGAATGAATCTGCAAATGTTTATCTCGATTAACATGAAGTAGATGGAGAATAAGCGTTTGTAAAAATAGTTTGTACAAGAGTAGAGAAAGACATGTGAGTGTAACACATCAGACTTTTTCATGTTGATTGACGGGAGGTGCATTCTCATTATTAATTGTCAGACATGTGCAAGAAGGGTTTAAAATTTTGAAAATCTATTACTTCGGAATAATGACATATACGAGCACATCTTCATTTCTTCGATGATTATTCTCGAATATACTCTACCTCTGTAATTCCAAAGTAGCACAATCCTAAGCCAACAGGTAACGCCCTCTAGATAGCAATCGATTATACATTTAAGTTGAGACTGTACAACATCTCCAAACTAGGCGTTGTAGAAAGAAATGCCTTTGATAAACGTTTCTATATATCGTACTATTAGTCGTATTTTATTTGGAGGACGTTGTGATGGTAATTTTAGGGTTAATTTAAAGTGATTCTATTTGTAGGTGCTCATTTAAGAAATTAAACTGCCTCTAAAATGACCATCATAATGCCTCTCCAAACAAAACACGACTATTGACATTTACTTTCCCCCATAATATCAAGCAATTTTTATTCAAGACGTTTCTTTCTACAGCACCTAGTTTTGGAGATATTGTACAGTCTCAGCTTGAATGGTCCATCCTGTACATTAGTGCCGATTATTTTGTTTTTCCTGAGCACAATATAATAGCTTTGTTTTATCTCCCGCGGTGACATTAGATTGTTTATCAATTATCTGACTTTGGTGGTGCCATTTGTGTCCTGTTTGCCGTGTGGCGCCACCGGTTGACCGGGCTTATCAAAATTTGTGGTCGTGAGTTATGCCAGGGGAGTCTTTGGGACCACTTACTCACTTAGTCTTGGTGAGTGCTACGCCTTATTTCAGTTTCTTTTGACTTTCACATGGGTTCTTAAATTATGTAATCATCCTTTTGGCCGCATTCTGACTGCTTGCTTATTCCACACGCATCTCGGGCGTTTGGGTGAAGCTCTTTCTTTGTGCATGAATTTGAGCACTGGCGTGCATAGAATGTGACCCATTGTGGAACGCAGCTGTTTATGTTGGTACTGACAAAACCTTAGCCCCACCCGCTAACAGCGTGATCTCCTCTATTTTTCAAGCATAATTCTAGCCACTGGGTTGACAGGGTACTTTAACCCCCAAAGCGTGGCCGAACTAATTGAGGCGCTTAGAATAATAACGGCAGAACCCAACCGACATCGAATTTTGAGATAGAAGCATGACCGTGCACAACTGCCATCTATCTTTCGTGTGATGAAGTAGCAAACGAATTGGGATATGCTAAAGCTTTCATTTTCCATATTTAAAATTTGTCCTTAGTGATAATGAACACATTTCAGTGTAAAAACGACACATCCCAACTAACCCTTTGAAGTATAGTGGCGCTCAAACGTAACCATCTTTTAATGCAGCGTTTTATTCCTTGCTGCATGATGGTTCCACTTCACTACCACCTCGCTACAATCAGTGGCCGTTTACATGGAAATGTTACTACTCTGCTTTTTGTATGGCCAGCCTGTATAAATAAGTTGTCAGGTGTTGAATGCAGCTTGCTTTGTTGCGGGAACAGCAGTAAACATTTTCTTTTCTGTTACATGCTCAAATATTGGAGCTAGGTATGTTTTTATATGGTTCTTGTTTCTTCGAAACGTTCTGAATGTACTTTGATTACTATAAATGCATATACATGAATTACAGTGTCATTATTATTATTATTATAATAAATATTACGTGGTTTCTTGACGTAACCACCATGCAAATAGGGTAGGCAGAGATCATAATCTGCAAAATGTTCGTTTTATTTCAGCTCAATTGAAATGGCTACAAGGAGAACTTGGGATCATCTGGGTCATTTGATATGGGATAATTTGAGAATAACATAAATGACATACTGAATGAAATCCCTAGCGATCCTGAATATGTTGATTTTTTTATGATAGTGACGAAATGGAAGTGGCAGCTACTGTCAATGAACCCGTGTGTGCAATTGAAATTGAAGATGAGAACAGGGGTGAACCTAGTGTCCCTGATGGGTGTGTTGAAGATAGTGATGAGAAACCACCGAGTGTCAGACTCAAATATGGATGCAATATGGAAAAAAACGTCGTAGATTCGAGAATGATGTATTTGTGAAAGATTATGGTCCTAATATTCCTGAAACTGTGAAATCTCCTATTGATATTTTCTTGCACATATTTACTGCAGAATTGCTAGAGCATATATTATATCAAACTAATTTGTAGGCTACCCAGTCAGGTAAACAATCTGAACCCGCAACTTTGGATGAAATAAGGGTTTTCTTGGCCATAAATATTCTAATGGGAGTAAAAAAACTGCCCTCATACAGAGATTACTGGTCAAGTAATCCACAACTTAGGGATTCATATATTTCAATGCTAATGTCCGTAAATACATTTGGATGATTTCTGACATTTGCCATCACCTAAAGGAAGGAAACCTCTTCCCAAGCCTGTGAGTTATTTGAAGCCCATTGTCTCCTACGAGAAAAGATTTGACAAGGTGGCGCATATGCCTGTGCGTGGAACTTCAAGACGCTGTGCTCAGTGCAACACTAAAGATAATCCACACAGAAGTAAATGGACTTGTAACACTTGTAGAGTGGCACTCTGTCTAAATGAGACAAAAAAACTGTTTCTTTAGCTTCCACTCAAAATGAGTCAATGTTAGTACTGTATTGCATAGTGGTTTCATCATGACACCACCATTTGTTTTAGTTATAAATTAAAAAGGTATAGTATTAGCACTTTATGATTTTTCTTACACAATATAAACGAGATTTTAGTGTTAAATATATTATTTACAATTTTTCCTAAATGCGTGCTTCAAAGGGCTAAGAGTGCTTTTCTGTATGGCCGCTACACGTTCATGACGTTGTAGCGAATGGTAGTAAATATGGCGCCGTCTGCAGATGTTATTCCTGAATCTCCAAAAAAGGAAATAAAGGAGTGAGAAAGGCAACTGAGTGGTAAATCGTATGTAACAAAAATAGTCCATAGATGTTGGTGCTCCTTTGCTTTTACGTAAGGTTACATCCATTATTGTAGATCATGATAATGCTGAGATTGTTAAATTTGGTTTATGTTATTCTAACTCTGAAGTGTATCAAAAAGTTAATTTTAGGAAAAGAGTTAAAAGTTCACATATTTCATTGTTTAAGTTACAACAGAAGTACAGTGAACGGAGAAAGATAAAGAAAGCTAAATACGATTACCTGATGAAATTATTGAAATATATACCGCCCATGTATTATGATTTTCTTCGTCATGCTGTTGTTAATGACGACGAAAAATGTGAAGATTTTGAAATAGATCTAGATTAACTATTTCAAGATGCTAAATGAAAGAAAACTCAATTTTTAACCATTTCTTCTGTTTTGTATATTTTTGTTCTAATAAACAACACAAAATCAGGAAAACTATTAATCACAATTGTTCAAGAATTTTCACACCGACTTAAAATCCCTTGGTTTAAATACCCAGAAAATATAAAGTCATAATATATACTACTTTCCATGCTTTGGAAAAAAACAGAAAATCACATTTATCTCAAAATGAACTTTGGTTGGGATCTGCCGTTATTATTCTAAGGACCTCAATTCTTCTCTAATTCCTTTAGAAGACATTATTTGTATTTGGTTTAGCCTTTCCTTGTAGACCAATCGTAGCGAAACTCCTTCATAGAGGTGGTATAACTTTCAACCCTTCATTTCACATAGATTATAAGCATTGTTCATTGATTAGTTTGTATGTCCCTGTATTGTTTTTAGGCCATCACATAGAGAACTGAAATCAGATGGCGAGTCAAACATTGGTTACATGAAGATGGGTACCTTACGGAGAGAAAAACACTATGGCGGATTAGGATAATGGCCCACTTTTTATGCACAACAGTCTACTTATCTGAAGGTTACAAAGGTTTGTTAATTATTTTGTATTTTGCATTCACGTGTGGCTAGTTAACAAACATCAACTTTCAATGGACTGCATACGGTATAAAATGTTTAGCATGTACTTATTTTTGTTAAAGGTAGGGAATTACTCAGATATATGCAATTTCTGTAACCTCATATTATGTTCACTGTTAGGCAATCTCAAGGTATTGAATGGACTATGAACCCCAAGAAATTATTATACCTCAAGAGAATCAACAATATTTCTTATTATTATTTTGCTAGTTGCATATTGTTATTTCTGGAAAATACATACCCCGATATGCATTTATCTGATTAGATATTATGGTCCTCTGTATATTCACATTATGTTGGTTATAGTTTTATTTTTAAAAGAAAGCAATAAATAGGATTTTATAAAGCTCGAGATATTCAGGACGAAGTTAGGAGTAAATCCAGAAAATTGTCGTTAGGTTTCTTGCGAGTAACGAAGTAAGCAGGGGTTTGGTGGCACGTTGTTAAGAGTAAAGGACACCACATGTCCGACAAGTGGGTGAGTTATGTAATTTCTGTTGACATACGCTTACGTCAGTTATTAGATAGGCACTAGTCAGCATTCTGTCGGGTATTCAAACACATAGTTTCTTGACGGCTGTCTTTCACTTGCCTAGCAGGACCCTGTGCTGGTCAATGTCTTAAATTTACTTAGTGCTACTTGCAACATCGACGTAGACCCCAGGCACGACGAAGGTGGAACGCCGGAATTCTTCTGTCCACCAGGTAAACCCACAAACTTCTAAGACTCTCCCTCATGAAATGTTTAGCTTGTTATTAGACGGTTTAAAGTTTCTCGATATTAGAAATATTAAGGTTTCTGTTGGGAACAGAATTACATATCTGATAGTGTTACCCTTTCAGCACCCTTCCAGCTACCGCAACCTGTAACCCTTCGAGTCATCCTGTGTTACGTTCCCATCCTTTACGGGACATCTGGCGTGAAGGCGTCGTCGCCACTCTTAAGTCACAACTGTTGGAGGTGCCGGAACAGTACGCCACAATTGACTCTCCGTCAACGCTGCGTCTATGGCCCAAGATCATGGGGAGATAGGCGTCGGACAGTTGGAGATAAACAACGATAAATAGCCCTCGCAAGCATAAACAACGGAAGCATTATCGCTAGATAACTAGAATCTTCTGGATGTTTCTCCTTCTCGAACGTTCGAGAACCCTGTGGACATTTGCATTGGCTATATAAGCAAATGTTCTCGCGAGAGAAGACAGTTGAGTTGAGTCAGTCAATGATTCTCCGAGCGAGCATCTCTGAGGGAGTTTGGGATGACATCTGTGACGTGCAGTGGGAGTTGCTGCAGGGAGAGTTTAAAGAAGTCTTGTGTTCGACTCCTCAGCTAGTGAATCGACCGGAATAACAGGTTACGTCAAAGGAAATGAAGTGACGAAAAACTGAACTACTTCACCTTAGTGAAGTGACAAGTGTGATCAAATGAACTATCAGTGAACTATATAAAACCCAAACACTGACAGTAAGAACTGAGAAAAGTGACAGTGGAAAAACTGGACAAAGTCACAATATCCTCTTCTTTTAAGGGAATTTTGGTGAGCAGATACATAAAGGGAGGAGCACAGTTCACATCCATTTAATACTAAATATTTGAATCAGTAACTATAATTGCAAAATATGTTGCTAATTGTGTGTTCATCTATCTACCTAGAGGCGTCAGAATTGCGATATTAGAATTTAAGAGAATTAGGATACTCATTAGCGTACGTCAGTTGCAGGGGAATCAGATGTTCGAGGTAACGTGGTTGTGTGAGCATAGTAGTAATTTTATTTTAATGATACTCTAACGTACGAAGATGTTTGTGTAAAAATATGGGCTTATGAAATCAGTAGTGTGAATTATTTGAGATGATGTGGATGTCTTCTACTGCTTTCAAAAAATATATTGATGAGATCTGTAGACCCATGGAAATTAAGATAAAATGAGCGTGTGATTCATTTTCTGCTGTTCAATTATGATTTATCAAGATTGGGAGTATACTGACTTCATACTGAGAACATTTTTCATTACACTTGAGATAAAGTTTCAAGACTGAATATTTGGTAAAGGGAAAGATGGTGCAACCCGAGCAGTGGATCAATTCAGTTATCTTAAGAGTCAATCGTCCATAAATCTGGCACAAGTCAGAATTGCCCAGACTCGTTCAGCAATTAAACAGCTAAATGGAATTGATTAGAGCTGAGACACCCCGAAAGAAATAAAGCCAGTTGTATTGCATCATGACGAAGCCTGGAGAAAAACGTAGGAATGGGTAGAAGTTTTAAATAAATATAAGAATTATAGGAACAAAGCACTTTAAAAATATCCATTTTTAACTCGCTTCAAACATACCTTTATTATCATACATGTCTTATCTTGCTTGCAATATTAGAGTGATGTCAAAGAAAGAGAGGAGAGTAAAAGCTAAAGGTACGAACGAAAGGAGGGGCCCCGAAACTGGGGCAGAGCACCACGCGCAGGCCAGTAGGCCCCTGGTGCTTCTACCGGTAGCTCCCGAGAGGGAGAGATGAAGGGAGCGACACGAAGGGCAACCAGATCCGTATGACAATGAATATAAGCACAGGCAGGGCCCCTAATGTTTCCAGATTGAACATATCCAACGCCGCCCGGTCCTGCCCACAAGCAACCAACTTCCAGCGTCCCCGGGGCGGAGACCAGGAAAGAAACCTCTACAGTGCGCAAGCCACCGTCGCCTACAACACTGGAACAGATTACAAGGAATATAATGGGTACAGGGAATGAAAAGGAGGAGAGTAGTGGTAGAAGATGAACCACTCCAGCATTCTTGTATCGACCCGGGGAAAACATAAAAAACATATAAGTCAGAATAGGCAGTCACCGGTGATCGAATCCGCCTGAACCTTTTCGCTCGGTGAGAGAGAGAGCTAATGTACATAGAGAGAGAGTTAATATAATAGTATGCCGTGTTACCATTTAGTCTGGGCCAGATCTCTGTGTCCCTGACCACTACAGGAAGGAGCGATTCATTCGCGTTTACCTGTGTCCTTCCTAACACGAGAGCCCATCGATGAAATCAATGTCAAAAACAGCGCTTTCGCTGACATCGCTACTGTATTGGATACCATTGTATTGCAGTGTTGTGGGATAGAGACAGCGGACTTTCTGGCAAAGAATTGGATAATTGTGGCTGTGCTCAATCTCAGAAAATCCAATATAGTATAGAAGATCCGACATTAGAAATGTGAAGAACGTTTTACGATCTTCTCTTTCTGTGTGGTCTGGATGAGGTACTCTTGTGGAGTTTGACACGACCACAGCCCAGTTGAGGCAGTATTTTTAACACTTAAATGATTTCCGTCAAATTATGTAATATAAAATATAATAACAACCTGCCTAAAAGCAATATGTGTATGTAACAATATATAAAAATGTATACTACATTCATTGTATATGTTTATATTATTGTATACATGTTCAATAATGCTATCTGAATGCATTAAGTAATTTAATAATGTAGGAGCTGTGAGAATAATAAGTTAACAATGAGGTAACCTTGAGGCAATAATGAGTAAGAAAGTGTAATAATGCTACTAGTCATTTTTGAGGCAACAATAATGTAACTTTTGTGACAGTTTATAAAATAGCCAATCAACAACCAGAAAAAAGCTTAAGTTAAATAAAGGTATTCTATTGGATTAGGAATAACCAATCAGAGACTTCAATACAGAAATTTACAAATTTAGGCGGTATAAATCAAGTCAGTTGCTTGTAGACAGCGCTCATGACTGGACGCGTTGGTTGTAGACAGTGTTCTTAACCGGACGCGAGTTGTGTCCTCGAGAAATTTAATACGTATTCGTGTGAGACGAAAAATAGTTTACGTGTTAAAAAGTGCAAGTAATTAATTTAAAAAGTCCCACAGCTCTCTACATATCAGTGAAGTGTTATTTAAATCGTGTCAAGCATTAATAAAAGGAGTGAAGTAAAATTATAATCTGTGTAACCCTACATTCTTCAGTCGCACCACAACCCTGCAAAGAGAAACCTGTCTCTAACAGTAATACTGACGCAGCCGAGGCCAACATAAATATATAATATTTAAAGAAACAGTCAAATTACAAAGTTAATATTTTTAAACTTTTTTTTTGGTGTGGGCAAAGTCCACTGGAAAGTACATATGGGGCGAAGGCTACCGGAAAGCGGGTACTATACGTGCGGTTGTAACTACTTCAAGTTCGGCTCACCAATAGTCGAAATATAATACATCATCTTCAAACTGATTTTCCATAGGTAGCAGCAACAAAACTCCTACTTCAAATTGGCTCCCAAAATTGGGACAAACAACGTAAAAATAACAATACAACAAAATAACTTCTTCACAGTTCAGCCATTCCGCCGAATGGGTGTACTATATTAACCTTTAAAGCACTTACGAAATGTAATCGCCATTGTGGTTTGTTAACTCAACATGAATTTGGGAAAAGCTTGTGGTTTAAGAAGAAAAATCTGATGTGTTACACTCACATGACTTTCTCTACTCTTGTACAATCTATTTTTACAAACGCCTATTCTCCATATGCTTTATGTTAATCGAGATATCGAGATGTCAATCTTATTGCTAATTTTCTTGTAGATGCAAGGGGAATATGGTAGCTTTTAAGCGATGGTCAAATATTTTAACGCTGGTTGCTATGCGGCGCATTCCATTCTCTTTGCAAGTCCAGGACATAAAAAATGAATAACGAATTTGAGAAAAAGTATAAGTATTGGAAAATTTAAGGGAATAACAAGCAATATCTCGAAAACGGTTCACTCAACAAATGAAATGTATATGACATAAGTTGTGTATTTTAACGAAATCTACATTTTTTGTGTAGTAAAATTTTGTCTATCTCTTATGGTTTACCAGTTATGCAAAAGTCGTTCACAATGAAGAATACTTTTGGAGACATTCCCAGAAAATTCGAGATATACATTTCATTTCTCATGACATTATCTTAAACATATGATATTTTAATCAAAATCGTTAGAGCCATTTTTGAGAAAATTAAAATTTTCGAAAAATGTTCCATGTAAAGGGTAGTCTGGGGTGGGGGGATTTTCTTGAGAACCTTCGTGTCGCATCTCTGGAAGATACTGAACCTAAATGCCAAGTTTGGTGTTTATCCGACTGTTCGTTTTTGAGTTATGCTGTTCACAGACACACACACACACACACACACAGACACACAGACACACACACGGACATGTTTCCAAAAATGCTTTTTTTGGATTCAGGAGGTCTCAAAACATGTATTTCCGGTGAAATCTCGGTATCGAATTTTTGGGTGGAATGCAATACTTCCCCTACTTACTATACGTAGTAGAGAAAGTAAAAATATGAGTTAGTTGGGGAATGTCGTGCCGCCAAGTTGCCATGCTACATCAGTTGGTCAGAGCAGCCGCAAGAAAAACTGAAGATCCGTGATTCAAATCCAGACTATGGCACTCTACGTTTCTTTGTTAATAACGATATTTACAAACATTTGTCTTATATTCATTACGTCTCATATGAGTTTTTATTTGATATTCATAACATTATTATGCTTTGCGCATTTAGATTTTGAATAATTTGTATAACTTTAATATTTGAATTTTTTGAAATAGACCAATTTCCCCTTTTATTGCATAACGTACATTAAGAACGAAGAATAACATTTTTTAAAAGTTGTTTGCTCTGTTAGACTATGCACTGCTTTTATCAAAGTGGGTTTTTCTTTTAGAAAAAGAAAACTCAGAAATTAAATTATTTAAAGGTTGATATACATAGAGCTGTTTTTGAAAACACAGTCACAAATATATATATAAACTTTAACATTTTCAGGTCTATAACAGATGGCACACTGATTTACAACAATGTTTCAGAACAATGTGCACACTGTATAATTCAGAAATATTTTCTTTAAATTTTTAAATCATGCCCGGTCTTATTTGACGAAAGGAGGAGTTGTAACACAGAGATGACGATTAAACTGAGATAGAATAATTATCTTAAGTGACCTAAGAACAGGTTGTTATTCCGAAAAAATCGCGAGCGACAAGTCGCTCGCGATTTTGTCTAAGGAATAACACAACCTCGCGTTAAATTTGGTTTTACTATTTCAGCGAATAATACAAGAGCAGAAACTGAGAATAAATCTGAGACCAACTACCTACATAACATATTAAATAATCTTAGTTATATTTTTGCCATGCAAGGCCCTCTGAAACTTACAAAATTATTATAAATTATTTACTGATAAATACATTTGTAACTGTACAGAATGAAATACATTTTTACTTTCTCTACTACGTATAGTAAGTAGGGGAAGTAATGCATTCCACCCAAAAATTTGATACGAGATTTCACCGGAAATACATGTTGAGGTGTCCTGAATTCAAATAAGCATTTTTGGATATATGTTGGCGTTTGTCTGTCTGTGAACGTCATAATACAACTAAAAGTCGGATAAATATCAAACTTGACTTTACTATCTTCCAAGGATGCGACACGAAGATTTTCAAGAGAATCCCCAACCCAGATTACCCTTTACATGGAAAGTTTTTCGAAAATGTTGATTTTCTCAAAAATACCTAACAATGTGGATTAAAATTTCATAGGTTTAAGATATTTTAATGGCAAATAAATTGTATACCTTGAATTTTGTGGCAATGTCTCCAAAAGTCCTCTTCATTCTGAGTGACTTTTGCATAACTAGTAAACCTTAAGAGATAGACAAAATTTTACACACAAAAAATGTAATCTCCTTAAAACATATAATTTATGCCATATACATTATTTTCTCGAGTGAGCCGTTTCCAAGATATTCCTTGTTATTTTTTTTTAAATATGACAGTACTTACACTTTTTCTGATATGAGAATTCGTGATTGGTTTTTATATGTCCTGGACATGCAATGAGAATGGAATGCTCCACATAGCAACCAGGTCTTAAAAGATTTGACTATCGCTTAAAGCCTACCATATTCTCCTTGTACCTACAAGAAAATTAGCAGTAAGATAGTTTCCGCAAATGTTTATCTCGATTAACATGAAGTAAATGGAGAATAAGCATTTGTAAAAATAGTTTGTACGAGAGTAGGGAAAGACATGCGAGTGTAACTAATCAGATTTTTAACTGTTGCACGTGTTGCGGTATCGTTCGTGTTATCTTATTTGCTGAGCGCCTGTTATTGTTTTACTATTTTGAATTTTGGGTTCTTTGTCTTCCGGCTAGCTATTATTGCTCAGTCAAGCAAATCTCTTGAACAGGGTGTGTAAACGGAAAGGAGTTGTTACTAAAAGATAACACTGGTAAAAGAATTTGTTCTTACACTTTTATTACCGTCACAATTAATTAATTTCTCATAATTACTCTTGACACACGCCCAACTGAAACTGTTATATTTTCGAATGTAACTTTAACCAATTATTTGCCTCGCATTATTAATTCGCGTATTTCACATTTTGTAACTAACTTTACGACGCGAGAGGTTCTGTAGAACTGCGTAACGTGTAACTCGTGAATGCTTCTGTTGAACTGAGCGACGTGTAACTCGTAAATGATTCTGTAGAACTGCGTAACGTGTAACTCGTGAATTCTTCTGTTGAACTGCGCGATGTGTAACTCGTAAATGATTCTGTAGAACTGCGTAACGTGTAACTCGTGAATGCTTCTGTTGAACTGCGCGACGTGTAACTCGTGAATGCTTCTGTAGAACTGCGTAACGTGTAACTCGTGAATGATTCTGTAGAACGCGTAAAGTTTAACTCGTGAATGCTTCTGTAGAACTGCGTAACGTGTAACTCGTGAATGATTCTGTAGAACGCGTAAAGTTTAACTCGTGAATGATTCTGTAGAACTGCGTAACGTGTAACTCGTGAATAATCCTGTAGAACTGCGTAAAGTTTAACTCGTGAATGATTCTGTAGAACTGCGTAACGTGTAACTCGTAAATGATTCTGTAGAACTGCGCGACGTGTAACTCGTGAATGCTTCTGTTGAACTGCGCGACGTGTAACTCGTGAATGCTTCTGTTGAACTGCGCGACGTTTAACTCGTGAATGCTTCTGTTGAACTGCGCGATACCTGTCTTTGGCTTTAGAATTTATACTCCCTCACCCCGATATGCCTAAACATTATAACAGAGCTGCTATTGGTTAATAAAGCGCGCCAACATTAGACTCTATTTTTTTATTCAATCAAAATTACGAACACATATGCTCTAGGGAATATATTCCCTCCATTTCTAAAGAAAGGCACGCTAATCTGACGTCATTTGTTTGCCTCTTCTAATTGATAAACAACTCACTCCCTCGTTTCATTGTTACCCGCTGCTATTTTCAATTTCAGTGAGACCGTGTAAACTTATTTCCTAACAATGCTTATAGTTAACAAACATCTCAAACCATTGTCATACAATAATGCTAATTTACACTACAATCACTCTGGCATTCACAGTGTTGTGATATAAAATACTGCCTTACACGGCAATAAACAACTAAGATTATATTTTAGAATTCGCAAGAAGCATTATTCGTCGAAGCAGTGAGGATACAGTTGCATTAAAGAAAAGTTAATAGGTAACTTTAAGGGCACAATTATTAAAATTAAAAGTTGATGGAGTTTCTTTCTTTTTACAAACAACAGATGTAATGAAATAAATTACATAATAACCAAAAATTAATTAATTTATTTATTAAATTTGTTATTACATTAATTGTGAATGAATTATTACAGACATATTACATTCTGTTGTATGCTCTATATTCCGCAATTTAGTGATTATTCGCCAAAGATGCTGTTCATTAATTCACTGTGTCGAGAGTTTGGTCAATTAAGTATGTGCGGATATACATATTGCGAATTTTAATACTGAAATCGGCAGCTGAATTCGTTTGACAACACTGACCGTAAGTCTTCTCATCAGGAGGCCGTTGAATATTGGATGATATTGCACTATACAGCGTGAAATTAAGAGCAAATAAAGAAAGGATTGAGGTTATGAACAAACAGCAAAGAGGATATATTGGTGATGCGGCGTTAGGTATTTGGAGTGATAGCAATATGAGCAGCTATCAAGAAGCTAGAGAATAGCAGTGATAGAGTAGAGTAGTGTATTTATTGGTCTTAAACATTTCACACGTTTAAACTCATACATCGCACGGTACATGCTCATACATTGTAGTTCATTTTTTTCTACTGTGTTCATCATATTGAACCTTAAAGTTAATCATATTTACAGAAAATGAAAAGAATAGAATAAAAACAGATTAACAACATAAATCACACAAACAAAACACAAGAAAAATAAGAGAAAAACGCTATTGTTTATAAAAACAAATATATACTCGTCCCTAAGCCGCTAACCCTCCCCCTCTAACCTTGGCCCTCTTCCTTACCCTCGAATCTTATCTGCATAACCTTTTGTAAAAATGTATCAATTACTTCCCCCTCAACCCATCCAACTAGCAAGGTCCAACAAGCTTGTAACTCTCTTCTTGAGTTAACAAAGGAACTTGGCAGATATTTTCTCCTCAACTGTTCTGTCTTAGTATAATGCGCCAGAATATGAATCCATGTTTCTTCCTCTCTACACTAGGGACAGATTCTTATACCTTCCTTGTTAATGAATTTGTTCGCTCCCCATGGTCCCAGTCTGAGCCAAGCAAGCCCTTACTTGCCGGTTCTATTTCTGGACAAAATATATTGTTCTATACCCCATTCTGCTTTTCTTCGACTGTAAGCTAAATTGTACTTTCTCATTACATTCTGACAGTGTCTGCTGTCGATCTATATCCCTCAGTTGCTTCTGTAATTTTATCCACACATGCGCTCTATTTCCAGGTTCTTCAAATCACAATTACCCATACCTATTCTCCCCAGCCCTCTCTTGATTTTCGCTGCCTACGTATTGTCCTCTCCAATTCTAAGCTGTCGTATAGCATATTGTTCTCGTAACTGATTGATCCCCTCTCATAATTCTAATCCAATATTTGATCGCCCGTACCTTACATTCAATTGTTTCGCTGCATGCATCGTATTCTCTAAAAATGACGCAGTTTACCGTACCTCTTCCCAAGATACCGTTTAGAAAACGTTCTTACTTGGTCTAGCTTTTCCGTGGGTTCCCAACCCCAGATATCTGCCTCATACGCCATTGTAAATCTAACAATTGCCCCATATATTGTCTGTAGAAATTTTACCGGTATATCTGGAATTCTGCTCCGAGTGGCACAGTGTCTGCAAAGTAAGCTATCGACAGACCAAAGAGCATCTTCAGAATGCTAAAATATTAATCAGATCTGGCAGTTTGTAGCAATATCTAGTAGGAAAATTTTAACGCTGCGACAAAAGGAGGAAAAATGATTCACGTTTGAATTTGTCAATATAGAACTTATGAACAGGACAAAGAAAGTAAAGAAGTTTTTTTAGAAAGACTATACAAAGGAAAAAGAATGCTGAAACTGAGAGGAAGAAGAAAGGAAGCTGTCGAGTAAATAAACTATAACTTCAGCTTCTACAGGGATAGTTAATGTACAATGGCAATGCAAAATGAAATGCGAAATAGTGGAGTTGTCGCGGTATCGTTGTTATCTTATTTGCTGAGCGCCTGTTATTGATTTACTATTTTTGAATTTTTGGGTTCTTTTTCCTCCAGCTAGCTATTATTACTCAGTCGAGCAAATCTCTTGAACAGGGTGTGTAAACGGAAAGGAGTTGTTACTAAAAGATAACACTGATAAAAGAATTTCTTTTTACACTTTTATTGCCGTCACACTTCATTAATTTCACATATTTACTCTTGATACACGCCCGACTGAAACTGTTATATTTTGAATGACACTATAATCACTTATTTGCCGCACATTATTAATTCGCGTATTTCACATTTTATAACTAGCTTTACGACGCGAGAGATTCTGTAGAATTGCGCGACGTGTAACTCTTGAATGATTCTCTTAAACTGTGCGATACTCCCTCACCCCGATATGCCTAAACATTATAACAGAACTGCTATTGGTTAATAAAACGCGCCAACATTAGCGTCTATTCTTATATCCAATCAGGGAAAGTATTCCCTCCATCTCTAAAGAAAGGCACGCTACTCTGACGTCATTTGTTTGTCTCTTCTAATTAATAAAGAACTCACCCCCTCGTTTCATTGTTACCCGCTCCTATTGTCAGTTTCAGTGAGAACGTGTAAACTTATTTCCTAACAAAGCGTATAATTAACAAACATCACAAATCATTGTCATACAATAATGCTAATTTACACTACAATCACTCTGGCATTTACAATGTTGTGATATAAAATACTGCCTCAAAGTTGGACCAGAGATATATTTGAAACAACCACGAGTTGAAAATGGTTTATGGCAAACAAAACTTTCAGATGATAGGTAGTATTGAGATAATGATTAGAAGAAAAAGTAAGGATACTAGAATAATTGCAATTGCAATTTGGGTGAAAAATTATAACTGATCAACAGTTTATCACTTTTAATAAAATTTCGCAGCTGTCTCATCTAACATTTGTTTAGATTATGTAATAAAAGCTGTCTTGGGCATTGCTTTTGCTAAGGCAAGGTGAGTACACATATCTGTGTTTTATTTGCTACAGTGCTTTTATTACGAAGTAAAATCTTCATTTTTATCTCGCATTTACTCGCATATAAAAACTCTTTTAATGAGGTCGGTTGTTAACGAGGATTTCTAAACACAACTTGAAATGTAATAGAAAATTTAAAACCGACTAAATGGTCCCAGAGTGCTGTGCAAACTAAACACAGCTTGGAGAGGATATTTGAACAAACAGCCCTGAAAAAAGGAATAAAAACAGGGAAACAAGAAGAAGGGCGGTTATGTTGGTCAACATGAAACTTTTACAGCAGACCTCCTTCTGTGCCGCAGGCAGTAAGCGTTTATAACATATTAAATACTAAAGGATTCAAAGTCAACGGAAGGCTACAAGACGCATAAAATATAAACCTCAAAAGCTTGTCGCTTAATTATGTTACACAGGGTTACAATGTATTTTTTACTCCCAGGAATAGCAAATGTACTTATAACATTTCATTTCTTTAATTTCAAATTCGAAGTAAATAATCTGTCTTACGTTCACTCTATTTACACCATATTAATCAAGATTAACGTTTGCAGGAATGGTTTCATTATACTCGTCGGCCACGATAGGTTTACGTGCGGTGGGAAGAGGAACTGAAAAGTAACGGAACCAGTGGGCAGGGCATCAGGAGTCACCAGTTCTGACTAGCATATACAAAGGGTAATCAAAAAAATCTGATGTGTTACACTCACATGCTTTCCCTACTCTTGTACAAACTATTTTTACAAACGCTTATTCTCCATTTACTTCATGTTAATCGAGATAAACATTTGCAGACTCTATCTTATTGCGATGTTTCTTGTAGATGTAAGGGGATAATATATTTACATGGGCAATTTGGAAATACCGTAGCCTTTAAGCACATACATATCTCTTAATAGCTGGTTGCTAGGTGCAGCACCATTCCCTTTCCCACAGATTGATACTCTTTGCATATCCAAGACAAAAAAATTAATAACGAATTCCCATTTGAGAAAATAAAGTATTGAAAAATTTAAGGGAATAACAAGCAATATCTCGAAAATGGTTCACTCAACAAAAAAAATGTATATGACATAAGTTGTGTATTTTAACGTGATCCACATTTTTTGTGTATTCATTTTTTTTCTATCTCTTATGGTTTACCAGTTATGGAAAAGTCGTTCACAATGAAGAATACTTTTGGAAACATTCTCAGAAAATTCAAGATATACATTTTATTTGTCATGAAAATATCTTAAACATATGATATTGTAATCAAAATCTTTAGGGCCATTTTTGAGAAAATTAAAATTTTCGAAACATCTTCCATGTAAAGGGTAATCCGAGGTGGGGGGATTTTCTTGAAAACCTTCGTGTCACATCTCTGGAAGATACTGAACCTAAATACCAAGTTTGGTGTTAATCCCACTGTTCTTTTCTGAGTTATGCTGTTCACAGACAGACACACACACAGACATGTTTCCAAAAATGCTTTTTGTGGATTCAGGGGATCTCAAAACGTGTATTTCCGGTGAAATCTCGTTATGGAGTTTTTGGGTGGAATACAATACTTCCCCTACTTACTATACTTAGTAGAGAAAGTAACTAAGGTTACAAAGCCTGCTGTGATACGTGTACATTTTATTTCATACCACCAACTGATAGTACATAATTAGGTTATTTTTAGTTTCTCTACTACGTAGAGAAAGTAGGGGAAGTATTATATTCCATCCAAAAGTTCCATACCGAGATTTCACCGGAAATATATGTTTTGAGACCCCTGAATCCTAAAATAGCATTTTTGGAAACATGCTCGTGTGTGTGTGTGTGTGTGAACAGCATAACTCAGAAACGAACAGTCGGATAAACACCAAATTTGGTATTGAGGTTCAGTATCTTCCAGAGATGCGACACAAAGGTTTGCAAGAAAATCCACCCACCCCAGATTATCCTTTACATGGAACATTTTTCAAACATTTTAATTTTCTCAAAAACGGCTCTAACGATTTTGATTAAAATATCATATTTTTAAGATATTTTCATGAAAAATGAAATGCATATCTCGAATTTTCTGGGAATGTCTCCAATAGTATTCTTCATTGTGATCGACTTTTGCATAACTGGTAAACCATAAGAGATATACAAAATTTTACTACACAAAAATGTAGATTGCGTTAAAATACACAATTTATGCCGTATACGTTTTTGTTGTTGAGTGAACCATTTTCGAGATATTACTTGTTTTTCCCTTAAGTTTTCCTATACTTATACTTTTTCTCAAATGGAAATTCGTTATTCACTTGTTTTGTCCTGGTAATGCAAAGAGAATGGAATACTCCACATAGCAACCAGCTCTTAAAATATCTGACTGTCGCTTTAAGCCTACCAATTCACCTTGCATCTACAAGAAAATTAGCAATAAGATTAACAATTCGATATCTAGATTAACATGAAGCATATGGAGAATAACCGTTTATACAAGAGTAGAGAAAGTCATGTGAGTGTAACGCATCAGATTGACAGTCTCCATATCAGTTTAGGCACTTGGCAGTTCGTGGGACGATTTTGAATATACTCTCCAGGTAGAAATCCTGTCCTGACGTGTTCACCTCCTCGTCTGGAGCGAATCGTAGGCCTTCTAGGTGCTCCTGAATGTCGCTTGGAGGTAGGGCCGAGCTGTAGGGAGGTTAGTCGGTGTCCCCGCGAAACTGCTTCAACAGAGCGGTGGTTTTCTGGGCGTATGAGGTCGCGCGTTGTCGTGAAGGATGATCACGCCCTCAGTGAGACGTCCTGGCCGTTTCCTCTTGATTGCTTCGCGCAATCGTGTCAAGATCTCGCAGTATCGGTTAGCGGTCACTGTATGCACTCTTTTCAAAAACTCCACGAATATATATGACACTCGCGCTGTCCCAAAACACTGTGGCCATCACCTTCCCGGCAATTGGCGTCACCTTAAACTTGTTGGTCTTTGGAGAGGAAGGGTGTTTTCACTCCAGTGACGACCGTTTATTGTTGGGGGTGTAATGTTGAATCATGTTTCGTCACCCGTGACAATGTGGTGAAGAAAATTGTTCCCTTCCGTGGAAAAATGTTGCACTTCTGCTTGTTAATTGGAAAGATTTCGTGGAACCCATCGGGAAGATATTCACGGCGAGGAACAGAGTTAAGAAATCGTGCTGTGTTCTGTTTTTGGATGCTTAAGCGGGTTTACTACGAGATGTGCCAGTAGAGAAGCTGCATGCAAGTGAAAATGTGCTTAGTTTCCTAGGTTGAATTGAGTACGGAAGCCAAAAGATGTAGTATATGACTATGTTTCTTACCTGCCTGATAATAATCTTAAGATTTCGAATGTCTCAGTTTAGAATATCCTCAGGCTTAATTGAGTGAATCAGAGAGATAATTATCGCGACGAATGTAACCCTGGAATTGATTCCTTCCCCTTTAGCTATGTACAGATCTAGGACAAAATATCCTTTGGTTTACTATGTGTGCACCCTGAGAGTTTGTATCGACAGTGCGGCGAGGGAAAGAGGCTGTCACAGGTAACCTGGAACTGTAAACAGAAGCATCAGGGCTAGAACAGAATAGAAACACAGAGCTCACAGAGAGCAACACTAACATACCAGTAACACAAGGTAACTACAGATTATTCAATGAGCAGCTCTGGCTCCCTATATTCACGAGTACTAGGTAGGGTAGTAGTTATGTTGATTCCTCGCTCAACGGATATTTGTCCTAGCTCTAGTGATACAACTTTCATACTGATCGAAAACTGCAATTTCTTGGAATAGACATTTCGATTTTAAATTAAAGGAACCTAAGTACTAGTAATTGCAATTCTATGCTGACTATACAAATTTAAATACAGAATGATTCCAAAATTAACTACAAATTCACGGGTACTTAAAACAGATAGGAGACTGTATGCCTTTATTTAGAAATAGATTTTTTGTCAATTTCAAATATAGTTTAGAAAGAGATATACTTTTGAAATACTAGACACAGTAACAATTAAGTGAAAATTATCATAGGGATTGTAGAGGAGAAGCTTCGAAATTCTGTAGCATTCATGTAGAGTCTTCAAAGAGAAATAATTCATATACAATTGAGTAAGCGCAAATCACACAACAGTTAATGGTTTATATTTTATAGGTTTTTACAATAATTCAGATTTTGTAGTTTGTTTTGTCTCTACGTAAGACAGAAGGTGAAGATGTTATATTTTTGTAGTAGTTGCAACCGCACGTATAGTAAACAGTTTCCGCTAGCCTTCGCCCCAAATGTATTTTTACTGTTTCTTTAAATCCTATATATTTATGTTTGCCTCGGCTGCGTCAGTATTATTGTTAGAGACATGGATGTCTTGGCAGGGTTGTGGTGCGACTAAGAATGTAGGCTTACACAGATTATAATTTTACTTCACTCCTTTTATTAATGCTTGGCACGATTTAAATAACACTTCACTGATAGAGAGCTGTGAGATTCTTTTATGAATTACTTGCACTTTTTAACACGTAAAATATTTTTCGTTTCACACGAATACGTATTAAATCTCTCGAGGATGTGTCTCGCATCCGGTTAGGAACACTGTTTGCAGGCAACTGAATTGATTTCAACCTCCTAAACTTGTAAATTTCTGTATTTCAAGTCTGATTGGTTTTCCTAATCCAATAGAATACCTTCATGTAACTAAAGCTTTTTCTGCTTCTAGATTGGCTATTTTTTATATACTGTCACTAAAATTACATTATTGCTTCCAAGAATCACAAACAACATTTAAACTCTCAAACCCATTATTACCTCAAGGTTACGTCATTGTTACCTCATTGTTAGCAACGTTTAACTTATTTTACAGCTCCTACATTACTAATGTACGCAATATATTCACATAACATTATTACACATGGATACAATAATATAAGCATATGCAATGATTGTTACATACATTTTACAAATTTTTACATACACATATTGCTTTAAGGCGGGGTGTTATTGAATTTAGATATATAATTTGACTGAAATCATTTAAGTGTTAAAAAATATTGCCTCATGCTGTAGTTGATAAGCTTTGTCAAGAAGTAAAATTGTGTTGGATTATTTATCAAGTCATGTGATACCCACTACACCCCGCAATACTTCACTTTGATATCCTGTGGATAAATGAAAACCCAATTCTTCATTAAGCACACTTAAGTCCAGTAAATTCAAGCATATTTAAACGTTAAATAAAAGGATATGCAGTATATGCACATGATTACTCCGTAAATTTAGAAACTTTATGATGTAGGTCGTGCATGTTGGGCTATATCTTCGGTTCTTTGCAGCGGAACCACAAGGATAATGTTCTTATACGAGGGTACTATTTATATTGTTTTTCAAAATATTCCACTTTATGATCAATACACTTTTGCATCCGTTTGAACCATTTGTCAAAGCATTTATTCCAGTCTTCTTGAGACACCTCCAAAACATGGTTTTTGAAGGCAGCAACGGCTTCTTCTGCCAACGAAAATCGTTGTCCACGTAATTTATTCTTGATGTTCGGGAACAAAAAGAAGTCATTAGGTGCCAAATCAGAACTGTATGGCGGATGACCAATCAATTCGATTTTTTGAGCCTTCAAATACTCTGTTTTTAGACGACATGTGTGCGCGTGTGTGTGTGTGTGTGTGCGCGCGCGCGCGCTTGCATTGTCTTGATGAAGAACGGTCCTACGGTTCTTGTTAGTTTACCTTACTTCACGGAAGACTTCCGGCAAACAAATGGTTGTGAACCCTTCGGCATTGACCATTTTATGTTCCTCTAAAAGCACTGTTGCCACATGGCCAGTTTTGCTGAAAAAGTAGATGACCATTTGCTTCGAATGCGAACAACTTTTGTTGGATTTGCTTCATCTTTAAACACCTATACAGTCGACTGCTCATACGCATAGATCCATGATTCGTCACCTGTTACAATCTTATATATGTCTTTTGGGGCACCGCCATTGTATTTCTTGAGCATCTTTGTTCAGCAATCGACACGAGCATCTTTTTAAGTTTGCGTCAAATTATGTGGGATCCAACGAGAGCAAACCTTTTTCACGGCTAAATAATCATGCAATATTTTATATATACTGGTGGAACTAATGCCTAGAATTCCCTCAATCTCACAATATGTCGCATGACGATCTTGCATTATTAGGTTTTGCACAGCATCAATGTTACACAACTGATTATGGACGACCTTCACGAACTTCATCATTGAGCGAACGGCGGCCACGATTAAATTCGTTATACCAGCGTTTCACAGTGACAAAGAATGGAGCTTCGTCGCCAACGTTAGTTGATCAATGCACTCTTGTCTTGATAATCCACGTCGAAAGTCGCAATAATTTTATTAATTTTAACACGTATACTTAATTTTCGTCTCACAAGAATACATATTAAATCCCTCGAGGACACACAACCAACGCATCCAGTTAGGAGCACTGTCTGCAGTCAACTGAATTGATTTCATTCATTCATTCATTGTTTAACCTCATCTTATGTAGGACTTACACCCCCAGGACTTACAGGCGGGTGCCTGGGGTCAGAGGCCCGTCGAGGAGCATACACACTCATGGAGTAGACAGAATGTCCAGGATGGGTGATCAGCCCGATGCCTGGTATGGGATGAAGGAAGTAGATGAAGCGAAATGGATGAAAGGAAAGGTGATGCTGGAGCAGTTAGTGGAATGATTGGCGGGGGAAACCGGAGAACCCGCTTTGTTCACCACAAATCCACGGCGCCGCCCTGAATTGATTTCAACGGTCTAAACTTGTAAATTTCTGTATTTCAAGTCTCTGATTGGCTAATCCTGCTCCAATAGAATACCTGCATTTAACTAAAGCATTTTCTGGTTGTTGATTGGCTATTATTTTTAAACTGTCACTAAAATTACATTATTGTTTCTCCAAGAATCACAAGTAGTACTGTTAAACTTTCTTACTCATTATTGACTCAAGGTTACCTCATTGTTAGCAACCTTTAACTTATTATTCTCACAGCTCCTACATTATTAAATTACGTAATATATTCACATAACATTATTGAACATGTATACAATAATATAAGAATATGCAACGACTGTAACATACATTTTACAAATTATTACATACACATATTGCTTCAAGGCGAACTGTTATTGAATTTACATATTATATAATTAGACTGAAATTATTTAGGTGTTAAAAATACTGCCTCAAATTGAACAGCAATTCGCAAGCATTTCTCAGAATCTGAATAATATGAGAGGTATTTTGTTGTTTGAACTATCGCTTCAATAAAATCCTTTGGCCAGACTAATTAAGATACCAAATTGTGGCATTTGTTTGCTTAGCTGGTAAATCGGTGTGAATGCTGAGGATTAGAATGTGCTATTGTAGAATGCGCATGCGCGTACAAGGTGACGCTCATGCAAAATGGAAGTCTTAGGTGCAGAGTAAGTCCAGTCACAGGTTTTGGGATGAGCTAGTCGTTTTTCCACGGCGTTCCGACTGGTACTTTGTGCAGTGATTATTAAAACCTGATATGTATCCACTCTCCACAGATATGTAATAAATAGCGGATCTTCAGATATATTCGGCCTTTACCGCCAGTAGGTTTACATCAACGACGTCATTATTGATTCAGCGAGTCCTTTGTCTCAAAGGAGAGGTGCGGGATTGAACCTCGGACTGCATGCGTTTCCGAATTTGTAAACAGGTTGATATACTGCGGCGGTGTAGAACTGTTTTTCACTACACATTTTGTATGTTTTTTGCACGCGAGATGGAAGCGACCACCGATCACAGAATTTGCATGCTTGTGTTCTGGAAGGATAGAGGGGGAGTCTATCGTTACGAGATTTCCGCCGTGTGGTTTTCTCTCTTCTTGCCCAGAATTTCATAAAAGTTCCGAGAAAACATGACTAAAAACAATTCTGCTTCATTTAATAAAAAAAAAGAGAAATAACTAATATATTTTAAAACGTTTATAACGGTTACTTCAATTGTTTTTTATTAGAAACGAGACACTCTACGCTACAAAAACCGTCCAATCATTTGAGTTACTTATCAGCATACATAAGCGAAGGAAGTTCCAAATGTGAATACTGGAAAGGTGCGATAAAAGCCCCATTTCGCTAAGGTGATCTGAAAACTTTAGATATCTACCTCTTTTACTCATCTTTTACTAGCCCTCTACTAGAAACAGCGAGGTGATAAACTCGCATCGAAGTATTGGTGTCATGCGCAGACAACGGACTGGCGGCAACGGCCGAACAAATCTGAATACCCCATATATGTTAAGGCGATAGTTAATTTTTGTTCTTTTCCCAAGTCAACATTAGGTCCTTCCTGGATAAGCCTCGGCTCTAACTACGGAGTTCATCCGAGCGCTTATTTAACCATGTTCTTCTGCAGGTTGGTAATGCTACAAGGTTACTGTACGACACCGGGTTTGTATCCTGGGCTCGTTATAATATAGTTCATTCTATCTGTATAATTGAGCTCAATAATATACGTTACTTAACAATGAATTACTCCACTGAGTAAAAACACAGAATTTCAAAATTCCGTTTTTGTATTTTAGGTAAGCATTAATACACAATAGTACCAAGTATACATGAAAATAAACGAAAATTTCGGGAATATTTCGTGTATATATGTTGCTTGAAACATAAAGCTTCAAAATAATTTTTCTTTATAAATGTTCACTAGCGTGTTTAAGGCATTAGTTAAAAGGAAATACGCCCATAACATTTTATCTTACCCAGCATCTAAGCTAAACCATATAAGAGAATACAACTGTACCTTATACCAATAGCGGCAATAAGGGCGAACACAAGCGGGATGAGTGTTGCGATGCAGGCTAGGAACACTGTCTGCATGTCAGAGAATCCTGCAACACAAAATATCACACATTACAATGCTAGAAAGAAAACAACATTTTACAGTATTTTTTTTCTAAAGAACGGTTACTTTAAAGATATAAATAGACGAATAAAAACAAATGAACAAAAAGAAGAATTTAATCTTGTATACTAGACGAATTACCATTTCACGCGTATCTAATACACTCTTTATATATGAACTTATGGAAAAAGCTGATGTGTTACAGTAACATGACTTTCTCTAATCTTGTGCAAACTATTTTTACAAACGCTTATTCCCCATCTACTTCATGCTAATCAAGATAAACATTTGCAGAAACTATTTAATTGCTAGTTTTCCTGTAGGTGCAAGGGGAATATGGTAGGCTTTAAGCGATAATCAAATCTTTTAAGAGCTGGTTGCTATGTGGAGCATTCCATTCACTTTGCATGTCCAGGACATAAAAAAAATCTGAGTGTTACACTCACATGACTTTCTCTACTCTTGTACAAACTATTTTTACAAACGCTTATTCTCCATTTACTTCATGTTAATGGAGATAAACATTTACAGACTCTATCTTATTGCTAATTTTCTTATAGATGTAAGGGGAATATATATTTACAAGGGCAATATAGAAATACAGTAGCCTTTAAGCATATACATATCTCTTAATAGCTGGTTGCTAGGTGCAGCACCATTCCCTTTGCCACGGATAATACTCTTTGCATATCCAAGACAAATATGAATAACGAATTCCCATTTGAGAAAACAAGTATTGAAAAGTTTAAGGGAATAACAAGCAATATCTCGAAAATGGTTCACTCAACAACAAAAATGTATATTACATAAATTGTGTATTTTAACGCAATCTACATCTTTTGTGTAGTAAAATTTTGTCTATCTCTTATGGTTTACCAGTTTACCAAAAGTCGTTCACAATGAAGAATACTTTTGGAGACATTCCCAGAAAATTCAAGATATACATTTTATTTGTCATCAAAGTATCTTAAACATATGATATTTTAATCAAAATTGTTAGAGCCATTTTTGAGAAAATTAAAATTCTCGAAAAATGTTCCATGTAAAGGGTACTCTGTGGTGGGGGGATTTTTTTGAAAACCTTCGTGTCGCACCTCTGGAAGATACTGAACCTAAATACCAAGTTTGGTGTTTATCCGACTGTTCGTTTCTGAGTTATGCTGTTCACAGACAGACACACACACGGACATGTTTCCAAAAATGCTTTTTTGGATTAAGGGGGTCTCAAAACATGTATTTCCGGTGAAATCTCGGTATCGAATTTTTGGGTGGAATACAATACTTCCCCTACTTACTATACGTAGTAGAGAAAGTAAAGAATAACGAATTCCCATTTGAGAAAATGTTTAAATGCTGGAAAATTCAAACAAATAGCAAGGAATATCTGCGAAATGGTTCACGTCACAAAAAATGTATATATGATATAAATTGTGTGTTTTAACGAGATCTAAATTTTTGGGAAGAAACATTTTGTCCATCACGCAGCACAAAAGCTAAAGAGGAGCTCCAAATGACAACAAACAACGCCATCAAGGGACTTCATGACCACTTCAACCGACTTCAAGAAAGCTACATCCTCGTCCGCAACTTCTGGAAACCCATGTGATGCCACACTCCTCTCAATCCTCTAACTCCTATCGCAAATCCAAGCGCCGGTAATCCTTCACTATCACCTGGAATCACACTATTTTCTCCTTAACTTCGCTGCGGGGCCAGACTGGGCCCTGGCGACCGCACTGCTGCCCAGTTTCAACCATCACCTTTGAATGCGCGGGTGCTTTAGGCGGTACGGCTGCAAACCTTCTCCTTTCTGACTCCAGTGGAGGAGTTTTTAGTGGGTAGGCCATTCACTGGTGAGTCCCACACTCACAGTTCCGACTCCCATCGGGGCTGGGGTTAGTGATTAAATCATTTTCTCCTCCACTCTAAAAAAGAGGTTTCCCTACAACCGACAGACATGAATGTCAGCAGTCATTCTTTCAGCAGGACTGAGCTACTGCACACACCGCTTGCGAAACAGTTGATTTGGTTGCTGAGATTTTTGAGGATAGAATTATCAGCACTGGATGACCCGCTCGTAGCCCTGATTTAACGCCTTGTTATTTTTACTTATGGAAAACCTAAAGAACACGATATATCTGAACAACCTCATACAATTGAGGATTTAAAAGCAAATATCGCACAACAAATTCCTGTAATTACACCTCAGAAGCTAATGGTAGTGAATGGAGGCAGATGTTATCTATGTATTGCTGCTGAGGGACATTTTAATGTCATTTATAACACAGGTTAGTGTTTTATTATTACTAATGCGTTGAGTAAAGGTATTACCCCCGACCAATCGGAATCTCTTTCTCGCGTAACCTACCGCTCTCTGCCGGTCAGTTGACCAGCCGCTCCGCCGGCCGCAAGTTGTAATAACAACCCTGTAGTTAAAGGATTTTTACAGCTTTGTATGACATTTTTACTTTCTCTACTACGTGTAGGAACTAAGGGAAATATTGCATTCCACCCAAAAATTCTGTATCCAGATTTCGCCGGAAATACAGGTTTTAAGGTGCCCTGAATCCAAAAAAAGCATATTTAGAAAAAGGTTCGTATGTGTGTGGAAGTGTCTGAACAGCATAACTCAAAAAAGAAAGGTCAGATAAATCCAAACTTGGTATTTGGATTCAGTATCTTTCAAAGATGCGACACGAAGATTTTCAAGAAAATACCCCCAACCCAGACTATCCTTTACATGGAACATTTATGAAAATTTTGATTTTATCCAAAATGGCTCTAATAATTTTGCTTAAAATATCATATAATTAAGATATTTGCATGACAAATGAAATGTATATCTTGAAATTTCTGGGAAGGTCCTCAAAAGTCTTTCATTCTGAATGGCTTTAGCATAACTGGTAAACCATAAGAGATAGACAAAACTTTAATACACAAAGTGTAGACCTCTTTAAAGCACACAAAGTTAGTGGAATGCTCCACACAGCAACCAGCTCTAAAAATATTTGACTATCGCTTAAGGCCTACCAATTCCCCTTGCATCTACAAGGAAATTAGCAATAAGATTAACATCTCGATATCTCGATTAACATGAAGTATATGGAGAATAAGCGTTTTTAAAATAGTTTGTACAAGAGTAATAAAGTCATGAGAGTGCAACACATCAGATATTTTGTTTATTTACAAATCGTTAAGCCCGTGTACGAATGGTATACAACGGGGATTTATTTATAATATGCTTGTGTATATAATTGAACAATCATGACTTTTTAAGTGTGTCGAAGATGAATTTCAGGAAGCTGATAGTGGTGACTGGGTTGATGTACTATTTCAGCAACTGATATATTGGGAGACTTCGAAATACCCCAAGCCTTTTTCTGGAAAACAGTGTGCCTTCCGTCATGAGATGATGTGCCGTTTGTGCAACTTTTTCAGAACAGTTGCAAAATGGAAGGAAGCCTTGTTAATTCTGTGGAGACAGAATCGGAAACTTCCATGATTCGTCAAGATCTGCATACGTGTACAGTTTGGCCAGAGCTGTAGGGAGAGACTGTGGAAGATAGTGGGTATGATCAGATTGGTGTGAGCTGCAACTTCGGAGATATGTGTTGAATTTCATATTCTTGTATACTAATTCTGCAGTAACTACTTTCCCCTGCTCAATGGAATTTTCTTGTAGTCTATGGTGCTGTACAGCTTGCGACTGTTTTGGCTAGATAGTCAGCCCTTTCATTTGCCTGTAGTTCAGTATTCAATGCATACCAGGGTGCACTTGGTTCAGGAAATCTGTTACTTATGTGCAGGAGCACCATATGTTTGAAATCAGATATTCCCTTGAAACATACCAGGAAACAACTCTTTGAATTCTGGGATATTATAGTCACGCAAAAGCCGTTGATACTTTCAAGAGTTCAAATTTTCATGTGCGAAAACTGTGCTGTGTCGCACTAAACCTGCCCAGACCACAACTTTTTGCGGTTAGTGTATATAGTTTACTGCCATCCAACGAGGTTGCGAGCAGGTTGGTGGACCCATTTAGAGGGGAAGCGCTTCAACTGAAAATATGATGCAGTGCTCAAAATATGGATTCTGATCGATTATCCCAAAAGAAATATTTCTAAGAATCCATTCCTTCTATCAAAATCATCATCAATCAACTTCCCATACATGGATGAATAACACACATAGATGTTTAAGTGTGACGTGAGGTTAATTTAAAGATCTTCGTAAAAGGGTATCACCATATCTAGTGAATTTACAGCTCCTATATGTAATGGCTTTTGGACTTACAGATTTTGGTTTATTCTAGACACTTTTTGTTTGATTAAATTGATTTACTATTTTTGTAAGTGTTGACTATATTATGTTCTTATTTAGGTGTACCTTATTAAATAAATTACACACGTCTTGTTGATTTATCTTTGTCACCATATAATCAATCATTATTAAAATTTATATTCTTTCTCTTTAGGAAAATATTACCATGGTGAACAACTTTCAAATCAGGAATGAAGAGCAGTCATTGTTGATTTGTTAATTTCACGGTGAGAAAAGGAGTATTTTAGAAGGAGTTGTATCATATTTTCAACTGTTGGGGAGCCGAGCTTGAAGTAGTTGCAACCGCACGTATGGTACACGGTAGCCTTCGCCCAAGTTTAAAAACATTAACTATGCAATATGACTGTTTCTTTAAATATTATTTATTTATGTTTGCCTCGGCTGCGTCAGTATTTGTTAGAGACACGTTTCTCTTAGCAGGGTTGTGGTACGTCTAAGAATGTAGGCTTACACAGATTATAACTTTACTTCACTCCTTTTATTAATACTTGATACGATTTAAATAACACTTCACTGATATACAGAGCTGTGAGATTCCTTTTATTAATTAATTACACTTTTAACACGTAAAATTATTTTTCGTCTCACACGAATACAATTCTCTGGAGTTTTTCTGAAGTTTCCTAAAGTTAAGTCTTGTAGTTTCGTCAAATCTGGTAGTTCTCTGTTATTCTCTGGAGTTTTCTGAACTTCTCTGATGTTCGTTGATCTCTTCTTTTCAGTTGTTGTCGCTAATTCTTGTCTCTTCGAGCTCCACGTAGTTGGGCACCAATTTGAGAAAGGTTACCTCATTGTTAGCAACTTTTTGTCTATTTCTCACAGTTTCTAGATTATTAAATTACGTAATATATTCACATAACATTATTACACATGGATACAATAATACAAACATATACAATGACTGTTGCATATATTTTACAAATTATTACATACACATATTTCTTCAAGACAGACTGTTATGGAATTTACATATTATATAATTAGACTGAAATTATATAAGCGTTAAAAATACTACCTCAATGGTCAACTACATAAGTATATACATTTATTTTAAGTTGCATATCAAAGCCTTTCTGATGTATACCAAACTTTTATCCCTATGTAAAATCGTATGGAGGTTTTAGATGTGTTTTGCTACACCTATACATGTATCAACGATTTTGTGAGACCACCGCCATAAATTTCATTTAGGTATTTTGAACACTTAAGCGAATGCATCCGCCATTTTCCGAATCAAAATTTATGGTTGGTACTCATCTGTTTTTAGTTTCTTTTTCCCCTTTTTGTCTTAAGATGATGAATAATATACGAAAAGGAATTACATGAGGTATGCAGTTATTAGGCAGAATAAAATGTAGAACTTTCATTCGAAAGGCTGATAGAAATGCCAGTTTCAAACAGGTAAAATACAAGGTTGGAAAGGTAGAATCAGATGACTGAGAAATTCAATAACATCGCCGGAATTGGAACCACGGATCTCCCGGTCTCCGTCCGGTTGCTCTAACCACTGAGCTACCATGGAAACATGCCGGTACGACATTAAATTTCGTCCCCAACTGATTCGCGTTTTTCCCGGTAAACCACAAGGAGATCTCAAATTGTATTGAGATGACATACCCGAATGGCGACTTACAGTGCTGTAAGTATTTTAAATCCCAGGCTTCATAGCTTCGGCCACTATTAGGTCACTTAATGGAATTAATTGTTTTTCCACACAAGCCGTGTTTTGGACAAGGTTGGAAAGGTAGAATCAGACGACTGAAAAATTCAATACCATCGCCGGGATTTGAACCACGCTTGCATGGAAGAACAATTAATTGCAGGTAAAATAAAAGTTTTGGAAAACTACAAAAATCATCGGTTTATGGCTCCACTGTTCTAAATAATGTATAATAGTGGGACTGTACCATTAAAAACACTGTGTTCCTAAGTTTTAAATTACGTTTGCTGAACATCTAACCTATGTTTGTCTTAAGCAAATATTTAAACGTTTTAAATTTCATTTGCATTTATTTCTAAACTTTGAAGTTGTTGAGTTTTGCTAACTTATGCCAAATATTTTACAGCATAATGCTTTAAAAACAGTTTTTTGAAGTATCTATGTCATTTATCTGAACACAATGCACAAAATTTGCATTTAATTTTTTTATGCTAGTTTTAGTTCAAATGAAGCTAAGTTTCCAAAATTATTTTTCAAATTAATCAGATGAATGCTCCATCGTGTATAAAGAAGAAACCCAAAAACACAAATTCTAAAATTAAAACAATTTATCATCCCTGGATGTTAACTTTAGAATATAAAAATAAACATATACAGTATCAAAACTGAAAATTAGTTTTGAAATTACAGCCTTGGAATATTTTTTTTGGGCGTTCAGTCTTATTGTACATTTTCCCGAGAATTATACAATATTGAGTAATGCTTAAAAATGAACTCTTTTCTGTTTGGTTTATAATATTTGCCATGTTCTTCATCCAAATCAAAATATTTCCAAAGATTTCCTTATAAAATGAGTCTAAAAGTATATTTAGTATCCCAGAAGATTTTAAAATAAGCATTTTATTAATATTATTCTTATATTAAGAAGTAAAAACAATAAGTCCAGTGTAATGAAGTGGATAGAAATTTTTAATGGTGTTTTAAGGCCTGATATTAGTTTATAAGGCACCACCGGTGGTGAAACTGGTGATACTTGAAATTGAATTATAATTGGGAAAGCAAACTTAGAAAGGAAACGTTCCAGGTGTAAGGTTAGGGTGCTCAAAGCATTTGCCAGTTATGAGGACCGAGTAAAATCTGGAGAAAATCTTAGTCGGGGAGGACGGTGGGATTTAAACCACCTACCGTGGTACAACAAAACTATTCGCTTAGACGATGGAGGACAATTTGGAATAAATTTCAGAATCCGAAGATCCCCACTGACTGGAAAGCTGCGGTTTACTCGGCTGTCAATGAGGTTGTTCCGACAGCTGACAAATTGTGGCGGCATGGCAGAGCAACATCAAATCTCTGCCTCTGCGGTGGAGACCTTGAGTCACAATTTGGTGGATTGTACCGTCGTACGCCCAATATGGGACTGGGTATATGGACGCATATGAGTGATTTGTAGTGGCGTGCAGATGTTTCCACGGGAGGTCTATCTGAATCTCGAATTCAAGCACGGTGACAAGAAACCGACAGATGCCCTTACTTGGCTCACCTTTGCCACCTATTTTTGGGTACTAAAAGTTGGGGACGCAGTGAATCTACAGGCCTTTCCAGATATTTATCCGGCAGGAACGCTGGGAGTTGGACAAAAGGACCACTTTGGCCTTGGATCTCCCGCATTTAAGGAAGCTCTAAGTATCCACTGCAGGAGGGCATATGATAAGAATAGGGATAAGAAGAAACAAAAGAGCTCTATCCTTCTTGTGTAGTAGTTTTCATATTATCCTAAAACCTATCCAAAAATAAAGTAAATAAATAAACACATTGCACAAAAATTAAAAAAAATAATAAAGCTAAGGAAATAAAGTCCTAAAGGTCAAATGCACACCTTTGTGCTCTAAAATAATAATAAAAAAAGACGTTCTCAGAAAAAAATATGGTGTAAAAAAATAAAAATAAAAATAGGCGACATGTCAATAAATAAATAAAAAAAGCACAGTCCTCTTGTTACGAGTCCATGCCTTAAAGACCTCAGTTAGTAAGTCGAACGTGTATTTCATGCATTTAGAGCCTCGCACATAAATGCATAAATCTTGACCAAAAATAAAAGAAACACATGCACCAATCCGTTCTAGTTTATATGGAATTTCGCCGTACAGTCAAGGAGTGGGAAGACACGCATGTTGCATTTCATACAGTTATATTTTGTTCATCGTTTCTCTGAGCGAGAAAGGGCTTCGGTTGACATTTAGACTCCCTCCGCCACTTTCCATCAAACGACAGTCATCTCGATTTCTATTTGTATTTTAGATGCTTCTAAGTGCTGTAATGCTTGTTGGCAGTTCCTAGCACTCGGGAGGAAACGAAGTCCTAAGAGTTATTGTATACAAGTTGCGATCAAAAAGTTTCCGGAATGGCTTCACAACAATATTGACGCTGAGATTTCTTTAATGTTTACCATGACTGTATTTGCAGCGTTCCTTTCCGATAAAAATGAGAGTTCACATGACTTCCTGTGACCATGCAGTGACGAGGTAGACTCTCTGAAGTGAACACATGTTTTGCATGTGCTGCGATTTTTCCGCGTAACAAAAATGTCAGATTACGAAGAACAAAGAACGAACATCAACTTTTGCTTTAAACTCGGTAAAAATTGCAACAGAAGTCTATGAAATGTTGAGAACAGTTTATGGAGAGTAAGCTATGGGAAAAACTCAAGCATTTGAGTGGTTATCGGAATTTAAAAGTGGTGTGACATTAATTAAAGATGCAGATCGTTCGGGGTTACCCTGTTCCAGCAAAACTGATGAAAATATCAATCAGGTGAGGGAAATGGTCTTAAATGATAGGCGCATTACAATAAGAGAATTTTATGGCTCATTAGGACTCTCTTTTGGAAGCGTTCAAAACATTTTGAAAGACAATTTGGACATATTCCTGCATCATGACAATGCACCCGCTCACAAAGCCCTTTCTGTTCAGCAACTTTTGGATAAAAATACCATGAATACTGTTCATCATCCCACCTATTCTCCAGATTTGGCACCAGCGGAAATTTTTCTTCTCGCGCGACTTAAAATCGGCTCCGAGAACACCGTTTTGAGGGCACTGATGTCAACCATCCCAAATCGCAGAAGGCTCTGAACATGTTGAAAGAAGAGGACTTCCAGAGATGCTTCTAGCAGTGGCAGAAGCGCTGGGACATCTGTATCAACTCCCAAGGAGACTACTTCGAGGTTAACAGTGCAGATTAGACAAAACAAACTGTTGTGTAGTATTTATGACGTCATTCCGGAAACTTTTTGATCACAACTCATACAATATGCTACACTAGAGAATTTTGGTTGGAGCACGTGTCATGTGAGCCTTCATACATCCACAAGTACATATACAGTATATAAGGCTTACTCCGATATGTATTAACGCAAGTTCGCATCGTTGGAATGCGTTTAAATTCCATTTTACAAAGGAATGAACTCCTACACTTCACAAAAATGAAGAAAGAAACAGCAAAGGTTAGATTATTGAGGAGCGTCGCAGCTTATAGTTTACTGGATAAAAAGAGAAGCGACGAGAGCAGAAAGGAAGTCGGCATTTTTAAGTTAACAGAAAAAATACACCAATAAAGAACCAACTGGAAAGAACATGTGTACCACATCCAAAAATTGGTAATAACTTACAAACCTAATAGGCGAAAGAAACATTGCAGACCGAGAAAATGATCACAGGAAAAATTCAGTTCATGAGACCGGGACAAGCTTTTCGAACCTTAATCCCTGAAGATGATGATGAACTCTTAAAATGGCTAAAAATACCTTCTTCTTCTTCTTCTGTTGTATAGGCCAACGGCCAGTTTGTCATGACACGGGGCATGTTTCAGTAGAGGATATCAGTGCCCTTTTCACTGCTTTTTTGGTGGACTCAAATCTCTTTTGTCTCTTGGGAGTGCCCCTCGAGCTACCTTGCTGTCGGCTCTGTCTGCGAACAATCCCCCTCTCTTCCTTCTTTTATGAACTATCTTCTTCTTTTTCTTCTTCTTCCAGCCGCAGTTTACGTCGAAGCCTGCTCGTGCTCACATTTCCCATCGTTTCCTTGGACGTGCGATGATAGTGTCCTAAAGGCTTGTCTAGGAGTTCGTTCATCTGTCATCTGTTTTCTCCATTTTTACTTTCTCTACTACGTATAGTAAGTAGGGGAAGTATTGTATTCCACCCAAAAATTCGATACCGAGATTTCACCGGAAATACATGTTTTGAGACTCCCTGAATCCAAAAAAGCATTTTTAGAAACATGTCCGTGTGTGTGTGTGTGTGTGTGTGTGTGTGTGTGTCTGTGAACAGCATAACTCAGAAACGAACAGTCGGATAAACACCAAACTTGGTAATTAGGTTCAGTATCTTCCAGAGATGCGACACGAAGGTTCTCAAGAAAATCCCCCCACCCCAGACTACCCTTTACATGGAACATTTTTCGAAAATTTTAATTTTCTCAAAAATGGCTCTAACGATTTTGATTAAAATATCATATGTTTAAGATATTGGCATGGGAAATGAAATGTATATCTCGAATTTTCTGGGAATGTCTCCAAAAGTATTCTTCATTGTGAACGACTTTTGCATAAGTGGTAAACCATAAGAGATAGACAAAATTTTACGACACAAAAAATGTAGATCGCGTTAAAATACACAATTTATGTCATATACATTTCTTTTGTTGAGTGAACCGTTTTCGAGATATTGCTTGTTATTCCCTTAAATTTTCCAATAGTTATACTTTTTCTCAAATTCGTTATTCATTTTTTATGCCTTGGACATGCAAAGAGAATGGAATGCGTCACATAACAAGTAAGGCTTAAAATATTTGACTATCGCTTAAAACCTACCATATTCCCCTTGCATCTACAAGAAAATTAGCAATAATATTAACATCTCGATTAACATGAAGCATATGGAGAATAAGCGTTTGTAAAAATAGTTTGTACAAGAGTAGAGAAAGTCACGTGAGTGTAATACATCAGATTTTTTTCTGTGTTAAGCAATTAAGTCTAAGATGGATTAGATGAACACCTAATTATTTTCTAACTCTCTCATTCCTTAGATTTTCTTCTCTTGTGCAGTCTCTGACTGAGCGTAGTAAGTTCACTTTTATGTTTCACTTCAGTTGTCCATGCCTCGCTTTCATACAGATGATAACTATGGCTAAGTTTAATGAAGTCTTAGCTTGGTGTTATTTCTAACTTTATTTTTAAATGTCTAGTGAATCGTTCCACATATTGCTTGGAATTTGTTAATCTTTTTGTTTACATCGTTGTCTTCGCCACACATCCTAAATACTGGAAACAACACGCTTGTTCTTTGTATTGCCTTCAAGCATAATCTTTGACCTTACAGCATAACTGCCATGTTTTTTATTTCCTCTACTACGTATAGTAAGTAGGGAAAGTATTGTATTCCAACCTAAAATTCGATACCGAGATTTCACCGGAAATATATGTTTTGAGACCCCCTGAATCCAAAAGAAAAGCAGTTTTGGAAACATGTCCGTGTGTGTGTGTGTCCCTCTGTGAACAGCATAACTCAGAAACGAAAAGTCGGATAAACACCAAACTTGGTATTTAGGTTCAGTATCTTCCAGAGATGTGACAGGAAGGTTTTCAAAAAAAAACCCACCCCTGATTACCCTTTACATGGAACATTTTTTGAAACTTTTAATTTTCTCAAAAATGGCTCTAACGATTTTGATTAAAATATCATATGTTTAAGATATTTTCATGACAAATGAAATGTATATCTAGAATTTTCTGGGAATGTCTCCAAAAGTATTCTTCGGTGTGAACGAACGCTTAAAGCCTACCAATTCCCCTTGCATCTACAAGAAAATTAGCAATAATATTAACATCTCGATATCTCGATTAACATGAAGTGTATGGAGAATAAGCATTTGTAAAAGTAGTTTGTACAAGAGTAGAAAAGTCATGTGAGGGTAACACATCAGATTTTTCCTATAAATATAATAGCGAATTTCCTAATATCCATAACATTAGACTGTTGTCTCATATTTTCATTCTTCATGGGATAGCCTCATTTCACCCCACCAACGTGTACTCCATGACCCTTTGGTCCGGAGGTAGTGACTAGAGAAGAGCTCCGTCCACAGGTTCACGTGAGGTGGTAAATGAAACTCCAAAGTTGCAGTGAAAGCAACCCGTCTAGAGGAAGGAAACCTCGATATCAAATCCACCAAGAGCAGGCCTAGTAAGCCATTTCTTACAAAATTGCCCATAGAACCATAAATGCCAATTTGAATGGTTTTATTACATGATCTCTATTGCTTTAAACTGCTTACTCATGTACCGTGATTTACATAGAACTAGCACATTTCTTTATTTATTTCAAAACGAATTATCTGTCATGGAATTAACTGTGAGGCGGAAGGGGATTCAGCACGGATCCTAGAATGGGGGTATTGTACCGATGCCCTACGAGAGGGCGCCCCCGGTAGGGATAAGGTGAAGGGAGACAGCGGAGGCCGGAACCAGGAGTGACGGCACAGCAATAACAGGATCCCCACAGTTTCCAGATTGAGACGCCTCGGCGGTTAGACAGACAGATCGGCCCCCCTAAGAGGCGATCCTTGTACCCCAGAAAACAGCCGAAAGCCTAGGGATGGAGAAAGTTCACAAAGAACATCCCTTTTCCCTGCCTCGCTGCACCAAAGCATCATCGCCGACACTTCCACCCCTGAAACATATCAATGAAGGATGAATCAAATGACTAATGGAAGTAACTGGATGGACAAGCAATTCGAGGAATGAAAGAAACCACTTCCAGCTTTTGCCTGACGACCCGGAGAACCCTCGAAAAAACCCATAGGTCAGAGTGGATAGTCGCCGGAAAGGAACGGACCTCTCGAATGTGGGCTACAAACGTTATAACTCTCCTGCATAAGGCATAACTCAACATGCCATTCCATATTACTGGCTGCTCGTTGGAGGATTGTATTGTCAATATCATTGATTTCCTCTGCAATGTTGTGCCTCAGATAGTATAGTGTCTGGGGACGTGTAGTGTAAGCTTTCTCCTTGAAGTAGTCCCATAGGAACATTTGTGGTATTACTTGCATACATGAAAAAATTTGGAGAGCTTAAGTTGGTAAACAGATCCTTATCTTTGCAGAGCCAGCCTAGCTGCACTTAGGGCTCTAAGTAGTCATAAGGTAACGTCAGGACAGTTTTAAACTGCCTAAACATGCTCGCAAGCTTGGCAGAATAGAGTGAAGTTCAACTCATCTGGGAGCCGGCATAGAGGGAAATGAAAAAGCTGATGAACTTGCAAGACAAGGAGCAGCTTCTCAATTTATTGGGCCAGAGCTGACTCTGGGAACATCTCGGTGTTTAGTAAGAGAAGCTATTGAGAACTGGCTTTAAACGATCTATTAGAAAACCATGTAAGAAAGGAGCTGAAAGCTTAATTAAATGTAACAGACTTCAGCTGAGAACAACTACTGTATTTCTCACAGGATATGCTCCTATGAAAAAACATCTTAACACGATGGGAGTGTTTCAGGGTAACTTAGATTGCAGACTGTGAAAGAAAGAAAGAAACTGAAACAGCTCAGCACATTATATGCTCCTGTGAGTCTTTGACTCATAGCAGATACACTATATGATCAAAAGTATCCGGACACCCCCACAAACATCTTAGGTGCATTGTGCTGCCACTACTGCCTAGTACTCATTATCCGCGACCTCAGTAGTCATTAGACATCGTGAAACAGCAGAATGGGACGCTACGTGGAACTCACGAACTTCAAACGTGTCAGGTGATTGGGTGTCACTTGTGTCAGAAGTCTGTACGTAAGATTTGCACACTCCTAAACGTCCCTAGGTCCACTGTTTCTGATGTGATAGTGAAGTGGAAACGTGAAGGGACATGTACAGCACAAAAGCGTACAGGCCGACCTCGTCTGTTGACTGACAGAGACCGCCGACATTTGAAGAGGGTCGTAAAGAGTAATAAGCAGACATCTATCCAGACCATCACACAGGAATCACAAACTGCATCAGGATCCACACCAAGTACTATGATAGGCGTGAGGTGAGAAACCTTGGATTCCATGGTCCAGTGGATGCTCATAAGCCACACATCGCGCAGGAAAATGGCAAATAACGCCTAGCTTGGTGTAAGGAGCGTCAACATTACACGATTGAACAGTGGCAAAACGTTGTGTGGAGTGACGAATCACGGTACACAATGTGGCGATCCGATGACAGGGTGTGGGTATGGCAAATGCTCGGTGAATGTCATCTGCCAGCGTGTGTAGTGCCAACAGTGAAATTCGGATGTGGTGGTGTTATGGTGTGGTCGTGTTTTTTCTGGAGGGGGCTTGCACCTCTTGTTGTTTTGCGTGTCACGATCACAGCGCAGACCTAAATTTATATTTTAAGCACCTTCTTGCTTCCCACTGTTGAAGAGCAATTCGGGAATGGCGATTGCATCTTTCAACACGATCGAGCACCTGTTCATACTGCACGGACTGTGGCGGAGTAGTTACACGACAATAACATCCCTGTAATGGACTGGCCTACACAGAGTCCTCACTTGAATCCTATAGAACACCTTTGGGATGTTTTGGAACGCCAACTTCGTGCCAGGCCTCATCGACCAACATCGATACCTCTCCTCAGTTCCGCACTCCGTGAAGAATGGGCTGCCATTCCCCAAGAAACCTTCCAGCACCTGATTGAAAGTATGCCTGCGAGAGTAAACGCTGTCATCAAGGCTAAGGGTGGACCAACACCATATTGACTTCCGGCATTACCGAAGGAAGGCGCCACGAACTTGTACGTCATTTTCAGCCAGGTGCCCGGATAATTTTGATCACGTAGTGTATATTGCTTTTGGAAATCTTTTTTAGAAGACCAGAAGAATTTGAAACCATATCTGTTATGTGACAGTATTCTTCGGTAATGGGTACAGATATAACGAACTGGCTTTAAAACGATACAGGTAGCACAATAAGCCCCAGGCTGAGGTGCGTCCGGATCGTGACGGAAATCTGTATCGAACAAGACAAGAAAGAACCTCATAGGAAAAACTTCGATGTCGTCAAATCAAGAGGTCTCGGTGACCATGGACTGGTTTGATGTATGGCTTGTGCTGCCATCTTGTTGAAAATATCCATGACCCAGCTTTAAATCGTGCAGCTACTCAACGATCTCCATCGATGCTCTACAGTGTCCACTGTCTGGTCAAAGAATATTGGTCCCACTATTTCCTGTTTGGATGTTGTACACAAGAATTAACTGGTTGCATAGGTGCTCGTGGATTTTTAATGGCGTGAGTTCTGTTTGTTCCATAGCCACATAAGAATAAACAAGCTTCACCTGTGAACCATGTAATGACCAAGTTCTTGCACATTGAACGCCTACAACTAACGGCAATACCTTTGTCCTCATTTGTTGCCTGCAACTGATGGACAATGTAACTCTATGTTTTATGTGAGTGTATGTACCCTGTCTCCTACAACAAACCTCTTAATGACTTAGGGGCAACAGCTTCAGTGTGTCCCAACGTTCACAACAACGGTAGACTTTGTGTATATGAACTATGTTTGACTTTTGTCACATTCATCAGCAACTCAGTTGCTTACCAGCGTCAGTGTTTCTTTTGATTGAGGATTGCGAAGAAAACATCTGTTGTATTGCATTTACATCACTTTCTCTACTCTCTAGCATTATTAATTGGTATATAAATTATTCTTATGAAATTGTATTTTCCTATCTACTTTATTTTAATCCAGTTAAACCTTTCTGGAAATAGCTGCATTGCATACTTAGTAACAGATACAAAGGGAATAGAAACAGTCAGATACTTTGGAACTACGCTATACGCTGGCCTTAAAATCCAATACTCTTTCCATAATATCGCGAGAAATAGCTGAAAATCGCCAGGACTTTGCAAGAATAGCTAATTATTGAGGAATTCGAACCATTAATAATGGATATCCGGAAATGGGTAGTGCCACAGAAAAATTTATTGGAAATAAATTGTGTACGCTTTTTGTGTAGTATATTTTCGTCTACCGCTTAACGTTTACAAGTTAAACAAAATTATATCCAAATGAAGAGATCCTTATAGGCTGCTGCCAGAAATTTAAATATATAAATTTTATTTGTCATATATGTTATTTTAATCAAAATTTATAGAGCCATTTTTTCAGAAAATAAAACACTTCGAAAACTTTTCCATAGAGGGTAGATTGAGGTCGAGAGATATTCTTGGAATTCTTCGCACTTTTGGAAGATACTGAACCTAAATACGAAGTTTGATATTTATCTGACTTTTCGTATTTCGGTTATGCTGATCACAGACAAGCGCGCGCGTGCACGCACACACACACACACCGACCGTGCTCTAATTTTTAATTTCTCTACTACATATAGTAAGTAGGGGAAGTATTGTATTACACCCAAAAATTCGATACCGAGATTTCACCGGAAATATATGTTTTGAGACCCCCTGAATCCAAAAACGCATTTTTGGAAACATGTCCGTGTTGTGTGTCTGTCTGTGTGTTTGTGTGTCTGTGAACAGCATAACTCAGAAACGAACAGTCGGATAAACACCAAACTTGGTATTTAGCTTCAGTATCTTCCAGAGATACGACACGAAGGTTTTCAAGAAAATCGCCCCATCCCAGATTACCCTTTACATGGAACATTTTTCGAAATCCCATCTAACGATTTTGATTAAAATATCATATGTTCAAGATATTTTCATGACAAATGAAATGTATACTTCGAATTTTCTGGCAATGTCTCCAAAAGTATTCTTTGTTGTGAACGAGTTTTGCATTACAGGTAAACCATAAGAGATAGACAAAATTTTACTACACAAAAATGTAAATTGCGTTAAAATACAAAATTTATGTCATATACATTTGTTTTGTTGAGTGAACCATTTTCGAGATATTACTTGTTATTCCCTTAAATTTTTCAATACTTGTTTTCTCAAATGGGAATTCGTTATTCATTTTTTTTGTCTTGGATATGCAAACAGTATTAATCTGTGGCAAAGAGAATGGTGCTGCACTTAGCAACCAACTATTAAGAGATATATCTATGCTTGAATCTACTGTATTTCTATATTGCCCTTGCAAATACAAAACAAGTGGAACATAGTACGCCTTAAGCGATAGTCAAATATTTTTAGAACTGGTCGCTATGTGTAAAATGTAATTCTCTTTGCATGTCAAAGGATCGTTTCTGCAAAGGTTTATCTCGATTAATATGAAATATATGGAGAATAAGAGTTTGTAAAAATAGTTTGTACAAGAGTAGAGAAAGTCATGTGAATGTAACACATCAGATATTTTTTCAAGGGTCCTCAAAATTTACGGTGAAGTCTCGATATATAATTTTTGAGTGGAATGCAATACCTTCTACAACGTTCAGAAAGTAAAAACAAATTCCCTCTGGTATGTCCTTTGACTAACTGTATTGAATTGTAATCCAGTATTTCTTCACAAAGAAGAGCCGGTGGTTTAATGTGCACTGGAATTTCACAGCGTCTAGGAAATATCGAAAAGTGTCAACCGCCAAAGCCAACAATAAGGAATAAAGAATAAATAACCGTGATAGGAAATCTATGCGTCTAAATATTCCATTTAGTTTTACGTTAAATTAAACGGGACATGGGGTGAATTTCCAGACAAAGAAAGAAAGAAACGCGTTAGTTCTATATCAATCAGCACTTCTTAGCAGCTATATTAGCAAAACAGAAATTGACTAAATATAATATACTTTATAAGCTGTAATAAATCATTTATATGGCTATTTCAAGAACAACCTTGGTTTACTAGCATCAGATTTATTTGTTTGTTGGAATTCATTGGATCTCTTTTTCCCAAAGTTGAATAAATCTCTTGCAGAGCGCATTCTGAACCCTGGGTTCTGCGAAATATCTTGCATCATCAGAAACACATTTCCTTATCTACTTTCTAGTTGGCGTATTGTTGCCCCCTAAACACTGTGAAAAATACAGTCATACTCTGAATAATCTAAGTTACTGGCTGACATTTTCATATTATGTGGGTCTATGTTTTCATAACACCAGAGAGCTATAGCGAATTTACGGTTAAGAAAAGATACAGTGTTGCCACTTAATGACCGTGAACAGAACGGGATGGCTCAGGCGGTAACCTCTATGGCCTGTGTTCGGGAGGTCTCGGGTTCGATTCACGACGACCGCCCACTCAGTCCCACGGGTCTTTCGGGGTTGTCAGTTGAATGCTGGAGAGGTTTCCTTCATCCCTCTGAATTTCCTGTTCCCCCATTTCGTTCCATTAATATTTCCTTCATCGTTGACCCCGTTGGGTCGGTTTCAGGGTTGGAAGTATCGCAGATGGTGTTTCGGTGCAGCATGGCAGGGAAAACGAATGCTCTCTGTGAACTTTCTCCACCTCTCGCCATTCGGCTGGTTGCAGGGATATAATGATCATCCTCTGGGGGGGGGGGCAGTTTTGACGCTGCCTGGCCGATTGCCGGGGCATCTTAATCTGGAAACCGTAGGTACCTGTCATTGCTGTGTTGTTACTTTGGTTCCTGTCGCCTTAACCTCATCCCTCGTGGGGCGTCGGTGCAATATACTCATTCCTGGACGGGTGTCGAATCTCCTCCTCTTCCCAATTCAATCCAATGACAGTGAAAACAGCTATAATACGTCATCAGAACTGCAACCTTTTCGGGATATTATGCCGCATCAAATGCCAGTTTTCAAATAGTTAACTATGCTAAACATATGTGCCTCCACGGTAACATTAGGCTCGCATTTAGGAGGTACCGAGTTCGATTCTCGTCGATCGCCACTCTGGCCTTGGGTTTTTGTCGTTTTTCCTGATCGGTAGGCGGTTCCTCATTTACGACGATTTCATTTCCATAATTTTTCTTACATTCCATTTTCTCCGCATATTTCTGGTGTGCTTATGGGTTTCGTGACGTATGGCGACACAGACAGATGTCGTGGATGCTTGCAGAAAGAAAAGAATAGCCCCCGTGGACACTGGAGGTCTGCTTGCTTGACTGGTCGTTCATAGTCCTTTCTGGATAGCACCAGTGGTGAACATGTCTTAGATCCAGGTAACTTTTAGGGACTTCCGCAAGTTTCTGTGACCTATCTGCCAGCGACCTGTAGCCTCCTGTGGTTCCTTCACCTCATCCTCCCTCCTGAGTGGCGGTAGCCGCGATTGATATGTGGTAGGTTGTGGTGCGCAATGTGTAATCTGTTGTATACCCTGTGCTGCACGTGGCATAACTTTGATGTTGTAGCAGGAATACGAGGGCGACACTGAACATTTTTAGAAAATTAGAAAACGATTACCTTTAAAGCATTTACATCATTTTATTGTTTTTCAAAATATTTCCCTTTAAAACCAATACATTTTTTCATTAAATGAAACTAGTCCTTAAAGCAATGATGCCACTCTTCCTGAGTCACTTCAGAAACCTGGTTTTTATAATGTTCCACTGCTTCATCTGATGAAACTGATTCCACGAAGTTTAGCTTTAGTTTCTGGAGAAAAAAAAAAGAAATCACAAGACGTTAGATCAGGGTTGTATGGCGCAGGGTCCATGGTGCTGACCTTTAGGTCATCCAGATTCTCAGTTTTAATTTTGCTGTACGCGGCGATACATTGTCATAATGTAACATTATTTTTGCTTATGGGCGTTTTTCACCGACTTTTTCAAAACTTTGCGGTAAACAGACATGTGTACTAGTCGGCAATAACTAATACTATAGTAGCAATATGGCCCGCATTAGAAAAGAAAAAAGATAGCAACCATCTTCTTACCAGTATGCAAATTCGTCGGACTTTTCTAGGCGTAGGTTGTATTCGAAAGACCCAGAGCCGATTGACATCTTTTCAGGATCATAAAAATAAATCCCAGATTTATCAATAGTACGATATTCCAAACCAAATTTCTAATGCTATAGTAGCAATATGGCCCGTATTAGAGAAGAAAAATCTGATGTGTCACACTCACATGACTTTCTCTAGTCTTGTACAAACTATTTCTACAAACGCTTATTGTCCATATGCTTCATGTTAATCGAGATATCGAGATGTTAATCTTATCGCTAATTTTCTTGTAGATGCAAGGGGAATTGGTAGGCTTTAAGCGATAGTCAACTATTTTAACAGCTGGTTGCTATGTGGAGTATTCCATTCTCTTTGCATTACAAGGACAAAAAAAATGAATAACGAATTCCCATTTGAGAAAAAGTATAAGTATTCGAAAACTTAAGGGAACAACAAGCAATATCTCGAAAATAGTTCACTCAACAAAAAAATTATAGAAATTGTGTATAAATTGTGTATTTTAACGCGATCTACATATTTTGTGTAGTAAAATTTTGTCTATCTCTTATGGTTTACCAGTTATGCAAAAGTCGTTCACAATAAAGAATACTTTTGGAGACATTTCCATAAAATTCGAGATATACATTTCATTTGTCATGAAAGTATCTTAAATATATATTTTAATCAAAATACTTAGTCATTTCTGAGAAAATTAAAATTTTCGAAAAATGTTCCATGTAAAGGGTAATCTGGGGTGGGGGGATTTTCTTGAAAACCTTCGTGTCGCATCTCTGGAAGATACTGAACCTAAATACCAAGTTTGGTGGCTGTTCACAGACAAACACACGGACATGTTTCCAAAAATGTTTTTATTGGATTCAGGGTGTCTCAAAACATTTATTTCCGGTGAAATCTCGGTATTGAATTTTTGGGTGGAATGCAATACTTCCCCCACTTACTATACGTAGTAGAGAAAGTAAAAACTGGCAACCATCTTCTTACCAGTATGCAAATTCGTTAGACTTTTTTAGGCTTAAGTTCTGTTCAAAATACCCAGAGCCGATTGACTATTCTTTTTCAAGATCATGACAATAAATCCAAGATTCATCACCTGTAAGGATAATCCAAACCAAATTTGAAGTTCCGCCTTGGAAAGTTTCCAGAGTTTTTCTGCACCAATGTGTTGTTGGTTTTTTTTCGGGAGTTTCTAAGGATGGGACATAAGTTTTTATTAACAAAATCCCCCTACTTAAAACTAACTTTTGCATGAAAACGTTTTCGTTAGTTTTTATTTTCCAAAAAATAGCTAACGATATGGATTAAGCTATTTTCATAAATATATGTTGAATGTTGAATTTTATGGGAATAGGCTGTGAAGTAAATTTTATCCTAAATGACTTTTGTATAATTGGTAAACCGTAAGAGATACACAAAATCTCACTACACAAAGTTTAAGCATAAAATCTTTGTCAAACAAAATTTTTATTGAGTAAACCATTTCTGATATAGTGGCGAGCACATGGAGGTTTAGTTTAATAGGCCTGACTTGGGGCGACCCTCCCGGAATAGGCTAGTAGTCCTGGACCGGTAGGGTCTACTCAACTCTGCTGGGATGGGATCTTTCCAGTAGTTTCCAGAACCTAGTGGCAGCTTTATGACACATTGGCAGGTATTAAGGGTGGGGTGGATGCTGATAAAGCAACTAGTCTGGCATGAATCGACGCTTAACCAGTGAGCATTTGTAGTATTTAGAGCGTAGTGTGTGCTCGGTATTTCTACCTTAAGGTGAAGATGAGAGCGGGATGATTTGGTTGTGAAAAACATACACCATCTAGCCATCAAGGTAAAATATCTTTTTGATTTAAATTGTAACTTTTCAAAATTAGAATAAATACTTTTAGATTTTCCTTAACTTTCCCGTTCCATCTATAAGTTGAAATCTTTATTTATGCATGCTTACTGATACCGTTATTAGCACGCCCCTCTAATTGCCATTGACACAAGTATGAAAAAGTCAGTGAATCACTTAGATTAGTGTAGGGCCGTGGCATTATATTCTTTGTTAGTTTGAGTTTTCAAATATTTTATACATATCTGAACTGAAAATAGATATTTTTTCTTAATTTGTATCTTTTTCGTGTTCGTGAGAACAGAATTTCATGGCCATCACATAGCGATCTGCTTCTTAAGATTTGACTATGCATTTCGTTTACTGTACGTATTCTTCTTATACCTACAACGAAATTTGTTAAAAAATTAATGAAGGTTTATCTGTATTAACAAGAAGTAGAGAGAAGAATAAAGCTTCTGAAAGAATAGTTTGTAGAACACTGAATGTGTAATTCTATGAATACAATGCACCAGATTTTTTTCTTTGAGTTGTACAATCTATGCTGCCTCTGCCACCATTTTGGCAAATGTTCAGGAAAACTAATACAGACAGCATTTTATTTGTTCTCTCCATTTTCCTGGAAGACAACGAGCAATTGTGTAACGTTTGGTGTGTATAAACGTTAAGATGCGTTCTTCGTTTTCTTTGAAATGAAGCTGAAATTGTGAAAACCATCAATGAAGCACTGCAGAATTTTGATTCTGACGGAGAGCTTTTCAGGTTTCAGATCATGAATATGTTCCAGATGCTGCAGGTATAGAGCTTTTCATTACACAGAAGCCACAGTATTAGTAAAACTTTATGTTGTTTTGTTTGTATAGATGGTATCTCATAGGTAATGTCAATTTTTAAGCAAAAAGTTATTTGGAGCGTTTTCTGACAAGGAATTAAGCTACTCTTCAAAGTAGAGAACATCAGATTCTAAGATATTTAGTCATCTTTCAATGAGGTTTATTATCCCGCGACGGTACTAGTCTGGTCTCCGATGGGAAGAATTCAGTGAGACCCACTGCCACAGCTTCAATGTTTGCGAAATTTGTTCCACGCAAGTAATGGACCATGGATAGAAACAGATGGTAATCTGAAGGGCAAGATCAGGGCTGTACGCTGGGTGGTAGCGGTTCGACTACTTCCAATACCTGTCATGGTTGTTCGTGTAGCACTGTCCTGCTACAAGGGAACTCTGTTTCGGTTAACTAATGCTGGGTATCTCCGGCTCAAAATTTCATGAATTCGTTCCAGTTGATGAGAATAAGGATTTGCATTGACTGCACGCCCATTTGGAACATACTCCTTCAAAATTTAATCAGACACGCAACATTACTTTGGGGCCGAACTGGTTTTTTAATATTGATTTCGATAGGTTGACGGGGACTGAGACACTGTTTCGAAGCGTCAGGGTTGGAGTAGTAGACCCATTTTTTATCACATGTGACAATTCTTCTGATAAATCTGTCATCCAGTGGATTACCGATAAGCTGACGACAGATATCCACTCTACGTTGAGTCTGTTGAGGTGTAAATTATTGAGGTACAGATCTACAGCTTCTGTTTGATTTTCCAAGTTTCTTAATCTGGCGCTGTATGGTAGCTGTTGATGGACCAGGTTCTTCTGACAGCCTAGTGTACTGTTCTGCGGATTTTCTTCCAAAACTCTGTTTGCATTCTTAATATCCATAATTTAAGTCTTCAAGATTTGGTAAATCTTTCCGAATCTTAAACTATGCATGCGCATAGGGTAAATCACTCTTCTGTGCGTGATACTGTGCAACTACTGTATTTTTAATTCCTCTACCAGGTATACAGAGTGGACTAGTTAAGTTGAGATTGTACAATATCTCCAAAACTAAGCGTTGTAGAAAGAAATGTCTTGGATAAAAGTTGCTTGATATTATGGGGGAAATAAGTGCGATTTATTTGGATGACGTGATGGTAATTTTAGGGTCAATTGACCCTAATTGTTGGTTCCCATTTAGAGATATTAAATTCATCCTATAATGATCATTAAAACATCCTCCAAATAAAACACGACTAATGGCATTTACTTTCACCCATAATATCAAGCAACTTTTATTAAAGACATTTCTTTCTATAACGCTTAGCTCTGGAGATATTGTACAGTCTCAACTTAAATGGTCCACCTTATATAGTAGGTAGAGAATATATTGCATTCCACCCAAAAATTCGATACCCTGATTTCAAAGAAAATGCACGTTTTGAGGCACTTGAATAAACAAATCTTTTTTAGAAAAAAGTCAATGTGTGTGTGAACAGCATAACTCAACAACGAAATGTGGGATAAATATCAAACTAAGTATTTGGTCTGTTTCTTCAAAAGATGCGACACGAAGGTTTTCAAGAAAATCCCTCACCACAAACTAGCCTTTATGTGGAACATTTTTTTAAATAATTTATTTTCTCGAAATAGCTCTAATGATTTTGATTAAAGATATTTACATGATAAATAAAAGTATATCATAAATCTTTTGGGAATAGCATGGGGAGTTCTGTTATTTCTGAACGTATTTTATGTAACTTCATAATTGGTAAACGTTAAGCGATAGACGAAAATGCACTACACTACAAATGGACGTTGATCTCTTTAAAACAGAATTTATTTCAAATAAATTTCTGTGGAATAAGCCATTTCAGAGGTATCTGCTATTAATGGTTCGAATTGTTTTCAATAGTGTGTTATTTTTATAGCCCTGTCGACATTCAGTTGTTTCATACGATTCCCCGTAGGGGAGGGATTCCGACCCCTTCAGCTACCGTGGTGCGGGCGCTGCGGACTCCTAGCACTCGTGGTACTTTTGACGTTACTAGAAGTACGTCGGGCCGAACATTCGAGCCCCTCTCGTTGGGAAGCTGTTCGGATTGGGTTGGTCTCGACGGGGTAGTGGTTCCCGATACCCATGGGAGTTTCCATACAGGCGGGGTTGTGAGACGCCTCATGTTCTCCGGTACCGACCTGGATAGCCGGTAGACGGCTTGCTAGAAAGCTGTCGGCCCTACCGAGGTTATCGGTAGTGGCCCTTTCTGGATGACACGCGTAAGTGGCGTATCCACTCCCATCTCCGAGTAAGCTGGGGTCTTTTAAGGAAACAAGATATTGACCTCATGGGAAAAATCCCACGGTTTGGAGAGCCACTTGGTTGGTGCCGAACCCTGGGTATAGAAGAGGCACTTGGGCTCTGGCTCTTGTCCTGGTAGAGCTTGTTCCACACGATTGCATAGAAAGAATATGCCATTTTTGTGAGGATCTTGCCGGTTTTTCTTTTATCTCACCTGTTATCATATTTAATCACCTTTATGTTGTTTGTGGGTCGATGTGGCACCAGCTAGCTATTGTTTGCAGTCGAGTAAGTATCTCTTAATCAAGGTTGTATGATCGGAGAGGATGTTATGGTTAATGATAACATTGGAGATCTTTCTGGAAATTTATTACTAAGACCCAACACACTATGGATATGTATATACTATAGGGCATTCGAAAACTAATGGCAACACTGTTGTAAATCAGAGATACTAGTGTTGGCAATTATAGGCTTGTAATATATTGTTGAGCAGACTTGTATAAATACGTAATATTCAAAGTCTCGAAATAGTAATATTTTGTGAATGCATTCACTGTTTCTGACTTTCACTAAGTAATATCGTCCTAAAACGATATTCAGTAGATATGAACAAAGGTGCTTCATAAAAATCCAAGTTTCAAGAGGAAGCAATGCAAGTCAAGGCTTTAGAGCATTTTCGAACTATTGCAAATGGGTGGAAGCTATCCATCAAGAAAGAGAGGAATATCAACACAGCAGGTGCTGATAGACCCGTTGCTGCAACAGACGATCTCCATTTTCAGGCTGCAGGGGCTTTATTGAAGATGACAGACGCTGGACATGTGTGGAGATTTTCAGGAAACTTGGTATTGCAACGTCGACTGTCCATACCATTTAAAAAAATCTGATGTGTTACACTCACATGACTTTCTCTACTCTTGTACAATCTATGTTTACAAACGCCTATTCTCCATATGCTTCATGTTAATTGAGATATCGAGATGTCAATCTTATTGGTAATTTTCTTGTAGATGCAAGGGGAATATGGTAGGTTTTAAGCGATAGTCAAATATTTTAACGCTGGTTGCTATGTGGCGCATTCCATTCTCTTTGCATGTCCAGGACATAAAAAAATGAATAACGAATTTGAGAAAAACTAAGTATTGGAAAATTTAAGGGAATAACAAGCAATATCTCGCAAACGGTTCACTCAACAAAAGAAATGTATATGACATGAATTGTGTATTTTAACGCGATCTACATTTTTCGTGTATTAAAATTTTGTCTATCTCTTATGGTTTACCAGTTATGAAAACGTCGTTCATAATGAAGAATACTTTTGGAGACATTCCCAGAAAATTCGAGATATACATTTTATTTGTCATGACAATATCTTAAACATATGATATTTTAATCAAAATCGTTAGAGCGGTTTTTGAGAAAATTAAAATTTTCGAAAAATGTTCCATGTAAAGGGTAGTCTGGGGTGGGGGGATTTTCTTGAAAACCTTCGTGTCGCATCTCAGAAAGATACTGAACCTAAATACCAAGTTTGGTGTTTATCCGACTCTTCGTTTTTGAGTTATGCTGTTCACAGACACACAGACACACAGACAGACACACACACGGACATGTTTCCAAAAATGCTTTTTTTGGATTCAGTGTGTCTCAAAACATGTATTTCCGGTGAAATCTCGGTATCGAAATTTTGAGTGGAATACAATACTTCCCCTACTTACTATACGTAGTAGAGAAAGTAAAAAAGCTGAAAATGCGAAATGTTTGTGCTCACTGGGTTCCGCACACTCTTAACTGAAATTGAAAAGTGGCAGCGAATGGAGACAGCAATAATGCATTTGAAGCGATGTGAACACGAAGGCAAGGCCTTTCTTCGTGGCGTTATCACAATGGATGAGACATGGATACATTCGTATACACCTGAGCTGAAACGACAATCAAGCGAATGGCGACATACAGAATCACCACGCCCAAAAAGATGCCGAGCATTACAGGATCCTTCGAAACTGACGATTACTGTGTGTTATGATTATGAAGGCATAATCTTAGTACATATTGTACATCATGGTGTAAGAGTAAATGGAGACTACTACTCGGGTTTCTTGGAACATCATTTGCACCCAGCATGGCTATTGGGGGTCCTATTGTGTTACATGATAATGCTCATTGTCATGTAGCTGCAAAGTGAAGAATTTGTTTAGAAGGTGAATTGGGAAGTACTCGAACATCCACCAAATTCACCAGCCATCAGCCCTTGTGACTAAGACTTATTCTCAAAGATCAAAGAACCTATACGAGGCACTCAATTTTAACCAAGAGTTGACATCCAGAGAGCCCTAGATCGATCAATGAGAGAGTGTCCCGGTATCGTTCGTGTTATCTTATTTGCTGAGCGCCTGTTATTGTTTTACTATTCTGAATTTTGGGGTTCTTTGTCCTCCGGCTAGCTATTATTACTCAGTCGAGCAAATCTCTTAAACAGGGTGTGTAAACGGAAAGAAGTTGTTACTAAAAGATAACACTGATAAAAGAATTTGTTCTTACACTTTTATTGCCGTCACACTATCAATTTCACACAATTACTCTTGATACACGCCCGACTGAAACTGTTATATTTTCGAATGCAACTATAATCACTTATTTGCCGCGCATTATTAATTCACGTATTTCACATTTTTGTAATTCACTTTCCAACGCGAGAGATTCTGTAGAATTGCGTAACGTGTACTTCGTAAATGATTCTGTTAAACTGCGCGACGTATAACGCGTGAATGATTCTCTTAAACTGTGCGATACCTGTCTCTGGCTTCAGCATTTATACTCCCTCACCCCGATATGCCTAAACATTATAACAGAGCTACTATTGGTTAATAAAGCGCGCCAACATTAGCGTCTATTTTTATATCCAATCAAAATTACGAACACATATGCTCTAGGGAAGATATTCCCTCCATTTCTAAACAAAGGCGCGCTACTCTGACGTCATTTGTTTGTCTCTTCTAATTGATAAACAACTCACCCCCTCGCTACATTGTTATCCGCTCCTATTGTCAGTTTCAGTGAGGCCGTATAAACTTATTTCCTAACAATACTTATGATTAACAAACATCTCAAATCATTTTCATACAATAATGCTAATTTACACTACAATCACTCTGGCATTCACAGTGTTGTGATATAAAATACTGCCTCAAGAGGTATCCAGAAATGGTGCTGCAGATGGAGTGCGCCATCTTCCAAGTATTTGGTAACGTATTGTTGGCCTGGAAGGAGACTATAAACGAAGTTCGTAATGCCAAAAGTCTAAACAAATTTGTTGTGATGTTAAAGCAGTGTTGCCATTACTTTTCGAATGCCCTAGTACAGTGTTCACATCATGAATATGTCTATCCTTCGCTGAAACTTTACGTAGATTTATGCTACTGTTGTTTGTAAACCCGATGCTAACTGAGAATCTAAGTGACTTACTTAGGTAATCGTGTACCATAAATACTTTAGATCACTTTATTGTTTCGGCACTACCTTAAACTATTTGTTACACTCACAACACTTTGCACTAGGCGTTACATCTTAACACGTCGATGTTAACTATTAGACAGGGGCTCGCATGGCTTAGATTGGGGGCATGGAGGATGATAAAAATTTCGGATAAAATTGGTTGGAAAATCTGCCGAATTTGCGAGGAGGAAGAGTCATGGGTTCATATCTTGGCAAGCTGTACGGATACGGAGGAATGGAGGAAAAATATTTACCGCGATCCTTTACCACCTCGAATGGAGAGTTATGAGCATGTTGGACGCTACTGGCAGGCAGGGAAGACATGGAGGGGATAGGTCAATTTCTATTTCAGCTGAGATCTGAGATTGCAGGTAGTAGGGAAGCGGTGGTGCAGGAATAGCTAATCGTTGGTGTTTTTTTTAAACTTTTGTTGGTGTGCTGTACATATTCTCTTAACTGTTGTTTGTTTACTATAGTGGGGTATAATAATACATCGGAATAGGGTTTATCGCTGTTCTGGAAGTTGCTTATGTTTAAGATGGTATATTAAATGGTATTTTTGTGCAATAGAGTTTTCTTGTAGTGGTAACTTTTTCTGGTTTCTTCTATTTATTGTAGTTTCTTTTTTATTATTATTTCTCTTGCTTATTATTCTGTGTATAATAACAGCACGTACAACCTGTGTATTATAATAGCACACATCGCTTTTTACCCTAAGCGATGCGCGTTCTGTATCGGATATAATGTTGAACTGACGGGGCCTTCTGGTTTACTCCTGTAACTTGTAGCTTTGCACAAGGCTTTTTCCTAAGCGCTTACATTTTTAAATTTGCAGGCAGCGTCTAATTTTTAGAACCAATCAACGTTAATGTTACAGCCTCTCTTAGGTTGAAACCCACGCCAACCTTCTAAACTATAACTTTCTCCTTCACCTCACCGTACTGATGCTCTTTTTAGTTCAAAGCTTCGTTGTTAGCCACCCTATCTCCAAACTAAGCTTTTTTCATGATTCCTCTTACACTAACTTTTCCCTGAGAGTTTCAGCTTTTGGTCTGCAACTAAAAATCTTATGCTATTTTAGACGAATATTCTTATGTGCAATTTTATCTTAATTACTACATGTTATACATTGATTATATCTGTCGTTGTGTAACAGTTAGTTAACAACAGAAATACTGCATTTTAAGGCCAGCATATAACGTCCAGTTCTTAAACAGTTGTCTATCGTAAAACTATAGCGCGATATGACAAGCATGAAAGGCTATTCCGAAAACTCCATTGAAATACTAATGATTTTTAAGTGGTGTAAGCAGTAAAGGTTGTTCGTTTAATAAATACGTTTTACCACAATGATATTGTATCCCTGAGCACAACACCTAGTCAAACTCTTGCCTTACAATAGCGAATGAATACACGAAGTAAAAGCCCACAAGCCATTGTTTTCTAACTGTAATCTACTGTAATGGTCCTTCTGTAATTTTTAGATTAGTAAACTTACATATAAACGCAGCATGGCTGTAACTAATATTTGAAAAACAACGCGAGCTATACAGCAAGAACGCAAATAACAACCAGGAACAATTACGCCTATAATGACGTTTGCACTCCGAAAAACAAAACAGCGTTGTATACAACGTCAATCGAAGTCGTAAAATGGTAACTTGTACGCAATTGCAGACAATATCGCGTAGATGAAACAACGCCCACGTTAATAATTTTTAAATTGGCAGACGTTCGCCACTTTAGAATAAGCACTCTAATTGTTAATTGAGAAAACAATGCTTCTAATGATGTGAATCAAATGCCAGAAATTACATTTGGGACGAAGGCTACCGGGTACCATACGTGCGGTTGCAACTACTTCAAGTTCAGCTCCCCAACAGTTCAACTACAATACAACTCCTACTTCAAACTGACTTTTCATACGTAGCAAAAACAAACCTTCTTCAAATTGGCTCCCAAAACGTGGGGCAAATAACAACGTAAAAATAACAACTTCAATGTGTTACAATCACATGACTTTCTCTACCCCTTACCACTTATTAGTGGGTATACAAACTATTTTTAGTGAAACTTATTTTCTATCTATCGTCTCCCATTTCGTCTATCGCTCAACGTTTTCTATAAAATTCCTTCCAAATGACGCGGAGTTCACAAGCTACAGTCATAAAATTCAAGATATATGTTTTAATTAGTATCTAAATATGTTTAATATATGGTATTTTAATCAAATACGTTAGCCATTTTTCACAAAATAACAGAATTCAAAAAATCTTCCATGTAAAGGCTAGTTCGAGGTTGGGGAATGTTATTGAAAACCTTTGTGTCTTGTCTTTAGAAGATATTGAATTTAAATACCAAGTTTTATATTTATCCGACTTTTCGTTTTTGACATATGCTGTTCACAATGACAGTGTCACACAGACACACACATGGTTTTGTTTTCTAAAAATGTTTTATTTTCAATTTAGGGGGGCCTCAAAACATGTATTTCCGATATTTAATAATTCCCTTCCTAGTATTTAGATTGAAGAGAAAGTAAAAGGTAGGTTGGTTAATTCTTTGTGATGTCCGTAAATTAAGGCAATTTCTCAACACACAAAACGTTTATGCATAATGTTGTGTTGACGTCGTCCAGAATACTGGAGAAAAAGTCCCATTCTCAATCCACCATAGAATTAGATATCACTACTTCCAATCCAAAATATAATAAATCTAACACTGGCTTAAGTTTCTTGCCTATATAAAAACACATCGCGTATCTCTAGCCACATTCGATTTCCATTGGCCGTAGTAATGTTTTGTGTTATACATTCACAAGGGTTTCTCTCATAAAAAACCTTCTATCTCTAAAAGGTCACGTTCCTCAGGCAGACAATAGCAGCTGGATTATTCTCCCCTCTTGGTGAATAAAAGCTTACGGTCAAGTTAGCGCTCCGTTTACCACAAATCTGACCAAATCTTGCCTTAGAAACCATTCATTCTCGAGGATTTTTTAACATGCAACTCAAATATGTACACTGATGTACAAAAAGGTGCTCCATTCTCCTAGATCGCAAGTGTTTTTCCCTCCGTAATGTTTCCACCTTCAGGTAACTAACCTTTGACTCCACCCAGCCAGTACCAGTTCTCTGTGTGGCTGGCCTGAAAAAACAAATCAGACATATAAAGACGAACTTATAATGTTGCAATGGATGTGAAGGGGTGGTTCGGATACCGTCTCTATGAAAGGCTTTCACTACGACTGCTACAGAACAAAAGTCTAAACCAATACAACATAATTCGGCCTTCTAGAGGAAGGGATAATATATTATTTGCATTGTCGTTGAACTGGACAACATACGGAGCATTTATCTGTGACATGGAGACGAAGGTTAAAGATATTGACGACATTGAATGTTAATAAGAAAACCAGCATTAAGAAAATTGTAGTTTAGAATGAATTAAATGTATTTAAATGTATTAATAAACCAAAACTTAACTTAAAATCTTAACCTTCATGAATATTTTTACGTCAAAATTCACTGAAGATTTACCTTATCGGTACTCTGCTAGTGAGAGCTAGCTTGTAATGGTATGCTTCGGCAATTTGGCCAATCCAACGGTTAGAATTATGTTTGAAGAACAGAGGTGGCCACACTGACAGAGTGTGGGGCTAGATTTGTTAGTGTCAACAGCTGCGTTCCATTATGTGTCACTTTTAATGCACATCCAAATACAGCTTATTTACCTCTTAATTAGTTAACCGAAGAATATCTGCATAACTTGGATATATCATCCTATTGCTTTAAACGTTTTCTATTACTACGCAATTTCTGGTAGATACAATAATTTTTTAATTGAAAACCAATTATTTCACTTTTAGCGATCTGATTAATTATAGATTATGTATAGATATTATATAATAATTAGAATTAGAGATAACCAGAATCTTCTGGGAGTTTTCTTACCCCACCTCCCCGCATTCAGGAAGTCGTGAGTTCGAATCCCGTGGGCGATCTTGCTTACGTATGTGTCAAGCGAATGCTGGAAAGGATTCTCACATCCCCCGAATTCCCTATCCCTTCATTTCGTTCCATTCTCATTTCACTTCTTTATTCATCCGGTGGTCTCTTTCAGGTTTGGAAGTGTCGGCGATGGTGCAGTGTGGTGGGGGGAAAGGATGCCCTTTGTGACTCTCTCCGTCTCTCGGCTTTCGGTTGGTTACCAGGGGTATTGAACCCCTTGAGAGGCGTTGGAACACCTCTGTGCGGGGTGAGGTTCCTGGTCTTCCTTACCGTCTGTCGGGAGTCTCTATCTAGAAACTTAGGGACCCTGCCATTCCTTTACTGTTGCTCCTGGTGTCCGGCCGCCCAGTGTCTCCTCTCGCCTCATTCTCCCTCCCGGGGACGTCCCCTTGTGGGAGTTAGGTACAATATACCCTATGTGGATCAGTGCCGAATCCCCTCCGAAGCCAATCCCATCCAATCCCCCGCCTAGAGCGTGTCTCCTAGAATGCTCTATAGAAACTTCCATGGGCTATGTAAGCTAACGGATTCGCCAGTTGGTAAGCTGAGTCTGTTAGTGAGGTAAAGAGCAAGTGCTGTTCTCCGAGTGAGTTAGCGACTACTGCTGTGACGTGAGGCGAGTGCTGCTTCCGTAAGATATTAGGAAGTTTTCTGTTCGGCTCCCCAGCGGCTGAACCGTCCGGAAGAAGAGCCTACGTCACGAAGAAAGTGAAATGATACTAAAAACTAATTGGACTGACAGTCAAAAGTTGAAGTAGTTCACTTCAGAGTAAAGTGACAGTTAACAAATCTGATGTGTTACACTCACATGACTATCTCTACTCTTGTACAAACTATTTTTATAAACGCTTATTCTCCATATGCTTCATGTAAATCGAGATATCGAGATCTTTATCTTATTGTTAATTTTTTTGTAGATGCAAGGGGAATTGGTAGGCTTTAAGCGATAGTAAAATATTTTAAGAGGTGGTTGCTATGTGGAGTATTCCATTTTCTATTTATTACCAAGACAAAAAAATCTGATGTGCTATACTCACAGACTTTCTCTAGTCTTGTAAAACTATTTTTACAAACGTTTATTCTCCATATGCTTCGTGTTAATCGAGATATTAAGATGTCAATCCTATTTCTAATTTTCTTGTAGATGCAAGGGGAATATGGTAGGTTATAAGCGATAGTTAAATCTTTTAAGCGTTGGTTGCTATGTGGCGCATTCCAATCTCTTTGCATGTCCAGGATATAAAAAATGTGATGTGTTACACTCATGACTTTCTATACTCTTGTACAAAGTATTTTTACAAACGCTTATTCTCCATCTAGTTCATGTTAATTGAGATAAACATTTGCAGACCCTATCTTATTGCTAATTTTCTTGTAGATGTAGGGGAAAATATATTTAAAAGGGCAATATAGAAAAACAGTAGCCTTTAAGCACATATATATCTCTTAATAGCTGGTTGCTAGGTGCAGCACCATTTCCTTTGCCACAGATTATAACTCTTTGCATATCGAAGACAAAAAAATCTGATGTGTTACACTCACATGACTTTCTCTACTCTTGTACAAACTATTTATACAAACGCTTATTCTCCATCTACTTCATGTTAATCGAGATAAACATTTGCAGAGTCTATCTTATTGCTAATTTTCTTGCAGATGTAAGGGGAATATATATTTACAAGGGCAATATAGAAATACAGTAGCCTTTAAGCACATACATATCTCTTAATAGCTGGTTGCTAGGTGCAGCACCATTCCCTTTCCCACAGATTAATACTCTTTGCATATCCAAGACAAAAAAATGAATAACGAATTCCCATTTGAGAAAATAAGTATTGAAAAATTTAAGCGAATAACAAGTCATATCTCGAAAATGGTTCACTCAACAACAAAAATGTATATGACATAAATTGTGTATTTTAACGCGATCGCGTTATATGTCATATACATTTTTGTTGTTGAGTGAACCATTTTCGAGGTATTGCTTGTTATTTCCTTAAATTTTTCAATACTTATTTTCTCAAATGGGAATTCGTTATTCATTTTTACTTTCTCTACTACGTATAGTAAGTAGGGGAAGTATTGTATTCCACCCAAAATTTCGATACCGAGATTTCACCGGAAATACATGTTTTGAGACTCCCTGAATCCAAAAAAAAACATTTTTGGAAACATGTCCGTGTGTGTTGCTGTGTGTCTCTGTGTGTGTGTGTGTGTGTGTGTGTGTGTGTGTGTGTGTGTGTGTGTGTGTGTGTCTTTGAACAGCATAACTCAGAAACGAACAGTCGGATGAACACCAAACTTCGTATTTAGGTTTAGTATCTTTCGGAAATGCGACACGAAGGTTTTCATGAAAATCCCCCCACCCCAGACTACCCTTTACATGGAACATTTTTCGAAAATTTTAATTTTCTCAAAAATGGCTAACGATTTTGATTAAAATATCATATGTTTAAGATATTGTCATGACAAACACAATGTATATCTTGACTTTCCTGGGAATGTTTCCAAAAGTATTCTTGATTGTGAACGACATTTGCATAACTGGTTAATCATAAGAGATAGACAACATTTTACAACACAAAAAATGTAAATTGCGTTAAAATACACAACTTATGTCTTATACATTTTTTTTTGGAGTGAACCATTTTCGAGATACTCCTTGTTATTCCCTTAAATTTTTCAATACTTATTTTCTCAAATGGGAATTCGTTATTCATTTTTTGTCTTAGATATGCAAAGAGTATTAATCTGTGGGAAAGGGAATGGTGCTGCACCTAGCCACCAGTTATTAATAGATATGTATGTGCTTAAAGGTTACTGTATTTCCAAATTGCCCTTTTAAATATATTATCCCCTTACATCTACAAGAACATTAGCAATAAGTTAGACTCTACAAATGTTTATCTCAATTAACATGAAGCATATGGAGAATAAGCTTTGTAAAAATGGTTTTTACAAGAGTAGAAAAGGTCATGTGAGTGTAACACATCAGATTTTTACTTTCTCTACTACGTATAGTAAGTAGGGGAAGTATTGTTTTCCACCCAAAAATTCGATACCGAGATTTCACCGGAAATACAAGTTTTGAGACTCCCTGAATCCAAGAAAAAAGCATTTTTGGAAACATGTCTGTATGTGTGTGTGTGTGAGTGTGTGTGTGTGTGTGTGTGTGTTTGTGTGTGTCTGTGTACAGCATAACTCAGAAACGAACAGTTGGATAAACACCAAACTCTGTATTTAGGTTCAGTATCTTCCAGAGATGCGACTCGAATGTTTTCAAGAAAATCCCCCCGCCCCAAACTACCCTTTATATGGAACATTTTTCGAAAATTTCAATTTTCTCAAAAACGGCTCTTTCGATTTTGATTAAAATATCATATGTTTAAGATATTGTCATGAAAAATGAAATGTATATCTGGAATTTTCTGGGAATGTCTTAAAAAGTATTCTTCATTGTGAACTACTTTTGCATAACTGGTAAACCATAAGAAATAGACAAAATGTTTCTACACAAAAAAATGTAGATCGCCTTAAAATACAGAATTTATGTCATATACATTTCTCTATTTGAGTGAACCGTTTTCGAGATATTGCTTGTTATTTCCTTAAATTTTCCAAAACTTACTTTTTCTCAAATTCGTTATTCATTTTTTTTATGTCCTGGACATGCAAAGAGAATGGAATGCGCCACAGAGCAACCAGCGTTAAAGTATTTGAACTATCGCTTATAACCTACCATATTGCCCTTGCATCTACATGAAAATTACCAATAAGATTGACATCTCGATATCTCGGTTAACATGAAGCATATCGAGAATAAGCGTTTGTAAAAATAGTTTGTACTAGAGTAGAGAAAGTCATGTGAGTGTAACAGATCACATTTTTTTTATTCAGGGGGTCTCAATACACATTTCCCGTGAAATCTTGGTATCGAATTTTTGGGTGGAATACAATACTTCCCCTGCTTAGTAGTAAAGTAAAAGTTAAAAACGGATATATGCCTTCCGATGCAGCTTTGCACAAAAATTACTTTTGCATTTCCTGTTTAAGTATAGATAGAGTTTCACAGTTCTCCTTTGTTTCCGCCACAAAACAAACGCAACTGAAATATAACATGTGTACAATCAAGTGCGTGGAGTTCTGCCGATATAATAAGCATTGGGTTATGCTGGTGAGGAAGTACTATATTGCTATGCCACACCCAGCCCCCATCCCTTATCTAGTTTTAGCATTCCACTTAATTTTTGTCTTACTCCCCCGTTTTCCTTTGGTCCTGACACCGACCTGTGTTCCAGGTTAATCTTTGAGTGGCAGACTTTTGTTATCAGACCAATGCGAGACGACTTCATTCAGATGAAATCAGGTGAAATTTTCCGTAGTCATTGTCATTTGCAGCTCATCAGGGCCTGACGTTTGTTCCTGCGCCAATACCTGTATATTGAACTTGAATTCAAACCGATAAGAGATTGACTCACCCAGGCTGGCTTCCAGCCACTCAGGTGAAATGTTTCCGTACTTCTCCCCTTCCGCTGCCTCCTCTAGACCTGAAGTTCTGACCTGTACTGAACTTGCATTCAGGTCAATAAGGGCCGTATTCATAGATTTCACATAGGTCTGGACTATCTCCAGACTCATTTGGTCCGGATCAAAGGCCGACAAGTTTTTGATATTCATAGACGATAAAAAGTCTCGGACCAAGAAAGGCCGTGGATCAACAAGGAGAAAATGTTACACGACGAAGAAAGGTTGTTCTGCGCATGCACGACTGCCGTAGAGTAGTAAACTAACCACTGTTACTCCTTAGTTTTTACTTTCTATGGTCGTTTCACAGCTGTTTTTTCATCACTCCTCGCCCAAAGCGAAAAAAATGGACATAACCTAGAAGCGCGCATTAAAATGGTTGGAGGAGGAAAATGCCAGTTTCCCTTATTATAAAAAATTATGGATATTATTGAAAACAAATCGGTTTCGACAAATGCAAACGCAAAAAAAAGAGGAGGTATGGTTGGAGATAATACATATATAGACAGTTTTGTGCATGATTCTAACCTATTGCCATTCCTCCCTTTTTGGAAACGTTTTTATCCACACAGTTTCATGGCATTGTTAATCATTTCAATAAGAATTTAACTTGTTGAAATATTAACCTTTAAGCTTAAAATTTCAGAAGCAAATCGTATTTAAATGGGAAGGAACATTTGCTGTTATTAAAATCTCACTCTGAATCTTAACCAAATAAATACTGTGTGATCGTAATTATACAGAAATAATTACCCGAGGAAATTCTAATACACCATAAACCTTCCAGGAGTTGTAATCCTCCTCTTGTCGACGGAAAACGTAATCAAAGCCTAAATTATTTCGAACTTAACCTAAGCAGACCTTATTCCGTATACGGGTAGGAGGTATGAAATGCTAAGAAACAAATGGAATCAGGGTTTCTTAACACGTAGAGTTGATTGTGCAGTGTCCTGTTCTCATTCGAGTTTAGACGCGTAGATCCCTCGGCTGCGCCCTATCGTCGCTTCCCAGTTGCAACAGCTACACTCCTCTCCTCCTAAATTTAGCAGTGTCAAATTTTTCCTTCCCGTTACGTCAAGTTTAATGTGACATGGCAATTAGAACCAATCGGCGTGAAGCAGTAGCATGAAGTAATAGAAGAACAATCAATCAAGATTCATTCTCGTTACGTTAAGTGCCTCCTAATGAAACTTTTACTGCAGCAGAATTTCTTAACTTCGCGTTACATCCCGTCATGTTACTAAAGTGTATAGTAATCCCGGTTTAACAAAGGTAAATCTAGCATTAGCATTTGAGTCATTAGTTATAATGCGGCTTACTAAAATCAGTAGTGTTTTCTTGATATCCTTCTTTTGCATAATGTGGAAGTGCTATTAGCATCGTATCAATTGAGATTCAAGCATCGGTTATCGTCGTCTGTCATATAGGTTAGGATGAATCCGTTTTATCAGCCTTCTAATCTTTGCTTTACTAAACCTGTATTTGTTTTGAAGTTTAGGTCGCCATACTTTCCAATTATGTCTAATTTTGGTAGATAGTTTTACTCCATCGTCTCATTTCGCGAATTCTACGCAAGCAACCACGCCCATTACTCCAAAGTCATCCATTTTGTAAAGATGGTCTGCCTTTAATCTACCCCTCTGAGGTAGACCAAAATTTGGTCCCGACCATGGCGTTTGATCCCCGGACCAACGCAAATCCCGGTCTATGAATAAAAAAATCGATGGTCCGCTGTAAATCCACCGGAAGTAGCAAGTTGGGCCGGACCAAAATCGACTATGAATACCGCCCTAAGAGATTGGCTCACCCAGGGCTGGTGTGCAAGTATGCCTTCCAGCCACTCAGGTAAAATGTTTCCGTACTTCCACCGCCTCCTCTAGGCCTGGTGTTTGTTCACAGACTAATGCGAGTGTATTAAACTTGAATTCAAACCAGTAAGAGATTGATTCCACGGAACACACGTTCTGGCAACATTAAATAAATAAAAGTTCTCTGGAAAACCAAAGAATCGGCACGTTTCTGTGCACTCGACTTTACATTTACTGTCTTGTTAGATTTTTGAGATAAATATATTCCTTAAGAGGAATAAGAAAGGTGTTTAGAAAGTCAAGCTTATATACGCAGTATGGTTCGGAGTATTCTGGAAACTCTCTCTTCCATCACGTGAGCAGCTAATAAGGCGTTGATACTCAGCAGAGCATGCAGAAAGGTAGATAGAGACGCAAGTCAACTGCTCCTGTATGCAACTGAACAGCAGGTGATGATAATGGCTGCCTGTTAATGTATTTCACACGCGTTCGCCGAGACTTCCAGAGAAACCTTACTATTATCTGAAGCCGTTAACTCCAAAAGCGAGAATTTTCGAACTTCTAAAGCTCGATTATTCTCTTCTCCTGGAGAGACAATTAACTTTGTGTGAGAGGGTGTAAAATGAGCTTTCGTACAATTAACCTAGCTAATGAGCTTCACGCAAGCAAATACGAGCCTTTGTCATGCAAATCGTGTTCCGTTAAAGTTCAGGGCAAACAACATATAGGTTAACCCTGGCAGTTGCTCGTGGAAGCCATTCGTGCCACGAATCTGGTATTAGGCAAACTGATTGCATTGTGACACTTCACAAGGTGTAAAGGATTTAATACGAAAGTTTGTCTTACTTTATATCTCTCTTTATTAGTTTATATATTATACATACAGAGTGGACCATTCAAGTTGAGACTGTACAATATCTCCAAAACTAAGCGTTGAATAGAGTCTTTCAACAAGAGTGTCCTATCTTTGAACTTAAGTATAACACGTTCTATAAATGATAGAGGTTTATTTCTTTTTTTATTTTGAAACATAATTAATGTCATTACGTGTGGAAGAGAACACCAGTTAAGTGACCGCCGCGACTTCGTTGAGTTGCGCGTATACGGTTGACCCAATTTTCAATGACAGAAGAACGTAAATTAGGTCGAACTTCACGAATAACACGCGTGATGTTAATCATAAGATCATTTACTGTTTCTGGCTGTTGACATAAACTTGAGATTTAACATAACACCACAAGAAGTAATCCAACGGTGTTAAATCACATGACCTGTGGGGCCAGTTCACATCACCACCACGGGAAATGATGAAACCTCTGAACTTCTCCTTCAAAAGATCGATTGCTTCAGAGCAGTATGACATGTGGCACCATCTTGCTGGAACCAGATGTTTCCGAGATCCATACCATCCAATTGAGGCCAAAAATAGTGTCTTATAAGTGTCCGGTATCTTTCTCCATTGACAGTTAGAGATTCTCTATCTTCATCCTGGTAAAATTATGGACCAATGATTCCACCATACCAAAATCCACACCACCTTTTGGGGATGAAGTGGTCGTTCTTGAATCTGCATCGGATTGTGATAGCTTCAATAACGGCAATTTTGTTTGTTAACACAACCATCGATCCAAAAGTGGGCTTCGTCGCTGAAGATGATTTTTCGACAAAAATCCGGGTCAGCTTCCAATTGCTCCATAGACCAGTCAGCGAATACACGGCGCAACTTATGGTCGTTGGACTTTAGTTCTTGAGTTAACGCTATTTTCTGAGCGTGAAAAACTTCAAGTCCAGATGCAGAATTCGCCAATTTGTGGTCGGCAAAAGCCCCAATTCTTGCGCACGACGAGCAATTGATTTGTTTCCGATCTCGCGTACACTCTCACGAAAGGTGCCTATGTTTTCGTTGGAGCGCTTACGTCGATTACGTACAGGCGTTCTTTTATTGCTGACAGAACCACTTCTTTAATATTTATCGATCAAACGCCGAATCGTTCTCTCGCAAGGACGATTATGCACACCGTAAACTTCACGCAATACATGGGTTTGGCGAACACATGATCCATTTTGATAATAAATTTTCACAATTACTACGCATTTCTGAATGCTGCAACGTTCCTTGGCTATTTGTCAATAACAACTGTAAGCACATGAAAAAAATGACTGCTGTAACTCAATAAAAACGGCAGCTATCACATGTTAAATATAGGACACTCTTGTTGAAAGACGCTTTAGAAAGAAATGTCTTTGATAAAAGTTGCTCGATATTATGGGGGAAAGTAAACGCTATTTGTCGTGTTTTAGGATGTTTTGATGGTCATTTTAGGGTCAATTTAATTTTTTTACATAGGATCATACCTTTTTATGTTGATTTCTCACGCCTCATAAAAAACTAAACAGCATTTATTTAAAGCACTTTGCAACTGTTCTTGCACTAATGTAAATAACGAAAATTCTGAATGACTGTGTACGAAGAACGCAATGAACGGTTGGACCATCCAAGGATGGTCAAGTTATGTTTCGTAATTAGGAACCAAAATTTTTTATTTTGTTTCCTTATTCCTCATCACAAAATAAACAGATTTTTATAAACAATTTTCTACTGAGAAAATAACCTACAAAATGTGGGTTCCCATTTAAAAAATTAAATTGACCCAAAAATGACCATCACAGGGTCTTCCAAATAAAACAACAACTAATGACATGTACTTTTTTACATTATATTCAGCAACTTTGATTAAAGGCATTTCTTTCTATATAGGTTAGTTTTGGAGATGTTGTACAGCCTCAACTTAAATGGTCACCCTGTATATACGTATAGGTGGAGTTTATACTGTATCTGAGACATCTGAGAGAAAAAGAATTCCAACTTTGTAGCGAATTACCGCACAAAGGAAGAGGAGTTAAAATGTTTAGTGATTACACATCTGCTGATAAATGGATCCGAGATCATCGCGGACTTTCTTACTCTGAATGGAGAGATGCCATCAAAATGGCTGCTGGAGTTATTGCTGTAGCTCCTTACCAGGGAGGTCCCAGAACAATACCCTCTGTCGCCGTTGTGGCAGAGAGCACGAAACCCTTGCACTAGCTCTGGGTGCTTGCCAATACGGAGAAGTGCTGCGAAACAGCAGAAACCACAAAATAAGAAGCGTGATTACAGCAGGTATGAAAGGAAAAGGTCTTCGGGTTCATGAGGAAGTATATTATCCAACAGTGGTAGCAGCGGGCCTATCGACATCATCGCCTACAAGGCATCTGGCAGTAGCGGGTTAATCATTGATCCTACTGTGCACTTTGAATCCTACTGTCAACAGCCCGAAGAAGTAGACGCAGAAAAAAGCCATTTATGAACAAACTCTCCCCTATTACAAGGATAAATACAATTTAAATAAAATCTCAGTCTCAGTATTGAGCTAGAGGGATAATACCCAAAAAGTTACATAACCTTTGGATAGATTATGGCCTAGATAAACGCCTACTTTATCAAATAGCAATCACGGCTATTAGAGGATCAATTCTAATCTTCAGGAATCATTTATATTCAATATAATATCGACAAATCATTGAAATTATTATATATTTATTTATTTATTTTAGCTGCATAATAGGATTGCTTTATACTACTTTTATGTTCCGACTTAAATCATTTATATTTCTATTTTAAGTTTATTTTCATTATTTTTATATGTTAAGCATAAATCGTCATTATCGTTGTTAATTTAAATTTTAAATTTGTTAATTGTGTAGGTATACTTTGTCCATATGGCAGCCCTCAACTGAGGGAAGTGTTAATAAATAAATATATTAGTATAAACTCAGTTATACATCACCAAAGTGAAGCGTCTAAAATAATGTATAAGTGAGAAAACGTAAAAGTGAGTTTTCTTACTATTTAACATAAGAAGAAAATTTGAGAGATGGGATTCAACTTGCGACTCGTTTTAAATGGATAAACAGTCCATTTCGTCTCGCCCTAACGATCACTGCTGTTCGAATAGCTTCTATTAAGGTGCTTTTGGCATGGATATAAATCCCGGTTTATGAAACAGGACAGATGCGTATATAGGAAAGTGATTAATTCCACAAGTGGTTAAGCCAGAATTTCGCAAATTGTGCGAGTTATCTCGCTACTTTTGTATCTAAAAAATCACTCGCCCTTGCTGGTATGCTTTTGACCAGGATTTCTTGGTTAAACTGGCCTTTTTAGCTCACCTATTTGAAAGGTTAAATATTTCGGAGCGCTCGTTGCAGAACAATTACGTGAACATTTTCACTTCTTTGGTAAAGTGAATGATTAAGAAAAAATCTGTTGTGTTGCACTCACGTGACTTTCTCTACTCTTGCACAAAGTATTTTTACAAACGCTTATTTTCCACCTCCTTCATGATAGTGGTAAGAAACATTTGTGGAAACTATCTTATTGCTAATTTTCCTGTAGGTGAAGGGAATATGATAGGCTTTATGCGATAGTCTAATCTTTTAAGAGCTGGTTGCTATATTGAGCATTTCATTCATTTTGCATGTCTAGGACGTAAAAAACAACGAATTCCCATTTCAGAAAAAGTTAAGTATTGGAAAATGTAAACAAATAACAAGGAATATCTCTGAAATTATCCACAAAAGAAAAACAAATGTACTCGTATGTGACAAACTGTGTTTTAACCAGATCTACATTTCTTACGGTTTACTAGTTATGGGAAAGTCATTCAGAATGAAGAGGACTTTGGGGACATTATCATAATAATGTCTTAAATATATGATTTTTAAATCAAAATGTTAGAGCCATTTTTGAGAAAATAAAAGTTTTCGAAAAATGATCCATGTAAAGTGTGCTCTGAGGTGGAGGATTTTCTTGAAAATCTTCGTGTCGTTTCCTTGGAAGATACCAAACTCAAATACCAAGTTTAGTACACTATGTGATCAAAAGTATCCGGACACACCCACAAACAAACGTTTTTCATCCTAGGTACATTGTGCTGCCACCTACTGCCTGATACTCATTATCCGCGACCTCAGTAATCATTAGACATCGTGAAACAGCAGAATGGGACGCTCCGTGGAATTCACGGACTTCGAACGTGGTCAGATGATTGGGTGTCAATTGTCTCAGAAGACTGTACGCGAGATTTCCACACTCCTAAACGTCCCTAGGTTCACTGTTTCTGATGTGATAGTGAAGTGGAAACGTGAAGGAACATGTACAGCACAAAAGCGTACAGGCCAACTTCGAAGAGGGTCGTAAAGAGTAATAAGCAGACATCTTTCCAGACCATCACACAGGAATTCCAAACTGCATCAGGATCCACTCCAAGTAGTATGACAGTTAGGCATGAGGTGAGAAACCTTGGATTCCGTGGTCGAGCGGCTGCTCATAAGCCACACATCACGCAGGAAAATGCCAAACGACGCCTCGCTTGGTGTAAGGAGCGTCAACATTACACGATTCAACAGTGGCAAAACGTTGTGTGGAGTGAGGAATCACGGTACACAATGTGGCGATCCGATGGCAGGATGTGGGTATGGCGAATCCCCGCTGGTCGTCATCTGCCAGCATGTGTAGTGCCAACAGTGAAATTCGGAGATGGTGTTATCGTGTGGTTGTGTTTTAACTGGAGGGGGCTTGCACCCCTTGTTGTTTTGCGTGGCACGATCACAGCGCAGACCTACATTGATATTTTAAGCACCTTCTTGCTTCCCACTGTTGAAGAGCAATTCGGGGATGGCCATTGCATCTCTCAACACGATCGAACACCTGATCATACTGCACGGGCTGTGGCGGAGTGGTTACACGACAATAACATCCCTGTAATGGATTGGCCCGCACAGCGTCCTGGCTTGAATCCTATAGAACACCTTTGGGATGTTTTGGAAACCGAGTTCGTGCCAGGCCTCACCGACCTACATCGATATCTCTCTTCAGTTCCGCAATCCGTGAAGAATGGGCTGCCATTCCCCAATAATCCTTCCAGCACCTGATTGAAAGTATGTATTTAAAAGTATGTTCTTCAAAGTCGGTGTAAAATGCAGTTTTTAATTTTGAATTATTTGCACATTTATTTAACAACACATACGGTTTCTATAAGTTCATTCCTTTACCTATTCCTTTATACCATCCGAAATATTATTTGTTTATAAATAGCATTATTAATGATTGCCAAAGTTAAATATAAATTACAAACTTTAAACGTTATAAAGCAATAAAAATTAAATTTAAACTTTATAACTTGTGGGTTTCTGCTATATAATTGATTTTAAATATTTTTGTGACGTACCTAATATTGGTTCATATTGTGGGCGCCACAAGAAATAATCTGTATATTAAGGTAGCCGCAGCTCTAAAAAGTTTGGGAACCCTGGGTTAAGCCTTCTATGACTACCATGTCTTTAATTCCAAATGGTGTAATACTGCAGCGCAAATCTTACTCCTTCACTACACATTTGAAGAATATACAGATTTACGGTATCATTACTTAAATCCTCTCACTGGGTTCACATGGCTACACTACTTAAGATTTTTTCATTTATTTTTATTTCCTTTGCAGCGAGAAGAATAATAAAGCTTTTCACACCTGTCGCCAATATGGAGCTTGCGTTTAAGACTAGGCAAATTCACCATTGACTAAAAATGAGTTTGTGCCATCGAAGATTGTGCTTGAAATTGAGTATTTTTAACACTTAAATGGTTTCAGTCAAATTATATAATATATAAATTCAATAACAGCCCGCCTTGAAGCAATATGTGTATGTAATAATTTGTAAAATGTATGTAACACTCATTGCATATGCTTATATTATTGCATCCAGTGTAATAATGTTATGTGAATATATTACGTAATTTAATATGTAGGAAGTGTGAGAATAAGTAGTTAAATGTTACCTTGATGCCATAATGAGTTTGAGAGTTTAATAATATTACTTCTGATTATTGGAGTAAGAATAATGCAATTTTAGTGACAGCTTATAAAATAGCCAATCAAGAACCAGAAAAAGCTTTATTAAAAGAAGGTATTCTATTGATAGCTAATCAGAGACTTGAAATACAGAAATTTACAAGTTTAGGAGGTTGAAATCAGTTCAGTTGCCTGTAGACAGTGCTCATAACTGGATGCGTTGCTTGTGCGTCCTCAAGAAATTTAATACGTATTCGTGTGAGACGAAAAATAAGTTTACGTGTTAAAAAGTGTAATTAATTAATAAAAGAATCTCACAGCTCTATATCAGTGAAGTGTTGTATAAATCGTATCAATCATTAATAAAAGGAGTGAAGTAAAATTATAATCTGTAAAAGTCTACATTCTTGTCGCATCACAACCCTGCTAATAGAAACGTGTCTCTAACATAAATACTAACGCAGCCGAGGCAAACATAAATATTAAATATTTAAAGAAACAGTCAAATCACAAAGTTAATATTTTTTGAACATGGGGCAAAGGCCACCAAAATACATTTTGGGGCGAAGACTACCGGAAACGTGTGGTGGCAACTACTACAAGTTCGGCTCCCCAAATAGTTGAAATATAATACAACTCCTTCAATAATATCTACTTCAAATTGACGCCCAAATCGTGGTGCAAATAACGCAAATATACCATCTTTTTTCAAACTGGCTTTCCATGCCTAAAGATATAATTGTCTTTCTTAAATTGGCTCCTACAACAAAACTACCTTCTTCAAATTGGCATTCCATACGTAGCAGCAACAAATAAACATCTTTCTCAAATTGGCGTCCATACATGGAGCTAATAAAGTACCTTTCTCAAAATAAAGGTTCTTCAGTAAAAACGAAACAAGTCCAGAAGAAGCTTTGAATGAAATTATCACCTTCCTCTCAATTAAAACGAAACAAGTACCTTACACGTTATATTTCGGGAACCAAATACTCTTATTGTGTAAATAACAGTACGACATTTGGAAGAGGATCTAGGAATGCATTGTTTGCAACTTCTTCAACCAACCTCTGTATAATGAATACTACACACATTGGACTTATTTCGTATTGACTGAAATGTAATGTGATCATTTCACTGAAAGTTTCTTCTGGACTCAGGACAGATATTGACGTATCCCTCTGCGTACAACACCTTTGATTTCGTTTCCAATGTCTCCGTCGTTGATAAATCTGCTGCCGGCTGCTACAGTGGTGAGCTATGGGAGCTTTCTCTGAGGGTATACGTGGATGAGTGTGAGAACGGACATGATCAGTTAAATTGGCTGAAAAGTTTAATTGAGCCTTACGAATCTAAGCATGAGAAGTTCTATCTATTGAATTATTATATTAGCTTATGCAGTATAAAAACTTACAGTTTAAAATAGCTGTTTCCATAATAAAACACTAGAAGCGTAAGTTGCCGTGAATTGCTGAAAGTGCCAAACAGTAAATCCCATTTTGGCTGCCGCTAAGTGTGTGATAATCCGGGCGCGCTCTATATGCGCTACAGACTGCCGATAATCGAACACAGTAAAACGCTTCTGTGAAATGTAAAAGACGCTAATTTTAGAAATACCCCTCTTTTATTAATAAGTTCCGCCTACTTTACGACTACTCTAGTAAAGTTCACAGATTATACGTTGCCAAATCTTAAGCTTCTCATTCACATCTGAAACACAGCTTTTACTTGGCTAAATTCTAAGAATTTTTCCCTTTCTAATTTTCAGAACTAGTGTGCGTGCATTTTAATGCAAATCTCTTATTTATTAACGTACTGAGTTCTACGTACCTGAACCTTGAGCTAATTGTTCTTGTACGAGTTCGGCGGAACCCCTAGTTATCTTAGATACTCTGACTTTTAACTAATTGCTTTGCCTGAACTCGTAATTTGACTTCCTTATCCACTTGCAAACTTGTAACTCGTTCTTCTTACATTATACATTGATTTAATATACGGACATTATCTGTAAAATTATAAATCGTACAACTTAATAATTTCGATACAAATTCAACGAAAACATAACAACTTTAATTTTATCTTGTTTTGAACGCAAGCTCCACAAATGTAAGCGGCATACCACAAAACAGCGGCGGCAGGCAGTGTCATGAGTAAGGTCAGCTTGAGTTGTTCGGATAAATGCTGCAGCTTCCGTCAATCTCTGTTTGCAACCGCTGACAGCCAAAGCATACACGCTATACAAAGTGATGCTCCGAACCGCGCAACAGGCGCTATAAATTTCGCTGCATCGTATCAGCTCACTTTAACCGCAGTTTTAACGATGTTATTGTGTTTTCCAAACTTTAGTGTGGTAACAAAAACTCGACAGCAACAGCAACGTTTAAATGTTCGTGCTGCGAGTCTCGGAAGTTTCCGGATAAAGGCTGTCATAACACAGGCGCGAAACAATAAAAGCTTCACCCCTTTCATCCGATCTGGGTGAAAGCTGAAGGAGATGTTACTACACAAAAGGAAGAATGGAACACATCATCCAGGAAACAGCTGTCTGGCTAACTTGAGAGACAACCAAATAGCTAGCAATCCGCTAAACTGAAGCTGGAGTGATTGTTTTAAGGGGAGACACTAAGTCCTTTCCACCAGTGTTAAATTTATTAGATTTATAATTAAAGGGCGGATCATAGTGGCCGTTTTTAGAGGTTACTCACTTTGTACTGTAGTGTGTTGTTGACGGAGAGAGGGTGGGTCCAGATGTAAACAACGGGAGCGTGCCTATAGTGCTCGTGCAAGTAGTATTAAAAGAATGCGTACAGTATGCTGTGCATGATGAGTGTTAATGTTTTTATTCCGTTATAGAACGTTACATTTTGCATATATGTAAAGTGACTCGTAGTCTGTGTAATACAGTGGACAACAGTGTACATACGGAGATTGTCGAAAGTAAGCGTTCTCAGTCTCTCACTTAAACAAAAGCTATATTACGAGAACCTCCTTTCAACATCGCAAGGGGTAATAAGTGTATAGGGGATATATGTATACATCAATATCAAACAAGAATTGTACACAATAATATAAATCAGAAAGAAATCTGTTAGAATATTTAGCAGCCAAGAGATGTACACAGCAGATTGTAACTTAAGTAAGGGACGGGCGAGCTAGCTAATTGCAGGTGAAAGTAATTCTAGTAGAGTCCATAACCTTTCACCAAGGTAGTGAGCAAGGAACTTGAAGTAATAAAAAAATAGAAAGACAGATATAGAAAGGAAAGAGACGGAGACATTAGGCTTGCTTCCGGTCGCGTCACTGGGCCGCGTGTGCGAAATGTTTTGGAACAGAATATTTTCATACATAAGGTAACGCGATCTGAGAATCAAATAGAAATGTCGTTACATTTTAAGGCGCGAAGGTGAGCGCCACTAGGTTTAGGTATAAAGGGGGAAGCAGGCCCCAGATTCTCACTCTCTTATACAATCTCGTCGACACTCACTTATACCCTCTGGACGACAGATGCACGTGTGCGCAAATGGGTAGGGAAGCGCCTGCAGTTAGATTAGGCTCCTAACTTACTATTATGGTGGGAATTGTTACAGATGGGAAACGCTAGCCACTCATAAGTATCTTACTGATAATAAATCACATTTTAAGGGAAATCCAGTGTATTTTAATTTGCCTCACATACGAAAACCTTGAGATCAGTGAAATTTGTTAGATAGGTAATTTATTAGGAATGGAGAAATCATCAGTCGCCGAGAAGAGATAGCCGGAGAACAGAACACCGCAGCAGAGGGCATCCACCCACAGGAGCAACGATTTCCCGCTACAAATGACGCCCAACGTTTCTCCGCTACAACAGTTATATCATTGTTTGATACATTTCTTACTTTGTTTGCTAAGAAGAACATCATGCCTACTACGGTATATTTCTTTACCCAACGTCTGTACTCAGGGGACCCGTGCCATGATATTGTGGCATTTGTAATATTATTAGAATTATTTCGTACGTGACCTGGTGGCCCAGATCGGATATTGTGCAAGAGTGGAGGGGATGAAAAACCGGTTTCTAATGTAGCGTACCCACGCCGAGTCGAGGTTCTGCTAACAATCAGGTGTCTGTGCAGCTTGTCCATGCATACAGCATGGCGTCCCCACCAACAGGCAAGGAGGTATTGTAATTCCTTTTTATCATAAAATACATTTGACATCCAAGTGATATAAATGTAAATTTCTATAGTAGATAGACCCTTCCCTCATTCACATAATGAATTAAGAATATTGTTAGGGACCTTTAGTTATATTTTCATAATTTCGTTGAGCTATCCCCCGTCGTACATCGCATAATGTGTGATAAAATATCCGATCTGTTCACGGTACCTGTTGCTCTACCCCCCATTGAGCTAGAATAAGTAAGAGGTTACGACAATATTACGTTCTCTGCGTCGAACTTGAAATCACGGACCAGGTCACTCTAATCCGCCCTCTGTTGTTCATTATGTTTTATGAAGAGTAAATATTATATTTTCCACTATTGATTTTTTCTTTCTCTGCCACCTACCTGTATAGGTAAGATGAAGTATTGTATTCCTCCAAAACATGTTATTTGTGATTTCACCAGAAACATAAGGGTTTTAGAAAAAGTGGTCTGTGTGGAACTCAAAAATGATAAGGTTAAATACAAAAATTGGTATTTAGTTCATCGTCATGAATATTTTCAAGAAAATTCCCCAATCCATACTACCCGAGAGATAGAAAATTTTTCGAAAATGTTTATTTTATAAAAATGGCTTTAACAGTTTTGATTATAATACCATACGAGTAGATTAGAGTCATAATTCACATAATCCACAAATTACACTATACAGTACATTTTACAATACTGGCTTAACTAAACTAAAACTTCCAAATAAAATACTTCAACAAATTTTATCCGCATTGTGCAATAAGAATACATTGATTAGTACATTTTACAATACGAGGGTGTCAATAAAATATGCACACTATTTTAATGTTTTGTAGGTTGGCTGTATCGGTTAATGCGCGCGCACGTCGACACGTTGTTCCTTTGTCTCCGCTTGTGGAATATTTGACCGTTATCACTCCATGAGTGTTGCACTGTTGCATAATAAGCATGGCTGGACCCCTCACCAAAGAAGATGCTTGCGGTTATCCGTTTTTTGTCGTCATCTAATGGGATTAGAAAATATATTAGTGGTTAGAATTGAAGAACTAACTGGTAGCGGCATTTTAAATGCTCTAAAAGAACAGTTGTAGAAGGAAAAGGGAGAGAACTGATTTAAAACACTATTGAAGCGTTAAAAAGTGTTTAAATTTAGTTTAGAAGACAGTAGAATGATCTAATATTATTGTGGTCAGAAACAACAATAAGCGATCATTGAAAGTAGACAACCAATTCAATAATTTAAAAAGAAGAAAAAGTTTAAGTCGAGGTCTCGTTGCTGTGCTGTTTCTTGTAATTAAAGATCTTCTACCAAGTAGAACTTCTTGTGGAAGAGAATACTGAATGATGTCTCAACACTTCCATCTATTTCTACAATCCGTCCACCACGATGTGATGATATTGTCTGACAGTGGGAGCAAGTGCCGACGGATTAAGTAAGTCATTCTTTAAAGGAATGCAACCTTTTCTGGGAATGTTTCACGATAAGATGATCGCGATTTATGTATTGGTTGCGATGTTTGGTTAACTATTATCCAACAACTACCAAGTTAATTAATTTGTTCTATACAAATTCAAACTACTAAGCTAAATGAATCACTGTATTAGGCTTATTATAAGGAGGATGCATTTTTTCTTTTATTTATATGTTGTCTTTAACATCTAAGATAATATCGCTGAATTTTGTAACAAGTAGGCATATAAGTGGACGTACTGTTGGACCACCAGAAGAAGGAGAGAGGGGGCTTGAACTGTTTTATCTGTTCACGTAGTCGATTTGTTTACTACGAAATGTGTGTGTTGAATTGCCCATGCTGCCAGATCTAATACTGAATACACCTACTGTGGTTGACTGAGGAGAATGGCTTTGTCCTAAAATTGCATGCGTGCAGTGAGCTAAGGGAGATTCTTGCCTATGATGGAAATAGTATAACACCAGCAGTTCAGAAGTATTGTCAACAAGTTCAATTTCACGTGTGAATGGTCATAATTATATTGTTTTACATGTATGCAGGTTTTACAGGTTTACTTATTGAAAGTATGATCATAATTGTTTTTTTTTTGATGTGGTAATATAATGTATTACTGATGCTACTTCGTGTGATATTTATTGTCCCGGGAAAGAAAGGATAACTACTTTGGAACAGGGTATAAAATAATAGAGCGAGGGGAAAAAATAATACAACCCTGGCTCAGGTTCGCTAAACTCCTGATTCAAACACAATACTGAGATAGGTATTACGTATTACTTGGCTCTCGCTGATAACATGAGTTACAGTTTGTTACAACTTATATAATATTCTGTGACTTTTATTGTTTTTATTCGTTACATATAGTAGCTGCAGTTCGAAAGAAAGGACAAACCATTCACGGTGAAGTAAGGGGGCAATAGGAAAAGTGATTAAAAAAATCTGATGTGCTACACTCACATTACTTTCTCTACTCTTGTACAAACTATTTTTACAAACGCTTATTCTCCATCTACTTCATGTTAATCGAGATAAACATTTGCAGACTCTATCTTATTGCTAATTTTCTTTTAGATGTAAGGGGAATATATATTTACAAGGGCAATTTGGAAATACAGTAGCCTTTAAGCACATACATATCCCTTAATAGCTGGTTGCTAGGTGCAGCACCATTCCCTTTCCCACAGATTAATACTCTTTGCATATCCAAGACAAAAAAGAATAACTAATTCCCATTTGAAAAAATAAGTATTGAAAAATTTAAGGGAATAACAAGTAATATCTTGGTTCACTCAACAAAAAAATGTATATGACACAAATTCTGTATTTTAACGCGATCTACATTTTTTGTAGTAAAGATTTGTTTATCTCTTATGGTTTACTAGTTATGCAAAAGTCGTTCACAATGAGGAATGCTTTTGGAGACATTCCCAGGGAATTCAAGATATACATTTTATTTGTCATAAAAATATCTTAAACATATGATATTTTAATCAAAATCGTTAGAGCCATTTTTGAGAAAGTTAAAATTTTCGAAAAATCTTTCATGTAAAGGGTGATATGGTGTGGGGGGATTTTCTTGAAAACGTTCGTGTCGCATCTCTAGAAGATACTGAACCTAAATACCAAGTTTGGTGTTTATCCGACTGTTCGTTTCTGAGTTATGCTGTTCACAGACAGACAGACACACAGACAGACAGACAGACAGACACACACACGGACATGTTTCCAAAAATGCCTTTTTTGGATTCAGGGACTCTCAAAACATGTATTTCCGGCGAAATCTCGGCATCGAATTTTTGGGTGGAATGCAATACTTCCCCTACTTTCTATACGTAGTAGAGAAAGTAAAAATGTGACGAAGAAGTAAAATCCGGAGAGTTGAAATGTGTAATTTCACCAAATAATTTACGTGCGGCAAATTATCATGGGATATCATAACGCACTGTACCAAGAATAAGGACAGAAGGTGTTTTAGCTGGTGAAAATTCATTACATGCTCCGGGGAAGAAAGGACCATGTGCTGAGGAATGTAAATCCCATTGTGATGAGTATAATAGAAATATAATTAGAAAATTATTTCGTGACTTTTATTTGGTTAAAAAGTGCCGACTTTTTGCAAGCTACTTGCAGCAATAATTAGAAACGAGAAGGAATCTGAGGTGGAGCTAGATAATGCTGGTGAATATTTCTCAGCCAATAGCGCTAGAGGAGGTTGCCTAGTTCATGTGCCGTGCGGCCTCGCTGTAGACTACGTTTGTTAAATATTCATCATTTATAGTATTAAAGCTGAGCAGGGTTAAACATTTTGAATCAGACTGTCCAAAAACCGTGTCTGTACGATGCTTGGTTCTTTAGTTATGTGTCAAAAAAGATATTTATGAGGGTTGCTGAAAGACCTTGACCACTGTACACTACCATCAACAGTAATTGTGTTTACGTTCGGTTGTTTGCAACAGTTTAGAGTAGTTGAGTTCCGAGATTACGAAGTGAAGATGTGTCAAACTCAATTTTTAATTTGTTGCTTGTAATGTACCTTTTAGACAGCGTTTTTACACCCAAAAAGTATTCTTAATATAAGTTTAAGGTTTCAAAGTTAGTTTTATAAGTATAATGGTTTTATTTAAGTTTTTAACGATGATGAAAGCATGCCCGCTGGACTCCGCGCCAAGTGATCGGGGTGAATGTGTATGCTATCTCTCTCTCTGTCTCTGTCATACTCACAAACCATTTGCCAACGCAGCGTTCCTGCTGGCGCTCCATTGGCTTGCTTCAGATTCTTTCTCGTTTCATACGGATTATAGACATTTTTCATGGGAAAGAGATACTCTATGGAAGATATTGCGTGATATGGACTTCAAATAGAAACAATGTGGAAGCAAGAGAAAACTACGTCCAGGCATAGTTGACGTCCAGGCATAGTTAACTGGAGAGCAAAATATCCAAAGCAGTGAACACAGCAGCTGATTTGGAGGGTTATATTAGACACGTTTAGAAACTCGAGGATGAGTTCTGGCAGAAGGATGGACTGGTGAAAGATGCAATAGACACTTTTGTTGTATCAGTTATGTAGCAGTTTTTTTACCTTCTGTACTACGTATAGTAAGTAGGGGAAGTATTGTATTCCACCCAAAAATTCGATACCGAGATTTCACCGGAAATATATGTTTTGAGACCCCCTGAATCCAAAAAAAGCATTTTTGGAAACATGTCCGTGTGTGTGTGTGTCTGTCTGTGAACAGCATAACTCAGAAACGAACAATCAGATAAACACCAAACTTGGTATTTAGGTTCAGTATCTTTCAGAGATGCGACACGAAGCTTTTTAAGAAAATCCCCCCACCCCAGAGTACCCTTTACATGGAACATTCTTCGAAACTTTTAATTTTCTCAAAAATGGCTGTAACGATTTTGATTAAAATATCATATCTTTAAGATATTTTTATGAGAAATCAAATGTATATCTTGAATTTTCTGGGAAAATCTCCAAAAGTATTCCTCATTGTGAACAACTTTTGCATAACTGGTAAACCATAAGAGATAGACAAAATGTTACTACACAGAAAATGTAGATCGCGTTAAAATACACAATTTATGTCATATACATTTTTTTGTTGAGTGAACCATTTTCGAGATATTGCTTGTTATTTCTTTAAATTTTTGAATACTTATTTTATCAAATGGGAATTCGTTATTCATTTTTTTGTCTTGGATATGCAAAGAGTATTAATCTGTGGCAAAGGGAATGGTGCTGCAACTAGCAACCAGCTATTAAGAGATATGTATGTGCTTAAAGGCTTGTATTTCTATATTGCCCTTGTAAATATATATTCCCCTTACATCTACAAGAAAATTAGCAATAAGATAGTGTCTGCAAATGTTTCTCTCGATTAACATGAAGTAGATGGAGAATAAGGTTTGTAAAAATAGTTTGTACAACAGTAGAAAAAGTCATGTGAGTGTAACACATCAGATTTTTTGAATCACCGCTAGTGATCAACGACTCGTAGCACAGTGTGGCCATCGTGATGAACTGGTAACCATCCAACATGGTGTCATCGCGGCCTCAGCGCTACTATAGCGGTGGATGATGTTCCAGCTCGGTGGTTGTAGCAACTGGGTCACTTGGCTGCTCGCCATCTCTCCCCTGCCTTCACTTAACCCCTGCCGGTGGATATATAATTCTCCACATGCTGTCTGAGAATTCAGTACTCAGCAGGACGCAGGAGGAACGTTGGAGAACAGTTTGCTGCGTACTAGAAGTTATCAAGCCAAGCAGCTCCCAAATGGAGAGAACAACTCGTACACACCACCGTACGTGAATGAAGAATCACAAACAAAGTCACGGTGTAGTATGCGGTAGTTGTATTTCCTTAGTCAGGTTCACTTTTCAAAAAGTAGTTGTTACCATTTTCAAGAGCTTAATAAATTAGTATAATATCAAGAATGGTAAAGTGCATCCAAAGTGAAGGTTAATTATTTCTGAGTAAGTACGGTAATGGTTCACGCGTATACAAAATATCGTGACATTTGAAGATTTGCCTGAAGCTTAAGGTTTTAGTCAAGTTTATTAATCGTCCTCGTTTTGGAGCACGTAATTCTTAACCTTGTTGTAAAGCGAAAAGCACAAAGTTTTATTTAGTAAGGCTAGAATTGGTTTCATCCTAAAAGAATTATAAACATTTATGAAAACAAGCGTTATGGTTTTAAAAATTTGGGAAGAGTATTTTACGTTTTTGGGGGAAGTGTATTGCGTTTTGGATGTTGGGCAATATTCTGAGAGTTAATTAATAAACAATCTTCTTGCTATTATTTGATTTATGCTTAAGTGACGTTTGACTTTTCCCTTCGTTCCACTACCTTTTACGTTTTCCTCACTTATTCTTACAAGGGAAATAGTTGGAAGGGGTCACAATTGGAAAAAATACTATGCCACGTAGCAGTTGGAGGCCTGTTCTAATGACGAAGATAGGAGACAGCATTACTTCTAGCCATGGATGAGTTATCTGCCAACATTGTGCATTTTATACACTGCCGTTTGTGAAAATTGCAACACCAAGAAACAATTTTCCAAATAACTCCAAACTTGGTGGAAGTGTAGAGGAGTGTGCAAGTAATAAGTGATTAGGTTTGCAGAGAGATGGGATACACGTAGGCTGAGCAGAGCCCTCTCGTGTCGGTTCGACAAGGTCAGCGTTGCGCCCAGTGTAGTCAGTGCAGAGCTGTCAAACAAGGTAAAAGCAATAAAGTTGGTGCCAGTATACTCGTCGACGTCAAAGGGAGCCATATCGACATATGAGTAAGTTCGAACGGGACAGAATGATCGGTCCTCGGGAAGCGGGTTTGTCATACCGTGACATATCGGCCCATACAGGGCATGTTGCTACGACAGTGATGTGTGTGTGGAAGCAGTGGATAGATGCAGGTCGTACGCAGCAAAGAGCGCGTACTAGACCACAAAACATGATCACAGCATGGGATGACCATCATCTTGTCCGCATGGCCATAACGGACCGTAAAGATTCATCCACAGTTTTGCCTCGACGCTGGAGCACTGAAACAGATGTGAACTTCTCTGCATCAACGGTTCGTTGCCTTCTGCTGCAGGTTGGACCGATTGCATGCATGCCATTACGTCGGCTTCCATTATCCAGAAACTACAAGCTCCTTCGACTGCAATGGGCACGTGAACACCGTCACTGGGGTGCTGAGTGGCAAAATGTAGTCTTTTCGGACGAGTTTCGCTTCAACGTGCCCTACAGTGATGGCTGCATAGTGTCCGGCGGAGTGTGGTGAGCGCAACCAGGAGGGCTGCATTGTTGAGCGACATGGCGGACAAACGCCATTGGTTACAACAACCGATCTCGCCTCCTACGAATCGAGGGCACTTTGAACTGCAACTGGTACCTAGCGGTGGTTGTAGAGCCTGATGTACTCACCTTGCTTCAGGCATCTCCACAGGCCACATTTCAACACGACAATGCCCGGCCACATATTGCGAGGAATGTACAAATCTTCTTCAAAGAGCGACGTGTACCATTGCTTCCTTGGCCTGCACGTTCGCCTGACATGTCGCCATTCAAACATGTCTGGGATAAGGTTGGTGCGTCACGGTCCTCTAGTAACCAGTGTCACGGATTTGTGGGCTCAAATACAAGGAAAATCCCTCAGGAGCTTATTCAGAACCTTTTTGATTCAATGCCATGGCGTATAGTAGTTTAATTGTAGCGCATGGAGGCCACACCAGATATAAATATTAGGGCTCAAAGCTCGTGTACAGATTTGAAGGTTTATCATTTGTTACTCGTCATCTACCTACCTGTGGTATTAAATTCATGCGTTTTCTTCTTGGTGTTGCAATTTTCACAAACGGCAGTGTATGATACTAGCATGCATAAACACGATGGGGACGGTAGAAAACGTTTAGATAGCACATTCTTCTCGCTTGCCTTCTTCTGCTGGTCCAACAGTAGCTAGTTGTTCGTATTAGGACTGGTTGTATGAAAGTTGGTGCTGAGTGGGGTAATTATATCTAGAACAGAACGAACAGCCCAAGAGCATGAGATAGATTTCTCTTACATTTACAATCAAGACATAACTTTAACACTACACAGCAGGAGGACAGGCGTAAGGTAAGACCATTTACAATGTAGTCGTAAACATTTCTAGATTCGTAAATTGCAAACGTAAATCTTCCGAACATAGCGCTAGTTTCAAACTTATTGACAAAGAATAATATACAGTATAGAAATTCCCCAGTCTTTGCAAATAAATAGGACATAAAAAGGCGTCGAACCAAGCAAACAGCACGCAAGATCTGAGGTCAGTATTTAAAATGACGTGGAAGAGCACCATGATTCTACAGTAATGGACGTAAATCTCGATTGTCCTGTTCAGAGCCGGCAATGGAGAATTCTCTACACGCAACGCAATATAAAGTTTGGAGTTTGCATTCTCCTGCGTTACGTGACTCTCTGTAAATACTTCCATTAAATAACAAGGTTGCAAACTCCTAAGTTTATGTTGCGCCTGCGCTTACTTTTGATTATGAATGGGGTTTAACTCTTCCAACTAGGAGATTCTTTCTCATGTAGGGAGCAAGTAAAGCACTAAAATGGTAAATGATTAACGGAATTGGTTTAATTTATTAAATCACAAATGTAATATGCCGCACTTCCAAACTTTTTAAGCAACGTTTCATCATTTTACCGTGTTCATTAAAACTTTCTGTAAACAACTACAGATTTCCACGGTATGAAAGTTTACAACCGCCGCCACCTCCCTGTGATGTAATCAATAGGTAAGGATGTACTACTCTGTGTTTACTCTTAGGTTGATCCGCGTCAAAACAAACCCCAGGTGACCAGTGCACCGTTATAATGTATCCTTCCGCCATTCGCACTTGAAATACTGTCACACTTTCAGACCATGTGGCGAGTACAAGCGGCACGTAGTGCAAAAAAAGAACAGAGTCCTTATTTCGAAAACTTAAACGGTTACTAGCATATTCTGTTAAGGGTTAAAGGTGATAAGATTGATAGTTGCAACAAAATAAACGTTTGCGCATATAATAATAGTTAATTCTAAAATAAATGAGCGAAAAATAAAGTAACAGGTATGCGATAACTTAATTTATTCGCTCTTTGGAAGCGGCACTTTATTAACTGTCGGCGGCTCATTTTAAAAAGAAATTTTGCACTGTTATGCGAATTGCATTCTTCTTAAAATCACTACATTCTTGCATCTCGTATTTCATATGCTTTCTTTTTTTCCGGGTGTAGACACTTTTCTCGTTTCAGATTTTTCTGCACAAGCACTGTTTATACTTGTACTCGAAACACCGGTGAACTCAGAAGTTAATTTCACCATTTCTTTCGCGGAAAGTGTTGGATATTTCTCACATAGCTTATAATAAAGATTCAACATCATTGTTTTTTCCCCACTAGTCAATGCTACTGCTTTACGTAATTCAACGAAAACACAAGAGCAAATTCACCGTCCGCCATGGTACTAAACATAATTGCTGGTTTCTGGCTGTAAACAATATTCTGCGCCTACCGGTGTCAGGTGACTCATACGAATTGCATCATGGTACTTGTAGCTCTGTTTTACGGTATAAATCAGCGTTAAATAAAACCTTAGGTATTTGTATAGAATAATATACTATTTAAGGATAAAATTCAGAGATTAGCATGGGACTACTTTCCTGGGCGCATTGCTACCGTGTTGCACCACGTTGTACTGACCACGTGGGTTTGTTTTGCAGCGGATCAACCTAAGAGTGAATATAGTGTAGTCAGCCACGATATGAGTGCGCTTGGAAGAGGACGCCACTGTTTTATTTTTTTTGGGGGGGACAATGCAAGGTTAAAGATTAGAGGGGTGTAAGAGACAGCATCAAAGGGGAGTGTATAGTCGCACAACAAAAACATTACTACATTTGCAAGCCTCAGCCTCGAAAGTAAGTGCAACTTGGACATGCGAATGCTTTCTTTACCTGCCTGCCCTTCCGATGTCCCACCCACTTGTTCCGTAACTTTATGCTCCTCCTCCCACCGAACGCACTCGCATCGTGTCCGAGTAGTAGAAAACAAGTAATGATAATGATAAGATAACTTTTAACAACCGACTACCTTATTTGTAGCAAATCTCCTGATGCCAAGCTTGACTTATTCTTTGGCACCTTTATATGTTGACAGGGCTTAAAATAAATTCGAACCATTAATAACGCATATCTCGGAAATGGCTGATGCCACAAGAGGGTTATTCGAAATAAGTTGTGTGTTTTAACGAGATGTATATTTCTTGTGTAGTACGTTTTCGTCTGTCGCTTAACGTTTACCAGTTATACAAGATTATAGAAACATCCTTCGGAATAAAGGGTGGTTCAAATGCTATTTCCAGAAAATTAAATATACAGGGTGAAACATTTAAGTTGGGATTGTGCAATATCTCCAAAACTAAGCGTTGTAGAAATAAATGCCTTGAATAATAGTTGTTTGATATTATGGGAGAAAGCAAATGCAAATTATTCGTGTTTTATTTAGAGGACGTTGTGACTTGTCATTTTAGGGTAAATTTAATTTTTTTAAGTGAAAACGTACTGTTTTCTCACTCCTTATAAAAACTAAACACCATTTGTATAAAGCACCTTGCAATAGTTCTTACACTAACGTAAACAACAAAAACTCTGAATGGCTGTGTACGACGAATGCTATAAATGCTTGGACTATCCATAGATGGTCATTTGGGGTCAAAGTTAGTTTTATAATTGGGAACCAATGTTTACTATTTTGTTTCCTCATTCCTCATCACATAATAAACAGCTTTTTATAAACCATTTTCTAATGAGAAACCGATGTACAAAATTAGGTTTCCGTTTAGAAAAATCAATTTCACCCTAAAATGACCGTTATAACGTCCTCCAAACAATACGAATATTGACATTTACTTTCCCCTTTAATATCACGCAACTTTATTAAAGACATTATTTCTACAACGCTTAGCTGTTGAGATATTTTATAGCCTCAACTGGAATGGTCTAGCCTATATATACAAATATTTCATTTGTAATAAATATATTTTAATATATAGCATTTAATCAAAATCGTTGGAGCCGTTTTTATAAAATAAATATCTAAAAATGCTTCTTGTAAAGTTTTGGTCGGGATTTTCTTTAAAATCTTTGTGTCGCATCTTTGGAAGATAATGAGCCTAAATACCAAGTATGGTATTTATCCGACGTTTCGTTTGAGTTATGTTGTTCACACACACACATACACGGAGTTTTTTCTAAAAATGTTGTTTGAGGGGATTCAAAGGACCTCAAAATATACATTTTCGTTGAAATCTCCACATAAAATGTTTTGGTAGAATACAATATTTCCCTTGTATACGTAGTAAAATAAGTAAACATTGAAATACAATATCAGAGGGGAGAAACAAGAGCAAAACGCTTTAAAAGCGAAAGAAGTTGTAAACTAGAGTTAAAAATCTGAGTGTTACACTCAAATAATTAATTGAGATGAGATCAATAATCGAGATGAAAATTGAAACAAATAATAAGGAATATCTCGAAAATGGTACATTACAAATAAAATGTATATGACATAAAGTGTTTGTTTTAACGTCAGCTACATTTTTTGTTTGCAGACATTTTGTCTATCTTTTACGATTTACCAGTTGTGCAAAAGCCATTCAGAAAGAAGAGGACTTTTGGGGACACTCCCAGAAAATTCAAGATATGCATTTTATTTTTCATGAAAATATCTTAAATAAATGATATTTTAATCAAAACCGTTAAAGCTATTTTTGAGAAAATCAAAACCTTCGAAAAATTTTCCATGTAAAGGGTAGTCTGGGGTGGGGAAATTTTCTTGAAAGTCTTCGTGTCGCATATTTGAAAGATACTGAAACCAAATACTAAGTTTGGTATTTAATCGACTTTGCGGTTTTTAGTTATGCTGTTCAAAGATTGAGGACGTGCATTTGGGAGCGTAGCAGGATTAAGGGTTGGTGAGCAACTCTGAATAGCAAGACAAAATTAACAGAAAAGGATAACAGATTTAATATAATAAACTAGTGGACACACAGACAGTGAGCAAGCAAGCCATTTTTAGGATTAAGTATTTAAGAAAATCAGTTTCTAGTCACCTAGTGCCATTGAGCAGATGTTACGCTGGTTGCCATACCCAAAGGTGGATGTTGAACTGAGCAGCGCCTCCGGCCGCACCTGGGTTGTTCCTATCAAGACTGCCATGCCCATTGACTTATGAAAGGGGTTTTATATCATAGATAGACGCCTCCACACAGGACATGGCCATATATGGAGAGTTAACCTCTACTTTATGAGTTGGCATCAACCCACATAATATCACAACGATATGACTGGCACTGAACGTCCAGCTCATGCATCCTAAGTTGCACCAAGTGAAGTAAGAACGCAAGAAATAAGCTTCATATGAACCAGCTTCTAAAGAAAAGTAATTTTTAGGAAAATAATTTAACTTAACTTGACCCATACGTTACAATATTTCCCCTACTTACTATATGTAGTAGAGAAAGTAAAAAGGAACAACAGGAACTCAATACAGACCTTAAGAACAACGATTTTGAAGATAAAGGAAGAGGAAGCTACTAGAATTACTCTATAGCAACTCGTTTTCTTCAGCATATGATGCATGCTTCATATAAGAGATTCCATCTCACTCAGCAAAGTTAAATAAATCAGTGAACCGGAGGCTCTCAAAGCAATTAGGAAGTTGGGTACCAAGTTAGCAGACCGCACATTTCCGCTGATTCCTAAGTGGGCAAGCGGGTAACTCCCAGACCTCGCACACATACCGCTCCAGCTACTTCAGCCACTCGCTTCGAATAACTTCTATTAAGTCCACAATCAATACCGGGGAGGTTCCTTCACCTGGCACCATGCAGCTACACGGCAGGCATACCTGAAAAATCTCATTATCTTGACTCTAAATCCTCTCGAATATATCTAATCTCATTCAAAGCCTTGAAGAAAATAAACTGTTTTATTTAATTATCTATATGATAACATGCTGTGAATGCCAGGGTGATTGTAGTGTAAATTAATGTTATTGTATGTACAGGATTTTAGATGTTTGTTAGCCATAAGTATTGCTAGGAAATAAGTTTACACGGCCTAACTGAAAGTGACATTAGAAGTGGGTAACAATAAACCGAGGGGGTGAGTTGTTTATCACTAATACGAGATAAACAAATGACGTCAGGGTAGCGTGCCTTTTTTTAGAAATGGAGGGAATATCTTCCCTAGAGTATATATGTTAGTAGTAGTGATTGGCTGACCAAAACAGACGCTAAAGTGGGCTAATTTGGTAACCAATAGCAGCTCCATTATAATGTTTAGGCAATTCGAGGTGAAGGAGTATATATTCTTGAGCGATAAGCAAGTGTCGCACAGTTCTGAAGAATCTCTCACGAGGTGCACGTCACAGAGTTAGTTACAAAAATGTAAAGTAAGCGAAGTAATTGGTGCGCGGCAACTATAACGATTGTAGTTACATTCAGAAATATTACAGTTTCAGGCGGGTATAAAGATTAAATATGTGAATTATTAATTTTGACGGCAACAAAAGTGTAGAAACAAAATTTTTATCAGTGTTATCTTTTAGCAACAACTCCTTTCCGTTTACACGCCCTGTCTAGAGATACTTGCTCAACTGAATTATAATAGCTAGCCAGAGGACAATGAACCCAAAGTTAAAATAATAAAACAAGAGGCGCCCAGTAAATAAGATAACACGAGCCATGAGGTCTGTGACATTATATAGGCTGGACCATTAAAGTTGAGACTCTATAATACCTCCAAAACTAAGCATTGTAGAAAGAAATTTCTTAAATAGAAGTTGCTTGATATGTTGTTGTTCACCAGTGGCACTGGAGATTAATTGATATGCATCATTTTCCCTCTGGCTTCCCAATATAAAGTTTGTAAGTTATCACTTTTAAGGCCTTTGCATTTGACGAGATGCTGTTTGTTCAGGATGACATCTTCTTCACAAAGAGTGCACTTGGGTGTAGGTAGGCATGGTATCTTGTAGAGGTGTTCTGCAAGGCAATCCTGGCCAGTTGCCATCATAAATCAGACCACTGCAGTTTTCCTTGGCATTTTTTGTATAACAACTCTATCTTTAATATTCTTATAATCTTTATCTTTTAATTTATGTTCTTCATCAAGTCTCTGCTCTCTTTTGAAATGTTCTTTAATGTTATTTAATTGTTTATTTATTTATATTTGTCCTGCAGGTTTTATTTGTTGTATTGCAGCTTTCTTTGCTAGCTATTCCGCATGTTCATTGCACGAATTGGGATCTACTGTAGAGTGTCATGATTTCTAGTTTCAACAGCATTAATTAGACTTCTTATTTCTTTAATATTCCTTGTTGTTTTATTATTGTAATTTAATATTCCATCTATGGCCGACTTTTAGTCTGATAAGATGACTATTTTTTGTTTTATGTATGGTCTATATAGAATGTCCTGTAATGATGCTTTTATAGCGGTTAATTCTCCATCATAGTGGTTTGATGTTTCATCTAATGTTAAATACTGTGCAAAGTATTTACATATACTCCTGCACCGGCGTTTTTATTATTGATGAGGGATCTATCTGTATATATTCGGAACCATTCTTTTTCTGGGTATCTTTCATTTTCCGTAGCTATTGGGGTCTCATTTCATCTGGTACATTGTTTTGTTTATGTGTTGTATATATCACGTCATTCTACATTGTATATCAATATATTCAATTTGACTCGTTACCTCTTTTGCTGTTAGATTTGTTGTAATTATATTCTTGTATTTTAGGTTATTAATATATGCTTAATATTATAGGGGAAGTAAATGCCATTAGTCGTGTTTTATTTAGAGGGTGTTGTGATGGTCATTTTAGAGTAAATCTAAATTGACTCTAATTGTAGGTTCCCATTTAAAAAATTAAATTGATCCTAAAATGACCATCACAACGTCCTTCAAATAAAACACGACTAATGCCATTAACTTTCCCCCATAATATCAAGCAACTTTTATTCAAGACATTCCATTCTACAACGCTTAGTTTTGGAGATATTGTACAGTCTAAACTTAAATGGTTTCGTAGAGGGTTGGAACGGTGTTTTGAGTGTTACTCGCTAATGTTTGGAATAGTATCTATGTTGATTAGGTGATGTTCCAGAATTCTCAGTGCTATAAATATGCATAAATAAGGTTAAACCAATTATCGTTCCAAATTTTGTTTTTATTACTTTGATGAGGCCTGTCTATTACTTTATTTACTACTGATAGTAAGTATTACATTCCGCCTAAAATTCGATACTCAGATTGCACCGCAGATACATGTTTTGAGGTACCCTGCTCCAAATAAAGCATTTTTGGAAACGCGACCTATGTGTATCGTTTATCTATGAATAGCATAATTCAAAGCAAAAAGTCGAATAAATACCAAACTTGATATTTAGGTTCAGTATCTTTAAATAATGCCACAAGAAGCTTTTCGAGAGATTCCCCACCCAAAATTATACTTTAGCGAAAATGTTTCGAAAAGTTTTATTTTCTAAAAATAGCTCTAAAGGTTTTGACTGAAATATGAAATGTTTAAGAAATGTTCATGCCAAATGAAATGTATATCCTTAATTTTCTAGGAATCTACCCAAAAGTCCTCTTGATTCTGAATGACTTTAGCATAACTTGTAAACCGTAAGGGATAGACAAAATTTTACTGCACAAAAAATGTAGATCTAGCTAAAACACACACTTTATGTCATTACATCTTTCCTTTCTCTACTACGTATAGTAAGTACGGGAAGTATTGCATTCCACCCAAAAATTCGATACCGAGATTTCACCGGAAATACATGTTTTGAGAGTCCCTGAATTCAAAAAAAGCATTTTTGGAAACATGTCCGTGTGTGTGTGTGTGTGTCTGTCTGTGAACAGCATAACTCAGAAACGAACAGTCGGATAAACACCAAACTTGGTATTTAGGTTCAGTATCTTCCAGAGATGCGACACGAACGTTTTCAAGAAAATCCCCCCACCCCAGAGTACCCTTTACATGGAAAATTTTTCGAAAATTTTAATTTCTTCAAAAATGCCCCTAATAATTTTGATTAAAATATCACATATTTAAGATACATTTATGACAAATGAAAAGTATATCTTGAATTTTCTGGGAATGTCTCCAAAAGTATTCTTCATTGTGAACGCCTTTGCATAACTGGTAAACCATAAGAGATAGACAAAATGTTACTAGACAAAAAGTGTAGATCGCGTTAAAATACACAATTTATGTCATATACATTTGTTTTGCTGAGTGAACCATTTTCAAGATATTGGCTGTTATTTCCTTAAATTTTCCAATATACTTTTTCTCAAATGGGAATTCGTTATTCATGTTTTTTGTCTTGAATATGCAAAGAGTATTAATCTGTGACAAAGAGAATGGTGCTCCACATAGCAACCAGCTATTAAGAGATATGCCAATTCTTAGGTGCTACTGTATTTCTATATTGCCCTTGCAAATACAAAACAAGGGGAACATAGTACGCCTTAAGCGATAGTCAAATATTTTTAGAACTGCGGGCTATGTGTAAAATGTAATTCTCTTTGTATGTCAAGAACATAAAAAAGAACAACGAAATTTGAGTATTGGAAAATTCAAATAAATAACAAGGGATATCTCGAAAATGGTTCACTTTACAAAAACAATATTTATGACATTTGTTGTGTGTTTTAACGAGATCTACATTTTTATGTGGTAAACTTTTGTCTATATCTTGTGGTTTACCAGTTATGCAAAACTCGTTCAGAATGAAGAGGACTTTTGGGGACATTCCCAGAAAATTCAAGATATACATTTTATTTGCCATAAAAATGTCTTAAACATATGATCTTTAATAAAAGTCGTTAGAGTCGATTTTGATAAAATACAAATTTTCGAAAAATCTTCCATGTAAGGGTGGTTTAGGGTAGGGTTTTTTTGGAAATATTTCATGCCGCATCTCTGGAACATATTGAATCTAAATACCAAGTTTGGTGTTTATCCGACTTTTCGTATTTGAGTTATGCTGTTCACAGACAGACACACACACACACACACACATGGTCATGTTTCCAAAAATACTTTATTTGTATTCAGGGCGCCTTAAAACATACATTTCCGGTGTTGTATGTTTTCGCAAAATCCCCTCACCCTAAGCTACTCTTTACACGGAACATGTTTAAAAATTTTTGATTTTCTAAAAAAATGGCTCTAAACGATTTTATTAAAATAGTATATATTAAAGAAATTTCTATGACAAATAAAATGTATATCTTGAATTTTCTGGCAATAGCCCGTCAAATCCTGTTCATTCGGAAGGAATTCTATATAATCTTGTATAATTGGTAAACGTTAAATGATAGACGAAAATGTACTACACCTAAAATATAGATGTTTTGAAAACACTCAATTTAAGTTGTTTTCGGGTCTACAGTCAGATCAAAAACTTAGGTTTGGTTCAGAGATTTATAGTGGAAAGAAGAAACAGAAAACCTCAGGACTAATGGTATTATTTTGATTTGGTTGTAAACGTGGGAACAGTTGACCAATTTCATATAGTAGACCAAAAGCAGAAATGCGGATACGATATCACGCTATTTCTGCAATTGAGCCACCGAAGTCGGTGTAAGTTTCTACACCTACCGTATGAAAATAAATGGAAGCCAGTCAATCGCCCGAAGTGTTATGCGAGATCAGTGCTCTAATATTTAGTTAACTATCTATTTGTTGTTAGTTATCTATGCAAGGAATGAAATATTTGAATGCAGAGATACCAATGTTTTAGGATTGAGTTAACCATCAATACATTATAACTTATCTATGCTAGGAATGAAATATATGAATGCGGTTCTCGCATGTCGTAACTATACACTTCTTGTTTATACTGAGAAATAAACGAACTGCTATATTTTGTGAACCTTCTAGCGGCTTTTGCGTCAAAGGAATGCTGATTTTAACCAATTTCGTAAGATCGTTTCATTTTATTAATTCATATCTTATTGTTCGTTATAGTAGCATTATAAATGTTCCTATTTTAGTTTATATTTATTGTTTCCACGGTTTAAGGGCTGTTTCATTTTATTCATTCGTATATTATTTGTTATAGTACCATTTTCAGGTGTTTCTGTTGTGGTTTCTATTCTTCGTTTACTGGTTTACGCTTTAAGACTTTTCATAATGCCTGGTAACAAACGAACTAGTTTTAATTTTAATGTTAAGAAGTTGTTTCCGTGAAAGCAGCCAAAGCGATTATTGGCACCTTGAACCAAAACAACCTCATATTTGGTGAGGTTATAAACACACAGTGCACAAGCAACCCGGTGATGGCGTTAAGTTTTTCAACTATAATAAATATTGATGCTTGGAGCTCTGAATAAATTGATAAAATTCTTCATTTAGGCACTGATTTGCACTTAAAATCAATTTTAAATTATGATGGTGTTATGCCATATCCGCCTTACTTGTGCGCTGATGAGGTTTGGCTGCAGGATATTGTAATTGATGATGTAAAAGTAATCTGCAATGCAGTGACAAATAATTTTACATTACAAGGGATCATACCGAGGGATTTAGGCAGTGTGTTAAAAACATTTTTCCAGTGCTATCACTACGGTGTGTTTACTGCACAGTTAAAATATATAGCTCTTCTTAAGAATAAGTTCATGTACTGGTTGTTTGACCCACACAGCTGTAATGCAAAAGGTTTGTACGATGCAGAAGGTGTAGCTAACGCACTTGCTTTCGAGAACGTAAATGAGTAACTAAATTTAATTTCCCGTAGCTAATGATTCTAATGATCCATTCACATTAGTTCCTTTTGTGTTTAATGGTTCCGAGACCGATAGTCGTTCAGAACATAGAACAGTGAGTGAGGAATTAACTGATCAAAAAGTTAATAAGAGAACGTTGCATCATTTCTATTCACAGCGCACGAAATTAGAAAACATAGCATGAAAATATTGCGTGAAGATGAATATAATGAATTGGAACGTGAAAGAAATAAAGCCGATAAGCGACAAGCTAGGAAAATGAACATTACAGAGAATCTGAAAGGAAGAGGAATAAATAGTATATGGAGGAAGCCAGAGAAGATGAAGAAAACAAAAAATCTGAAAGAAAGAGAAATAAAGAGTATATGGAGCAAGCCAGAGAAGATGAAGAATACAAAAACATCTGAAAGCAAGAGAAATAAAGAGTATATGGAGCAAGCCAGAGAAGATGAAGAAAACAAAAAATCTGAAAGAAAGAAATAAAGAGTATATGGAGCAAGCCAGAGAAGATGAAGAATACAAAAAATGTGAAAGGAAAAAAAATATAGAGTATAAACAGCAAGTTAGTGAAGATGAAGAATACAAAGAATGTGAAAGGAAGAGAAATAAAGAGTATATGGAGCAAGCCAGAGAAGATGAAGAATACAAGGAATATGAAAGAAAGAGAAATATAGAGTATAAACAGCAATTTAGAGAAGATGAAGAATACAAGGAATCTGAAAGGAAGAAGAACAGAGAGTATAAGCAGCAAGCCAGAGAAGACGAAGCATTCAGAGAATCAGAAAGACAAAGAAACAAAGAGCATATGCAGCAACTTAGAAAAGACGAAAATTACAAGGAAATGGAAAGAGAGAAAAATAAAGAGCATATGAAGCAAATTAGAATAAATGAAAATTACACAGAAACCGAAAAGATGAAGAATAAATCATTAAAACTATCGCAAAGAAGTAACGAGATTCTCTGTTCAAGACAGTACATCTATAACAAATTAGTAAAAACAGATAACAATTCGTTAAGATTAAAATTGAATTTTATCCGAGGCAGAAAAAATGTACCAGAGTATGTTTACTGTTGTTGTGAAGGTCCGTTTTTTGAGCACTCTATTATTAAACTAAACAGGAATCCGATTAAAACAAACCAAGGTAACGACAATTTTGAAGAGTTTCTTGAAAGGATACATAATTACCCTTCTTTACATGTGTGCATTACTTGTAAGAATTATATCATGAAACTAAAGTTCCAAAAATGGCGACAAGCTGTGGTATGAAATTTGTGGATATATCAGAATGTATCAAGAAACTATCTCCTTTAGAGGAGCGATTATGTAGTCCTTATATACCATTTATGCAAATGCGACCTTTAAAAGCCTTTGCACTTAATCCACAGTTAGGAGTAAAGGGGATCAGTTGTAAATATTCCAATAGACATTAACGAGTGTTTGCAAGTTCTACCCAGATCTTTTGATGATATGGCAACGATGCAGCTACAGTTAAAACGGCATATTCTGCACAAATCGTACTACATGTATGAGACAATTAGAGCAGCAATCGTCTGTGATGCATTGAAATACCTGCATGAAACTCCACTATATAAGAATAATTATATCCAAATAGATGAAATGTACTTAAAGAGGTATGAAAAACAATACACAGAAAAGATGGAGTTTATCGTCGATAACAAAGCTAAAGAAGTAAACTCTTTGGAAACTAGAAGCGAAGAAGAAACTTCATTAGATCATGACAGTGAGGACGACGGAGGTACTTTTAATGTCCAGAAATAAAATAGGAAGAAACACAATAGAGATAATAGCGCCAGGACAGAACAAAAAACCAGTCGCTTGGCATTTAATAGAACACTTTTATGAACTTTGCTTTCCTAAAATATTCGCGGGCCAGGATTTTAATATGCCAAAATATCTTAAATACAGCAATCGGGCTAAATCTGAATGTAGACGAGTTGATCGCAGATCCTCCACACCAAGCAGACTGTTGTTCATGGCCAAACAGAAGATAGAAAGACAATCCGTAGCCAACATGAATATATGCTTGAGGAAAACTAAAAGACTCTCGACTAGCATTAATGCCGGGAATTTACTAAATCAAGAATTTGTCAATAATTAAATTAAAGTTGACAGCGGCTACCAGTTCACCAAAGAGATCCGATCCAGCCCAGCATTCTGGGAGAAGAAGAAGGGTTTAATGGCAATGATCAGGCAGTTAGGAAAACCTACCTGGTTTGTTAATCTGTCTGCAGCAGAAAGCTGGTGGCCCAAACTGCTCACATCGTTATACTATATGCAACACAATAAGAAGTTAACTCCAAAACAAGCACTTGAAATGAGCAACATTGAAAAGACGTTGATTAGAAATGACCCTGTTACGTGTGCTCGATATTTCGATTATAAGGTTTCATCTTTCTTAAAACTTCTTAATGCAGAGGACCGTATATTTGATGAGCATGTTATTGAGGATTATTATCAGGGGATAGAATTTCAAATGAGAGGCTCCCCCATTAACACATGCTTTCTGGTTGAAGATTCTCCGAGTTATAATCCATCAAATCAAGAATAAATAAAAGAAGTTATACATTTTATTGACAACTATATCACGTGCGAGTACAATGAACATGATCCTTACATTGCTCTTCACAAGCACAAACACACACACACACACACACACACTTGCTACAAAGGCAGGAAAAACAAAATGTCACGCAGGTTTCATTTTCCTTTACCTATGATGCCTAGGACCACCATTTTGACTCCATTGTCAGAATTTGAAAACAACAACGAAATAAAGGACAGCCTGAAAAAGATAAATAATTTATGTGTTACTTTTATAAAAAGCTAGAATCAATTTCTTTCGAAGAAATTTTAAAGAACCTTAACATTACTGAAATACAGTACATGAATGCAATAAGATCATCTCTAAAGCAAACACGTGTGTTCCTAAAAATATGTAGCCTAGAAGTTGGTATTAATGCTTACAACAAAGATATGCTGAATTTTTCGAGTCTAACAAGGACATACAACTAGTTCTGGAAGAGTACGGACTGGCTACTTACATCATAAATTATATAAGCAAGGTAGAGTCTGGATTGTCGAAACTTCTGAGAAACGCAAGTTTCTACAAGATGTAGAATCAGGAAACCAGAGCTTAAAGGAAAATTGCGCAAAATATCCAACCTGTTTTTAAACAGCAATTTAATGTCAGCGCAGGAAGCTGTTTATTGTGTGCTTTCTCTCTCTATGTCAAAGAGCAGCAGGAGGGTCATCTTCATAAATACCAGTCCTTCACAAGAACGGGTGGTGATGCTGAAGAACAGGAGAGCTTTGGCACAACTGCCGGCAGATTCAGAAGATGTTTATATGCAAGATGTTATACATAAATACTGTCGACGTCCAAAACATTTAGAGCATGTGTGTTTAGCAGAATTCGTGGCTAATTATTATAAACCCTACAAAAGAATAATTGATGAAATGAACGATGATGAAAATGCTAAAACTGCGATAAAAGAAAGAGGAAAGCCTGCAGTGATTAGATACAGCAGATACAAGCTGGCGCAAGATTCCCGACAACTATTATCAAAAGAAACTGCTATTATTGATGCCATTTAGAGATGAGATTCGTGACATAGAGAGCAAGAATTACTACGAATTATATTGCGCTAGCTTGGAAGAAATCGAAAAAAATGTAAAGAAATTTTCTATTAAAACAGATGAAGCACTGGAAGAAGCCTTGCAGACGGTTCAGAATAATAGTTCTTACGATGAACTTCAGAACGAAGAACCGATAGAAAAAGTGGACATTTTGCAACAAGGCGGCTTGGAAGGGGCTGATAAACAAGATATAAACAGATTCACAATTCCTAGCAGAGTATCTCGAGAAAAAAAGTTTTGAATTATTGAACAAATTAAACGGAAAGCAGAGAGAATTTGTCATGCATGTACTGAACAGTTTTAAAACTAACAGACTGCCGATGAGGATATTTCTAAGCGGCTCCGCTAGTGTAGGAAAAAGTACGGTGATAAATGCGGTGTATCAGGAGATAACGCACTATTTTGACAGCTTACTAGGAGGCAATAAAGACAAAATAGTAGTCCTGCTTTGCGCCCCTTCAGGAAAGGCAGCCTTCCTGATAAACGGAGTCGCATTGCAAACAGCTTTCGCTTTACCTGTGACACAGTTTGCAGGCAACATGCCCGCCCTATCCAGCGACTTAGCCAATACTATTAGACTGAAGTTATTTAATCTGAAATTGCTGATTATTTACGAGATATCCATGGTTGGAAGCGGAATGTTCAGCAGAGTCGATAGCAGGCTGCGACAGATAATGGGAATTGATCTTTCATTTGGAGAAGTTTCGGTAAAAACAGTCGGCGATCTCTATCAGCTACGACCTGTAATGGACACTTCAATTTATAAATTTGCTTCAAATGAATTTTCTTCCTTAATTGACAGAAATCCTGTATGGGATGAGTTTGAATTCCATGAATTGACGGAAATAATGAGGCAAAGAGATGAACTAGAATTTGTGAAAGTCTTAAATAATTTAGCCACCGGAAAAACAAGCACTCTCGATATTACCTTAATAAATTCTAGAACTGTGGAAACAAATGAAGTACCAGAGAGCGCGATAAGATTATTTACAAGGAACGTAGATGTACAGGAGTACAATGAAAAGAGAATAACAAGCCATAATGCAGAAGAGTTTATATCAATCGGTAGCAAGAGACTATATTATAGGAACAATATCTGAGAGCGCTAAAAATGGCATTTTGAATGCAGTTAGAAACAAGAATCTAGCAGAGTTAATGGACTGCCACATGAATTGAGGTTAAAAAAAACGTGACTCGCGAGTTATTTTGACTCGCAGGCGCACGTTCCCTCTCTGTAACCGTCCGTTTGATTTTCACATGCTGCTGAGTGACGCCGTGCGTGTTGCATATTTGGTGACTCGCGGAAGGAAGTCGTTTTCGCCACCCTTGGTTTAGTAAATGGAGCTTGCGGGGTACTCAAAGAAATTGCTTTGAAACCCAATTCCAGCGAGCCTAATATAATATTCTTAGACTTTGGTGATGAACATGTGGGTCGAAGAGCAAGAATGGTACGATGTACATATATGGAAAACGAAAATATTAACCAAAATTTAACTCCATTAGATTTAAAATGGCAAATACTAAATATATCATACAAATTGGAACAACAGTTAATTCGAATGCAGTTTTCAGTTGTCTGTGCCGAAGCATTAACTGTCCATAAAAATCAAGGACAAACATATAAAGAACTATGCATTGACTTGACAAAATGCAAAAGAATAAGCAGATCAATGCTGTATGTTGCTTTGAGCAGAGTGACCACTTTGTCTGGGTTATACCTAATAGGTAAATTTAGATCTTCTCAGGCTCCTAGACGCAATGATCCTATAATAGCAGAAATGGATAGATTAACACAAGAAAGACGTCTAAAGTTGTCTTATAGCACTTTAAGGGAGAGCGGAGGAATAAAAATCATCTATCAGAACGTGAATTCACTGCCGAAGAAAATAGATTGTATAAGGTCAGATCAGTAGTATAGTAATGGAGACACATTAATATTTAGTGAAACTTTAGCCCCACTTCAACATAAATTATGCATAGATGGTTTCAATGAGAAGTTAAGAATTGCATTTTCAAAAAACTCACGAGGAATATCCATATACGTGAAAAAAGAGTTTCAAATTCAGGATGTAAATTACGTTAATAGAGCTGATAATGAAGGTCATATTGATTTAATTTCATTTCAAATTAACAACCACTACGTAGTCTGTGGATACAAGTCTCCTGGAGTCAAAAGTAATACCTTTGAAGATAGTATAAATACAATTGTTTAAAGAACATCAACTTAGAAAATAAAATCTTACTAATGACAGATTTTAATTTCGACATCTGCGAGCAAAGGAACCAATATATTTCAAACTATTTGAATAAACTTAATTTAATAAGCAAGCTGCATAAGAACATTTCAACAACAAATGTTAATGCTCAGATAGATATAAAACTTTCCAACATCGACATTTCTGCTGGTGTGTATGAAACATTTTTCTCTGACCATAAACCTATATGTTGCCGTTTTGCCGGATGAAACAATACGAAGTGAAAGTCAGTGATTTTCAAAAAGGCCTGTCTTCTCTATGCACTAAGCGTAATCTACTGAAGTAGAAAGCGCAACACCCTATAACATTTGGTTAGTTTGTTAACACATAAACATTCAGCAATAGTTTTAATGATGGTATACTGATTTTTGTTACATATTATCGCTACCGAGGGGGACACCGAAAGCCGGAATCTAACAATGCTATGAGGTCCAACCTTAGGTGAAGGTGACTGTAGTATCCGTCCTTGCTCGGCAGGTTTGGTGCTGTCACAGAATGGTTACAAGAGAAGGCTCAAGAAGCGAAATACCCCGGAATTCCCAGTTCACGACAGTAATATCGAATAGAGCCTGCACGTCCATCTACTAGGTTCGCAAAGAGCTTAGGATTTTATCAATTACTGCCTGATAAAGACTTGCTCCAGAAAATATTTATAGCTGTTAAGGATGATATTCCTACACTATCTGAGTGGGCACTGAAACAGCTAGCAAGTACCCTGACTGAGGTTTTCCACGGTTTCCCCCAGTCTCGCAAGGTGAATACCGGGGTAAGTGTCTACAAGTGGTCCGTGGCCAGGATATACCAGCAGTATGATGAAACCAACAACGTTACAGCTGCAGCAATAATCGTTCTTTTATTATGGAAGTTATCGTCATAATTGTATTAACATTTCAAAAGAATAACTCTACAATTGTAAATTATGTGTTTTCCTTCTGTTAAGAGTTTAATACCTGTTAAATAAAACAACTTGCTTCTGCAGATTGCAGTTCAACTTATTTATGTCTTTCTTCACAACAACCACTTAGCTGAAATCATTTATATGCACATATTAACTAACTTGATTAACTTAAGAATACAAATAATAGAAATTAACTGAAATGTTGATGGTGTAGAGAAAGTTATGTGAATGTAACCTACTATATTCACCTTGCATCTAGAAGAAAATTAGCAATAAAATTAACATCTCGATATCTCGATTAACATGAAGCATATGGAGAATAAGCGTTTGTAAAAATAGTTTGTACAAGAGTAGAGAAAGTCATGTGAGTGTAACACATCAGACTTTTTATGTCCTGGACATGCAAAGAGAATGGAATGTGCCACATAGCAACCAGGTCTTAAAAGATTTGACTATCGCTTAAAGCCTACCATATCCCCCTTGCACCTACAAGAAAATTAGCAAACAGATTTGCAGACGTTTCTCTTGATTAACGTGAAGTAGATGAAGAATAAGTGTTTGTAAAAATAGTTTGTACAAGAGTAGAAAAAGTCACGTGAATGCAACACATAACATTTCTTTATCTAATTTCATTTCTGAGCGTGGGAAGTTATAATGCTCGATATTTAACTTAGTATATTATAATAAAGTATTTAAAATGCTTACTTTGTTGTTGGCAGTTAATTATCATTATTATTATTATAATTATTAATAATTTACAAATTATTATCATTGCCTCGGGATAGATGTAGACGAGGTACTTATTTACGTAGAATTAAATTTAGAATTAAAGTTATAATCTCGCGATAACGCTTCCTCAACCATGTTAAATCACCATCACTTGTTCTGTCTTCCTCGAATATCTTCTGAAAATCTTCTCTTCACTTATTTTAGTTGTTATTTGCAACATATTTTATCTATATGCTCATTTAGATCATTCGTATTATTATATTTTCGTTCTTTTCTAGAGATTTTGTTTCACAATACGTTTCTTTATATGCATCAATTAATTTTATAGTATTACGATTAAATTTTAATTAGCTTCATGACGATCTTACTCTGCTTCTATTGATATGACCACAAATTTCAATTTGTCCTTTGTATTGTTATAACTTCTTATATAGTTACTACCTTCTTTCTTAAAAATAATTCCCCATTTATGTAAATAAAGTTTAGTTAGAATATTTATATAGACACTAATAAATGATAGAGATGAGAGAAAGTCATGTGAATGTAACAGATAAGCAGATTTTAATTTACCAACCAGAGAAATGAAGATTTATTGGTAATTCTCTGCCTGCTATATACATAATGAATCCTGCCTAATTCATTAACCACAAGATTTCTCATGTTTTTCTATCTCTAATACCAATTTAAAATTAGCTTCCGTCACTAAGCAAAACAATGTAACAGTGTGGAAGATCTTTATTAAGCTCGTAATTGATTTTTCTTTCGTATCATCTGCCCTCTCTTTTATCTTACTCTCAACAAATTATACGGAGAACTTTAATGAGAAGAAGCGAAAAGTAGGCAGTGCTATCTTCAGCCGTGTTTGAAATATTAATTTCACTTTTATCTCTCCGAGTTTCCCTACTTGTCCCTTTTTCATTTCCTGGTGCTCTTCATTTCCTTTTATTATTAAGATGAAAAGACCAAGGAGAGCTCTCCATGCCTCAAAATAAATAGATAAGGAATGAGAACCAACAATAATTATAAACTCAAGACGCTTTGCTGGGGAGAATTATTACATGGCAAATAAGAAACAGTGCGGAGAAAGTTTCCACAGTTCATCAGCTTTTATTCAATGCACACTACCTGCTTATATTTAATACCACGGAATGAAAATGAAATAGCAGATTAAGGATTATTTAAGCGATACTCATTTGCGTAATAACTATTATATAGTATATATATATATATATTCCACTTGAGAGAAAAAGATAAAAAACACAATAGTGAACTCTTGATTGAATAATTTCTCCACAATGAAAAATCACTGGCAAAGAAAACAACCCGCTGCGTGATAATGAACCTACCAAAATAGCCATGTTGACAAAGCTATGAACCTGCCTATTAGTCGACAGACTAAATATAGCAAATGTACAGGAAGAACCAAAAGACTACGAATCGGCTGCGCGGTGTTTTTCCTGTCCGCGTCCTCGGCGCTCGTTGCCGTCCGCCGCTTTCATAGAAAGGCGCGGATGAAACCATACAACATTTTTAAAACTACTTTCAAAGACTTTACTAAACAACTTTATCAAAGTGTGTTTGAGGATAGAATTATTAGTAGAAATTTGTGGCCCCCTCGGCCCCCGACCTAACCACCTGCGATTTCTATCTCTGGGGCAACTTAAAACAAAGTGTAGACAAACCCACGCACCCTGGAAGAATTAAAACAAAATATGCGCCAGGAAATTGCCAGCATTTCTCAATGTGAACTAGTGGACAGTTTCCTAAAGAGGTGCCAGAAATGTATAGACAACGGCCGTGGCTAGTTTCAGCATCTCCTTTCGTAAAGTTGGTAAGTAAAGCCTTTAAAAGTAGTGTTAAAAATGCTATATGGTTTCATTCGCGCCTTTCTATGATAGGGGCAGACGGCAACGAGCGCAGAGGACGCGGACAGGTAAAACACTGCGCAGCCGGTTCGTGGTTTTTTTTGGCTCTCTCTGTAGAATCAGACGACTGAAAAATTCAGTGTAATAGCGGGATTTGAACCACGAATCTCCCGGTCTCCGTCCGGTTGCTCTAACCACTGAGCTGCCATGACAACATGACGGCACGACATTAAATTCTCCAACTGATTCGCATTTTTCCCGGTAAACCACAAGGAGATCTCACATTGTATTGAGATGACATACCCCAATGGCGACTTACAATATTGAAGTACTTTAAGTTCCGGGCTTCATAATTTAAGCACTATTAGGTGAAGTAAAGGAATTAATTGTGTTAGACAAGGTTGGAAAGGTAGAATCAGAAGACTGAAAAATTTAATGAGATCGCCGGAATTTGCGATCTCCTTATGGTTTGCCGGGAAAAATGCGAATCAGTATTGGAATTTAGGTCGTGCTGGCATATTGCCATGGTAGCTCAGTGGTTAGAGCAACCCGACGGAGACCGGAAAATTCGGCTATGGTATTAAATTTTTCAGTCGTCTGATTCTACCTTACCAATCTCAATCCAACACACGGCTTGTGTGGAAGAACAATTAATTCCATAAAAATCTGATGTGTTACACTCACATGACTTTCTGTACTCCTGTACAAACTATTTTTACAAACGCTTATTCTCCATCTACTTCATGTTAATCGAGATAAACATTTGCAGACTCTATCTTATTGCTAATTTTCTTGTAGATGTAAGGGGAATATATATTTACAAGGGCAATTTGGAAATACAGTAGCCTTTAAGCACATACATATCTCTTAATAGCTGGTTGCTAGGTGCAGCACCATTCCCTTTCCAACACATTAATACTCTTTGCATATCCAAGAAAAAAAATGAATAACGAATTCCCATTTTAGAAAATAAGTATTGAAAAATGTAAGGGAATAACAAGTAATATCTCGAAAATGGTTCACTCAACAACAAAAATGATATGACATAAATTGTGTATTTTAAAAAGATCTACATTTTTTGTGTAGTAAAATTTTGTCTATCTCTTATGGTTTACCAGTTATGCAAAAGTCGTTCAGAATGAAGAATACTTTTGGAGACATTCCCAGGAAATTCAAGATATACATTTTATTTGTCATAAAAATATCTTAAACATGTAATATTTTAAACAAAATAGTTAGAGCCATTTTTGAGCAAATTAAAAGTTTCGAAAAATCTTCCATGTAAAGGGTACTCTGGGATGGGGGGATTTTCTTGAAAACCTTCGTGTCGCATCTCTGGAAGATACTGAACCTAAATACCAAGTTTGGTGTTTATCCGACTGTTCGTTTCTGAGTTATGCTGTTCACAGACACACACACACACACACACGCACACACACACACACACACGGACATGTTTCCAAAAATGCTCTTTTGGATTCAGGGGGTCTCAAAACATATATTTCCGGTGAAATCTCGGTATCGAATTTTTCGGCGGAATACAATACTTCCCCACTTACTATACGTAGTAGAGAAAGTAAAAATAGGAAATTATACATACTAGTCGGCCATGATAGGAGTGCGCCACTGTTTTGTTGACAATACGTAACGTCATCAAAGCTAGGGATCAAAGGGGAGTGAAGTGCAAGGCGATAGTCGGAATTTACAGTCGCACAATGAAAACAGTACTACATTTGCAGGCCTCAGCCTCGTTAGTAAATGCAACTCGTAATTGCGGAAGTTTTCTTTACCTGACTTCCTATGTCCTGCCCACTTGTTCCGTAATTGTTTAGTTCCTCTTTCCACCGAACGCACTCGTATCGTGGCCGAATAGTAACATTGGCACTGTTTACTTCTCCCATACTTTCTAGAAGACCGTTTGAATTGAACTATGGTCACTTCCATGAGGTCATATTTGGATCACGATACACAAGAACTGCAGTGTGTTAGTTTGCATACGATATGTTGACTGCAGTGTTAAACAGACAGATATGAAGGCGTTAATACTGAGTAATCCATTCAGATTATGCTATGGAAAGACTAAGTACTAGACTACATATAGTAAGTAGGGGAAAAATTGAGTTTTATTTATGGACGTTCTTTAACAACCATGGTCCTTAGCGTCCCATTCTATATTAGGCGTGAAATACAGGTAACTTTGCTAAAGGCTTCTTTATCAGGCTTGAGGTTCTTTTACGTGCCGTAAATCTACAACACGGGACCACCGCCTTTACTTCCCTTCCGGAAAGTCATGCTAAGGCTTTATACACCCGAAAAAATCCATCGGCCTCCGCCGGAGTATGGGAAGTTATTGTATTCCACCGAAAACATGGTTTGAGGCTCCTTGAATACGAAACATGATTTCTTTATAAAAAGGTCCGTGTGCGTGTGTATGTGTGTGAACAGCATACCTCAAAAACGAAACATCCAGAAACAACCAAACCTGATATTTATGCTCAGTACCCTCCAAAAATGTCACACGAAGATTTTCAACAAAATCTCCCCATTCAAAACTACCCTTTACGTGGAACATTTTTCAAAATTCTGATTTTTAAAAATGGCTGTAACGGTTTTGATTAAAATACTATACATGAAGATATTTCTTTACACGAGAAAATGTTTTATCTTGAATTTTCTGGGAATAGCCTGTGAAGTCCCCTTCATTCGAAAGGAATTTTATATAATCTTGTATAACTGGTAAACTTTAAGCGATAGACGAACACAAAAAATACTGATCCCTTTAGAACACACAATTTATTTCATACAATTTTTTGTGGTATCAGCCATTTCCGATAGTCTTGTCGATTTTCAGCTGTTTCTCGCGACTGCATCGAAAGAGTACGAAATTTTAAGGCTAGTGTATAGCGTCCAGTTTTAAAACATGCTATTATTGCTATTCCCTTTGTATCCATAAGGAAATGTGTTATGCAGCTGTTTTGAAGAAAATTTTGTTGCTGCTACGTATGGAAAGCCGATTTGAAGTAGGAGTTGTATTGTATTTCGACTGTTGGGGAGCCGCACTTGAAGTAGTTGCAATCGCACGTATGGTACCCGGTAGCCTTCGTCCCAAATTTAAAAACATTAACTTTGTAATTTGACGGTTCTTTAAATATTATTTGTTTATGTTTACCTCGGCTGCGTCCGTATTATTATTAGAGACATGAATATCTTAGCAGGACGTGATGCGGCTGAAGAATGTAGGCTTACACATATTATAATTTTACTTCATTCCTTTTATTAATGCTTGACACGATTTTAAATAACACTTCACTGATATAGAGAGCTGTGAGATTATGTTATTAATTACTTGCACTTTATAACACTAAAAATATTTTCGTCTCACACGAATACGTATTAAATTTCTCGAGGACGCAACTCGCATCCGGTTACAAACACTGTCTGCAAGCAACTGAATTGATTTCTACCGCCTAAATTTGTAAGCATCTGTATTTCAAGTCTCTGATTGTCTATTCCTAATCCAATAGAATAGCTTCATTTAACTAAAGCTTTTTCTGGTTGTTGATTGGCTATTTTTTAAACCGTCTCAAAAATTACATTATTGCTTCCAAGAATCATAAGTAGTATTGTTCAACTTTCTTACTCATTAATGCCTCAAGGTTACCTCATTGTTACCTCATTGTTAACAACTTTTAACGTATTGTTCTCACAGCTCCTGCATTATTAATTTACGTAGTATATTCACATAACATTATTACACATGGATACAATAATATAAACACATGCAATGACTGTAACATATACTTTTTATATATTGTTACATAAACATATTGCTTTAAGGCGGGCTGTTATTGAATTTATATTATATAATTAGACTGAAATTATTTAAGTGTTAAAAATACTGTCTCAGTTTCCAAAAAGGTTTATCTCGACTAAAATGAAACACATAGGAAAATAAACTTACGTAGAAATAATGCTTACATCCACTTATAAACTATAGACGATAGAGAAAGTCATGTGAATGTAACATATTTTTAGTTTTTATGCAGACTTGTACATTCCAATTTCCTCTTTTTAATTTAATAATTTTTTTCATTTTTGGTAAAATACTTATGTTTTAAATATAGTTTTCAAAATGGTGCTGCAACCATTATTTTGTACTGTGAATTCTGCTCCGCTTTATAGAGAATAATCACAACTCCTACCAATTCAGAGTAATGTAGTAAGCTTCAGCCCGCTTTTAGCCGAAGTTACATTCTTCAAATTCGTATTACTGTTAACAAAGGTAGCCGCTATGTGGTCAAGTCATGCAATGTCTTTCTTTGCAAGTATATAAGACTTTATTCATCGCATTTTTGCTTTGAGCAACATTTTCTGTCAAACACATTTTCTGGTATATATTACCCGTTTTATCAGAAGTTATTGAAGATAGCTGAAGTAAATTTTGGGATGTTAAAAACAGCCTTGCATTGCTATTGTGAATCTACTTTGGTACTAATTAAGATGTTTGCTTATTTTTTAAAAATTAACTACTGCATCCTCATTCAAGAATTGTATAATTCCGAAACATAACACGTATCCCTTACAAAAAATGTATATTGGATAAGGCAGATCAGTGAGTTTAGATGTGTGCATCTACTCTCTCTAAAAATTACAGTTTTATATCTTAAATACTTTAGGAAGTAATGGTAAAGGGATTTAGCACATTTAACATTGATGATATAGGGGTTTTAATCGCACGTTAACCAAATAATTGAAGGCTTGTTAATCTTATTGCTAATTTTCTTGTAGATGCAAGGGGAATATGGTAGGCTTTAAGCGATAGTCAAATGTTTTTAAGAGGTGGTTGCTATGTGGTGCATTCCATTCTCTTTGCATTACCAGGAAAAAAATCTGATGTGTTTTACTCACATGACTTTCTCCACTCTTATAAAAAACCTATTTTTACATACGCTTATTCTCTATTTGCTTCATGTTAATCGAAATGTTAATCTTATTGCTATATTTTTTTGTAGATGCATGGGGAATATATATTTACAAGGGAAATATAGAAATACAGTAGCCTTTAAGCACATACATATCTCTTAATAGCTGGTTGCTAGGTGCAGCACTATTCCCTTTGCCACAGATTAATACTCTTTGCATATCCAAGACATAAAAATTAATAGCGAATTCCCATTTGAGAAAATAAGTATTGAAAAATTTAAGGGATAACAAGCAATATCTCGAAAATGGTTCACTCAACAAAAAAATGTATATGACATAAATTATGTCATAAATTGTCTACATTTTTTGTGTAGTAAAATTTTATCTATCTCTTATGGTTTACCAGTTATGCAAAAGTCGTTCACAATGAAAAATACTTTTGGTGACATTCCCAGAAAATTCGAGATATACATTTCATATCTTAAACATATGATATTTTAATCAAAATCGTTAGAGACATTTTGAGAAAATTAAAATTTTCGAAAAATCATCCATGTAAAGGGTAATCTGGGTTGGGGGGATTTTCTTGAAAACCTTCGTGTCGCATCTCTGGAAGATACTGAACCTAAATACCAAGTTTAGTGTTTATCCGACTGTTCGTTTCTGTGTTATGCTGTTCACAGACACACACACAGACACAGACAAACAGACACACACACGGACATGTTTCCAAAAATGCTTTTTTTGGATTCAGGGGGTCTCGAAACTTGTATTTCCGGTGAAATCTCGGTATCGAATTTTTGGGTGGAATACAATACTTCCCCTACTTACTATACGTAGTAGAGAAAGTAAAAAGGCATCTATACGGGGTGAACCATTTAAATTGAGAGTGCACAATATCTCCAAAACTAAGCGTTGTAGAAAGAAATGTCTTGAAAAAAGTTGCTTGATATTATGGGAGAAAGTAAATACAATCAGTCGTGTATTATTTAGAGGACGTTGTGATTGTCATTTTAGGGCAAATTTAATTGTTTTTTAAATTGGAACCTTCCTTTTTTATGTTGTCTTCTCACTGCTCATAAAAACCAAACATTTGTATAAGCATTTTGTAATTTTCAACGTAAATAACGACGAAAATTCTGAATGGCTCCATACAAAGAGCACAAATGTATGGTTGGACCATCCATGGATAAGTTATTTGACGATCAACTTACGTTTCGTAATTGGGAGCCAATGTTTATTTTGTTTCCTTATCCATCACAAAATAAGCAGATTTTTATAAACCATTTTATAATGAATAAAACATACAAAATATAGGTTCCCCTTTAAAAGAATTAAATTGACCGTAAAATGACCATCATAACGTCCTCCAAACAAAACACGACTAATGGCATTTACTTTCCCCCATAATACCAAACAGCTTTTATGCAAGGAATTTCTTTCTACAACGCTTAGTTTTGGAGATACAGTACAGTCTTAACTTAAATGGTCCACCCTGTATAATATTTCCTCCCTCTTGCAAGAAGGTAGCATAAGGGTTATTTAGTTTCAAATTGTAGATCCGTTTAAACAGATAATAAATTCGACAAAATTTGAATATTTAAGAATGATACGTAACGAGGTTTACCGCGGTCTGATTACAAATGTCAGTAAATACCAAATGCAAGAACATAATGCTAGACATTGTGTTAACTTAAAAGCTTACAATGTATGTTGCAATGGCTCCACCCGCAACGCTTACCATAAGCATAACATTAGGCGTTCAACCATAGGCGTTGTGGCGTCACCATAAGTACGTCGGGTCAAACATCTAAACCTCTCCTGAGAGGAAGTTGTTTGGATTGGGTTGGGTTGGGTTGGACTCGGCGGGGTAGTGTTTTCCGACACCCATGGGATACTGGGTATGTCTAGGCGAAGTGGTGTTCTGAGACGCCTTAATGTCCTTCGCACCAACCTAGAGAACTCATAGGTATGACTGGACTGTCGCCCCAAGAAGAATGTTCGGTAGTCTTCCCCTCAAGATTTAACGTACCTAGTGGTGTATCCACTCCCGTTCCTGTGAAAGCAGGGGGAGCCGGTTATAAAATAGATACACCCCTAATGGAGAAATCCAAGGAGGAAATCCACTCGGTTGCCGACTCCCTGCGCAGAGAAGCTCTAGCTTACATCTTATGTATACGTCAATATAGAAGTTGTCAATCTTTTATAGTTATTTCTATGTCAAACATAAGTAACCAGCCGACCATAAATGGAGTTTCGCATCTGATTCGGCTAACACTTTCCCATATGAGGATTGGCCAATTAGCAGTAATGTTTAACACCAGTTTTTACTGCAGACGACACTACAGGCGGTGGACACTGGTTTTACATGAAATTAAATGATAATTTGGAAAGACAATTTAGGAAGGAAGGTTTGTGGCCTAAGTTTACCTCATACTCGCGACATTTGTCAGTTGCGAGGACTAAGGAAAAACTGAAGAAAAAAAACTGTCAGGGCGGAATCTGAACCCTAGACCTCCGGTTCATGAGTCCATTCCTTAATGATCTCCGCTGCCCATATCGACTGGCCGACTGCCTCAAGTGGAATCTGATAGACCAAGAACAATTTATCTCTATACCATGGTACAGTAATTAAGTTAACCCTGGAGAATAGGCGATATGTCTTACCAGTTGCCGTGCAACACGGCGTTCACTTATAGTCGAATTTATAATTAGACTGACATCACAACAAAGCTGTTCACAGCAATAAAGCGGAACCAACTGCTACCACGTGATTTACTTCACGTGGAGAAGATATTCTGATGTCTTTGATTGGCTAAAGTTATATATGAATGGATTCCTACTGGATGGATTAGGGATAGCAACGAACTCTGATCCAGCCAATGTGACATCCTTCATTGGGGTGGGAGTGTTTTCTTAAAAATTTTCGTGTTACTTCTTTGGAAGCTACTGAACATAAATACCAGGTTTGGCATTTATTCAATTTTTCCCTTTTGAGTTATGCTGTTCACACATATACACAATTTTTTTCTAGAAAAAAAACACCTCAAACATGGATTTGCGTTGAAAACTCGGTATTAAATTTTTTGGTAGAATGCAATACCTTCTCCACCTGTTGTGGATGTGGTAGAGAAAATAATACCATCACAATGAATACAAATACAAAAGAAGAAATGGAATATTTTGATGCGAAGCTAATTACGAAATATTTGAAAATAAATGCTGTCTCCAGGTTAAAAATTATTCTATTTTCTTATATGTGTGTGGAAAAATATAATATATAATAAAAATGCAAGCTAATCCAGCTTGTAGCAACATAAAATGCGCTTCTGCATCATCGTTTATCATTGCAGCCTTCATTTTTAATCGCTTTCACACTTCAATTGTCTGGTTCTGACGCTAACGTTTTACTGGCAGTATGAATGGCAAGGCCAATCTTGTGCTCATGTCATGCGTTTGTGTCCCCGCGTTAATGTTTCTATATGAATGGCCCTTAAGTTGTATGAACAGCCAGGGTAGTTTAGCAAGAGCAGTATTAAAGGCAATAACAGATATTACACTCGCTTCCATTTTAGCAATCTGGAGTTTCGGGAGGAATTCTGGCCTTCAAGGTTGGAGTATGTATAGGAAGACGGAGGTGTACGTATATGTTACCTTTTCCTGCATGCGGTGGCGTCCTGTTTTGTGCGTACAATTCTAGATTATTCACATATGAATATCTAACTTATTTGTCCTCACTTCTAATATCCATGTTTTAACCCTATAACTAATAAATCCCTGTTTTCACAATATTTCCACGGAAATAGTTATTTGGAGGACTAGTTACTAAATCTAATTTGTAACGCCTTGTCTATAATATTTTATATACGTTCAGAGTATTTTAGTGTGTTATATATTTAATATATTTAATGAAATGTATTAATTGCGGAAACTATATGTTTAGAGAAAGAGTAATGTGGACTTTGGAAAAAAGAGACACGATAAGTCAACAAACCTTGTTGTTACATTCTGCAATTTTGGATACTAGTTTCATGTGAGAATTTAAAGTAGATGATCATTAAAGCGTATTTTACGTTTTGTTGAACCTATATTTTATGTTTTGCGCGATTTGTTAGAATACAAAGTATAGGTTTTATTGCCTAATAACTACGAACTAAACCATTATTATTAGTGACATAATAATGGATTGTTATATGTCACTGCATCACTTAGGTGCTGGAAGAGGTTTGGCTCTAAACGCATATGTTCCTACATTAATTCATGACAGTGTTCCCAGGGTGACGAGTGATTCAGTGCCTAAACTGCTAAATCAGGTATTGGACAAGAATAAAGATTGGACAGATTACTAAAATAAGGTAGAAATATGTCCTGTTTGAGAATAAAGAAATAATTTAATTTAGTTTTACATTATATTGTCATTAAATATTTTCCATGGGGAAATTCCACAAAGCAGTGTTTTATTTAGTTGTATACTTAGATTGGATACATGATCAATAATGTCTAGAAAATGTGTCCTCTTCGAGAGGAAAAATTATAATGTATTTCAGTGTTATATATTACTACTATTAAAAATATTTTTTCAAGGAGATATTTGAAAAGCAGTGTTTTATTTAGTTATGCATTCAAACATGGCTGTTATAAGTGAGACGAGTAAAGCCATTGCCTAAAGTTATATCCTTACATGTGAATAATCTAGAACTGTGCACCTAAAACAGGATTCTACTGCAAGCTCAAAAAGGTAAAGGTTGTGATACACACACAACCTCCTTGCTATATATACTCCATCTGAAGGCCAGTAGAATGCCTCCCAAAGCTGTGACAGCTAGGGGTGTGAACCGAGACGTGTAGATTCTCCCGGTCAGGTTACAAGTTAGGATGAGCGAGACACAACAGTTAAAAACCGGATCGCTTATCGGGTCGTGAGGTGAGAGCGCGAGCCTTTCCTGACCTTTTTCACTTTAAGTTGAAACAAAACTTAAATGTATACTCCGCCGAGCACATGGCAGCACCACGTGGAGGATGACGGGAACTAAGTACCCGTGAGAGGAGATTGCTTCAGACAGAATGCGAATACAGTATATTGCGCAGCTTGGGATCATAACTTTTAAACATTGTATGTCTTATTAATATATAGGGTAGTTAAATTATATTGGAACCAACTCGCGGCCTCTCTTTACTGCGCAATATAGTCGCAGAGCCGGACTAAAATCCTTACCTTATAATAGATGCTGGAAATGTTGACCTTCTGCTCTCAAACAGGCAGCATATCTCGTGTAAATGTTCTCAATCACTCTCCGAAGCTCAACAGCAGGAATTCTTGTGATGAAACGCCTCATTATGATCAGAAAATTGGAGTGTAGTGTGGGATAAGAGCTAGAAGAACAATAGGACCCATATTCTTTGATCAAAAAATAAATGCCAGCGATATCAGAGGTTAATTCTGAGGCCATTTTGCAATCGCTTGACAGAAGAAGAGAAATCGTTTAGTTGGTTCCAACAAGATTCTGCAACAGTACCGAATAATTACATGCAATAAGAGAGGTGTTTGATGACAGAATAATTAGTGTTGATTTGTGGCCCCCTCGTTCGCCTGACCTAACGAGTTGTGATTTTTATTTATGGGGTTCTTTAAAAGGCAAAGTGCATCGTTCCAAATCTCGCACACTACAGGAACTAGAGAAAACGTTGTGCAAGAATTCTTGCTGCTGAGCTTCGGAGAGTGAGCGAGAGTATTTACACGAGATATGCTGCCTGTTTGAGAGCAGAAAGTCAACATTCCCGGCGACTGTCGGCTGTCTCGCGCAGTAGAGAGAAGCCGCGATTGGGTTCGAATATAATTTAACTACCCTATATTTTGCCTTACATCCTAAACTTCTAACATATAATGCTAAAAAACGTAGACAAATAAAAGTTGCACCTGGACAGCTTTGTATCTGTGGTTAAAAGTACTGGATTAAACTGTTCTTAGCTTCAGGCTTTGGAAATCATCCATTTCATGACTAATATTAGTATACAACTTTTGCTTTAACCTTTTATGGGTCAAAAAATTAAGAAAATGATTAGCACTATAGGTTAGAAAACCACAGAAAACAAGCGCCATTGCTAAATAATGGCTAACAAAATTCATTGTCTATTAAAAGTGGGTACGTTTCACAGACTTTGTTAAAAGCATTTAACGCAATTTTCTTCTTTCTATTACCTGCGTTTATATTTTCCACATTGGCAGAGGTTCTCAACCATGACATTTATTTTCTCAACACGTTACAAAGGTACAATGGCGGCTTATCCGGAATGCGGAAATTAGTTGCAGCGCCTGCGCACAGCCTCTTAAACCCTCTGCTATAACGATTCCTTTAGTTGTAGGTTAATCTGAACAAACACGGTTTATTTCATAAACTGAACTGTTACGATAATGGATCTTTTAAATTTCTCTGCACGAGAATAAGTTTACGATCTGAACTAACTGTTTTATGCAAAGGAAGAGGCGACATGCTAAGCGAGAAAAGTTTTAGTGTTGCCCGCCAGCCAATGAGGTGCTCTCTTGTCATGTGGTTTTGTTTACAACTCCTTTAAACTTAAAGTGAAACCACTTTAGTGCAGTACATGTATTCACAGCCTAACTCAGGAGGAGTTAGCACCTGAATCAAGCACCGCATTCGTTATATAAGCCACAACCACTTACCTTAAGGCAGCATTGAAAGTTAAAAACACACGGTCGCACTACTACACCAAACAGTAACAAAGATCAAACATTGGTAAGTGTTAAGACTAGTTTCTTGTAGTGCAGAGGTTGTGCAATTACCTCCCTAGTGACAGTATAAACGGAAGTTGGTGTACAAGCGGTGCAAGTAAAACCAGTTGCGCCGTGGTAAAACAGTGCAAGATGAAAACTGGTAGTGATAATAATACAAGTGGTACATTAAATAGCACGAAGTTATGTACTCATTTATCAGCAACGGTGGCTCAACGGAAACAAAACAAGAGGTGGGTTTAATGCCTGCATTTGAAGGGTAAACAGGTGTTTTCAGATGTGTTACTTAATGCTTCAAGGTGGATGCACGGATTGATATTAATTGATGCTCTGATGGAAATTTTTGAAGATTTTCTATTGACTTTTTTCATGTACAGTAAGCAAAGGATATGCTAACAGATAAAAAAATTGTATGCAAAACTATGTACATAAATTATTCAAGAAGCTATAATTTTTTTAATAAATCTATTCGTCTGGGCACAATTTTCTGTGACAGCTTTAGAGGTATAAAATCATAATTTTATATTAACATAAATTTGAGAAATTGTGAATTTGTAAACGGACATTAATGTCATAGCGGGGATTTGAGCGACGGATTTCGTGTCGCTGCTCCAACCAACTGAACTATCATACCAATATGCCGTTGCAACATTAAGTTATCCAATTGGTTCACACCTTTCCCGGTAAACTGCAAGGTACTCACAAATTCATTTTTAGATAACATAACCCAGTGGCAACTTCAATCTCATAAGTACTCATAATTTACCATTATTGGGTCAATACATACTAATTAAGTGTTATTGCACTAACGTCATGGGGTAGTTTGCTGTTAGGTGGTCTTCAACAGCGATGGAAGTGATGTCCTACAGATGTCACTCTATGCCATTCTCTAGCTCTAATGCTGGCAATATATAAATAACTAATTCAGCCAAAGCCGGTAAGTTAGTCAGCCTCAAGGGTAGTCAAGGGATTGAGGGCCCTCAGGGTGAAAGCGTAGCCGAGGGATCTGCACGTCTAAAACTCGAATGATTCACGTTTGCAGAAATTCTTTATTTCGCGGCTTTCACTTCTTATTTAGGTTGGCACTTCTCATTCAGCGTCTGTTTTAGCGGGAAGATGGCTACGTTTTTTGTGTTCATATTGCAATTTCCCTATAAAAGTAAAACACCTAAAACGGGGGCACCAGGTATTGACAAGATCACATATACTTGTAAACTCACACTTAAGGTAATTTACAGCATTCCTTCTTGCTTTTTTCAGCGTTTTCAATGAAGACCAGCAAAAAGCAAATTAACCAAGTTATGAATAGACTAAAGTTGGAAAGGTAGCATCAGATCGGAGAATACTATACCATAGCCGGGATCTGACCTACGGATATGTCATTACTAAGGGACGGATCAGAGTGACAGTTTTTATGAGGTTACGTAACTTCCCTTGTACTGTAGTCTGTTTATATTGAAGGAGAGAGGGTGAGTCCAGATGTAAACAACGGGCGCACGCCTGCAGTGCTCATATAGGTTGTGCACGAGATTGAACAAAGGAACATGTGGAAATTGTCAAAAATGAACGTTCTCCGTCTCTCACTTATACAAAAGCTATATCCTGAAAACTCCTTTCGACATCGCAAGAGGTAATAAGCGCATACGAATAATAAACTTATATCACTGATATACTTATCTGCTTGCGAAATGAAATATCATACGGAAATTACTACCGTATGTTTCATTTTCCAGCGTCTATAGGCAGATGACACCTGCCAAGACATTATGCTCTCCGCATCGGTAACTTGAACCCACGGACCACGTCACTCTAACCCGCCCTCTAGGCATTACATTTTCCAATTTGATTCTACCTTCACAATTTAAGCCTATACATCGCAAATGTGAAAGAACAATTAATTGCAATTTTGAATTCATAGATACATAATACTGGTCGACAGTAAATCAAAACCAGAGCAGAGAACAAAATAACTGAGTGTTGAGAGCTTTGATTGGCAATAATCCAGTAGGAACGGAAAACTATTTATATGGAGTAGTATTGTATCGAGCCTCGGGATGATAAGCCCCGCGGATGGCTAACAGAGGGCCAAAGGCTCAGGGGTATGTGCGTTAGGTCCCGGAGGGTAGAAATGCCATCGGAAGCGAAGTAACATTAAATAAACACTGCATAAGGTTCTATAAAAGCTAACTAGTGGTTAAGCCATTTTATTTGATGGTTTAGGTTTGGGGATCCACTGACGGGCCCCGACGTGCAGGAGCTTAAATAACCATCTCCAAGACTTATCTGAAGACAGATCTGGCAGGACGTGATTCGCTAGTAAAATATACTATGTTAGATCGGAGTTCAAGACCCAGTTATAACGTAGCTACTGGTGAAAAGACTGGGTGCTTCACCTACAAACGTAGCTATTAAATCCTCCGTAGTGCGACATCAGCAACGTGCTGTCCATGTTGCACGGTCTATTGCAATTACGCCACTTTATAAAACTCTGATACAACTTCTCGGTATTGGATCGAATTCCACTAAAGGCCGTTACAGTATATCGATAATAACGATTTTGCGTGCATGTGCAGCTATCGAGAGATATTTCGGTTTTGGTTTTGAAGCTTGCTACAAGTAGAGCTAGTAGCTGTAGCGCTTCACGGTCTCCTTGAATAACTCCTGCAATAACGCACAATAAGCACGCGGTATTCAATGACGGGAAACGGAAAAGGGAGACTGGAAACTTGACTAGCCTTCCAGTTCCTGTCTCTCGGCTCAGGAAAGCTTTCCGTTAATTGTGCACGTTCACATTTGAAAACGAGGTTTAAACTTTTTCTCCCACTCTAGTCCCCTTTTCCATTCCTGGCCGTAAGCAGTGACAATCGGTAAAATAAAACGATTTCCTCGTAGAAGCAGCCTGCTACTCTTTCCAGCGTAGTTAAAAATGGCACGGTGTCTAGCTTCAGCACTGTTACGTGCAATTTCTCATGCATACTCTCACTTGTGTTTTAAGGAAGCATGCTTAAAGAGTATTGCTAGCACACTCTTCCCTTTTAAATTCTTGTGTAGAGAATCCAGTTTTCATGTTACTAAGGGATGTCACAAACTTTCCCAAACATATTTTTGCACTCAGGAGACTTCAAAATATACATTTAGGTTGAAATTTCTGTATAATGTTTTTGGATAGAAGGACGTACTTGGTATAACTTAGTTAACTAGACAACACAGAATGTAACAATAGAGAATTTTATTGACCTTCTTATAGCAAATGCTAGTTTCTAACCGAGACTAAACACAGATGCTACAAACTTTAAGTTCAATTTCTGCTTAATTTCCAGACGATTCTTGTGACTTAATAGCTTGTTTTTAAAGTAATATAAAATCATATTTTTATCAAAAGAAAACGCGCTTATCACTATTTGTTGATAGCAGTAGGCTGAAAACGAAAATTAGGTCCAATAAACTTAAGTATGGATTTCTCCCATATAAGACATGAAATGCGAATGTAGCAAAATATCCTACAAGTATTTGTAACCCTAAATTCGAACTTTGTTGGGCCATTTACAAATACAAACATAAGACCAAGTTTCAGTTTGACTTTATAGAAATGCTTAATAATGCGGCAATAAAATCCATAAGACATCTCGTCTACATTATATTTTCGGGCGAATCTACTTCAAAACAGTTCGAATAAAAATATTAGAGAGAAAGTTTTATCTGCGGGGTTGATTAATTTTTTTTAGCATTATCTATATTTTTCCAGGTTGCCCATTCTAAAACAATAAAAAAGGTATGGGAAGTATGGCTTACATGGAAGTATCAAATCCCTCATGCCAAAACCTGCCCTGAAATTTTGGTGATGGAAACTATTTGTGATAAAAAGGCTGCATGCAAAGTTATAGCTGCCAGATTTTACTCCAAGGCTCGGAAATACAGCAACATGTTGAGCAATAATTACATTAACTGACTAAAATGGACGACCCTGGTAAGCGAGAGAGGAGATGAATTCATGTGACAAGACAGGTACTCTACACCTGAACCACACTGCAACGTTGCGGAATTCTAGTTTCATGTAGCAAACCGTGTGGTTGAAACTGACATCTAGATTTGTTATGGCCTTCTTGTCCCACTTGAATTCACACAGGAACCTCAACACAGGTTTCGGCATAAAGAGTTGATGCTTTCTTTGTGAGAAGATGTTTCGTAATGCTAAAAGAGGACGCTATTTCAGAATTGCTTATATTTAAATGCGTTTCTGTACAACAGATGTACAAAAATGCGAATAACGTATTCGATATTTCTCAACTAATTACACTACTCGTCAATTTAAGCGGGTTTCAGCTCGGTTAGAAGTAATATCTTTGGTAATAGTTAAACAAGAACAAACCCGCTGGTAATCTAGCTTTGAAAGTTGTTTACTAATGTTGGTAAAGACAGCCACTCCAGAAAATGTTACCTCTAGATTCAGGCCTCCCACTGCTCTTTTCATCCCACTGTACGCTTACATGGCCATGAACGCGAGTTTAAATGAAGAAAGTCAGCTGAACCCTCAGAAACTTTCACACTGCAATTAGAGGGGGTGAATCTGAGCTACAACCTAGAGCATCAAGCATGTATGCATGACTGGCTTCACCTACCTCATTCCATACTTCATAATAGCCACAAATATACAATATACGATGTACTGAAAACAGAAGATCTGTTTCAGAAGACAGTAACAGATCCAGGGAAAACTGTGCAGTACCAAAGGGTTGTTGCTTACAGATATAAAACAACAGGCACCTAGAGAGCGGGATGACTTAAAGAGGTTGTGTTGAGGCTGAAATCCGGAGGTATTAAGCTTAAAATCCATATTCCAACCAACACGAGTAGCAAATCTTGTAGTTTTACCTAGTGGAATTCGAGGTAGTAAGTAACTTTCACGAAGCTCAACGTCCACGCAGCAGCAGAATGAGGTAAATTGAAGGTATAAAACTGCAAAGAGGCATATTCCTTTTAGGATTCCAATGCATACTGACAGTTCCAACTGTGGGAGAAAATGCCTCAAACGGAAATGCGCATATTAGTAACCAACCGGTGTGGGTAATTTGAGTCAAAATAGCTGAAATCAAACGCTAATTCTAATTTCCAATACATAATTGATCGGAGCGAGTTTTCACATTATATTTTCAATTTTGTCCATTGCGATCGAGAGCGGATCTATGAATTGCATCGTCTTCAAAGTTACATGGTGAGAAGCCAGTGTTAAATTACTTCAAGATCTTTGAGATTAACAGATATTTTACCGGAGATACATGTTTGGAGATCCCTGAGTCCAGAATAAAGTTGTTAAAAACATCCGCGTGCCTACCTGCCTGTCTGTGAACAGTGCAATCCAAAAACCACATTCATAAAATACCAAACGGTATTTTCCAAGGATGCCACACGAAGATGATTAAGAAACTCTTCCACCGAAACTAGATTCTACATGGATTTTTTTTATTGTTTAAAAATAGCTGTTAAGTTTTTCATTAAAATATCACGATTAGTATATATGCATGGCAGATAAAACATATATCTTGATTTACTGCAAATACCCCGTGAAGTATTCTTCATTCTTTATGTATTTTGTATAACTGATAAGCAGTAGGAAACTTTGAATGATATTTTTTGAGCTTAAATGCTAAACAGTGTTTCCTTCTGCTCATGTCTCGTCGACACCTGTGAAGCACACCAATTAATGTCCTAGATACCACTTTACCTAATCTCCGACACGCCAATCCTGGCCAATCCAGAACGCCAGTCACCATTTGTTTCGCATGGACCCAGACCGTCCTAGGCAGCAATGCTATCCACCTAGACTCTGGCACTGGATGTTAATGTTACCAACTGCTAACGCGATAACCAGCCGCAGCAATGCTAAACTCAGTTTTATAAATGTGATTTCATTGGTTCGCAAGGTCATTTCACAATAAATGTGGATCCAGAACCAAAAGCGCTGTTTTTCATTCACAATCCAGGATGGAAAAGGAAGAGTATGTCAATTAGTAGTAAAAACAACAATAAAATCGAGTTTAGGCGTTGGGTTGACATTTTTTTATAATCGACCAGCGACATTTTTAATCCGAATGTGGGTTAGATAGAGATTAAACTCTATACAGTAAAGTTTTTAAAAAGCGATTTCGTTCAGTTTGCTACCTTTAAATTAAATGCTGTTGTGGATAAAATATACAACGCTTACAATGGAAGTGTTTACCGAGAGCTATGGGTTACGAACTCCATGATTATCCTCTTTAAAATTAGGATATAATATCAAATGACGGAAAACATGACAGATTTTACTATCCAAAATCCAGAAACGTACACATTGATCATGCATTCTAACAATTATAAGTATTGTTGCTCTTTTCACGTGCTGGTTCCCGTTTCCTTTGCCACATCTAGATAACTGTGGATTGGTCGTAGCAGATTGTAAGTTCATAAATAGTTAATACACGTAGTCAGATTTCGAAAACTCCTTTTGACCAAAAATGGTGTTAAAATATTCCACTTCATGCTGAAGAACGTTAAGAGTATTTTTCTTTATTTTTAATTTCTGTACTACGTATAGAAATTAGGGGAAGTATTGTATTCCGACCAAAAATTCGATACCGAGATTTCACCGGAAATACATGTTTTGAACCCCTTTGAATAAAGAAGCATTGTTAGAAAAGAAGTCCGTCTGTGTGCCTGTGAAATTTCTCAACAACACCAAATTTGTTATTTAAGTTCAGCACCTTCCAAAGATGCAACACGAAGATTTTCAAGAAAATTCCGCCACTCCAGAGTACCCTTTACATGGAAAATAGTTCTAACGATTTTGATTAAAATACCACATATTAAATATAATTATATGACAAATAAAATGCATTTCTGGAATTTTCTGGGAATATATTGTGAAGTTCACTTTACTTGGAAGAAATTTTGTATAATCTTGTATAACTGGTAAACGTTAAGCCGCAAACGAAAACGTACTTCATAAAACATGTAGATCTCTTTAAAACACACAATTTACTTCAAATCAGATTTTTTTGTGGTATAAGCCATTTCTCAGATATCCGTTATTAAGGGTTTGAATTGTGCATTTCTTGGTCATTCTTTTAGTCCTTTCAACATTCAGTTGTTTGTATTGTTTACATGGAAACACAAGAATAAGAAATCCACAAAGAAATAGATAGACAGTAGAGAAAGTCACGTGTATGTATCAGATTTATTTTCTTTGGTTTTTTTGCACTTAAATCTTCTTTAAGATATACAAATGCAAACAAGGTTATACGTGAGCGGAAAAAAATCTCAAGCCGGTTAATAACGTTACATTCGCTAGAGATGATCAAGATCGTGAAAATGTCCGTAGCTGTTTCTCTCATTTTTGATACCTTTCGGATGTTTACTTCTGTACTGACGAAACGGCATTGTCAAATTGATCATGATCAAATTACTGACAGGTGACAATGCTTTAGAAAGGAATAGTTTTTTTGTGCACAGAAAAATATTTTGTCCATGGTAAATCTTACCCCGATTTCGGAGGCATTATCTCTGTTGAGAGAGAATGGTGCACATACCTAAACGCTGAGTGACAGCTGTTGCCTCATCCTAAGCAAGAAGCTGCCTTGAACATCTAGTTTAATTGCTTCTATGTAGTTAAATACGCCTATTAGAATATAAAAACTGCTCTGACGCAATTACTTTGGAGCCACACAGTAGCATTTTTCAGACCCGATTATTCTAAAGCTTCTCTTCGTTTGTGCGTCTCAAGCTCGTATCTGTATTCCATTTGCACTGAAGTGGAGAAATGGACTTAAAAAGATAGTTACACTTTTAAAACATAACGAAACTTACACAATAAGTTTGGAATCTCTCCACTGTAGCCTATCTTTTATGGAGCATTTTCCCAGAATATTTAATACAGGTTTTAACAGCTTTGGTCTTCTAATGAACTAGATGAAACGTTATTCATATAATCGTGGAGCTAAGAGTTACCCGTATGTGAGGGTAAGGAATGTCCTATATAAAACCTTAAAGCGGCGGCTCACCCCAATAAAATCTCGAATTGGGGCCCAACAGGCTGAAACATGGATATGTACGCTATCCCCCATGGAAGTTGCACCCTTCCAATTTCATGAAAAGAAGTGTGCTTTGAAATTTTTTATCCTAACTGTAAACTTAAGGACCATGAATAGAGCAGACCTTTTTTACTGTAGTAAATTACCTAAAATAGATAGTATTTTACAATGAAAGTGAGTATTTTTAGCACTTTTAGCCGCAGAGATTTGTTAAACGGGATGCAGAGGTTGGGTGCACAAAAAATAAAACGTATATCTTAAGTAATATTTGAGAAATCGTTATAAACAACTGTAATTGTCAGATAAGACTAAGCTGCTTCATAACTGCAAAGCTAATGTTGTGAAAAGTATGACACCTGCAAGCTTTGATGTCTAAAAATTCTAGCACATTTTAAATTCGTAGCTCCAATAGTTATACGTCTACAGCTATTTTGCTCTTGCGGCAGGATCAGTCTTCGTAGTGGGAAGGGGAGTGAAAGATATAAGAGGTGTTTGGGTGTGTGTGTGTGTGTGTGTGTGTGTGTGTGTGTGTGTGTGTGTGTGTGTGAAAGAATGGATTTCTTATGTCAGGTCGTGGTGTTCCGATGCTCAACAAAGATGTCGTTAATGGGTAAATAACTTTATTCACACGCATATTACATTACTCGTTAGCTTCACTCCCGCGGTTTGATCCTGATAATACAAGCATTTATACGGTCGCATCAGCGGTGTATTTTTCGAGCTACTTGCGTTAAACCTCCTTTTCCATCACTTAAACTATTACGTTTTCGCCAGCACTGCGTAACATTGCGTATTTGCGAGTTAAATGCCCGCCTTCACGTACTTTTAGGTTGTGCGTGTTACTCTTCCTCACGTACTTGCAGTTTATGAACGAGTTACATATCCGTTTTCGCATACGTGTCGTATATGAGTGATCTCACTAGTGTATATGCGATCCCGACATATAATTTTTCCCTTTGTTCTAAAAAGTTGTGACACATTCTCTGCCAGACTTTCTTTATAAGTGTAATTACCCTATTGGTGGAGAAAATATGACAAACACCTCAATTTTTCTTTCTTGTATGAATCTGAAGCTTAAACCTTGTCGCGGTAATCTCTCGTGTTATCTTATTGCTGAGCGCCTGTTATTGTTTTACTATTTTGAATTTTGGGTTCTTTGTCATCCGGCTAGCTATTATTACTCAGTCGAGCAAATCTCTTGAACAGGGTGTGTAAACGGAAAGTAGTTGTTACTAAAAGATAACACTGATAAAAGAAATTGTTTTTACACTTTTATTGCCGTCACACGTTATTAATTTCACATATTTACTCTTGATACACGCCTGAGTGAAACTCTTATATTTTCGAATGTAACTATAATCACTTATTTGCCGCACATTATTAATTCACGTATTTCACATTTTCTAACTAACTTTACGACGCGAGAGATTCTGTAGAATTGCGTAATGTGTACTTCGTGAATGCTTCTGTTGAACTGCGCAACGTTTACCTTGTGAATGATTCTGTAGAACTGCGCGTCATGTAACTCGTGAATGATTCTGTTGAACTTCGCGATACTTGTCTCTGGCTTCGGAATCTATGCTCCCTCACCCGATATGCCTAAACATTATAACAGAGCTGCTATTGGTTAATAAAGCGCGCCAACATTAGCGTCTATTTTTTTATCCAATCAAAATTACGAACACATATGCTCTAGGGAAGATATTCCCTCCACTTCTAAAGAAAGTCACGCTACTTTGACGTCATTTGTTTGTCTCATCTAATTGAGAAACAACTCACCCCCTCGTTTCATTGTTACCCACTTCTATTGTCAGTTTCAGTGAGGCCGTGTAAACTTATTTCCTAACAATGCTACAATAATGTTAATTTACACTACAATTACTCTGGCATCCACAGTGTTGTGATATAAAACACTGCCCCAACCTTCCCATGGAAATGATACGATCAAAAGATAATGCACGCATCTTCAAAAATTTCACCTTATATATACGAGGTACGATCATTAAATTTCGGGACCGTGTCTGCTGTGCCCGAACGGATCACGTGATTGACATGCGTGCGCAGCACACGAGTAATAATACTGGAGATAGGTTACACAAAGGTTCAAAGCGAGCGTCATTGATACCTGTGTTACACAAGTTTGTACTAGCACATGCACATGGACGCGAAATTGGAACAGAGGGCAAACATTTCAAATTCTGTATGAACTTCGGGAAATCGGAAACCAAAACCCATGGAGTGTTGAAACAAGTATATGGGAACGAAGCAATGAGTCGGACGAGATGTTTTGAGTGGCATTCACGTTTCACAAATGGCAGAACATCGCTGGAGGACAACAAAGAGCATGCTCATTGTTTTTACGACATTCACGGGACTGTGCACCGTGAAGTTGTTCCTAGAGTTCAAACAGTGACTGCTGTTTTCTACTGTGGCATTTTGAGATGTCTCAGGGAGGACATTCGTTGGAAACGACCACAACTGTGGTAGAATAACAACTGGTTGCTCCAAAACGATAAGGCATCAGCTAACAGAGCTCTCGGAACACGCCAGTGTTTTGCTCGTAACAACCTGGAGGTTCTTCCTCACCCCCGTATACATCAGATTGGCCCCCTGCGATTTCTTTTTTGTTTCCCAAGATAAAATTGAAGTATAAGGGTCGCCATTTTGGTAGGGTGGAAGAAATCCAACGCAAATCCCAGCAGGTGCTTAACAATCTTTAAGAACGACACTTCCAGGGCGCATTTCAAAAATGGCAGAGGTTCTGGGATCAGTGCATAGCTGCCCAAGGGGACTAATTTGAAGGGAATGGCAGCCAAATTTAAATCAGGTAATTTTATTTCCATTTACGAGACCAGTCCAACAATCTTTAAGAACGACACTTCCAGGGCGCATTTAAAAAATGGCAGAGGCACTGGGATCAGTGCATAGCTGCCCAAGGGGACTAAGTTGAAGGGAATGGCAGCCAAATTTAAATCAGGTAATTTTATTTCCATTTACGAGACCAGTTCCGGAATTTAATGATTGCACCTAAGTTCTCTAAGTTGTCTTGAGCATGTCTGCTTGGCTTATAAAAGGTTTCTACCGACCACAGGGTGGCGCCGCCTTAGAGAACGCTGTCCTATTGTATTGCTAAAAGACCTGTTTTCCAGGCACTTCGTCTACTATACAAGCTTCTAAAAAGAATATTAAAACGATATAGAAATAAGTATTATTAAAATTATTCGATTCTTTACTTAATGTAGATTACTTAATGCAATGCTTCATACTGCAGTACATTTTAACCACTGTGTATGTTAATCAAATGTAAATACATGCTACAGTTTAAACATCCGGATTCTACTCTATGACATCAAATATCATTAAAACTTATACAGGCAGCGAAATTTGCCATTATAAGATGTAAAAGCTCTTACCTGTATCCGGCTCACCAAGGTCTGCGAAGGTGGTGTTATAGGATCTGTTCATGGCGGTCTTAAACGTCTCATCATGGCCGTAGTATGTGGCTCCTGCACTCTCCAGTAAAGTGCTTTCACTGGTGGGACTTCCTCCAGTGCCCAGTCCTCCAGGACTGGAAGTTGTATTCTGAAAGATCTCTCCTGTTTCCTGTAAGAGTTTTCGCCTTACTTCCCTTACTTCCGGAGGGAACATTTTGTCTTTTTTTTTGGCCTTTCACTGTATTTTTAATTCACTGGCTATATCTTTTGGTCTCCTTTCTTCACCGCCGCTTCTACCTCTTCTCCGCTTTATCATGCTGTTGAAATATTGCTTCTTTATAACTGACTTTTATCCTTTTAAAATTCAGCTCAAGAGTGAAACCAAGAATGAAGCTTTCTGCTGAATATTAAACAGTTAAAATGTCTTTTTTAAAGAAATCCACCAGAGCCGTTCATTTCCGTAAGCGTTCTGCATATGTTACCGGGTGCTACCATTCCTGAAAAGAAACAAAAATCTTATTTCAAAGTTTAGAAGAAAATTTTAGGGACTTTCTTTCTATTTCTGAATGTCACTTTAAGCGGAGCATACTTCTGCTGAAGATCAAATGGAATATCATTTTACAACTAAGGAATAAATTAATTCTTTATAACATTCAGATTAAGTGAAAGAACAGTTAATCCTTTTGCACGAATTCCTATTTTTTCACTATACATAACAGAATACAAACTAACAAACGCTTAAGAAAAATAAACTTTTTATGTAGTCATGGGGAAATAATTTCATATTTACAAAGGTTTAAGATCACTGATGACTCTACGTACAAGAGCAAACAGCACTAGCAGACAATAAAACATTTAATATGTGAATATACTTTGTTAGATAATGGAAAGAACGCACTTTAAGAAAAAAGTAACAAAGTACGAGATATGTAACCTATAATATAGTGAAAAAATGATTAATAATGCAGAAGGAAACGGATGATAGGGCAAATTGGGCTCAGGCCCTAAGCAGAATCTTACAGGAAATTGGTATAGGTAACATAAAGGAGGGAAGAGATGGTTAAGTTAGACGTTTCTGGTAAAAAGTAAGCAACAGAGTGAAGGATATAGATAAAGTCGTAGAAATCAGAACAGTTTAATACTATATAGACAAATGAAGATGGACTGGGGCAGAGAAGGATTCTCTCCATTAGGGAGAAAGGGTTGGACAAGTAATAGATTAGGAGCGCATAGGATAAGAGGAGATAGGAAGGATATTTATCCTTTATATTGGGGGCCAGATAATCACTTGTATTATACAAGAGAGTGAGGAAAAACGAGGGGGTGAGGAAACAGTATACAAGAAAAAATAGGAAAATACTAATACAGAAATCCTAAAAACTAAGATAATGAAGGTAAGGAAGGGGATATGAAAATATAAAGGGAACTCGTGGGGAGTACAAGAGATAACTGGTTCAGAAAAATAACAATATAATGTAAATTAAGGTCCCTTATACATAAATGAGTTAAAATGCATGCGGGAAAAAAACATAAAAATAGCAACTAAAATAATGTAAAGGAAAAATCGTAAAACTTAACGTACATATACATACATATTTGTAACTTAGTACTCTTTCAACTGTTCCTACTCCAAGGAATTGAACTTAGTTTCCATACTATTTTTACTTTCTCTACTACGTATGGTAAAATTCTATAACGAGATTTCACCGGAAATACATGTTTTGAGACACCCTGAATCCAAAAAAGGCATTTTTGTAAACATATCCGTGTGTCCCTGTGAACAGCATAACTCAGAAACGAACAGTCGGATAAACACCAAACTTGGTATTTACGTTCAGTATCTTCCAGAGATGCGACACGAAGGTTTTCAAGAAAATCCCCCCACCCCAGATTATCCTTTACATGAAACATTTTTCGAAAATTCTAATTTTCTCAAAAATGGCTCTAACGATATGATTAAATAAGATAAGATATTTCATGACAAATAAAATGTATATCTCGAATTTTCTGGGAATGTTTCCAAAAGTATTCTTCATTGTGGACGACTTTTGCATAACTGGTAAACCATAAGAGATAGACAAATTTTTCTACACAAAAAATGTAGATTGCGTTAAAATGCACAATTTAAGTCATATACGTTTTTTGTTGTTGAGTGAACCATTTTCGAGATATTGCTTGTTATTCCGTTAAATTTTTCAACACTTATTTTCTCAAATGGGAATTCGTTATTCATTTTTTGGTCTTGGATATGCAAAGAGTATTAATCTGTGGCAAAGTAAATGGTGCTGCACCTAGCAACCAGCTTATATTGCCCTTGCAAATACAAAACAAGGGGAACATAGTAGGCCTTAAATGGTAGTCAAATATTTTTAGAACTGGTCGCTATGTGTAAAATGTAATTCTCTTTGTATGTCAAAAGATAGTTTCTGCAAATGTTTGTCTCGGTTAGTGTTAAATAGATGGAGAATAAGAGTTTGTAAAAATAGTTTTTACAAGAGTAGATAAAGGCATGCGAGTGTAACACATCAGATTTTTAATTTCTCTACTGCATATAGTAAGTAGGGGAAGTATTGCATTCCAACCAAAAATACGATACCGTGATTTCACCGGAAATAGATGCTTTGAGGTGCCCTGAATCCAAATAAAGCATTTCTGTAAACATATCGTGTGTGTTTTTGTGCCAGTCTGTTAACAATATAACCCAAAAACGAAAAGTCGGATAAATACTAAACCTCGTATTTGAGTTTAGTATTTCTCAAGGATGCGATTTTGAAGAAATTCCCCCACCACCAATTACCCTTTACATACAAATTTTTTTTAAAAAATTTATTTTTTAAAAAATGGCTCTAACGATTTTGAATAAAATATTGTTATACACCGGGGCGAGGCTGAAAGGTTTGCAGCTAAAATATTAAATTTAGTTACCCCGACATAAACATTGGGGAACGTAACTCAGTGACATACGAGAGATACCAAGAACTTAATGCACAAACTAGGCGGGAGTGGAATATTTAGAACGCTAAACATACATAAATTACATTTACCTCTGATTTATTATACTTAACAAGGGGCCCTACATTATACACAAAGGGTTACAGAAGAACACTGGGGGAGATGCCCCACGGGCACCCATCACACACACGCGACCATTCCCTCTGGAGACCTACATTAGATTCTCGCTACAAGTGAAGTCAAGCCACACACAAAGAGGATATTCCCTCGACTTGCCTTCACCCCCCCCAACTGGGAACTTGGAATTGCCGCGCCGGATAAGAGCTTAACACACAAACACAATTAGCTCAACAATATTATACACAGCAATAATGTGTCTGACGCAACAATACACACATACGCTACATCATCAAACGTATAAGATGTTTTCATGGCAAATGAAATGTATATCTTCTATTCTCTGGGAATGGCCACAAAAGTTCTCTTCATTCTAAATGACTTTCGCAACCGTAAGAGATAGGCAAACCTTTTGTAGAGCGGTTTAAAACACACAATTTAAGTCATACATTTTTTTGTAGAGTGAATCATTTCCGAGATACTCCTTGTTATTTGTTCGAATATTCCAATACTTATACTTTTTCTCAAATGGGAATTTGTTATTCGTTTTTATGTCCTAGAAATGCAAGGAGAATAGAATGCTCCACATAGCAACCAGCTCTTAAAAGATTTGGCTATCGCTTAAAGCCCCTGCACCTACAAGAAAATTAGCATTAAGATAGTTTCTGTTTACCCTCCTCTTATGTAGGACTTACACCCCCCAGGACTTACAGGCGGGTGCCGGGGGTCAGAGGCCCGTCGAGGAGCAGACACTCATGGATCAGACAAAACATCCAGGATGGGTGATGAGCCCGATGCCTGGTATGGGATGAAGGAAGTGGATGAAGCGAAATGTTGGTGAAATGGATGAAAGGAAAGGTGATGATGGAGCAGTTGGTGGAATGAATGGCGGGGGAAACCGGATAACCCGGAGAAAACCCGCCCAGACGACGTTTCGTCCACCACAAATCCCACTGCAAGTCCCTGGGATTGAACCCGGTCCGCCTCGGAGGGAGGCGAGCGGTCTAACCACTTGGCCACGGCGCCGCCCAATAAGATAGTTTCTGCGAATGTTTATCTCGATTAACATGAAGTAAATGGAGAATAAGCGTTCGTTAAATTGCTTGTAAAAGGCGTTTGTAAAAAATTAATAATTCAGAATTATCTTCTAAATACATATTTTGTTTTGGTCGTATTCATCTTTATCTTGTGCAACAACTATTCGGTAATTTGTAAAGACAGAAGACAACTGCATACCACATTAAAGGTGATCATAAGATGTTTTCTATCATTCTAAAATACAGCAGTTGTTGCGTCATTCCCTGTATGTCTTCAATGAATGAATATGCCTATAAGGACAGAAGAGTCAAACGTTACGGTCCGTGTACCACTAAAGCCTTTGGCTAAGTTGCCCTTACCTAGTTCCATTTCACAACGGACCGTTTCCAGAGCGCTGAGAGGGACTTCACTCCTCTGGGACGGTGAAAACAATTAAAACACATGGACAGTCCTGATTCTCTGAGTGCTTGCTTCAAACTGATTGTAGCAGTAGTTACAGGAAGTTCCGGCTAATGGCTTTCGAGGAAATTTCAGTGGACCAGCTCGAGCGGTCCGCATCCAGACCACCAACTTTTGGTAGCTTCGGTTCGCGGCGACGTTGCCTAGAAACGCAAGACTGCGAACTTCGTAATTAATTGACAGATGAACGTCCCTCCTGCCACCACGTACTAAGGGAACAGAGGTCGCGTGTTAGAATGTTAACAGGAGAAGCGAGGCTAAAAACTATGTGCTTTGTTTCGAAATAAATTAATTTAGGTATGTTGAGGCGTTTCTAAAACTTACCCATCAGATCAAAGCCAGCGTTAAAAGCAGCGCTCAGATGTATAGAAACTAAAACATTACTTATATGCAAACGTTTCTAATCTACTAAGGCTGGAACATATAATACTTTAATCTTTTAACATTTTTACTTTCTCTACTACCTATAGTAAGTAGGGGAAGTACTGTATTCCACCCAAAAATTCGATACCGAGATTTCACCGGAAATACATGTTTTCAGACCCCCGGAATCCAAAAAATCTGAGTGTTACACTCACATGACTTTTTCTACTCTTGTAAAAACTATTTTTACAAAAGCTTATTCTCCATCTACTTCATGTTAATCGAGACTCTATCTTATTGCTAATTTTCTTGTGGATGTAAGGGGAATTAATATTTACAAGGGCAATATAGAAACAGTAGCCTTTAAGCACATACATATCTCTTAATAGCTGATTGCTAGGTGTAGCACCATTACCTTTGCCACAGATTAATACTCTTTGCATATCCAAGACAAAAAAATGAATAACGAATTCCCATTTGAGGCAATAAGTATTGAAAAAATTAAGGGGATAACAAGCAATATCTCGAAAATGGTTCACTCAACAAAAAAGATGTATATGACATAAGTTGTGTATTTTAACGCAACCTACATTTTTTGTGTAATAAAATTTTGTGCATCTCTTATGGTTTACCAGTTATGCAAAGTCGTGCACAATGAAGAATACTTTTGCAGACATTCCCAGAAAATTCAAGATATACATTTTATTTGTCATGAAAATATCTTAAAAATATGATATTTCAATCAAAATCGTTAGAGCCATTTCTGAGAAAATTAAAATTTTAGAAAAATGTTCCATGTAAAGCGTAGTCTGGGGTGGGGGGATTTTCTTGAAAACATTCGTGTCGCATCTCTGGAAATACTGAACCTAAATACCAAGTTTGGTGTTTATCCAACTGTTCGTTTCTGAGTTATGCTGTTCAGACACACACACACACACACACAGAAATGTTTCCAAAAATGCTTTTTTTGGATTCAGGGGTTCTCAAAACATGTATTTCCGTTGAAATCTCGGTATCGAATTTTTGGGTGGAATACAGTACTTCCCCTACTTACTATACGTAGTAGAGAAAGTAAACAGCATTTTTGCAACAGGTCTGTGTGTCTGTGAACAGCATAACTCAGAAACGAACAGTCGCATAAACACCAAACTTGGTATTTAGGATCAGTATCTTTCAGAGATGCGACACAAAAGTTTTCAAGAAAATCCCCCCACCCCAGATTACCCTTTACATGGAAGATTTTTCGAAAATTTTAATTTTCTCAAAAATGGTTCCAACGATTTTGATTAAAACATCATATGTTTAAGATATTTTCATGACAAATAAAATGTATATCTTGAATTTTCTGGGAATGTCTCCAAAAGTATTCTTCATTGTGAACGACTTTTGCATAACTGGTAAACCATAAGAGATAGACAAAATTTTACTACACAAAAAATGTAGATCGCGTTAAAATACACAATTTATGTCATATACATTTTTTTGTTGTTGAGTGAACCATTTTCGAGATATTTCTTGTTATCCCCTTAAATTTTCCATTACTTATACTTTTTCTCAAATGGGAATTCGTTATTCATTCTTTTGTCTTGGATATGTAAAGAGTATTAATCTGTGGCAAAGAGAATGGTGCTGCACATAGCAACCAGCTATTAAGAGATATGTCTGTGCTTAAAGGCTACTGTATTTCTATAATGCCCTTGCAAATACAAAACAAGGGGAACATAGTAGGCCTTAAGCGATAGTCATATATTTTTAGAACTAGTTGGTATGTATAAAATGTAATTCTCTTTGCATGTCAAAAGGTCGTTTTTGCAAATGTTTATCTCGATTAATGTGAAGTAGATGGAGAATAAGAGTTTGTAAAAATAGTTTTTACAAGAGTAGAGAAAGTCATGTGAGTGTAACATCAGATTTTTTCCAGCCGTTACTGTTATAAAAGCAAAACATTACTACCCTAAAATGCCACACGTAAAATAAAAAAACTTTATTATTCAAATAATGAAGAATGACAGAAAGTGAAGGTTACCTGGTATGTCCAGAATGAATGTGAATTTGATTGCGCTTGTATATTATAGGTTATTTAAATGTCCTAACTCCCCAATGTCAAGTTTGATACTTTCATGACTCATAATTTCAGGAATCATTAAAAATATAAAACTGACATTTTTACTGAATGTAGATGTATGGATTCTTAGTTCACTGTTCTAAAAAATTAAAGAATTGAGTTTCACTTATGGACGCTCTGTAAGTCCTTAGTGTCCCATTCTATATTGGGTGTGAAAGTTCGGAAACTTTGCTTAGAGGCCTCTTTATTAGGCTTGAGGTTCTTTTACGTGCCGAAAACTACAACGCGGGACCACAACTTTACCTTTCCGAAGGATTGTAAAGTCAGGCTAAGCATTTTTAGACCCGAAAAAATCCATCGCCTTCCGCCGGATTTGTACCGGCGATCTCGGGAACTAGAGGAAAGCATGGTAACCACTGCACCACGCAGGACGACATACTGATCTAATGTGATGTATTCGGAATATACTTAGGTAAACAATTTTTATTGGACTTTATTAGCAATTAACTTTTACTTTCCTTTCTCTACTACGTACCTATAGTAGCAGGGGAACTCTTGTATTTCACCAAAAAAATCTATGTCGGTATTTTATGAAAACATATGTTTTGAAGCCCCCCTGAACCCAAAGAAAATTTTTTTAGAAAAATGTTCGAGTGCGTGTATGTGTGTAAATAGGGTAACTCCAAAACGAAAGTTGAATAAATAATAAACTTGGTATTTAGATTCACTTCCTTCCAAAGGTCCGACACCAACATTTTCAGTAAAATCCCCCACCACAAACTGTCCTTTACATGCAACACTTTTCGAAATCTTTTATTTTATAAAACATGACTAACGATTTTGATCAAAATGCAATATATTAATGATGCTTTCGTGCCAAATAAAATTCATTCGGAAGGAGTTTTGTATAATCTTGTATACCTTAAGCGATAGACGAAAAAGTACTCATTAAAATGTAGAATTCTTTAAAGCACACAGTTTATTTAAAATATCTTATTTGTGGCATAAACCATTTCCGAGCTAAAAACTAAATTGTGTTTTATTTATGGACGACATTTAACAGATGTGGTTCTTTTTATCTTGTTGGTACATATGTTCCTCACGTATGTTGGCGTATGTTTTTGAAGTTTAGTTCATTGATGACAGCCGGAAAGGTTATACTGCTTTGTTGTGCTTTCAAAAAAGATGGATCAAAGAATTTGTATTAGGTTTTGTTTGAAAAATGGAAAAAAGTGCAGAAACATATTCAAAATGTTGTGTATGGCTTTTGGCGGATCTACTGTAAGTAAAACAAGAGTTTATGAGTGGTACAGACGTTTGAAAAAGGGCCGTGAAGACGAAGATCACGACCGCTCTGGACGCCCTAGCACATTCATTAACCAAATTACATTAAATTGTGTCTTATTTATGGACGCTCTTTAACTGCTTGGTTCTTAGCGTCCCATTCTGTAGTGAGCGTGGAAGACCCGTAAGTTTGCTCAGAGACTCTTTATCAGGCTTGAGATTCTTTTACGTGCCGTAAATCTACGACACGGGAACACCGGCTTTACTTCCCATCCGAAGGAAGCTATTCTAAGGATTTTTATGCCCGAAAAAAATCCATCGTCCTCCGCCGGGAACTAGAGGCCAGCATCCTAGCCACTACACCACGGAGGACGACACATCAATAACCGACATCGAAAAAGTGAAGAAAATGATTCTGGAAAATCACCATCACAGAGGTGGCTGATGTCGGTGTATCATTTAGCTCATGCCAAGCAATTATTTCGGATGTTTTGGGCACGAAACGTGTGACAGGAAAGTTTGTTTCGAAATTACTGAATTTCGATCAAAAACGAGTTGGCGTAGACGTCGCTCAAGAATTGCTGAATGAAGTCGACAACGATCCAGAATTTTTTAAAAAGTTATAGCAGGTGCCGAAACATACGAATATGGGTATGACCTGAAACCAAGGCCCAATGATGGCAGCTGACCGAAAAGAATTAGACAAATTTGATCAAATGTAAACGTTCTTCTGGCTATTTTCTTCGATTTCAATAGCGTTGTGCATCACGAGCTCCTGACATGTGGCACGGTCAATAAGGAAAATAGGAGGGTCGTCCAATAAGTAAGTTGCCCTGTTTTATACAAAACATTACACACAATTGATCATGTTGAATTAATTTTATTTGTATTGTACAATCCCTCTGTTACCTTTCTACATAGTCAACCTGTTTTTCCAAGCATTTTTGGGGACGTGACAAGTGTTGTACCACGTCGGGTCCTGTGCTCACAACCAGCTGTTCACTGATTTGACTTCATCATCGGTGTTAAAAGTGCTTATCTTTGTGTTGGAGGAACATGTGAAAATCACTTGGGGCACGCTCCGGTGAATACGGAGGATACGAGAAAACTTCCAAGTTGAATCTTGACCCAGGCTGAGCTCAGAAGATACAACTGGGAAATTTTCTCGCGTCCTCCATATTCACCAGATCTTTTCCCAAGTGATTTTTACATGTTCTCCTGACTCAAAGGTCATCTTGGAGGTAAGCACTTTAACACCATGACGAAGATCAATCAGAAGCGAACAGCTGGTTGCGAGCACATGGCCCGAACGGTACAACGCTGTTTGGAAAAACTTGTGTCACGTCCCCAAACTGCTTGGAAAAACAAGTTGACTATGCAGAAAAGTAACAGAAGGATTGTATAATACAAATACAATTAATTCAACATGTTCAATTATGTGTAATGTTTTTTTATAAAATTGGGGAACCTTTCTTATTGGACGACTCTCGTACTACCTGTAAGTTATGTGCCGTTTGCATGAAGCAATCCGGCAAAAACAAACAGAATTGTAGCAAAACCACTCGTGAAATTGCATCATGATAATGCTCCCGCTCACACCTCAAGTTTGTTCGTGATTTTTTGATAAAATAACAAAACCGTTATGTTGGCTCAGCCATCGTATGGGCCCCTTCCCGAGGTGAAGAGAACCATGAAAGGACGATATTTTGACACCACTGAACAGATAAAAACAGCATTGCTGAAGGGGCTGAACTTCATGCTGAAAAGTGAGTTCCAGAAGTGCATCCAAAATTGTAAAAAAGCTCTGGAAAAAGTGTATTACATCTGAGGAGGATTACTTTGGAGGGGAAAAGCTGATGTTGGCGAATAAAGAATGATTCTTTAAGAGAATAAAAATTCCCGTTATTTTTAATTCTCTACTACATAGGGGAAGTAGTGTATTCCACCCAAAAATTCGATACCGAGATTTCACCAGAAATACATGTTTTGAGATTCCCTGAATCCAAAAAAAAGCATTTTTGGAAACATGTCCGTGTGTGTCTGTGAACAGCATAACTCAGAAACGAACAGTCGGATAAACACCAAAATTGGTATTTAGGTTCAGTATCTTCCGGAGTTGCGACACGAAGGTTTTCAAGAAAATCCTCCCCACCCCAGATTACCCTTTACATGGAACATTTTTAGAAAATTTTAATTTTCTCAAAAATGGCTCAAACGATTTTGATTAAAATATCATATGTTTAAGATATTTTCATGACAAATGAAATGTATATCTTGACTTTTCTGGGAATGTCTCCAAAAGTATTCTTCATTGTGAACGACTTTTACATAACTGGTAAACCATAAGAGATAGACAAAATTTTACTACACAAAAAATGTATTTCGCGTTAAAATACACAATTTATGCATTATACATTTTTTTGTTGAGTGAACCGTTTTGTAGATATTGCTTGTTATTCCCTTAAATATTTCGATACTTATTTTCTCAAATGGGAATTCGTTATTCATTTTTTTGTCTTGGATATGCAAAGAGTATTAATCTGTGGCAAAGGGAATGGTGCTGCAACTAGCAACCAGCTATAAAGAGATACCTATGTGCTTAAAGGCTACTGTATTTCTATATTGCCCTTGTAAATATATATTCCCCTTCATCTACACGAAAATTAGCAGTAAGATAGAGCCTGAAAATGTTAATCTCGATTAACATGAAGTAGATGGAGAAAAAGCGTTTGTAAAAATAGTTTGTACAAGAGTAGAGAAAGTCATGTGAGTAACACGTCAGATTTTTTTATCATACTTCATATTGTCTGAGAAACAATTTGAGCCAGAGCTTTGAGGTTTTGCACGGTCATTTCTTTATTTACTCATATTAAGTGTGCCAATTTTCAAACAAAATCAAAAAACGTAATAAAATTCAGTCCCTGTCCCTTAATAACCAATTCGCCTATTATCAAGATGTTAGGATTGCTGTTGAGTACAACCCTGAGTGCACGTGCTAGGTCATAATTGTATCAGAGTTCATTTACAACCAACATAACCATATAAAGTCAACAGGTGCCGCAGGTTAACAAGAATATAAAATCTGATGTGTTACACTCACATGTCTTTCTCTACTTTTGTACAAACTATTTTTACAAACCTTATTTTACGTCTACTTCAGGTTAATCGAGATAAACATTTGCAGAGACTTATTCTAATTTTCTTTTAGGTGCAAGGGGAATTGGTAAGCTTTAAGCGACAGTCAAATCTTATAAGAGCTGGCTGCTATGTGGAGTATATTGCATGTCCAGGGCAAAAAAACGAAGAGTGAATTCCCATTTGAGAAAAATTGTAAGTATTGGAAAATTCAAACAAATAACAAGGAATATCTGGGAAATGGTGAACTTCACAAAAAATGTATGTGACATAAATTTGTGTTTCAACGAGGTTACATTTTTTGTGTAGTAAAACGTTCTCTATTTCTTACGGTTTACCAGTTATGCGAAAGTCATTCAGAATAAAGGGGACATTAGCTTCATTCGCAGAAAATTCAAGATATACATTTCATTTCTCATGAAAATATCTATAATATAATATATTTTAATCCAAATTGTTTAAGCCATTTTTGAGAAAATGAAATTTACGAAAAATTTTGCATGCAAAGGGGGATTTTTCTGGGGTAGGGGGTTTTCTTGAAAACCTTCCTGTCGTATCTTTGAAAAATACTGAACCTAAATACCCAGTTTGGTATTCACATCACTTTTCGTTTTGAGTTATGCTGTTCACAGGCACCCAGACACACATTCACACAGACACACGCACGGATCTTTGTTTAAAAATGCTGTTTTCTTATTCAGGAGTCCTCAAAATCTCGGTATCGAATTTTTTGGTGGAATGCAATACTTGCCCTACTTACTATACGTGGTAGAGAAAGTATGACAAATAATAATAGTAAAGATAACAGAACTGCGTTAGAGAATTACACTGACAATTAGTACCTCATAATGTTTAAAGAAATGCAATTATATTCTCACCAATCTTTGACATACCAGAAAAGACTCCACTCAATATAGCGGGACATTATTTTTGGGCATGTTTGAAATACGATTAAGTCACATCACTGTTGTTGACTCCCGACTCTTCATCTTCTAGGAACCTAAAAAGATCATTTAAAACGACTCTGATGCAGCTTAATTTAATAACTTCTGAAGGTCCCAACCACCACTTTAAAAAGTGTCTCAACCATTTTAAAGAAATATGCCGTTACTTTCACTAAAATATTGCTACAGTCTTAGTACAATAATGCCATTTTGAAGATTATTATGTTTATTGAAAAAAACTTTCGTAGGATAAAAGCGGAAGCCCCCAACATCTATTTCATTTCAATAATGGCCACCAAGGCCCCCACCCCAAAATGGAAACATTGGGCTTTTCCTTAGTTAGAGAAAAAGGTTACTTATACAAATGCTAATAAGCATTAAGAATTCTTTTTATTATTATTCCTTAACACGGATTAGGCCAGACCATATGTTGCGAGGCTAATTTTCAAATTTATCCCTTCATTTTCTTCGGAGTCATCACATTCCTGTTTCCAAACGGTCTATATAGCAATGCTTGCCTAGGAAGTTTTGAAAGAAGAATTCTTAGCATATGTTCTTTTAATTTTTACTTTCTCTACTACGTACAGTAAGTAGGGGAGGTATTGCATTCCACCAAGAAATTCGATACTGAGATTTCACCGGAAATACATGTTTTGAGACCCCCTGAATTCAAAAAAAGCATTTTTGGAAACATGTCCGTGTGTGTGTCTGTATGTCTGTGAACAGCATAACTCAGAAACGAACAGTCGGATAAACACCAAACTTGGTATTTAGGTTCAGTGCGACACGGAGGTTTTTAAGAAAATCCCCCCATCCCAGATTACCCTTTACATGGAAAATTTTTCGAAAATTTTAATTTTCTCAAAAATGGCTCCAACGATTTCGATTAAAATATCATATTTTTAAGATATTTCCATGACAAATGAAATGTATATCTCGAATTTTCTAGGAATGTCTCCAAACGTATTCTTCATTGTGAACGACTTTTGCATAACTGGTAAACCATGAGAGATAGATAAAATGTTACTACACAAAAAAATGTAGATGGCGTTAAAATACACAATTTATGTCATATACATTTTTTTGTTGCGTGAACCATTTTCGAGATAGTGCTTGTTATTCCGTTAAATTTTCCAATACTTATACCTTCTCTCAAACTCGTTATTCATTTTTTTTGTCCTGCTAATGCAAAGAGAATGGCATACTCCACATAGCAACCAGCTCTTAAAATATTTGACTATCGCTTAAAGCCTAGCAATTCCCCTTGCATCTACAAGAAAATTAGCAATAAGATTAACATCTCGATATCTCGATTAACATGAAGCATACGGAGAATAAGTGTTTGTAAAAATAGTTTGTACAAGAGTAGAGAAAGTCATGTGAGTGTAACACATCGGATTTGTTCTAGTAGTTTTCTGTTTTCTCGACTGTATGTCTTTCTAGTAATTGTTATCCGATACTCAATTTCTTAGTTTGTCTGCTTTTGGCATTCATCTGTGCCGTTTCCAACCTTGATTTTTCTCTTCTTTTTAATACCCATGTTTCACTTCTACGCTAGCTTTGATAGTAAAATTATATAGTCTTAATTTGACATTTCATCTCATTTTTTCCCAGAATGTCTCGATACAATCAGTTATTTTATTAAATATTTCAATTTTATCTTCAATATCCTCTTTTGTGTTATTTATGATACTGTGGAGCCCAGAAACGTTAAAGTAGATATTTATTCAATTATTTGGTCTTCATTGATAATCCTTACTACCAATTGGTCTTTCCATGATCATGGCTTTGGTCTTTTTACAATATATTTGCATATTATAGCCTTTAATAATCTTGCTAAATTACATTACTTCTCTATTTCATATTCATTATTTGTCAATAAAATCTATTCCTCTGAAAATAATATGGTATCAATATTATTATTATTATTATTATTATTATTTGCAGGTATTCTTTGAGTATATTTTCTTTTATACTCCTCTATTATTTTGGTTTAGGTGAAGATCAAACAACCTGCATGGTAATACAAACCCTGTCTCAAACTCATATCGACATCTATACGTTCTTTTCCATTTTGAAATATAATTTTGATTTTACTATACAGTGTTTTTATTGAGTTTTGAAGGTATATTGTTTTTGTTCCAATATTAACCATAATTTTTCGCGATGTACTCTTTTGTAAGCTTTATAGTCTAGGAATAGTAAATAGTGGCGGCGCCGTTGCCGAGTGGTTAGACCGCTCGCCTCCCACCGAGGCGGCCCGGGTTCAATCCCAAGGACCTGCATGTGGGATTTGTGGTGGACGAAGCAGCGTCTGGGCGGGTTTTCTCCGGGTTCTCCGGTTTCACCCGCCATTCATTCCACCAACTGCTCCATCTTCACCTTTCCTTTCATCCCTTTCACCACCATTTCGTTTCATCTACTTTCTTCATCCCATACCAGCCATCGGGCTGATCACCCATCCTGGATTTCTCTGTCTGATCCATGAGTGTCTGCTCCTCGACGGGCCTCTGACCCCAGGCACACGCCTGTAAGTTCTGGGGGGTGTAAGTCCTACATAAGAGAAGGGTAAACAGATAATGAATGAATGAATAGTAAATAGTCCTTGAATTATAGTAAATCTGTTAAGCCTTATGTTTACGACTCTCTTTGTTATTTAGAAAAAATTTTAAGTATATGAATCTCATTTTTTGGTATACTTTCGAATGGAATAATAAATGGATTATCTATGTTTTAGTTTTTATTATCACCCCACCAAACAGCTGTTTTATTACCGAATTTCAAGACAGCAAATTACATACTCTTTACACAGAGAGAGAGGAGAGAAATAAAGGAAATGATAAAATGGGAAGGAAAGAGGAGGGGGGTGTGGATGGAAATAACTGGGAAAGAAAGAGAGAGAACGAAGAAGAGTATCTTTAAATACAAATGAAGTTGCGGGTTCTGCTAGCTAGAAATAAGGCATATCCAGATATTGAACAGCAGAGTAAAATATAAAACGCCAAGTTTGTATATATGATATGAAAATGTAATATCATTGCGTTTAATAAAACAGTACAGCTCTTTTCCTTATAGAATGAAAGCCTTCGTAGCATAAAGTGAAATACTAAGTATTTTTGTATTTTTAAAATAAGCACCTCTGAAACTACGTTTAGAGAGTCTACAGCTCTGTTCTGAACTTGAAAGACCGAACTGTATGGCCCCTTTAATAGGGAGAAACGCTGGCTGTCAAAACTTGCCCCAGCAGTGTTCAGATATCCTTGTCGTGCCGTACCTACAGGACAATGAACATGGAAGGAAATGAGGTTCATTTAATCATTCGGAAACTGCTCTAATTGAGTTTGCAGAGCTTAGCTGGGCTAGTGAATGATGCAGGGCAGCTGTTTCGTCATATAACCCGCTTTTCAGAGCTCCGCCATTATTGCTCTATTCCTTAATCCCCAGTAGCATTGTCTATGAAGTAGGTCGAGTCTGCCATACATCTCCTATACTAATATCAGCGGATGAATGCTGATGGCTAACCAGAACGACATAAAAACAAGCGAAAACACAACCCATGAATATTGATGCCCTGATGCACTGGATCGTATATCCTTGTTTTCGTTTACCTTTCTTTGTCTTCATACATTCTGACCGGCTTGTTTTTTTGAAGCTGACAATCAATGTATAATTCCCTGGCCACTTTACGAGCTCTGTGCAGGTTAATTACATGGGAGCTCTAGATTGCATGGTTCTATATCGTAGCATTTCCCTAGAAGTGCAGTCACCCCGGGGGCGCAGCTGGTTAAGCATTAACCTAGATCAAGATTTGCGGACTGAATTCTACTCCAGCACGATATTAAGTAAACTTAAATGCAGAATTCTTATGTCAGTAGATTTATTGCCATTAAAGGAACGCCTGTGGGCTAGAAATTCCTACAACACTGATACAGAGGTGTGAAGATTATTAGGCTCAAGTATATTTTAAGTTCCTGGCCACGGAATGCGCCCAGCTTCGATTCCACCTATGGAGCTTTGTATTTTATGTCCCGGGTAAAGGACCGGTGCCCTCTCAGCATCTTGAGGAAAGTGAGGAGCTGCGATAGGCAGCGGTCCTGACTTCATGAGTAAACTTTCCGGCTGGGGGATGTGTGATGTTGGATGATCGCCGACCTCTATCCTAAGTAAGTGGGCGTCAGACCGGCAGTCGGGTTGGCAGACCTAGGCCCCGCACGGGCTGTAGCCGCATGTGATTTATATTTTACTGTAAAAATGATGGCAAGTTTCACGACTGTAAATAATTTATAGACATCTAAAATCAAATCAACACTTCCTGCAAATGCCTATCACCTATTTTTACACCAATATCTCCTTTCCTCCATTAATACCATTGGATTAGTAATTTTTCTTGGTGAAACATTTTTCCAATTCACAGCCTCAAAAATCGACAAAACAACTTAGAACAAATACCTATAGGCTATACAACGGAGGGGGACACCTAGCGCTATATAGATCTATTGTGGTTGCCCCTCCCCAGGAGGAAGCGATGAAGTCAAGGAACCGCAAGAGGCTACATGCCTTAAGTAGATAGGCCACAGAGATGCGCGGAAGTCCCTAACAATTCCAAGTCCAAGACCCATCCCACTGCTTAAGCTGCCTTAGAGAGGGCAATGGACAACCAGTCGACCAAGCAGCCCTCTAATGTGCACGGATAGTACTCTTTCCTTTGAGAAAGTATCCGCGCCAACTTTCCGGCACAGCAATACGCCACGAAAGCTAGAAGAACACATGAAAGATGGAAAGGAAACGGAATAAAAGCGTAATGATGGAAAGGCAATCGTGTTAAATGAGAAACCTCTCCAACATTCACCTATCGACCAAGGAAAACCATGAAAAACCCCGGTTCAGAGCGGCGGTCACACGTTACCTCGGAGCCATCTCACTCGGTAATTGTCGTCTATGAATCATTTTTGGAAAACTTATTTCATCGAAGAAACATATCTCCAACTGTCCAGCAGTGCAAGATAAACCGTTGTCTGTAGTTTTGTCCTTGTATTTAATATAGACAGTGATATAAGAATTTCTTACACTAAAGTTTCAATATATTGCAGATGTAACCTCGGGTCTGTAAATAACCAAAATAGCGAAAGCGAAAGAATAGCGAAAGAAAACCACGTATCATAACAGTACCTAGACCTGAAACCTTCGCTGGGAAACTCACGAGTCAAATTTATCCAATAGGGTTACCAAAATACAAAAACAAATCATGTATCACAAATCTTTAGGAGAAAGGCGTGTTGGGAGTCCTTAAAATATGAACAAGCCAATAAGAATCATTTAGAAACACCGTAATCTTGTGTAGCTTAATGCTTTTGGAGGAGGAGAAGAAGAATACACAAGTAAACCTTTTCCAGAATAGTTTTGAGCACTTGTATTAGTTGGTACCACTGTATATGTGAAATGAGTATGACAACAGGGTATTCACAGCTTCATGCTGCATACTTCCGTTGATTAAAAGGTGGCAAAACTGGGAAACATGCCGAAAGCTCCAACAAACATGATTCGACTCTCATCTCCAAAGTAAACTACGGCCATGGTCATAGGTGTTCTATAAAAATTACCTGAAAATAGTGACTGATATTCAAGGCATTAATATGGACTCGAGCGTTGCCAACAGTGCAATTCACAAGAAAATTTAAGTACTTTTACTTTCTCTACTACGTATAGTAAGTAGGGGAAGTGTTATATTCTAACCAAAAATTCGATACCGAGATTTCACTGGAAATACATGTTTTAAGACACACTGAATCCAAAAAAAAAACATTTTTGGAAACATGCCCGTGTGTGTCTGTGAACAGCATAACTCAGAAACGAACAGTCGGATAAATACCAAACTTGGTATTTAGGTTCAGTATCTTCCAGAGATGCGACACGATGATTTTCAAGAAAATTCCCCCACCACAGATTACCCTTTACATGGAAAAATTTATTTTCTCAAAAATGGCTCTAACGATTTTGATTAAAATATCATATGTTTAAGATATTTTCATGACAAATAAAATGTATGTCTCGAATTTTCTGGGAATGTCTCCAAAAGTATTCTTCATTGTGAACGACTTTTGCATAACTGGTAAACCATAAGAGATAGACAAAATTTGCTACACAAAAATGTAGATCGCATTAAAATACACAATTTATGTCATATACATTTTTTTTTGTTGTGTGAACCATTTTCGAGATATTGCTTGCTATTCCCTTAAATTTTCCAATACTTATTTTCTCAAATGGGAATTCGTTATTCATTTTTTTATGTTCTGGACATGCAAAGAGTATAGAATGCGCCACATAGCAGCCAGTTCTTAAAATATTTGACTGTCGCTTATAACCTACCATATTCCCCTTGGACGTACAAGAAAATTAGCAATAAGATTAAAATCTCAATTAACATGAAGCATATGGAGAATAAGCGTTTGTAAAAATAGTTTGTACAAGAGTAGAGAAAGTCACATAAGATTTTTTAGACAGCATTGTCTAAAAATAGAACTTCTAACACAGAGCACACGAGTTAAAAGCTTTAGATTAATTCAATATTGTGATAATCTTTATTGTGACCAACTTTGGTCTTATGTCCAATCACATGGCAATTACTCTTTGTATTTCCATAGGTTTAATACATCTACTTGGTTTCATTAGGTTTTACTTTCCATTTCGTCTTTTTGCATGATTAATTTATCACAATTCAAATCTGCGTCCTTCAGTTCAGTGCAATTCGTTGTAGAGTTAACCTATACGTTGATCTAAAACGTTACTCATTTATCTAACCTACATAAAGATTAAATGGCGGATATTATGAATTCAGAAGAAACTGAAATGGAAGTTAAATTACAGAGGCAGCAGAAATAATAACATTAGAAGTACTTACCCCAAAAATTCAGAAAGAAATATGATATAATATTTATCGTTTCAATGTCTGGTGTAAGGCAAAACATTTTGAAAATAATTTCACTGAAAATGACTTCAACAAAACATCAAAACATCTGACATCTCGCTTTTTAACGTCATTTCTCTTGTTTCGCGTTCTAAACGTGATATCTGTTATTTACAGGAATCGACATAATATTATTGACGTTTTACCAATTCGAGCGCTGTCTAAAACATAGTATATGTCACACGTGTTAAACGTTGTTTTATTTTGCTCGCGTATTGGGAGACTCGGCCTAAGGCCTTCATTTCGCAAACATTCCTACTTTTAACCTTTGCATCATAATCTAGTGTTGCGACTTAAAATTAGGTATCTTTCGAAGATACAAAGAGAAGCTTTTGATAAGTAATACTGTCACGAACGTGACTGAGGAGTTCCATATTGTAATTATTATTTTATATTCATTGGCATTATTTTATTAACCTGTCACAAGTTTCTGAGTTCATATAGAATCATATTTTATATTCTTAATTCTGCTCAAGTCTTAGTAAATTGTATATATGACAGGAAATATCGGCCTGCTACTTCCCTTGACATTTCCAGGGATGTCACCATGTCATAATTTCCTGAGGAGTACATGTCTTTCTGCGGGCTCTTAGCTGCACCTTAAACCGCTTTACGTCACATGGAATGTTCTAGAACATTGACGTATCGAGTCATGATTGGCCGCTGTATTTCAAACCCAGGGCGGTGGCAGACCATATTTGGTAATAGCTGCCACGGTATTAGAATGAACCCCTGTAGGGTATTTAACTCTATATAACCAAGCCCTCAAGCTCTGCTCGGGGACTTTGTGTTGTATCTTGGCCGGGACCGCTATGGTACCCGTCGACGGTCGCTGCACGGCCGTTCCACTTGGCACCACTAGCGACTTGACAGAGTCGTGTTGAGTATTGGCTCTCTTCATCCACGACGAGACGTTTCTCAAGGTAAGCATTATAAAATGAATTGTTAATAATAATGTTAGCTAGTACCATCTTCATCCCTGATGTTGTAAACCCAACTATTGCACGTAGAAATGTAACTTTAGAATATAGTCAAATCGCTCTAGTCAAGCGTTTTAATGATTGTCTCTACCTCTGCCATTACTCATTTAGCTATTCCCCCCAGTGTCACCACTTAGCACGTGACAATACCACGAGTGAGTTCGATATTGTCAATAGTTGCTAAGACTAATGCATAGCTCACGAAGGGTAATTGCTAAGGCTATTTACTGAATGAAATGAGTTTCAATATAACATGAACATAAGTATGCATGTATTTTTACTTTTTCTACTACCACTACCACTACTACAGTAAGTAGGGAAAGTATTGCATTCTGTCCAAAAATTCGATACCGACATTTCACCGTAAATGCATTTTCTGAATGCAAAAAAGCATTTTTAGAAAAAGGTCCGTGTATTTGTCTGTGTGGATGTGTGGATGTGTGTCTGTGAACAGCATAATTCAAAAACAAAAAGTCGGATAAAAATAAACTTGTTATTTATGTTCAGCATCTTTCGAAGATGCGACACGAAGATTTTCAAGAAAGTCCCCCCAACCCCGGCTACCCTTTACATTGAAAATTTTCAGACATTTTGATTTTTTCAAAAATGGCTCTAATGCTTTGATTAAAATATCATATGTTTAAGATATTTTCATGACAAATGAAATTTATATCTTGAATTATCTGGGAATGTCCCCAAAACTCGTCTTCATTGTGAATGGCTTTTGAATAACTGGTAAACCGTAAGAAATAGATAAAATTTCTGTATATAAAAGATGCAGAACTCATTAAAACACTCAATTTATGTCGTATACATTTTTTGTGGAGTGAAGCATTTCGAAGATATATAATATATTTGAGTTTATATCATATAAATATCAAGCACGACCTTTTGTGTTCCTTAAGAAAACTTTCTTCATTTCTTTATCTTACACATCAGAAACAATTGCGAATCTTCTGCGACTATTTTCAAACAATTGAGAATCAAGTATGAAAATATCATTTGGATTTCAGTGATAGCCGTAATTGGTTGAAACTGACAAGTGCTGTAACTTGGATTGGTTAATACTGAATGGTTATCCCATGAAGTATATAGGAAGAGACACACATTCCTCTAAACGCTGTAATTGAGGTCTAGAAGAAACGGATTTTAGAATGGAATGTTTCTGAATATGCAATGTTGGACACCAGACGCATCAAATGTCGTAGTGTTTTGCAATTTTCCTCAACTAACTTAGGTACTCTGCTGTAGTCTGCAAAATGTGGTGGAGGTAGCTTGGAATGGTCTGTTTCTCAGCAAGTGATGCCATTTTTACTCTTACGAGGAAGTAGGATCTTTGTAGAGATATTGTATAGCTTCACGGTTTGAAAGAAACTAAAGTAAGTCCATAGTGATAAGATAAGCTCTCAATCTTCAGTTGGAGCTCTGACGATACTGTAGTTTACGTCTGAGTGGACTTCCAAACAGATATATCTTTATTCGCTCTATAAACTTTTTATGGCCTTCAGAGAGAAAATGGACACTCAATCTTGAATGCTGCGGTAAACATTTTCCAGTGCCTACTTTTATTGCTTAAGCATTTGGTTCCTACAACGCAGTGATGATAAACAATGATATATCGAAGTCATTATTATCGAAAAATAGCAGCCAGAAAGTTGTTTGAAGGCATATAGCAGGAGAACTGTTCGTTACTATTCATATGACATAAGGTTATAAATATATTACAAGCTGTTTATATGTAGAGGCGATTCAACTGAGGGGAACACCTCGCGCGCTGTCACCTGCACAGATCTATTGCGGCTATTAACCCCCCCCCCAGGAGGAAGGTTGAGGTAAAGGAACCACAGGAGGCTGCAGGCGGCAGACAAACAGGCCACAGAGAGAGGGCGATGAACGACCTAAAATCAAGAAGCCCTATGGTATCCACGGGGAGTCTTCTTTTATTGGAGCATACATCCGTACCGATCCCGGGCAAGCTGGAGGAAAAAGAAAACATGGGTCAGAATGGGGCTGAGGATCGAGCCAGGTGGGTAGCATGTGCTCATATTTTGCTAGTAAATCCATGCCCAGGTTTATTGCAAGCTATAGTCTTTAAAATATGTAGGAGGGCGTAGCATTACGGATCACAAAAGCTAGGAAGGAAGTAGAAAATAAATCTTAAGTACTGTGATAAATGATAACATTTTAATCAACTACTGAATGCGCTCAAAATGACTGCCACCACCTTCGATACGTTTGTGCATAGCCTGTTAAGGTGTCCGTGAATGTCCACTGCTGTGCTTGATGGAACGTAAGCTGCCTGTTTCACTTAAATGCCTCTCTAATCCTGGAAACATGTTGTGGGCTAAGCGACGTCTGTTGGGGTAACGTTGCTGATAGAGCGAACAAGCTCTGTTGAATTCCTTTGGTCTTCCTCGTAGATGAGAAGTATCTCGGTGTATTCTGCATCGTTTATTCCCATTGACAATAATGACACAAATTAATAGCGTAAGCTAGGAAGCTATAAAGCAGAATAATATTGCCAATCCTACCGTTCGTTATACGTATGGTGAAGGACTGCTTTGCATTACGTAACAGATGATGCAGTACATTGGTAAACAAATCTTAACTAATATGATCGCAGGTTTTCACGTCCGGTTCCTCGGATGACATGAGTGGCAAGAACTGCTGATGACTACCGACGTCAAGTTTCAATGACTTGAGTGTTCGATCACGACCTACAAGCCCGAAAAAGATCCTACATTTCACTAAATCTTAACTATGAATTCGACGTCTATGCCTGTCGGGGAGTCACTTTTATCTACAGTCATCTCCCTTCTCGTTTCCGAGGCTCTAACGCGTAAACAAAGGTTTCTGTCATGTGTTTATTAACATAATATGATCTCATAATACCAACGGTGCATTTCAATTTTGGTTGAAGTGTAATTAGTCCTGAAGAACTAAAATATAAAGAGAGAATAAGTAGTTATCATTAACCATCATCGAATTAAGCCCTTAGCTATGGCTGTCACGTTTATATGGTTCTACGCCTGTCCCGCTTTTAGATTATACGCAAATGTCTTGCTACTCTAGATATATTTTTTTTATTGTTTTCTCTACTATGTATAGTAAGCAGGGGAAATATTACGCTGCACCAAAAATTTTATACAGAGATTACACCGGAAATACAGGTTTCGAGGTTCTCTGAGTATAATAAAGCATTTTTGAAAATATGTCCATGTATCTGTCTGTATACAGCAGAACTCAAAAACAAAAGCTTGCATAAATGCCAAACTTGGTATTTGACTTAAGTACCTTCCAAAGATATAACACGAAGATTTTCAAGAAAATCCCCACCCCAGACTACATTTTACATGGAACATTTTTAGAAAAGTTTGATTTGCTCAAAAATTACTATTTTGATTAAAATATAATATTTTTGAGATATTTTAAGATATTATAAGAGGTAGACAAAGTTTTACTTCACAAAAATGTATATCTTATTAGAACACAAATTATGTCATACACATAGATATATTTTTGCGAAGTGAACCATTTCCGAAATATCCCTTGTTATTTGTTTGAATTTTCCATATACTTTTGCTTTTTTTCAAATGGGAACTCGTTATTTGCTTGTTTTTTATATCCTGGACATCCAAATATTATGGAATGCTCCACATAGCAACCAGCTCTTATAGGATTTGACTATCCCTTAAAGCCTACCATATTTCCCTTGCACCTACAAGAAAATGAGCAATTAGATAGTTTCTGCAAATGTTTATCTCAATTAACATTAAGTAGATGGAGAATAAGGGTTTGTAAAAATAGTTTTACAAGAATACAAAGTAATGTGATCCAATACATCAGATTTTAAACTTTCTCTACTACGTATAGTAAGCAGGGGAAGTATTGTATTCCACCCAAAAATTCGATACCGAGATTTCACCGGAAATATATGTTTTGAGACCCACTGAATCCAAAAAAAGCATTTTTGGAAACATGCCCTTGTGTGTGTCTGTGTGTCTGTGAACAACATAACTCAGAAACGAACAGTCGGATAAACACCTTGGTATTTAGTTTCAGTATCTTCCATAGATGCGACACGAAGGTTTTCAAGAAAATCCCCCACCCCAGATTACCCTTTACATGGAAGATTTTTCGAAAATTTTAATTTTCACAAAAACGATTTTCACTATAACGATTTTGATTAAAATATCTTATGTTTAAGATATTTTCATGACAAATGAAATGTATATCTCGAATTTTTTGGGAATGTCTCCAAAAGTATTTTTCATTGTGAACGACTTTTGCATAACTGGTAAACCATAAGAATTAGATAAAATTTTACTACACAAAAAATGTAGATCGTGTTAAAATACACAATTTATGTCATATGCATTTCTTTTGTTGAGTGAACCATTTTCGAGATATTGCTTGTTATTCCCTGAAATTTTTCAATACTTATTCAAATGGGAATTCGTTATTCATTTTTTTTGTCTTGGATATGCAAGGCGTATTAATCTGTGGCAAAGAGAATGGTGCTGCACCTAGCAACCAGCTATTAAGTGATATGTATGTACTTAAAGGCTACTGCATTTCTATATTGCCCTTGTAAATATATATTCCCCTTACATCTACAAGAAAATTAGCAATAAGATAGAGTCTGCAAATGCTTATCTCGATTAACATGAAGCAGATGGAGAATAAACGTTTGTATAAATAGTTTGTACAAGTGTAGAGAAAGTCATGTGAGTGTAACACATCAGATTTTTCAATACTTATTTTCTCAAATGGGAATTCGTAATTCATTTTTTGTCTTGGATATGCAACGCGTATTAATCTGTGACAAAGAGAATGGTGCTGCACCTAGCAACCAGCTATTAGGAGATATGTCTGTGCTTATACAAAACAAGGAGAACAGCCTTCAGCCATAGTCAAATACTTTTAGAACTGGTCGCTATGTTTAAAATGTAAATTCTCTTTGCATGTCAAAAGATCGTTTCTGCAAATGTTTATCTCGATTAATATGAAATAGATGGAGAATAAGAGTTTCTAAAAATAGTTTGTACAAGAGTAGAGAAAGTCATGTGAATGTAACACATCACATTGTTTTACTTTGTTTACGGTTTAGCCACCTACAGTAGGAGAAGATTTCTTGTGACCCAACAATTTGATAACGATATTTAATTGAAATACGCTTTTAAGGTATCCCGAGTCTAAGTAAACCATTTTAGGAGGCCACGCGCTCGATTATATACACATAAATGGCATAACTTAAAATCAAAAGTTGAATACATACTAAATTTGAACTCTAATTAGACACTATATAAGGAAGTCAGAAGAATATCCTTGAGAAATTTCCCCAAAAAGGCAATTACATAGCTGCATTTTAGGTATTTGCTATACCTTTCTCAAAATAATCTTTATCTATTTTGATTAAAATCACAGTTGCTTTACCTTGGCAAACTTATTTATTGAATTTTCTCTCAATAGCCACTGAACTCGTATTTATTTTAAGCGAAACCACAAAGATTATGTAAAAGTACTCTTAAGAAAAATGCGGATCTTATTAAGAAATAAAAATTCAACAAGTTAATAAAGGTTTATTAAATTTAATACCAAGTTTAACATTATGATGATTTTTACTTTCATCTAGCAATATAGCTGCTCCCACTACTTTAAATTTATTGGGGGAAATTGGATTATTTAATAGAATAGTAGGTTGGGTTTGAATATCTATATTTTTTCTTATATTAATTTCATTTTTTAGAGCTGCCTATACTTTATATTTATATTCATATAGTCAACATGGGCATTATTATTCAGGTATTTATAGAAGAGTAAGAGGATATTGTCGTGAATATCTATTGATGATACTACACTGATTGCCATTAAATTTATTAATTTTAAAAAGAGATTATGTTTTAATTTGATTTTACATAAAAGTTAATCTACTTAAATAGTTTATCATAAAATTATGATTTGTGATATCATAGATATAATGAATAGTTATTTTAAGTTGTGATTTATTTATCATTATGTTTTATTAGATTTTTTTTATTAGCATTATTTTCTTTAATAATATTTGTTTTTAGAATAGCTTTTATTTTAAATGATCTAATCATTTTTATTGAGTGGGAAATTGTAAGATTAAGAACTTCTTCAGTTGTTATAACAATATTATTGGATTGAATATCTTTAATATTTATAAGCTTTGTTTTATTAATTTCATCCTTAGTAATTTTATATAGAGAAGACTACATAGCTGGGGATTTATCATTAAATCGATTTATTTATTTGGTATTAATGTTTGTATTGTCAATAATGTTTTTAACTATTAGTCCAAATTTGATTAGAATTTTATTGGGTTGAGATGGATTAGGTTTAATTTCTTATTGTCTTGTAATTTATTATCAAAATATTAAATCTTATAATGCTGGGATATTAACTGCTTTATCTAATCGAGTAGGTGATGTTGCTTTGTTAATGGCAATTTCATGAATATTAAATTTTGGAAGATGAAACTATATTTTTTATTTAGATTGTACATTAAATGAAATTGAAATGTATTTAATTTCATTTCTAGTACTTTTAGCAGGAATAACAAAAAGTGCACAAATTCCTTTTTCAGCTTGATTACCTACAGCGATAACTGCTCCTACTCCTGTCTCAGCTCTAGTTCATTCATCAACTTTAGTTGCGGCTGGGGTTTATTTATTAATTCGGTTTTGCAGGGTTTTTCCAGATTGATTATTAAAGTTTTTGTTAGTAATTTCTGTTTTAACAATATTTATATCAGGATTAGGAGCAAATTTTGAATATGATTTAAAGAAGATTATTGCTTTATCGACTTTAAGCCAACTAGGTTTAATAATAAGAATTCTATTATTAGGTTTTTCAGATTTGGCTTTTTTTCATTTATTAACTCATGCTTCATTTAAGGCATTATTGTTTATGTGTGCAGGAATAATAATTCATAGAATAAAAAATTTACAGGATATTCGTTTTATAGGGAATTTAATAATATTCATACCTTTCACTTCGTCTTGTTTTATAGTATCAAATTTTGCTTTGTGTGGTATACCTTTTTGGCGGGGTTTTATTCAAAAGATATGATTTTAGAGGTAATATCTTCAAGAAATTTAAATATTTTATATATGTTTTATTTTTTTTTCAACTGGTTTAACAGTAAGTTATTCTTTTCGCTTGTCCTACTATGTATTATGGGGAGATTTTAATATAGTATCAATATGTAAATTAAATGAAAGTTGAATTATAATTTATGGTATATTAGGTTTAATACTATTTGCAGTTGTTGGAGGTGGTATATTAAATTGAATTATTTTTCTTACTCCGTATATAATTTATATAACATTATTTATGAAAATGACAACACGGTAGCAATGAGCCCAGGGAAGTAGTCCCAAGCTAATCTATGAATTTTAGAATGAATTTATCCTTAAATAGTATAATATTCTATACAAACATCTAAGGCTCTTCTTTTAACGCTGATTTATACCGCAAAAGAGCTAAAGTCCCATGATGCAATTTATAAGTCACCTGACATCCGGGTAGCGCAGAATATTGTTTACAGCCAGAAACGAGCAGTTGTGTTTAGTATCATGGAGGACAGTGAATTCGCTCTTGTGTTTTCGTCGAATTACGTAAAGGATTAGCCGCGCAAACCATTGACTAGTGGTGAAAAAAACAATAGTGTTGAACCTTTATTATAAGTTATGTGAGAAATATCCAACACTTTCCGCAAAAGAAATGGTGAAATTAACTTCTGAGTTCAACGGTGTTTCGAGTACAAGTATAAACAGCGCTTGTGCAGAAAAATCTGAAACGAGAAAAGTGGTTACACCCGGAATAAAAAAGAAAAAGAAAGCATATGAAATACGCGATGCAAGAATGTAGTGATCTTGAAAAGAATGCAATTCGCGTAACAGTGCACAATTTCTTTTTGAAAATGAGCTACCAACAGTTAATAAAGTGCCGCTTCCAGAGAGCGAATAAATTAAGTTATCGCATACCTGTTACTTTATTTTTCGCTAATTTATTTTAGAACTAACTATTCTTATATGTGCAAAAGTTTTTGTTACAACTATCAATCTTATCATCTTTAACCCTAAACAGATTATGCTAGTCACCGCACATGGTCTGAAAGTGTGACAGTATTTCTAGTGCGAATGGCGGATGGATACATTATAACAGTGCACTGGTCACCTGGGGTTTGTTTTGACGCGGATCAACCTAAGAGTGAATACAGTTTAGGGTGCCGTCCAATCTACCTGCTTTCATTGTCTTTGGATAGATGGCACAGAATTCGCTATTACTACCTATTATAGCAAATCAATTGGAGTTAAACATGCCATATCTCAAATTCGTAACGTTAGAAACGAAGTATATTGTGGCAAACAAAAATATCAGTTGTTGCTAAACACCCTTTATTCGTCACTTACGTGCTCAAGGTAGCACAAACCTTACACTTTTGACACACACTCAAAACAGAACACAACTGACCCGTCGAATCAAATCACAACTGAACTTCTGAGTCACAACTAACAACTTAATTGCAGTCGGCATTGTCCGAAATCTTCTTGACGGCACTTACTTTCGTAACTTTTTAACGTACTGAACTTACTGGGAAGAGTATCCCCTTATACAGGCCCCGCTTGAAAATCGGAACTTACTAGAAGAGGAACCTACTCGAAACGGCCCAAAGGAATCCCCTGGAGCGGCGAAGCGGCACATAATGTACTATTGTTCCGCAAGTCTATTGTTCTGAAGGGGACCACCCATTAGTCCTACCCGCGGCTAGGCAGATGAGCCGGGAGTCGCTCGCACAGCCGGTCCTAGGTGACTTCAAGCGTGGCCATAACTCCCTGGGATGAATGACCTTGCTTTCGTTACTAAGACAAGATCATACAGAATGGGTGGTTTCGGTCACGCCCAGCACTTCCATTTAGTTGTTAGCTCTGTGTTTTGACGAAAAATGAGTGAATAATAATCCCGTGATGTTACAGCCAGAATGGGGCCTGAGTCGACCAATCCGACTGCCGGCCTACGCACAACAGAGTTGGGTACTCAACCAACCAAAACGGTGAGGTAATGTGGACAGTTTCAACATCCCCCAGCAGGAATGTTGGCTTTCCTGGCCGGGATCGCTGCCTACCGCAGCTCAATTTCCTCACAATGCTGAGCAGACACAGATCCTACTATACCTGGGATTTAAAATCCGCACCCCAAAGGATGGGATCGAGCCCGCCCTCATTCCGTGGAGCGGAACCGGATCCCCACGCTCTAGCCCACAGCGTCACGGCGCAGTTCTATAAATAAGTGAATACTAACATTTAAATCCCTTTCTGCATTCATTATTTTTGTGTGTTTTTGTTCCAATTATACAGAAGAATTACTAGGCCATAAAATTACAATTTACCGCATTTGAGACAGTTTTATTGCTTTGCAATTTGAGCGTAAATTGCAACAAAATTATTATGCTAAATTATGGGAAAATAGAAACAATTTAAATAACATACAGAAATGTATGTTACGTTCACATGGTGTACTAAAATATATTAAATCTATTTTGTGTATAGAAATCGATACGAATTTTATATGTAATGCTGTTTTATTGCACTCTATTACGGTGCATGGAGATTTTCTGCTTTGTAGATTTTATATTTTATGAAATAGAACACATGTGTTTAAAATATGTAGTGACAAAATAATCCTAATTGAAGTTTAGCTTTAGAAGTAGAGCCGATTTTTATAAATTCCTTAGATTGCTCATTAACGTACGTGTGACATATGCTGATTAGCAACTAATCAGATTAGCCAACAGATGCCTTAAGTTTGAAACCATAGAGAAGAATTTAATACACCTTTAAAGTATCCTAACAAATACTAAGAAGTACGATAAATGAACTGCGGCAATTCAAATTTAAAAACACATACTTCCAGCTGAATAAAATGTTTAACGGTATACATGATTTGTGTGTTCTATAAAGTATAATTCTCAATCAGGAGAAACCATAGAATTCATTTTCATAAAAAACATAAAACAGCAAGCTTGATCTCTGTGCATACACTTTCCATCCCCCTTAATATTAATATAATATACGAACTGTCCCTATAAATCTGTGTATGGAATACTGTAACTACAATTCAATTTTTAACTTGATATCCTTTAAAATCAAAATGTCCTAGTAAACTTATAAATTATGTTATAGAACCACTAAAACTATAGAGGCTAAATCTAGACAGCTATTTTACTTACTGACTTACTTAAATGGCTTACCCTTTCCGTATGTAGGGCTTGCACTCCCAAGGACTTACAACCGTGCCTAGGGTTAGAGGCCTGTAGAGGAGCGGACGAACGTGGAATCAGAGAGTGAAGAACCCAGAGCCGAAATTGGCACTTAGCGATGTATGAGAGTGAGAGAAGACGATGATATGAAATGAAGGCGAAATGGATGACCTGGCGGGACCTGGGATTGATGGGATGCGAGCGGTCTATCACTAGGGCAACAGTAGCGCCTCAGCTTATGTTAACAATTTTATTTCTATATTGAAGTAGAGTTTAATATAACTCCTAAAACGGAAGTTAAAATTTATTATTTAAAATGTTTACTTTTTACAGAAAAACCTAAGTTATTCAAAAAGTTTAGTAATTTTCAGATCTTTAAGTATTCAGAATTATCTTTCAGTAGCTGGTTGTGCTTATACACAGACAATCGAGTCGTCCTCCGTGGTACCATGCTAACCTCTAGTTCACGAGTTGTCAGGTTCAAACCAGGCGATGAGCAATGCAGCTTTTCGGGCGTAAAAAACCTTAGCATGGCTTCCTTCGGAACGGAAGTAAAGTCGGTGGTCCCGTACCTCAGATTTACGGCACGTAAAAGAACCTCAAGCCTGATATAGGCCTGTGAGCAAAATTTCCGGAATTTCACGCCCGATATAGAATGTGACGCTAAAATCCATAATAGTTAAATAAAACGCAATTTAATTTCTTTTACAGACAATTGATGCAGTACTTTCTTGTGAAAATCCATATGACTCGGACTATCATTAGCAAAAATTTGTAATCAAAAGCCTATTAACTCGTAGACGTTAATCTCATAAAATACAGAAGTGGAAGCCGTCTTATAGCAGAACAGGCAAGAAGAATCATAGCTTCCCCTACAGAATGGTAAAAACTAAGACTTCAAGGGCACATGTTTAAAGGCTAAATCCAAGTAGATTATTTAAAAATTAAGGGTGTTTTTAATAGATGAAGGTCTACTTTCAAGCACTTAAAATGTTTTAATTTTCAATATATGAACTGATATTTTGAAAACGATAAAAGATTAAGATTTTTCCCTTTCAATTAATGTGGGTGGCATTACTGTTTTGTATATGTTTAGGCTAGAGACTTAATTCTTATGTACAGAAGAATGAAAATTATATCAATTAATTTAAAGGTGTTATTTGCGTAATAGAGATGTATTAGTTGTACTTGCAATTTTATGATGCCATACCAATAATATATAACTAAATTTTTATCATCAGAGGTAATTCTGTTAATTATTGGAATTAAGGTTTCAAGTTTCGTTGATTTTAATTGAATAGTATTTGAACTATTGAAAGTTTTTTGAAAGAATGTTGATTTTTACCTTCTCTACTACGTATAGTAAATAGGGCAAGTATTATATTCCACCCAAAAAATCGATACCGAGATTTCACCGGAAATACATGTTTTGATTCCCCCCGAATCTAAAAAAAGCATTTTTGGAAACATGTCCGTGTGTGTGTCTGTGAACAGCATAACTCAGAAACGAACAGTTGGATAAACACCAAACTTGGTATTTAGGTTCAGTATCTTCCAGAGATGCGACTGAAAGGTTTTAAGAAAATCCCTTCACCCCAGACTACTCTTTACATGGAACACTTTTCGAAAATTTTAACTTTCTCAAAATGGCTCTAACGATTTTGATTAAAATATCATATGTTTAAGCTATTTTCATGACAAATGAAACGTATATCTCGAATTTTCTGGGAATGTCCCCAAAAGTGTCCTTCATTCTGAACGACTTTTTCATAACTGGTAAACCATTAGAGATAGACAAAATTTTACTACAAAAAAAATGTAGATCGCGTTAAGATACACAATTTATGTCATTTTTTTTGTTGAGTGAACCATTTTCGAGATATTGCTTGCTATTCCCTTAAATTCAATACTTATTTTCTCAAATGAGAATTCGTTATTCATTTTTTTTGTCTTGAATATGCAAAGAGCATTAATCTGTGGCAAAGGGAACGGTGATGCAATTAGCAACCAGCTATTAAGTGATATGTCTATGCTTAAAGGCGACTGCATTTTTACTTACTCTACTACGTACAGTAAGTAGGGGAAGTATTGTATTCCACCCAAAAATTCGATACCGAGATTTCACCGGAAATACATGTTTTGAGACCCTCCGGAATCCAAAAAAACATTTTTGGAACATATCTGTGTGTCTGTGCACAGATAACTCAGAAACGAACAGTCGGATAAACACTAAACTTGTTATTTAGGTTCAATATATTCCAGAGATGCGTCACGAAGGTTTTCAAGAAAATTCCCCCCCACCGCAGATTACTCTTTACATGGAACGTTTTTCGAAAATTTTAACTTTCTCAAAATGGCTCTAACGATTTTGATTAAAATATCATATGTTTAAGATATTTTCATGACAAATGAAATGTATATCTCGAATATTCTGGGAATGTCTCCAAAAGTATTCTTCATTGTGAACGACTTTTGCATAACTGGTAAACCATTAGAGATAGACAAAATTTTACTACAATAAAAAATGTAGATCGCGTTAAAATACACGATTTATGTCATTTTGTTTGTTGAGTGAACCATTTTCGAGATATTGCTTGCTATTCCCTTAAATTTTTCAATACTTATTTTCTCAAATGGGAATTCGTTATTCCTTTTTTGTCTTGGATATGCAAAGAGACTTAATCTGTGGCAAAGAGAATGGTGCTGCATCTAGTAACCAGCTATTAAGAGATATGTCTATGCTTAAGGGATACTGTATTTCTATATTGCCCTTGCAAATACAAAACAAGGGGAACATAGTGTGCCTTAAGCGATAGTCAAGTATTTTTAGAACTGGTCGCTATGTGTAAAATGTAATTCTCTTTGCATGTCAAAAGATCGTTTCTACAAATGTATATCTCGATTAATATGAAATAGATGTAGAATAAGAGTTTGTAAAAATAGTCTGTACAAGAGTAGAGAAAGTCGTGTGAGTGTAACGCTTCAGATTTTTTAATGGTATTAGGCCACATATTACTGTCCTGTAAAGATATTAGAGCGCCTTCCTCTTCTTGAAAAAAAATAGTAAAATTTCTTCTATGCATACCATTAATGGTAAACGGGTTTTGAAACGGTAGGAGCCATAACAGAAGCCTAAATTCTTATGTGTAATACAAATTAGGTTGGAAATAAGCTCGTTTGAGTAGTTGTTGCACGAAGCTGGACTGAAGAGATGAGCGAGTCTGTCATGTTATCGACCAGGCTACCGGCTCCACCCCGTTCTTCTCTCTGGCGAGGACTGTATGGAAGCTGCGGCTCATCACCACCAATTGCATTGTGTACATTTATTTTCATTGTAGCTGTCGGCTTGGAAATTTGAGCTCGAGGATTTCCTTTTATATCACTTTAAGTGACTTTATTAAAGGATTACGTGTAAAGGTGAAATTTTTATGCAATTCGAAATACTTCAAGGGGCACTGGGGCTGAGTTTTTGATTTTTCGTTATATCATATAAATATTCTATAGAAACCTGAGAATCAATTTTGCCAAACGCTTTTCACGATCTACCATTTCCAAAAGCACAGCAACAAGTCTCTTGTAGTATATGTGTGTTTTTTTTCAGGGATGCCACAAAAAAGCCTATTTAAAATAAATTGTATGTTTTAGAGAGATCTACATTTTTGTGCAGTATGTTTTCACCTATCTCTCGTCGTTTACCGGGTATACAAGATTATAAAAAATCCCTTCCGAATGAGGAGGACTTCATAGGCCATTCCCAGAAAATTCAAGATACACATTAATATCTTTAATATATCATATTTTAATAAACATCGTTAAAACTTTTTTTAAAACGAACAATTTCTAACAATGTTCCATGTGAAGAGTAGTTGCGGATAGGGGGATTTTCTTGAAAATCTTTGTATTATAACTTTGGAGAATGCTGAACCTAAATACCAAGTTCCGACTTCTCGTTTCTGAGTTATGCTCTTCACAAACACACATACGAACATTTTTGCAATTTTCAGGGGGCTCAAAACATGTATTTCCAGTGAAATCACGATATCGAATTATTCGTGGAATGCAATATCCTCTCTATTTACCAGATAAGTGTTACAAGTAAGAAAACAAGCAATTCTGAAATTTTATAGGCTTTAGCTAAGTCTGTGTTGCTTTATGGTGCAGAAACCTGGACCTTAAAACTGCTATGGAAACAAGAATTGCAGAGATAAAATTTTTGAGACCATTCCCAGGTTACCGATTGCAAAATCACAAAAGGAATCAGGGAATTCGAAAGCAACTAGGTATTATGGCAATACTATAGAAGATAGACCACTTTGGAAATAAGTGGTATGAGCACGTGATACGCATGAAGGGTGTTCATATTCATAAAGAATTTCTTCGTCTTCTTCCTTCATGCATTAGACATATCTTCTTCATGCCACCTTTTATTTTGTCTTCCAATACTTCCTTCCCTATTGGTTTATAGTGTTTAAATTGGAATCTATATTCGTTATTTGAAGATGGCTTATCCACTTAGTTTATATTATTTATTTTTACTTTCTCTACTACGTATAGTAAGTAGGGGAGGTATTGTATTCCACCCAAAAATTAGATACCGAGATTTCACCGGAAATATATGTTTTGAGACCCCCTGAATCCAAAAAAAAGCATTTTTGGAAACATGTTCGTGTGTGTGTCTGTGTGTGAACAGCATAACTCAGAAACGAACAGTCAGATAAACACCAAACTTGGTATTTAGGTTCAGTATCCTCCAGAGATGCGATACGAAGGTTTTCAAGAAAATTCCCCTACCCCAGATTACCTTTTTCGAAAATTTTATTTTTCTCAAAAACGGCTCTAACGATTTTGATTAAAATATCATATGTTTATGATATTTTCATGACAAATGAAATGTATATCTCGTATTTTCTGGAATGTCTCCAAAAGTATTCTTCATTGTAAACGACTTTTGCATAACTGGTAAACCATAAGAGATAGACAAACGTTTACATCACAAAAAATGTAAATAGCTTTAAAATACACAATTTATGTCACTTGCATTTGTTTTTGTTGAGTGAACCATTTTCGAGATATTGCTTGTTATTCCCTTAAATTTTCCAATACTTATACTTTTTCTCAAATGGGAATTCGTTATTCATTTTTTTTGTCCTGGACATACAAAGAGAATGGAATACTCCACATTGAACCAGCTCTTAAAATATTTGACTATTGCTTAAAGTCTACCAATTCCCCTTGCAACTACAAGAAAATTAGCAATAAGATTAACATCTCTATATCTCGATTAACGTGAGGCAAATGGAGAATAAGCGTTTATAAAAATAGTTTGTACAAGATTAGAGAAAGTCGTGTGAGTGTAACACATCAGGTTTTTAATTCGGATTGTGTACGTTGAAACGGAAACTCTAGGCCGAGTCCGAGAACTGTAATTATAGATAACTTATTAATTAATTTTTATTGATGTTAAATCATACTATGTACATATATTTTTCTTATACTGCTTGTATAGTTTAAGAAGGGTGATTTAACGTTATGTATCTATCTAGGTTACTAATATTAGAAGAGTTATAAATGGTTTAATGTAAATAATTTAAGCGCTGTGTTAAAATACTGTCCACGACGAAATGTTTTAGCTACAGGAATAGTGTCATCGAAGGCAGAAAATCTAGTTTTACGACGTCTCTCTGGTCGCAGGGCCATTATTCCTACAGCGAGGGTGTAGCGCTTTTGTCCCTTTATTTGATAATTCGCCGTGACCAAGTGAGAGAGACAGATAGCTTAACGGTAAATTTAGGAAAAGCCGCGATTTATGTTTAACTTGGACCAATGAGATCCCTGTAAATGTATACGAAATAGTGAGACGCGTCGAGTGGCGCTAAAAAATGGACCAATAGGAAAGGAAGCAGCCCCAGAATCCTGCGACTATAAATGGATCTGCTAGGAACAAATAGAAAGGAAATAGAGACAGTTTTCGAAACAGACATTAGAATCGCTACTATTAAAGAGATAAGGAGCATATCTAAACTTCGCGTCCTATCCGCGCCGTGTTTCAACAGCGGCGGACAGTATTTTAACGGCTGTAATATCAGTGTTGTGTACTACGTGGATTAGCTAAATAAAAAGACACGGCAGTGTCATCTTTTCATAACCAAAGCACGTCTATTTCTCCTGTACCACGACCCGAGGTCAACGCTTCCTTTACCAAGGATAAGTCCATGCTCCCACCTAGTTTTAAAGAAAATTACTGCAGCCAGCCGAGGACAAAATTGCAGAGAACCAGCACACTACGAGCAACGGACAGGAGGAGGTGACTGCCACAACGTATATATAAACTATTTTCTTATACCTTCATTACTTATGACCTGTTCTCTTATATAGTGCCACTGTTCTTAAAAACATAATATCATTTACTTCGAGTCTCCTTTTGTTTTTCTCCCTCATAATCCATGGTTCCTCCCACACAATTTGACACTGATATTACTTTATAACATTTTAATGTTTTATTTTTCTTGTTTTGTTTTTTCAAGTATATTTTATACTGTCATTACAGTAATTAAAGACTTCGTGTTTTTAAACGATCAGATTGTTTTATTTGATAAACTACATCCCAAATATACAGGGTGGATCATTTAAGTTGAGAGTGTACAATATCTCCAGATTTAATAAAAGTTGCTTGATATTATGGGGGGAATAAATGTCATTAGTCGTGTTTTGTTAGGAGACGTTATGATGGCCATTTTACGGTCAATTTAATTTTTTAATCAGGAGCCCCATATTGTGTGTTGTTTCATTAGAAAAGGATTTATAAAAGGCTTTTTTTGCGATGAGGAATAAGGAAATAAAATAAAAAATCATGATTCCCAATTACGAAACGTAACTTAACCCTCAAATAACCATCCATGAATTGTCCAACCATTCACAGCCATTGAGAATTTTCGTGTTATTTGCGTTGGTGTAAGAAAAATTGCAAAGTGTTGTTTAGTTATTTATGAGGAGTAAGAAAAGAACATAAAAAGGTAGGTTCCTATCGAAAAATTTTTAAACTGACCCTAAAATGATCATCACAACGTCCTCAAATAAAACACGACTAATGGCGTGTACTTTCCCCATAATATCAAACAACTTTTGTTCAAGACATTTCTTTCTACAACGCTTAGTTTTGAAGATATTCTACAGTCTCAACTTAAATGGTCCACCCTGTATGGTCTAATACCTGTTCCACAATCTTATCTTCTAAAACAAGTTTTAAGTTTATACTTTCTTTGCCTTTTAACGCCATCGCTTTTGTTTTACCTAGGGAGATAATTATGTTGTATTCTTTTGCTACTTGATTCAATGCAAAAGTTAACATTTGAAGATTTGCTTCGGAGTTAGATGTAATAATCTGGTCATCTAGGAAGATTAAAGTTAATTACAGTCTATTTTATAAACATTGCTTGAATAAAAGTATATACTATGAATCCATTTCTAGTAATTTATTCGATATATAAATTAAAATGTAGGAGACATACTGGATCTTACGCCTATGTTAATTTTCTTTATCTCCTGAGATCCCAATTTACTCTTGATATATATTTTTAATTTCGTTAATTAAATAGACTGAAATTCCTCGTTTACACATAATTTTTCAAACTGTATGTCGTATAATTTAAAAACCAAAATCTTTTGTGTAGTCAATAAATAATGTGTGTGTTTTTCTATTAAATGTTTGGTATTTCTCAAATATTTGTTCTAAATTAAAGCCATTATCTGTACCTGAATTTACCCTTTATAAATCCTGTTTACTCCTCTTTTAGTATTACTTCTAGTGCTGGTTTTAATGTTTCTGTGAGTATTTTTAATATATTTTATATGACGTGTTTATATTATATGTTTATGAACACCACGATCTTTATGAATATAAACCCCAAAGGAGAAGAAACACTGAACATTCTAGGAAGAGATGCAACGATGGTTGGGAATTACTTGGTTTCAGAACAGAAAGGTACTGTCTTCCCCGAATTGTATATGATGATGAATAAATGTAGAGAAATAAAACATACAATAATATATCGTAGTAGGTGTTCCAAGAATAAACAAGACTCCCTATTCTTTTATTACTTCTTCACTCTTTTTTATTTATTTCATTTTTTTTCCAAAGAATACTGTTTAAACTTAGATGTTGCATTTCCTTTTTTGTCGGTTCAGCAGAAGAGAAAAAAATCTTTCTCATTATTTCTGTTGTTTGGATTACGGAATGACTTCATCTAACAACCGCAAAGGGATTCCATGAAGACCTTAGGGTAAGATATCACCATTCAGCTTTTTCGTCGTTGAAGACTTTTTCATTTCTGTTGTTTCCATGCTTTTGTGGTGTTGAGGAGGCACTCAGCGAATAAAGCCTTTCTGTATGTATTAGCAGCATGCGCTTCAATGCTCATATTGTTGCATTAACTGCGGAGGTCTCGTTCTCTCTTTTTCTCTTATGTTTCTGCGAGAATGTGCACAGTATAATCTAATGTTTTCGAATTCGAGGATTAGATAAATTTTACTAACCTATGAGGCTTGCATTCGGGAGATCTTGGGTTCGATTCCCGTCAGACCGACCACTCTGTGCTTGGTTTTATTTTGTGTTTTCTCCAAGTCGGTAGGCGAATGCTGGAATGGTTCCTCTTCTACTACGAATTTCCTGTCCATCATTTCCTATCCCCATCGTTTCCTTTCATCTTTACATGTTTCAGGTCTGTAGAACCAGCAACGGTGGTTGGTACGTTGCGGCGAGACGAGGGAATTTACGCTGTGGAAACATTTCTCTCTGCGCTTGGCTGGCCATTGTAGCCCCTTCCTGGGAGCGGCCCGTTTCATTCCGGGACCGCCAGGTTGAAGATGGCCAGTAGGGATCGTGCCGGCGTCGGCCTTGTTATTTTCGAATCGTTGGGGGCCCTGCCCTAGCTAGTGTGCATCGTCGTCCGGATCCGGTCAGCCTTCGGGTCTCTCCTTCAGCCATTCCTTCCAGGGGTCACGTTGGAAGCACAAAGGTCTACTGTGGCCTACGTATAGTGCTGTGCTACATTGGCTGGAGACCTCTCCTAATGCTATGATGTTAATAAAAATCAAAACGTTTCGTCCAAGGACGCATACTTTATTGTAAACTCGCCTCATTTTTCTTGTGTTTTTCTCTTAATTTCCATATATGTATACTAATTTAAAGTAATATACCCGAGGATTAGGAATACTTTTTTTTCATTCACCATTCCTTCCCATGCATCCCCTACCAAACAGTTTCATCTTGCCCAATCTCCCAGAGAATTCCCTCTTCCTGATAACTTTCAGCATTGCTTTTACTGAAGGTATGAAAAAGTTGAAATGTCGTTGGTAAAGATAACGGTACGTATCACAGAGGGGCCCCCGGATACGGGGCAGAGCCCCGCACGCAGGGCATTGTGCTTCCAACGCAAGAATGAACGTGGTCGTTAACGTTTCCGGATAGAACGCATCCGACGCCACACGGTCCCAGCCCACAAGCCACCAACCTCCAGGCTCCCCCGCAGCGGAGCCCCACGCTATGGAACGACCTAACTGAGAGGTACTGCAGCGACTTTACAGAGCGCAAGCCACCGCCCAGCCGCAATCCGCCGAACACCGTCGTCTGGTTCTACAAATCTGAAATAGATGACAAGGAAGATGATGGGTACAGGAAATGAGAGGAATGAGGCTTGATAGAAGATGAACCACACCAGCATTCGCCTGGTGACCCGAGGAAACCACGATAACCCCATGGAACTGAGTGAGCAGTCACCGAGGATCGATCCTGGAACCTCCCAAATGAGGGTCAGAGACGTAACCTCCCGAGTCATCCCGCTCGGTGAAAAGTCGTTGGACTAAGTGTATTGACTTACAAGGTTACAGAACGCTTCATCCCAACGAGCATCTGTTAATAACACAAAAGCTCTTTTCGTATATATATATGCTTTCGCTCATAATATCAAGCAAGTTCTTCAAATTAAAGATTAAAAAGCATAGGTGACAAACTGCAGCCCTGTCTTACTCGTAAGTTTATACTGTCTCGTTATGATTTTCCTTCTTTGGATTTGTAGCATATGGTGGAGTTTTCACGCATACCTTTTATAACATTAATTAATGTTTAGGAATATCTCTTGCTTACATTAGCTCCCAAGGTTATTTCGTTTTACATTATCAAATGCGTTCTGATAATCTGTGAATACGAAATGGGGTACCTTATTAAACTTTTACATTTCTATATCATTTGTTTTAGTATGAATATGTTACCGATACACGATCTTCCTTTCTGAAAACCTGACTCTTCTGCCAGGAGAATGGTCTCGTCTAGATTAAAGTTGGAGGCTTGAAAAATGAGTGTCATCGGGACTCGAACCGCGCATCTACGGCTTTCCGTACAGAAGTTACATTACTGAACTACCAAGGCAAAATGCCCGAACGTGCAGTAAATCTTCTCTTTTTATTCATGTATTCCGGTAAAACTTCTAGGCGATATTAGCTATTCCGAGGTATGTTCAAAGCAAGTGGCAATTTCGGATAATCATTTGAGATGAACTATAAGGACAAGAAGTTAGATATACTTGCAACAACATTGAAGTCTTCAGTAAGCAATATAGCGACTTTTTCTGAGCACTCAAAGATATTATTAAAGCTAGAAATACATCAAATTTAGTTGCCGATTTAGTTATTTTCCTGTCACGTCGTTGGTATGCTTTATGTAATTAGAGGAATTTTACAGCCACTATGCGCACATTGTGGCAGGTGATTAGCCCACTGCCTATAGATAGCGCCACGGGAGAGAAGCAGGACGCAGTGCGAGAAATGTCTGACAATTTTACTCAGGAATCTTTTCTTTGAAGCTACGAGGTTCTTATACGTGCAAATAAGGATTACACCAATGGATTTACTTCCCTTCAGAAGGAAGCCAGGCTAAGGATCTTTACACTCGAAGAAAAATCCTCCGCCGAGTTTGAACCAGGGATCCCGTGAGCCAGAGATTACCATCGTCACTAGATCACAGAGGACGACTCAAGTTTAATAAGCCAGGATTATTTTTAAATTAATTATAAGCTTTGCGTTTTAATGACAATTACAAACAACAGAGGGACCTTAATGCATCAGCACATAAATTATGAGCTTAACGTGTGTGATAATTATGTTTATGTTATACGGAGTACACGTATCTGTAACCAAACAGGCAAGTGACACTGCTATCCCAAGGTCTAGTCAGCGGCTTGTATAACCACTATTGTGAACTTTCATTAAATATCTGTCCGCAAAATTGCGAATCTGATATTAACTTATATTAATGTCACCATTGCTGCATTCTTACACATTATTATTATTATTATTATTATTATTATTATTATTATTATTATTATTATTATTATTAATGATAATAATACAAAGGAACAATAGCAACATTTCAGTGATTTATAATAAACAGACGTATGTGATAAACGCCATAGTGTATGTGCAACTAAAATTTTGGTTATCTACAAATAAAAACCAGAAGATTCTTAAAATTATTAGTTTGTATTCTTGTAAAGAATAGATACCCATTATTATTTCAAACAAAATAAATACACCCATTTTCGTTGTGTCAGAATACCTCGTATCTCTCGCATGTAAGAACTCTCGAGGTCAAATCTCGGTTGGGGTGATAACCTAGATAAATATTTCATCGGGGTTTCTGTTTGCTCCCATTTTCCTTAGCCCCAGAAGGCAAATATTGATAACTCTTACCTCTACCGACACCGAGCGGGATGGCACAGGCGGTATCGTTTGTGGCCCGCATTCGAGAGGTCTTGGGAACGCGGGGATTCCGCGGCGAAGGCGAACGCTGGGAAGGATTATTATATCCCCCGATTTTCCTGTCCCTCCATTTCATCTCCATTCTCATTTCACTTCACCTTTCATCCGCTTGGTCTCTTTCAGGGTTGCAAGTGTCGGTGGGAGGTCTCGGCTTGTGCATAGCATGGGAAAAGGATGTCCCAAGGAAACCTTCATCCCCGGACTGCAAGCCGTCTAAGGGACCCGGGTATCCGTGATATGTGTAAGCTCACAGGTGGAAGGGGCGTCTGTTGCACCAGCCAGCACCCGAGAGTTCCAATCTGCAAATACTAGGGACCCTGCCCATATCCCAATCGTGTCTCCTGGTTCCGGAAGTCCTCTGTCTCCTCTCGCCCCATCTATCCCTCCTGGGGGTCTCGTCAGGGGCCTAGACACAAAAGATCTGCATAGGTAGGGGTGCTAACTCCCCCTCCGCTTCTACTCCTATCACACCCTACCTCTATCGACTCAGGCCTCCTTTGAACGTCATTTCTCACATTTTATTCATTCGCCCAATGACCTACCCGGTTAAAGGGTATTGTTAATATGATAATTGTAATTCATGTGCTTGATATATTGATGTAATGTTCCTTATTTTATATGCTTATATTTATTATTTGATTTCTTGGTGAGAAGGGCCTTTGTTTCAATTACTTCCACCACTGCTGAAAAAATAAGAACACCACTCTCTGTGGCTTGAAGAATAATAATTTATTACGCACCCTCCCTCTGCGCTGTGGTTGTTGCTAAATCCGGAGCTCCCAAGTTTAATTCACAGCTGATTATTTAGTTAGAATTACTGCTTATACTCTCTAAATTTGTAAGTTTGCATAAAAGGGTGAATGTGCATGTTATTTTATGTTTAAAAAACTTAAAGTAAATACAGAACCCAATAATTAACTTATGCTATAAACGACTGAATACTATTGGCGATTTTGTTCTCAAATCAAAGCCGCCATTATGACTTTACATCTAATATTGTTATAAAAACTCCGAAAGCTCTACAAAATATTTAGAAGAATATAGGCGTTTGCAAATCTAGTTTAATTATGTATTTTAATTTTTTTTACACTCCGGAAATTTCTTGCTGGTTAGTAATTTCAATTAATCTAATGGCCCCTTTACGAACCCTAGAGCATTAATAGAACTCTGGATTAAAACTATGGGATTTATTATACTTTCCATTGCTGAAGAGCTTTTGTCTTCATTTGGTATTGATGCCAAATGTGTTTACTTCAGATAAACATTTTAAATGTTATCACCAAATGACATAGGATATTTCTATCCTATCTAGTGTAGCTGTTTCCTATTACATATGCATATCATCCTGCAGGCGGATCTGAAAAATGAAACATGGTGTTTATTATGCTGGAAGCTTTATTGTTTTAAGACTTAAAAAACAAAAAACATTGCGATGCACGATATGCAATTTTAGACAAAGGGAAAAATGATGTGAAGTCCATGATGATAACATGATGTTATCTCTGTTCTTTGTGTAATTTTGAGTATTTTTCTCCCAGGATTAGTGAAAATGGAAGGGAATTCATTCTTGAAATACGAACTTGTTTAAATCGGCTTTTGAAATATAACGTACGTTCTGCTAACAAAACGTAATCCATAAATTTTACTTCATTTATTATTATGAAGGGTGTTTTAAAAACATTATTCCATATTTTGAGAGGTATTAGTGTGGAGAAAAACAAGAAAGAATGTCCAGTAAACATGTGTTATAAAATGGACACGTTTAGAGCACTTGTTCATCTTCTCTACTGTGAAACATCTCTTATACTGCAAGTTGTTTGCTATTACATATGTGCGACCTACAGCAGGCAGTAAACAAATAAGAACACGTTACTCTGTTATTGTATATAGATACAGCATGCAGTAAACATCAGTTAGTGTTGTTACTGTAAACTGTACTCACAGTTCTGCCTAAGTGCATGGCATATTCTTATTTATTCTAAAGGAATCGGTTGAAGTCTTTGACGTATGCAACCCCAATTAATGATGTACAAACACTGTAGCAAGGCTTCATAAATGTCTGCCAGAGCATCCGTGACCAACTGGAGTGGTGAGAGTGTGAGATTCCCTAAGGCGTCAGACAGAAGCATACCTTACTATGAGTGGGCACCATATTGAGCACTTCCTTTAGCAATAGTTCACCTGTATGTAATTGCAAGCAGATTGCATTAGAAGCTATGCTGTTTCACAGTAACAGAGTAATGTATCCTCATTTGTTTACTGAATTCTGTAGTTCATACGTAATAGCAAAGAGCTTGCAGTAGAAGTGATGCTTCACAGTAACGAAGATGAAGAATTCCTTTTAGCCGTTAAGGTATGCATTTTAGAACCCATGTTTACTGGACATTTTGTTGTTGTTTTGGTAAATACTAACACCTCTGAAAATATGGAATAGTTTTTTTAATACCCAGTATTAAATAACGTAGGGCAAGTATAGCATAGGAGACCTGTTTTACAGAGAAACAAAGTCCTAGCTATTTCATACTTCTGTACGAGTTTACTCCATCTCTCTGTCAAGAGAATGGCAATGATCGGGTTAATAGCCTTCTAGATGCAATACTTTTAGATTTGACAAGGGCGCTTTTGCTTCTAGCGGATACGTAGGTAAAAGTAGTATTTTATTACGCGTTACTCAATTCTTAGAAACTAAAGAATAAAAAATATCTGATGTGATACATTCACATGAGTTTCTTCATTCTATATCGGTTTTTAGTCGGTACACAAACTCTTGTTACTAAGGCTGATTTTTCTATTACATTTTAGTCCAAATAAAACTTTACAGAAATAGCTACATTGTACATTTCGTTATAGATACAAAGGGAACAGCAATAATCTAATATTTAAGAATTGGAAACTATACACTGGCCTCAATTTCATACTGTTTCTATGCAACCGCGAGAAACAACTGAATGCTGACAGAGCGTATAGTATGTTATACTTGCACTATAACCGTTACATAATACCGGGTGTTATTGAGTCTTTCGCTTAACATTTACCAGTTATAAAAAATTATATAAAATTCTTTCCGAATGAAGACTTCAAAGGCTATTCCCAGAGGATTCAAGATATACACTTTATTTTTGATGTAGATATCTTCAATATATGGTATTTTAATCAAAATTTTAAGACATTTTTTTTACAAATTCAAATTTGTTTAAAAATGTGCCATGCAAAGGTAGTTGGTGGCGCGGGAATTTTATTGAAAATCTTCGTGGCTCATCTTTGGAAGTTCAGTGTTTATCCGAATTTTCGCCTATGCTGTTTACATAAACATATACGGACATGTTGCAAAAATACTTTATTTGGATCAGGGAGCCTCAAACACGCTTTTCCGGTGGAATCTCGATATAAAATTTTGGGGTTTAATATCACCAACCATATTCACTTGTTACTGATTTTTGAAAAAGCAAGTTACAAAGATTGACAACAAAAAGCTGCAATGTTTTAGTTTAGAAGAACGAAGCTTCAATGGAGTCTTAACCGAGGTAAAATAAATAAGATCCCCAGTTTTATTTTGTCTTTATTCATGTATAGAGATAAAGTGCATATGTTTGTGTGTATGATACGATAGGTAATGTAAAGTCTACTGTAAATTCAAAACAAAATCTCGAGAATCCTATACCTCGGTGTTATTTCCGTCACTGGCTAGTTATTTAGTTATCGATTTTTTACTTTGCCCGATACTCGTATACACATTTTAAATATCGATACCCATAATCGCCGGGTAGGACAGCTAGTAATTGCATAGAGGGATCAAGTCGTAACCGGCTTCTCAGAAACTCTCAAACGACTTTTTATTTTCTCTGCCATGTGCCCATGGGAAAAAAAATCGTGTCGGGAGCGCCACGTCCTGATAGAGCGCCTTGTTTACACCATACGCCATTCAGTTGTGTAGCAGCTGCAGTAAGATGTACGGCATTATTAAACGTGCTACCTTCCATGTGTCTACTCTGTACCGCTGTGGTAAAGCGTAGGGTACCTCTGTAGCTAAGAGGTCCGCTTCTTGCATGTAACAAACACTTTCTTCTGTTAATAATGCTTTATCAACACATAGTGACTATTTATTTACGATATACCCCATTTCATACACAGTATTTGGTAAACTTTATAATAGAATAGTTAGTACGATGATGATTACGTGGCTTCACAATGTCATCATAGTCGCATATCTTGTCTTGTATATCAAGGAACGGTCTAGATGTGTTGTGGCAGCTTGACGATACACTGAACAGTGCGCAATACACGGTAATGCCTTGCGAATGTCTTGATTCTTTGTGTGAAGATGAGATATCCTGATGGAATTGAATTTGTACGGGTGAATAATTTTGTTCACTTATGTCGAAAGGTTGCAAATTGGTCCTCAGAGAGGCAGGATATCAGAATAAGAAACCGGCCTCCCTGCTCACCCGAATTTTAACCCTATTGAAAATGTGTAGGCTAGAGAAAAGAGAGTTGCTCTCGAATTTCCCAGCAAATGCGCGAAGAACAAAATATGGCTCCCGACACAAATTTAAGAAGCCTGGGATGTTGTAGCTTCTCGTTCACGTTACTACAGGGATTTAATTTCATATATAGCTCCAAAATTGAGGGTAGTTATTGATTCTCGGGGTTCACACACCCATATTAATTTTGTTTACCTTTTATATATTTTAGTTTTAGAAGATTTATTTGTATTTACTTCTTTAGTTACTTATAACGAATGTTTAGTAGAATTATATTTCTGTACCCATAAATATGGTACAATGCTGAAGTTATAGTAATGCAATATTATGTTCTACACATCCAGTTAGAAAATTAACAACATAAATAATAATGGCTAATGCAAGATTTGCACCGAGGAACACATAAGCGCAAGCAATGCCTTCATAACCACTCTGTCAACGAAACCTTTGCTCTGTTTTCAGTACCTTATCAGCGTCACCATCGAGAAACAGGGTGATAACAGGGCAGGGACCGTTCTACAGTGCCTGCATGTTGTGAACACAGCTGTTACGAAGGTACACGAAGCCCTACGATCACCACATGGAATCTGGGAAGGACCTTTTTTCTTGTCCACGGGTGTACATGGTAGGTAGAGAAGGCAGATATTCCATTCCACCCAAAACTTCTATACGGAGATTTCACGGAAATGTCGTAAATGCTTTGAGGCCCCTTGAATAAAAAGAAAAACATTTTTATACAAATGTCCGTATCTGTGCCGGTACGTCATGTGAATGTGAACAGCATAACACAAAAATGAAATGTATACATACGAAACTTGGTTTTTAGATCGTGTGCCTTCCGGAGACACTATACAAAAATTTTCAAGAAAATCTCCCCCACCGTAAACTACCTTTACTTGGAACGTTTTTCGTAACCTTTTGTTTTCTAAAAATTGATTAGAATAAAATATATTAAAATATTTACATGTCAAATAAAATGTATATTTTGAATGCTTTGGGAATAGCCTGTGAAGTCCTCTTCATTCGGGAGGGAAGCTCTATAACTAGTAAACGTTAAGATAGACAAAACGTACTACACAATAGAGTATCTCTCTTTAAAACATACAATATACTTCAAATAACCTTTTTGTGGTATAAACCATATCCAAGAAACTCGTTATTAATGGTTCGAATTGTTCAATGCTGTCATCCTTTTCAAGTCCTGTCGATTTTCAGTTGTTTCTCGCGAGACAGGGAAACGTATGGCATTTTAAGGCCAGCATATAGCGTCCAGTTGTTAAACATTTGACTATCCTGGTCCCTTTGTATCTATAACAAATGTGTAATGCAGTTATTTCTGCAAAGGTTCATTTCGATTACAATGAAGTAAATAGAAAAAGATGAATAGTTTGCATACCCACTAATAGAGGGTAGATGGTAGTGACAGTCGCGTGAATATAACACTTTAGGTATTTTTAATTCACAGTGAGATTATTTCTCTCATTGGTTGCATACTTTGTGTAATTTCTAAAACGTTTTAAGTACTGACGAGGGAATGTGGCCTTCATATCCATTTGTCAGCCATATTTCATTGAATATTCATTTTGGTGTAGCCTTTATATTATGAAATAACCACAGGAACAAAGTGAAAAACGTCAAATTTTACAGTTCATTGAATTTACTTTGCTTCCTTTTTAATGTGTACTATACAAATTAACAATGATATTGAATGTTTAATCTCGTAAGTGTTCAAAAGGTACTCTAGTTGCATTAAAACACTTCGGCACACAGTAACACATAAAATATGGTAGCAAATTATGGTACATTTATGTGATGAACTGAGCTCGTCTATTATACGAGATCTTTTCTCAATAACCCTATTCTTCAATACACCCCAAAAAGAAGTCTATAGATGTCAGATCGGCTAAACATGGTGGCAAGTCACTGTCACCACGTCGTCCAATTCAATGTTGTGGGAAAGTATTGTAGAGATAATTCCTTACCACCACAGCAAAATGACAAGGTGCTCCATCTTACTGAAAAAAACATAGTTTAGGAAGTCATCTGTTGTTTATGAGTTGTTTCAATACGACGTTTCGTAGCATACTTAGATAATAATTGTTATCAACTACAGCTTTATCAAAGAAAATCAGTCCTATAATACCCAGACAGTGACGTCTGACTAGTTCTTTTGAGTTGTAATAGTATACACAATTATGTCTATTCACATGGCCAGACAGCCTTCATCAGATGATTTTATTACGAAGGTCTGGTTAGTAATCAACTTGATTACGCATAATTTTACAAAATTACAGCCGACGGCCTGTGTTGTCCTCCAAAACACCATGTAGGAGTCTTGGATGGTAAGGCTTCCGATTTCAATTTACTCATTAAGTAGTAGTAGTAGTGGTGGTATTTATTAGGTATTTAGTATTACATTAATTGCATAACACAGTCGCATGGGTCATAAGACCGTACATGCTCTCTAGATAAATACCTGGTCTGTATACGTGACTTGCAGTATCAACCAGAAAACAACTATTTTTTTACAATCACCGCATTATATACATACATATAAAATTGAAAAACAAACACACTGAATCACACACTCAAACACACACACACAAACACACACACACACACACACACACAGTCGCGCACATGTACTCAAGCACCACATATGTTTAAAGAAAAATTACATAAACACCTTATCTCTTAGTACACGTACTTCCATTAAGTATGTGCCCAAGCTTGGCCAGTTTTGGCTGTTTAGAATCATGTCCCAGCATGCTGTCCTCCGTCTGTTGGAAGCCAAAAATACTTCCGGTAATAGTTTTTTCCTAATACCCTCCGTCTGCACGCATGCTGCCAAAATATGCGTCCAGTCTTCTTGTTCCCCGCATAATGGGCAAATCCTCCTGCCATCGTTATCAACAATCTTGCGAGCTTTCCACCCTCCCAACCTAAGCCATGCTATTCCAGTCCTCTGTTTTATACTCAATTCCAAAATATATGCTTCCTTACCCCACCTAGTTTTTATTTCATTTTGTAGCTCCAATGTTGATCTTTGTCTACATTCAGATTCGATTTTCTGCCTGTTTATATCGCATAGTCGTCTTTTGACCTTTCTTACAGCACTGTGTGTATTTTCATTACCCCTTTGCCAGATATCATTTAAGCCAATTTTTGATAATTCGCGTTGCAACCCCGCTGCCCACCATTTTGGTTGCCCTATGTTGTTTATTTGATGACGATAACATATTGCTCTCAGAGTTGTTTGATCGCCTTTAATTATTCGCAGCCAGTACCTAACTACGTTTAGTTTAGCAAATACCGCATCTTCCCAGCATCCTACCTCCCGAAGAACTCCGTAGTTTGAAGTACCCCTCCCCAACCCTAGAATGCGCTTCCAGAAATTGCATTGTATTTTATTTACATTATCCACCCTCTCCCATCCCCACACTTCACTGCCGTATAGTAATGAGGACCTAACCATTGCTTCATACATGGTCTGTAATGTTTTTACTGGCATATCTGGTACCCGTGTCAATATCCTTAATACTTCAGAAAGTTGTCCAATCCCTTTGTGTTTTATAAACTCCATGTTCTTGTTCCATTTTCCGCCCATATCAAACCTTACTCCTAAGTAATCGAAGTGTTTAACATTTTGAATTTCTTCCTCCCCATAAGTCCACTTTTCATGTTGGCCGTACACATATCCATTTTTAAAGGTGACTGTTTTAGTTTTAAGAATATTTACCTCCATACCCCATTGCCTACAGTATTGTCGAAGAGCGTTTAAACCAGACTGCAAACCTTTTATCGTTTTAGAAAGAACTACAATGTCATCCGCGTACAAAAGAATTGGTATTTTTTGGTCTGCGATTGTCGGTGCATCTATGTCTTCCTCCGTCATCACGCTAACAACATCATCAATAAACAAGTTAAAAAGTAACGGAGATAGTATACAACCCTGTTTAACCCCCCTCTGCGCTATGTTACATTCTGATGTATTGTGCTGATCGGTCTTGATAACAAACTTAACTTCTTTATACATTGCCCTAAGTGCTCTAATCATTTTCCCCGAAAGTCCTTTACGTGTTAATTTCTCCCAGAGAGCACTGCGTTCTACAGTATCAAATGCCATTTTAAAATCTACAAATACAGTATATACCTTACCACCTTTATTTCTCAAATTGTCATCAATTATTGTTTTCAGAACAAAGACATTGTCAATAGTCGAGAAACCTTCCCTAAATCCTGCCTGAAATTTAGAAATCCTATGATGTGTCTTGGCCCAACACTTAATTCTTTCATATAAGATTCTACTGTAAATTTTTCCAAATATAGAGAGCAGCGAGATACCCCTGTAATTTCCTGGAATGCTGTAACTCCCTTTGCCCTTGTAAAGAGGTTGGATAATGGCGGTTTTCCATGCTTCCGGATATTCTCCGCCTTCAAATATTTTATTGAAGCTTTTTCTATAGAAATCTACCATTTTATTAACTTCTAGCGAGATCTTGAAAAACTCAGCTGACAAGCCCTCTATACCAGCTGCCTTCCCGTTTTTTAAACATTTTATTGCACGAACAACCTCTGCTGTGCTAATTTCATAATCAAGCATTTGCACAATTGGAGCCCCAGTCATCCCTTCAGCGGCCAAAGTATTTAATTGTATTCTAAACTCCCCTCCTTCATAGACTGTTTTAAAGTGCTTTATCCATTCTCCAGCCGGGATAGTTACCTGAATGGACCTTCGCCTTCGAATCTGTCTAATAACTTTCCACATGTCACCAATTTCCCCATTTTCGACTACTTGACGTACCTCTTCTGCCTTTGCGTCCTGCCAAGCTGTTTTGCTCTGCTTTAGGACTTCCCTATATGACTTTCTTAGATTTGCAAAAGAAATTCTACGTTCTTCACCCCCCTCTCTTCTGTATTTGATAAGTGCAGATTCCGCTGCTTTCTTCGCTGTTTTACACTGATCGTTATACCAACTATTTAATGTTAAGCTGTTTGATGCATTACCCCTTCCTGTTAGAATGTGCGCACTTGCTTTCTGTATAATATTAGTTAGGTTCTGTATACTTTCAGTTCCTTTGTGTTGATCTACGTCAAAAGATATAATTTCGTTTTCTAAAGTGTTAATAAAAATCTCCTTTCCTGCCTCCCTCCATCTATATTTAAACAATGGCGTCAATGTTTCGCATGCGCTTTCATCCCTTGTATAAGATACTAGCCGAGATACTTTTAAAGTCATTATCAGTGGAAAATGATGAGAGTCAATGCTGTTTTCAACTTTAAAATTTTGAACTAACGGCAATATGTCCTGTGAACACAGAATGTAGTCAATGACACTACTCCCATTCGAATGCACAAATGTTACTTCCCCTGACAGGTCCGAACCGTATTTTCCGTTCATTATTTCTAACTCGTAGGCGTCACAAAAGAACAATAACTCTTTTCCTCTTGCATTCAGGATTGAGTCCTTGCTGTTTCTGCCGGGTTTTCTGTTATCTAAGTCCCCTTTTTTAATTGTAATATTTTCTTGCAAGGACGCTCTTTAGCTCCCGTGACGCACAATACACGGACTTCCTCGGACTATTCACGAATGTCAGGGCTACTCTCGTCTCATTCTCCTCTGTGACGTCTTAGGTCGTCCAGACTTGAGTGCAATTTTCACAAAACAATTTCAAATTTATCTGTATACAGTAAATTGCCAGACGTGTTGGTGGGGGTGCGCAAGATTCTCCTTGCTACGCTCTGCACTCCTGTTCTATATTTTCAATTTTCTGGCACTGCTTTATAATCAATTTTCTTTTTTCACTATTCAAATTCCCTGCCATATTAACTTCCCACATAGATATGCAGTATAGGGCATACAAAGGAGGGGGACACCTTGTGCAATGCGCCCTACGAGAGATCTATTGCGGCTGTTTCCCCTTTGCATGAAGGGAAGGAACCACAGGAGGCTGCATGCGCAGGCAGACAGGCCACAGAGATGCGCGGCAGTTCCTAACAGTACTGGCTCGAATAACCTGCCTGTCCTCGATGCCGTAGATGCTGGAGCGTATAGCTAAGTGTCATGGATTCGAATCCCGCCATGGGCATGGATGTTTGTGTGTCTGTGTGTTGCATACATGTAACTACGTTTGCGGTAATAAGCGGTAAAAGTAAAAGCACAGAAGAGAAAAAGACCCGTCCCACTATCAGAGATGTCCAGAAAGGGCGATGAACGATCCGTTAACCTGGCAGCCCTCTGATCTCCACGGGGAATACTCTTTCCTTAGAGCAGTATCCGCGCCATCTGTCCAGCACCGCCAAACGCCACGAAACCTAGCACACCTGAATCATGAGAAGGAAGCGTAATGAAAGAGAAATGACGGAAAGAAACCCGTGGTAAATAAGAAACCACCCCAGCATTCACCTATCGACTGAAAACCCTTCAAAACCCAAGTTCAAAGTGGGAGGTCGACGGGAATCGAACCCGAGACTTCCCAAATGTGAGCCACATACGTTACCACGGAGCTCTCTCACTCGGTCCCACGCAAATAACACTTGTATTCTGTTAATTCAGTTTGCATATTAACCATCACACCAATTACCAACTCCATAAACCGAACATTCCCAATATTATCATTCAATCTGTACTGTGTACCTACATTTTGGCCACTTTAAAGGCTAAACAGCTTTTCCAGAATCTAGAAGATTGAAGAGATATCGGAAACAAAACATCCATCGACATTTCAGGCTTTTGTCGTGTAAATCAGGGCATTCTTGTCTTAATTATGTTATTACAGGACATATGAAAATTGCAGTGAGATGAAGCTCACCATAAAAATCTTCATTTTAAAAAAAATTTCATAGTTTCATATGTGGAAGGTCAAATGGAATTTATTTATTCCTGATATTTTGAGGTTTAAGAAGCCATCTGTTCAACGCTAGTAATAAATACCTCGGGTACGAGTAGCATGCCTTTGCGTAGATTAGATTAGTAACTTATAATCCATGAAAATCCTGTTTATAGAGCAGATAAACATGAAAAAACACATCGCTTAAAGCAGAATACTAGTCGGCCACGATACGAGTGCGCTTGGAGAAAGGCGACAGTGTTTTTGTTGACAATGCGTAACGTCATCAGGCTAGCAAACATAGGGCGTGAGAGCCAAGGCGATAGGGGAATGTATACTGGCTTGCATAAAATGTGTTCCAAATGGAACGAGGTTGCTCATGTTGGTACTGACAAAATCTAGCCACGCTCCTTACTAGCGGGACCACCTCTGTTTTTAGAGCACAATTCTAGCCACTGGATTGGCAGTGTACTTTACCTCCCCCAAAGTATGGCCGAACTGCCGAAGGGTAACATTACAACTTAAACCTTATATTTTCCTGCTACAATACTTTTCTTAATGCCGTTTAGTAACAGCAACAACTTAACCTTCGTCTCCATGTCGCTGATGAAAGCTCTCATATATGTAAATGTCGTAGCTCCCGTACAGTTTAACCATCCATGCAAATAATTCTTCAGGCCTTTCTCTAGAAGGTCAGATTAGTTTTAATTAGCTTAGTCTTTCCTTGTGTACCAACTGTAGCGAAGCTCTTTCATAGAGATGGTGTCCGAACCACCCTAAAACAACATTTTACATACATTATAAACTTGGTTCATTGGTTTATTTGCAATGCCCTGAATTGCTTTTCAGGTCAGTCACATAGAGAACTGATACCGGTTTGGCGAGTCATAAGGTGGGTACCTGAAGCTGAAAACCTTACGGCGGGAAAAGCACTATGAGATTAGAGGAATGGGCCAGTTTTTATGCACACAGTGTACAGTTGCACATGAAAACAGTGCTACGTTTGTACGCCTCAGTCTCACTACTAAGTGCAACTCGGAACCGCGGATGCTTTAGTTACCTCATTCCACTTCAGATGCCCCGCCCACTTGTTCCGTAACTGCTAGTTCCTCTTCTCACCGAAGGCACTTATATCACGGCCGACTAGAACATACGCCAGTAGCGGCCAATCCTAGGCCCGCGGACCAAATCATGACCGGTCAGGACATTTTGAAAGTCCCGCCGATAGCTAAAGATCGAATGTAAAGTTATTTATCATTCCAAATCCTTTCACTTTCGAATCGGAAAACAGTAACGTAGATTTATTCATAAATCCATTTTGCATTTCAGAGTCTGAAATTCCACCCTTGCAAGTGGAAATAATAGAAATCCAAAACCACTAAGGGTTATCACAAAGCTTTGTTAATCAACCACTTCTATTTTTACTGAATTTTGGAAATATGTCCCTCAGACCAGTTTCCTGAAACCCACGATTTCGCTCTAAGGCTCGTGTGCCGATTAGACTCCAAATACATTTGTGAGCTAGTATTTCTATCATGAATGTTATTAAGAATAAATAATGTTGAACTGTTAATGATTTCATTATAATATACTTGTTCTATGCACATAAAAAGATTGGAACTAATTTTGAGAAATTTGTAAATTAAAAGTAAGCTCAAAAATCACATTAACATCAGAAGTCTTAAAAAATTTGATGTGTTACATTCACTCAACTTTCTCTATCCCCTATCGTTTATTATCGGGTATAGAAATTATTCTTATGAACGACAGGTTGCAATCTGTTTCATTTCAATCCAGATAAACTTCTGTAGAAACAGCTGCGTTACACATTTCGTTACAGTTCGAAGGGAACAGTAATAGTCAAAAGAACGAAACGCCTCACTGGCCATAAATTCCATACTGTTTCCATGCAACCACGGGAAACAATTGAACATTGTCGGGACTTCAAAAGAGTGACGAGGTATTGAACAAATCGAACTATTAATAAGGCATATTTCGGAAATGGTTTATGACACAAAAAAGTTATGTTAAATAAATTGTGTGTTTTAAAGAGATCTACACGTAAATATTCGTTTATCACTTAACGTTTACGGTTATACACGATTATAGAAAATTCTTTCGGGATGAAAAGGACTTTACAGGCTATTCGCAGAAAATTTGAGATATAGATTTTATTTGTCATGTAAATATCTGTGATATATTTGGTATTTTAATCAAAATCGTTAGAGCCATATTTTACAAAATAAAAAGTTTAGAAACATGTTCCATATAAATAGCTTGGAGTGGAGAGATTTTCTTAAAAACATTCATTTCTTTGGAAGGTGCTGAACTTAAATACCAACTGTGGTATTTATCCTACTTTTCATTTTTGAGTTACGACACACAGACCTGGACCTTTTATAAGAATTCTTTTTTTTTGGGATCATGTATTTTCAATGAGATTTCGAGTGAAATGCAATACCTTCTTTGCCTACTATGTAATTGGTATAGAAAATAAAAATGCGTAATGTTTTTACTTTCTCTACTACGTATAGTAAGTAGGGGAAGTATCGTATTCCACCCAAAAATTCGATACCGATATTTCACCGGAAATACATGTTTTGAGACCTCCTGAATCCAAAAAAAAGCATTTTTGGAACCATGTCCGTGTGTGTGTCTGTGAACAGCATAACTCAGAAACGAATAGTCCGATAAACACCAAACTTGGGATTTAGGTTCAGTATCTTCCAGAGATGCGACACGAAGGTTTTCAAGAAAATCCCCACCCCAGATTACCCTTTACATATAACATTTTTCGAAAATTTTCATTTTCTCAAAAATGGCTAACGATTTTTATTAAAATATCATAAGTTTAAGATATTTTCACGACAAATGAAATGTATATGTCGAATTTTCTGCGAATGTCTCCAAAAGTATTCTTCATTGTGAACGACTTTTGCATAACTGGTAAACCATAAGAGATGGACAAACTTTTACTACACAAAGAGTGTAGATCGCGTTAAAATACGCAATTTATGTCATATACATTTTTTTTGTTGAGTGAACCATTTTCAAGGTAATGCTTTTTATTCCCTTAAATTTTCCAATACACTTTTTGAATTCGTTATTCACTTTTTTGTCCTGGTAATGCAAAGAGAATGGAACCAGCACTTAAAATATTTGACTATGGCTTAAAGCCTACCAATTACCCTTGTATCTACAAGAAAATTTCCAATAAGATTAACATCTCGATATCTCGATTAACATGAAGCATATGGAGAATAAGCGTTTGTAAAAATAGTTTGTACAAGAGTAGAGAAAGTCATGCGAGTGTAACACATCGGATCTTTATATATAAAAAGCTGAATAATAGGCATAAATGAATGGCTTTTAAAACATTGTTTTATTTATTGACCTACAGCTGCGCTTACCTGAATACTTGCCTGACACTTGTAAAATACTTTGATTCACATTCAAAATAGCTGTTAATATAAGTTTAGTTAGATGGCCTTTCATTTTACTGCCAAATCTTAAAACGGGTTGTCCATCACCGACTTACGCCTTTGTGCCTGGTGACAGGCCTAGAAGATAAACATTACGTTACTTCGTTGCCTTATTTGCTGCTCAAAAGTACTTTACTGTGTAATGAAGGTGTATACTGCAGCACTAAATTCATAGTAGAAACGTTGGAATCCTCTTCCATCTGTCACGAGTCGTAACCTCCTACGACCCTGAGGGTTGTTCGCAGTCCGCTATGGCGACCTTATTCTCATTGTAATTACTCCTGCTATAGAAATGGTATTTGCGAGGTAGGGCACCTGCTGAGAAACTGAGCTCATCTTCTTTGTTTACTGTTCATCATCATTAGCTCTTTCAACAGCAAGCCTCTATTTACAAGAGGTTAATTACAAACAGCAACGTAAACAACAAGAAGAAGCGAAGGAAGAGGGAATAAAAGCACTGAATGGATCATCTAATAAACTCCCTCGCCATTTATATACGTACTGCTTATGTGTCGAGGTCAGGACGCCTGCATCTAAACTTACGAGATGAATAATAATTAAAAAATCTGATGTGATACATTAACATGGCTTTCTCTACCCTCTATCTTTATTAGTGGGTATACAAACTATTCTAGCTAAAGATTAATTTTTCTTCTACTATATTTAATCCAAATAAACCTATGCAAAAATAGCTACATTACACATTTCCTCATAAATACAAAGGGAACAGCGATAGTCAGGTGTTTAAGGGCTGAACTGTTTTGATGCAATCACGAGAAGCAACTGAAAATCAATGGGGCTTAAAAGAATGAAAAGTATTCAACAATTCGAAATTTTAATAACTAATATCTCAGAAACTGCTTATTTGAAGTAAATTGTGTTTTAAGGAGACCTCCATTTTTTTTAACGTTTGCGTTTATCGCTTAACGTTTACAAGTTATACAATACTATACAAAATTCCTTCTGAATGAAGAGGACTTCCTAGGCTGGTCCCAGAAAGTTCAGAATTTACACATTATTTGTCATGTAAATATCTTTCATATGTGCTTTAATCTAAATCGTTAAAATTTTCGAAAATGTTCCATGTAAAGGGTTTTTGGTGCGAGTGATTTTCTTGAAAATCTTCGTCCTGCGTCCTTAGAAGAAACTGTAGTCAAATACCAACTTCAGTGTTTATCCGAGTTTTCGTTTCTGAGCTATGCTGTTTACAGCAATACATATACACACACGTACATGTTTCCAAAAATGGCTTATTTGGATTCAGGGCGCCTCAAAAATGTACTTCTGGTGAAATCTCGATATCGAATTTTTGGGAGGAATGCAAATGCAGAAACCTTTCAAAAATAGTTGAATACATAGTACATTCCTTAAAATTTTATAATTTAGTTGTTCAGCCATAAAACTAATCCTAGGGGTTAAACAACTATGTTTTCGAGCAAATTCTTGCAGCATCCAATGATAATCAAACCAGTATAGTATATAGATAAATTCCATACGTTGCACAAATACAGTATGAACTGCATACCGCAATAGATTCAAACACTCATTTGGGTAGCTACACGAAAACTAACTAAAATCAAGGTTAAATTTTATACTTCAACACATGGTTATGAAAAATAAAGTTGACAGATCCGAAATCTGCTACATAACAAATTGGAAATCGTGTGCGTGCCGTTAGTCAGATAACAGATATTTTGTGACGGTAATAAAATGAGGAAGCAGGGAAAGAAGTGCTAAATGTGGAATCACGTGGAATTATTGGACATTGCCGTCTATTGGGTGTCAAATTAGTGCAATGAGATAATAGCTGAAATTATTCACGGAATACTGTATAGCGCGGGTCAGGGAAATGGAAGGAGCGGGTGGAAGAAAGTTAAGAACCTCCTCAGACCTACGGAGGTTAAAAAGCAATTCCACAATGCATAATGAGAGCTTCTGTAGAATGACATACGGGGAAAAATCTAAGGGGCATATGGAACAAGTATTATATCAAATCAGAGGAAAATTTATTCACCAAGCCTACATTTGTTGAATGGCGGATGATCATGCTCACAGATGGGAACGGTTTGAGAAGTTTATCCGTTTTGGGAGGAAACGCAATAATAGCTACATACTCTACCACAATGTAATTGTACGAAGAAGGGATGAAAAAGTACCTACTGCGACTCTGTAATACATCAAGGATGAGGAGGGAATTGATAGTAAAGTATTGCTAAGGAGAGGAAGCTTAGATTTGGGTCCGTTCATATTCAAGGGAGACTGTAAACATAAAGTGGATTTTTTTCTGTTATTTTATGCCATTTGTTTATTTATTTATTATTATTAATTATTTTATAGCTGTGATTAATAGCTGTTTTCCTTTATTAATGTTTTATAACGTGCTGTATTTTATATCAAATGATATCATTCTAACACTGTTTATTTTTCTGGTTTATTCCAAACTGATTGCTTTGTGTTCTGTTGTGTAGATGCAATAACTGTTCCTTTGGAGTTCAAAGTAATGTACGTCCTAAGACAAAAAATGAGCATACTGTCGAAACGTATATTTGTCTACGTCTAAATCGTTTCCGCGGGCGGTTCACAATGCTGTCTCGGGAGCGTAGCTTTAGCTTCTTCTATTGTCACATTTCATATTGTCCCAGCTACTGAATATGCTGACCGCTGAGCGGTTATAAGCAGGTACGTAGTAATGAGGCCTACGAGGTTCGTATCCCTAACATAATTAAATTTTGTTTAGAAAAACGCAATGTTTATTACACATAATGTAATTTCCAATTGTTAAGGCTTAGTTAATTTCAGGAATTTTATGCTCGCACATAAAAACTAAAACACTCTCCTTTTTGTTTTCAAACTAAACAAGAAATAAGTAAATATTATAGTCCTAGATTAAAAAGCAAATAAAAACAGAAATTCACTTAATATCGGTTGTATAAACACTCTGCCTCTATTACTGACCTCATTCTATGGACATGAGTTTTCAAATGCCTGGTTAAATTTTCCCGAGATTATAATACGAGTACGTCCTTCAAAAAAGTCTGTATTTCACTTCACTAAACCTCAAGTCTTGCATTGTCTTGCAGGCCAATTTGACTCCAAAACTGTCTTCACCTGTGCTCTCACATTTTCAATAGGATTCAAATCTGGCGAGGAAGGAGGCCAGTCAATCGCTGCGATATCTTGCCTTGTGAAAACCAGTTTGAAACCTGCTGACTTATATAGACAGCGTGGTTATTCTGTTGGAATTCAATAATTCCATCGCGATGTCTAGTCATTATTGATGGAACCATGAAGCTTTCGAGGATGTCTTTATACTGCTGCCTATATTTTAATACCCCATCAAGCTGCCACAGCACACTTAGACCATCTCGTGACATCGAATCCCAACACAACGCAGATACACGACCTTGGCGATACATTTGTGTCATGTATTTTGGGTCGTAACGCATTTCTCTGGGACGGTAGACAATTGCTTTCCCCTGCATTTGTAGATGAAAATGACACCTTGTCTTTGAATATAACCCTGTTCCAGTTATGGTTGACTTTTGTTCTGCAAATGAGAGGCAAGATAATGTGTGATTGTTTGTAAGACACTGCTTCTTAGCTGCCAATTGAGCCAAGAGATTTGCTGTAGTCGAACGACGCAAGTGTGTGCGGTTCCAATGAGGGAAAATGAAAATGTCTATAATTCTAGACACATGCTGGAAGGGATTGCTTTCTCCTCTTCTAGCAGTGTAGCGTTTGCTAAAGAGAGGAAAAACGTTTACGACCAGAACCAGATCGACTACGAGTATTTTCTTCCCTGGATAACCGCACCCACCTCGTAGCAGTAGATATAGGCACATCAAGTGTTCTTGCAGCTTGGGACACAAAGTATCCAACAACATTCAGTAACGTAAGGAGAGTTCTTCTTGTAGCTTCGTCTTTATATGTGCGCTCAGCCATACAAAAGTCAGTATGATTGCTATCATACCATGGAGAACTAAAAGGCTATGAGGTGCGCGCGTATGATCACGCCAAGAAATAGAGTTCGCACATTTAATATTAAATCAATTAAATATTTGGTTTAGTTTTTCACTTTAGAATTCTTACTAACATGGTACTTATTTTAAAAACGAAACGATAATTTGTGCTTATATGAATGAATGTCTTAAAATTAATGGATATCTTGTGCATTGAAAACTTAAGGCATTGCAATATATATCTATCAAATTAAAACGCAAATAATAATGAAAAAAAACATACGCCGAGGATTCATACCCACTTTGTTCCAATTACAAAGCACTTGTTTTTCACCGTTCGGCTGCCATGCATACAGGCAGATTATCGTATACCTTTGGAATGAACGCAGGGTGGTATTATATCGTGTATTGTGAATGCAGCGTAACGAATGCTTCCGAGGTTTTCCGAATCGAACTCCCTCTCTGGCTATTGATAATTTATTTTGTCTTAGACTATACATACGTTTTTCCCATATCACGAGGAATATCATGACTTTTACTCTCGTGCCTCGTTTTCTCCTGCCAATGTGCAAAATCTTTACCGACTGTTTCATCTCAGCACGGTTATCCTCGATTACTTCACCTGATGTCAAGTCCTGCATTAAGACTCTAATAGGTATTTCTGAATAGGTAAGGAGTTCCTGGGATATCCAGGACTACAAACGTAAACTTGAAGAACGAAGAATTACTTGATAAATGAGTTCCATAGATAAAGATACTGTCTATTCAGTAGTGACATCAGTAGTAGCTAGTACTGGCTTTGAACCCACAGAGGATAGTTTCCATTTCGACGTTATGTTGGTATAGGATGTATACAAATTCCCTAAGCACTCTTACTTAGCAAACGATTAATAAGGCTAAATCTGTTTACCCTTAAGCTACTAAGTTTTGCGGCACTTCTACGACCGATTAATTTATCCTGTTCTGCATCGTTGTTGGTCGTTTGTATGTTTCGCAAAATACCGTCAGGTTAGGATCGGAGACACTACAAAAAAACGCATAAAGCAATTCTAAAGCATAAATTCAGAAATGGGGACTACCAAGTTCCAACGAAAGAAATCCTTAATCCAGAAAGTGTAAAGTAAACCTACAACTTCTCAGAATATTACTTTTTCTACTAGGTACAGTAAGTAGAAGTATTGAATTTCACCCAAAAATTTGATACAGAGATTTTACCAGAAATACATATTTTGAGATGCCGTGAATCCAAATAAGCATTTTTGAAACATGTCTGTGCGTGTCTGACTGTGAGCAGCGTAACTTAAAGACGAAAAGTTCGATAAATACCAAATATGGTATTCGAGTTTAGCTTCTTCCAAGGATGCGACACAAAGATTTTCAAGTAAATCCCCCACCTCTGACTACCCTTTACATGGAACATATTCCGAAAATTTTTATTTTCTCAAAAATGGCTCTAACGATTTTAATTAAAATATCGTATGTTTAAGCTATTTTCATGGGAAATGATATGTATGTCGTGAAACTTCTGGGAATTTTTCCAAAAGTCCTCTTCATTGTGAATGACTTTCGCATAATCCCGTAAGAGATGGACAAAATGTTAGTACACAAAAAATGAACATCTCGTTAAAACACAAAATTTGTGTTATATACAATTTTGTTAAGTTTTGAAGCATTTCCAAGATATTCCTTATTATTTGTTTGAATTTTCCAATGCTTATATTCTTAATCAAATGGGAATACGTTATTCGCTTTTTATATGTCCTGGACATACAAAGAGAATGGAATGCGCAACATAGCACCAGCTCTTAAAACATTTGACTATCGCTTAAAGCCATATTCCCCTTGCACCTACAAGAAAATTAGCGCTAAGATAGTTTCTGGAATGGTTTATCTCAATTTAGATGAAATAAATGGAGAATAAGCGTCTGTAAAAATAGTTTGTACAAGTAATCTGAGTGCAGTGCATCAGATTTACTTTGTTGGGCTTCTCTGGAAGTGCTTAATATGTAGTGGACAAGGTGGTTAAAATATGAATTGGACTGATTTTTGCGAGCGTAAAGCCCCATCCAGCATGTTATTGACCTTGGAAGGGGGAGTTGCTTTCCTCCCCTACCGCTCAGGCAGTTGTGAGCCTGATAGTATTTCTAAGCTCTACCAGAGAGATGAGTGAACAGAAAGTATCGGTTAGCGTGGAACAACGCATTATTATCAAATTTATTACTGCAGAGGGGTTCCACCAGTGGAATTTCTTCAGAGCCTCGAAAAATAGTTTGGAGAAGCAAGCATTTCTCCCGAGAATCAAGTGTTCGAAAGGTGTAAAGCCTTCAGAGAGGGAAGAGAGAGTGGAGAACTCGCCGCAAATTTCTTCTGGGATTGGGAGTTATCCATCTTGATTTCCTTCAGGAAGGCAATATCAATGCAGAATATTACTCCGACATTCCATTGGAAGAAGTAAAGCATAATCTCCGGTCCAAGAGGAAAACAGGAGGAAATCGGATTTTCTTCCCTTAAAGCAATGCGAGGCCTCATACTGCCAGAACCACCAAAAAGTTAAAGTGGGACCTCCTTACCCACTCATCTTACTGCGCAAATATAGCCCCAAGTGAGTTTTTTATATTTGGGAGATTAAATATTTACTTTGAGGGAGTGTGATTTAAGGTTAATGACGCAGTGATCGCATTTGTTCAGGAATGTGTGCGCACTCAACCAAAAAGCTTTTGGGGAAAGGGAATAAAACAGTTGGCAAAACGATCGAGAAAAGTCTGATGTGTTACACTCACATGACTTTCTCTACTCTTGTACAAACTATTTTTACAAACGCTTATTCTCCATATGCTTCATGTTAATCGAGATATCGAGATAATCTTATTGCTAATTTTCTTGTAGATGCAAGGGGATTTGGTAGGATTTAAGTGATAGTCAAATATTTTAAGATCTACTTGCTATGTGGAGTATTCCATTCTCATTAACCGGACAAAAATAATTAATAACAAATTTGAGAAAAGATGTAAGTATTGGAAAATTTAAGGGAATAACAAGCAATGTCTCGAAAATGGTTCACTCAACAACAAAAATGTATAATATATAAATTGTGTATTTTAACGCGATCTACATTTTTTGTGTAGTCAAATTTTGTCTATTTGTTATGGTTACCAGTTATGCAAACGTCGTTCACAATGAAGAATACTTTGAGACATTCCCAGAAAATTCAAGATAATCACTTTATTTGTGATGAAAATATCTTAAACATATGATATTTTAATTAAAATCTTTAGAGCCATTTTCGAGAAAATTAAAATTCTCGAAAAATGATCCATGTAATGGGTAATCTGGGGTGGGGGATTTTCCTAAAACCTTCGTGTCGCTTCTCTGGAAGATACTGAACCTAAATACCAAGTTTGGTGTTTATCCGACTGTTCCTTTCTGAGTTATGCTGTTCACAGACAGACACACACATAGACACGTTTCCAAAAATGTTTTTTTTGTATTCAGGGGGTCTCAAAACATATATTTCCGGTGAAATCTCGGTATCGAAGTTTTGGGTGTAATACAATACTTTCCCTACTTACTATACGTATTAGAGAAAGTAATAATGTATAGAAGTCAATGGGGACTACTTTGAAGGATAGCATTTAAAACGGCCAGTTTTCAGTACAGTATTTTCTAAAAAAAGATCAGATCCTTTCATATTTTAACCACCTTGTATTTAATAACCATTGTTGAAAGCATATATTTTTCGATTCTAATTACATTTTAGATTACCTTTACGGACATTTTCACAACTATTGGAGTTATGTTTATTTAACTTAGTGAATTAGCTACGCGGCTGAGTGGCTCAGACGTTAGCGTCTATTGGCCGCATTCGGGAGGTCTTGGATTCAACTCCCGGGGCCGATCAATCGACAAAAGACATTTTCAGCAGTTTCCCTCGGATACTAGGTGAATGCTGGTTTGAAAAATTTGGCCCGGGAATTTCTCCTATTATCCCATTCATCACTACATATCTTTTCCTTCTTCTTCACCGTCATACCAGACATTGATCTGATCAACCTCCTGGATATGCTATGATCCAGAATTTGCTTGCTCCTCAACAGGCTACTGATTCAAGGCATTGGGTTATAAGTCCTTTGGGGTGTAAATCCTACATACAAAGAGGAGGGAATCAGTTAAAGGAGAATTGGCTCACATTCGATAGGTCCCCTTTCAATTGCGTTGAACAGCCACCCTGACTTCGGTTTGTTTTTTGGTTTTCTATGTCGGCAGGCGAGTGCTGGATGGTTGCTTTCCTGTCTCGACTTCGTCCCCCTCGTTGTCTTTCATTCCACTTCCTTCTCATGTTTCATATGTGCTTTCAGGTTTCACGGCGTCAAGCGGTGCTGGACAGTTGGCACAGATACTTACCAGAGGGCTTTCTGGTAAACTAGATCCTTCACCACTCTTTCTGGGCCCCTCAGGTGGTGTGTCTGGACTTCGAGCTGAATTTTTAGCTACTTCTGAGCGTCTCTGTAGTTTGGCTGTTCGAGACTTGTGGTTTATTCTCTTCATCCTTTCCTCCTAGGGGTGGTACCTACAATATATCTGCGTAGATTGAAGTGCGCAAAATATCACACTCCGTTGTATAAGGTTTCCTTACTTACCTTTATTTAAGTAGTGCTTAGAGGCAGGCATAACGAACAAGGCCATTTCAACAAAAAATGCTGTGTTTGTAGATTGCTGTGACAGACAAATTAAGAAGCAAGGTGCAGCGGGTGTGAAAGCAACTGTTTGCATATAATTAGCGATAGCATTTCATATACATGCAGTATTATCATGGGATAACTTCAAATGTTAATTCACACCTTTTAGGATATTTCATAATCTTCACTCATCAGATATCTCTTCAAGGAAAAAGGCTTCTCGCCGATTGATTTTCGTAATAAAAATTATTCAATTGAAGTTTTACAAAGTGAACTAGCGGCTTTAGTTTTTTACAGGGAAACCAATTACACGTGACGATGATCATCATTATCATCTAGAAACTGTACTCTTTAGCTTAGCTCTAACATAACTGGAATAAAAATTTTAGTTTTTGAGTCACCACGATGTAAATAAAGTACTACTAATTTTTTACACTATAATATTGCTGCGCTCACAACACTGCCGTGACATTTGTTTCCCGTGTATCAGCCCACTTTCTTTTTAAAACACTGTATTGAATAGCTCAGTAGCTAAAGGCAAAAGACAGTTACAATGGCGGCGATTTATCCCTCTCAAAGAGACAAATTACCTCCATGAATAATCCCAAATGAAGGCAAATAACCGCTTCCTGCTTACGGTAACGCTAGTCTCTCATTAAGTTAACAAACCGGCATAACCAAACTCTACACTATGTAGCACTTCTTTAATCATTACCCTTCTCTTTGTAAGACTTACATCTCCAAGGACATACAAGCCAAACCTGAGTCAGAAGCCTGTCGAAGAGCAAGCAAACTGAGTCTAGATACAATATCCAGATGGCTGTCGGTGAAGAAGAAAGAAATGAAAATATAGTGATGAAAAGAACGATATGAAAATTCGGTGATCGAATTATCCAACTCAACTTTCGCCTAGCAACCGGGGAAAACCACAAAAAAATCTTCGGTCAGATTGGTCGGTGCTAGGGGTTTGAACCCAATGCGGCCACAGATGTTACCGCCTAAAGGTATCCCGCTAGTTGCTATATAGCACACAGAGAAATTTAGTGAAGCAAACCAGGCTAGAATAGAAATGTAGTAGTCTGCCTAAACTCCGGTAACGTATGACCGGCAGGTTGAAAGGCGGCGAGTATACGGCTCTATTTGATACAAGTGGACTGTGGAATCGGGCCCTAGCACTAAACGCCTGAATGATCAAAGGAGACAAGCCAGTTCGTGTCGTGTTTGAAGCAAATATAAACCCAAAGAAAACGCCAACGAAAGTATAAATTTCCGGATTTCCTCCTATGCTATGGAGTCTTGTACATTAAGTAGGTCGATTGTTGAAACTACTTTCAGGGCGAACTACATACTTTAGCTTCACCGTTCGTTCTTGTATTTAGCTGGGATAGCTAAGTGCGTTGATGCTTAGCCTTATAAAGCGCATTAGTACTAACTGATGGATGAAAAGGTATAGTTGTCAGTTTTAAGGCACAGGGTAGACCATTTAAGTTGAGACTGTACAATATCTCCAAAGCTAAGCTCGTAGAAAGAAATGTCTTGAAGCAGAAGGTCAACATTTCCAGCATCTATTATAAGTTAAGAATTTTAGTCCGCCTCTGCCAGCGTAATTTCCCCGGCGACTGCCGACTGTCTCGCACAATAGAGAGAGGCCGCGATTGGGTTCGAATATAATTTAACTACCCTATATTAAAGATATATACATGACAAATAAAATATATATCCTGAATTTTCTGGCCCTAGCCGGTGAAGTCCTCTTTATTCCAAGGCATTTTGTATAATCTTGTACAACTGGTAAATGTTAAGCGATAGACGAAAACGTACTACACAACAATGTAGATCTCTTTAACAGATACTATTTATTTCAAATAAATGTTTTTGTGGCATCAGCCATTTCCGAGATATCCGCTATTAATGGTTTGATTTGTTCAATACTTTGTCATTCTTTTTAAATCTCGTTGATTTTAATTTGTTTCTGACGATGGCATGGGAACAGGATAGAATTATAGGGCCAGCACATTGCGTCCAGTTCTTAAACATTAGACCATCACTGTATTCTTTGTCTCTATAATGCAATGTGTAATATAGCTATTCATACAAAGGTTTATCTGAATTAAAATGAAGTAGGTAGGAAAATAAATTTTCGCAAGAGTAATTTGTATACCCATTAATAAACGATAGAGGGCAGGGAAATTTATGTGAATGCGATATGTCAGTTTTGTATGTGTGTGTGTGTGTGTTTTTATATCTCTATTTGCGGGAGTGTTCTTGAAAGCCATCTATATAGATATCTACACTGTCCGGTGTAAAGTCGTCCGCGGTGTAATGGTTACCATGAGAACCTCTAGTTCCCGAGGTCGCGGGTTCAAACCCTGTAGGAGATGGATTTTGCGGGCGTTAAAATCCTTACCATGGCTTCCTTTGGAAGGGAAGTAAAGACAGTGGTTCTGTGTCGTAGATTTACGGCACGTAAAATAACCTCAAGCCTGATAAAAGGGCCTTTGAGAAAAATTACCGGTCTTTCGCTCCCAATATAGAAGGGGACGCTAAGGACCACAGCAGTTAAAGTGCATCCATAAATGTAAAACTCATTTTTCGTCCGGTGTAAATCTTTAATTTCAGGAACGTACATTTTCAGGCTTCATTTTAAATCTCGCGTATAAGAATTGATTTTACAAGAGTGATGTTACATTTGTCGTGTTTTAGTCACAATTGTGAAGACAGGAGATTGTCTTTACATGCCGAACATTTGTATACAGATTTGCGATCTTTGTCAGCACAATAAAGCAGTAACTCGTATTTAACATGTTAGTAAAACCACCTGTTAAAATCTTCTCTTCAAAGTATTTCGCGTTGAATTTGAAACCCTTTGCAAGAAAAAATAAAACAACTCACATTCAAAGAACAACTGCCATCGATTGGAAAACTGTTGAAGAATACTTGAGTACCAAACAGAATGTACTCTTATGTATAAATCTAAATTGTGGATGTAAATATACTGATTCCATCTCTTGGGATTACCTTATATTTACGAGTAATGTTTTTGTCAATGACCATTCGATTGTTTCAAAACACCGTTGTGTTTACTAGGAATGGATCTTAAATCAGAATAGATCCTGCCGAGCAATACACTTGTTACACTATCCTTCAGTTTCCTTGGTTACACCTTTCAAATATCACGCATTTAAAATAGCATTTCCCGGCGTTGGTTTTCTCCCTTACTCGAATTTGGTACTTGAAGAAGGCTGTGTCTACACTTTGTGCTGGAGCATCAAGGACCCTCCAGATAATGCTTCTAATGTCAAGAGAGAGCGGCTCTTGTGACAACACTTTGGTTGTTGATCCTCCCCAAGCAGATACAGGCGCCAGTCCTCAATAAGGGATTCAAGGACATGCGTTTTAAGAACGTTTTAATACCTTGGGCCCCCTGCAAAGCCTCTTACACAGTAAAAACGTCTTTCTCTAGACAGTTGAAAGGGGATATAAAACACACACACATAGACATATAAATCAATATTAAACAAGAATTGTACATAATATAATTCACCAAGGAATATGTTAGAATATATAATAACCAAGAATTGAACAATCGTAGATAAGTAAGGAACAGGAAAGATAGCTAATTCCAGGTAAAAGACCATTCTGGTCAGAGCCCATCTTCAACCAAGCTAATGAGCAGGGAACTGGTAGCAGTAAGGAGAAATAGAAAGAAACATAAGGAGAAAGGAAAGGGACAGATATTAAATCTGCTTCCGGCCGCGTCACTAGAACGCGTATGCGAAATCTTTTGGAATACAATACATAATAAGGTAATACGGTATGAGGACCAATTAGAAATGTCGTTACATTTTGAGGTGCGGAGGTGAGCGTCACTAAGCTTAGGTTTAAAAAGGGTGAAAGGAAGCCCCAGATTTTCACTCTCTTGTAGAATCTCGTCGACACACAGTGGTAATCTCTGGACGACAAATGCACGTGTGTGCATTGTGTGGCAAGCGTGTGTAGTTAGTTTAGGCTCCTAATTTATTATAATGGGAAAGGCTAGCCGCCCATAAGTATTTATTTGATAATAAACCACATATTCTAAGAGAAATGAAGTGTATTTTAATGTGTCTCACCTAAGAAAACCCTGAGATCCGTGAAGTTAGCTAGATAGCTAATGATTACGAATGGAGAATACAGCAGCCGACGAGCAGCAATAGCCGAGGACAAGAACACTGCAGCAGAGGGCATCAACCAGAGGAACAACGTTTTCCCGCTACACAGTCGTAAAAATCACAGGACAGATTTGAAATGGTATGTGCATTCAATTTGAGTTTTTCAACACATGACAGTTACATAACTGCTACCTTGGAATTAACTACAACCAGGTTTATGTACAGTATCAACAACAATTAATCCACTTTTATGGTGTAACGGTCAATATTTTTCCAAATAATTCAGCGTCCTGAGTTGGAATCTCGGCTCATATCTTTGGACCTGGATTAAGAACTCGTCAACGATTCGAAATAACGTTCACCTTCCCTAATACGTAAATAGTAGGTAGAGAAGATATTGCATTCCACCCAAAAATTCGATACCAAAATCCTACTGCAAATACATGTTTTGAGAGTCCCTGAATCCATAGTAAGGATTTTAAGAAAAAGATCAGTGTGTGTGTGTCTGTCGTGTGTATGTGAATAGCATAACTCAAGAACAAAATGTTGGATAAATACCAAACTTATTTATGTATATTCATTCACTAACTGTTTACCCTTCTCTTATGTAGGACTTACACCCCCAGGACTTACAGGCGGGTGCCTGGGGTCAGAGGCCCGTCGAGGAGCAGACACTCATGGATCAAACAGAACATCCAGGATGGGTGATCTGCCCGATGCCTGGTATGGGATGAAGGAAGTAGATGAAACGAAATGTGGGTGAAATGGATGAAAGGAAAGGTGATGATGGAGCAGTTGGTGGAATGAATGGCGGGGGAAACCGGAGAGCCCGGAGAAAACCCGCCCAGACGCCGCTTCGTCCACCACAAATCCCACATGGAGGTCCCTGGGATTGAACCCGGGCCGCCTCGGTGTATAGTGTTTTTCCAAGGCTACAACACGAAGTATTTCAAGAAATCTCCATCCCAGCTACCGTTTACATGGAGCTCTTCGAAATTTATTTTCCAAAAATTGTTCTAACAATTATGATTAAAACGCCATAATACATTAAAGATATTTACAGATAAATAAAATGCATATCGTGAATTTTCTGGAAAGAGCCTTGAAGTCCTCTTCATTCGGAAGGAATCTTTTTATAATCTTGTATAACTGGCAAACGTTAATTGACAGAGATAAAAATGCATTACCCAAAAATCTGATGTATTCACGTGACTTTCTCTACTCTCTATCGTTTATTAGTAGGTATACAAATTGTTCTTACGATTTTGGAATGGTACAATCAGGGGACTGAAAAATTTAATGCTATCGCCGGGATTTGAACCACGGATCTCCCGGTTTCCGTGCGGTTGCTCTAATCACTGAGCTACCATGGCTACATTCCGGTATGACATTAAATTCCCCAACTGATTCGTATTTTTCCCGGTAAACCACAAGGAGGTCTCAAATTGTATTGAGATGGCGTACCCAATGGCCATTTACAATGCTATAAGTAATTTAAATTTCGGGCTTCATAGTTTCAGCCAGTATTAAGCTAATTAATGGAACTAACAATTGCTGCAATTGTTAGTTCCTTCCAACACTAATCAATGGGGCACCATAGAAAAATCTGAAAAACAATCATTTTACCAAAGCGTATGAATTCACAATTCACAGGTGACCCACATACATCCCTTTTGGGCAAAAACCTCTTTCAAGTGAAAGGGAGCTGGAGTTTGCAGTGTCAGTTAGCTATTCCGAGAAAGATCAACTCTATTTATTGTCCTACTGGCTATGTCCACTAGTTTTCTCGAAGTTTCTCTCTCTTTGGATATCGTAATCCAGATATTACCGAAGATTCCCGTCAGTACGTCTGTCGAGCGGGTTCTCTGCCTGCTGACGTTCCTCTGAGCCATCCTGGGGTCCCAAGATGTCACTCTGTGTTCCATCTATTAGGGAGCTGTCTCATAACGTGTTCTAACCATCCCCATTTTAGGTAGCTTCCTGTGGTCGCGGCGTTCCATTAATCGTGTCCTCTCCCTATCTCTTAGTGCCTTTTCATTCTGATCGATTCAAATACAAATATAAACTGAAGCTGCGACGTATTATTCAAAGTATCCTGTTCTGGGCTTTAATACTTTTGTTTTGTCGGAGAGCATTCGAATCTTCAATCAGCCACTTTCTTTGGCTTACTGAAACCACCTTTACCCCAGAGCAAAATCTGCCAATTCACTGCAACGTTGTTCTGTTCGAATTTCACCTACAGCGATGGTATAGTTATTAGCGCAGTGGTTGCTTGTAGGTGTGTGCCGGAGAAATCTACTTTAGGCGACTGGGCTGTACTAAAGGAAGGCTGACATGTATGGGAACAGAAGTGAAACGACTATGGTAGTGGTTCTCAAGCAGACGACAACAACAAGAAGAAAGGGCGCAGTTATTTTGAGTCACGCAGTACGTCAGGCGATTGTGGTCGTCGATTGCGCAGGCGCCGGATCAGTTCCAGCTTGCTTCAATGTGCTGTCCACAAGGCTGATCAGTCTTTCTTCGACGGCGAGCTAGGTTACGAGGAAAACAACAAGACAACGTTTAGATAGAAGGCATTCTGGACGGTATTTCTAAATTCATTTTTGGCTTAACGTATTCAAAATTCTCTTTAGTAATTCTTCACTGGGAAAAGATTGATCGTCTGAACTATAGACTTATTGCAGTTAGTTTTGAAATATATCAGTAAATGTGAGAGCAGGAAGTAATTCTGTAATTATTTTAATTTAATTTTAAGCATTGAAGCCGTAAAGAATGTAAAGAATGGTGAACGAGTAAGGGTTTGTTAGTTGTAATTATCTATGTTATTGAAGTATCAGTTTATTAAATGGAAGAAATTCGGCTTGCTAATTAATTTATGAAATATATTTTCAAGTAGCAATCTGCCATTATTCCTAATTTAATCCACTTCCTCTTGGGTCAAAAGACCACGTTACAGGTGTTGTGACAACTTGAAGTTGTATTATTCGGTCCATACGGACCCTCGTATTGTATCCAGATGGGGGATAAGGGCAATGTCTGTAGCCTCTTGATGTGTGGTCCAAGTAACCGTAAATTCCAGGAATCCCTTGTATGTTCAAAATGCTCTAACATCATCGGGTGGGATAAATAACAGCGCAACCACTATGGGAATCGCTATCTTCCCTGACCTGTATTCAAAATTTTTGTTTGAAACCTTCGGTCTAATACAGTACACAGTCTGCGCTAAATGAAAAACGTGGAAACCAATGAATGTACTTAGAATAACATGGTTATAATTGCTTTAAGAGAGGATAATTTTATTGTCTTTGGGGGTATTGTACAAAGACGCCCACTGTTCAGAGCATTCTTGAGACTATTGTTCACAGAACTAGCTCTTTCCAAAGGATCAGAGAGAAAGCTGTAGTACCAGTATTTCTATTTGCTTATTCCTCTGAGAGGAATTCACAAATTCTTTTAATTCCAATAATGCTAAGTAACTGGAGAGTACCTATTTAAGAGATTTCGTATGAACATTAAATGTTCAACTGCTTTGTATTTTATTTACCAACTGTTTCTCATAAGTGTTGAACACACTATAAACTCAAAAGGTTCCAAAAGTGTATAACATATCACACAATGATCAGCTTATTTATCCTTTGTTGAATTCTATGAGATAAGGGGTTAAAATTATGCGAACTCCCCAATTTTTAATCGTTGAAAGCGTTTTCCACTCATTTTACAGCAAAGAAAGAATTTATTATAAATAAACCCTGTTTAAGCTAATATTTCCTATTTATTTCTGAAAATTCTTCCGCGCAGCTTACTCAAAACTACACATTAGAAAGGAATTTAACTTAAAAGCTTGAGACTCGATATTTTATGACTGAGTGTGGCAGAAGAAGTAATAATATCGGAGAAACTGAATACAACACACGAGGAAAATGTCAGAACAGCGACTGCGTAAGCCACTCCTGAGCTGTAGACTTAAAGGAAGACGATCAATAGGAAAACCAAGGAAGAACACAGCAAAATGTGTAAGTAGCAGTTTTGGAAGAGGGCGAACTATATCCTGAGCTTGAAACTAATAAAAACAAGACAGAAACGAAGATATCCTTTTCGCCACTACGAGGAGCAGTTCTTGTTCCACGTCGAAAGTCAGTTTGCTTTCCTTTGTCCTACTAGGTTACATTTGTACACCCGTGGACAAAAAATGAGTCATTTCTTGAACGCAACCTCTTTCTAAGTCCTACACACAGAGCGCAGTGTTTACACTACACGCAATACAGTCGTGTAGCCGCTGCAGCAATTTGTTGTACAGCATTATTACACATGCTACCTTCAATGTGTCTTCTCTGTAGCGCTGTGGTTAAGCGTAGTATTCGCTAATCGCATGTGGCAAACACGTTTTTCTGTTAATAATTTAAATCAACACACAGTGATTACTTATTTTCGGTATATTGCATTTCATACATGGCATTTGGTAAAGTTCATAATAGAATAGTTATTACGATGAAAAATACGTGGCTTTAAAATTTCATCATCGTTGAATAACTGTATCTTGTTCGATATTATGGGACGGTCTAAGTGTATTGTGGCAGCTTGGCGATACACTGAACAGGGTGCAATACACGGTAAAACTTGACAATTCCCCTGTAAGGATGAGATATCCTGATGGAATTGTTGAACTCGTATAGGATAATCATCCTGTCTTCATATGTAGAATGGTTTCAAATTGGTTCTCAGAGATGCACGATATCAGTGAGATAGATGGCCTCCCTGTTGACCAGATTTTAACCTTCATGAAAACGCATGGCCTGAGATAAAATTTTCTATCAGAATGTAGAAAACTCGGCAGCCTATTTATAAAAATAAAAATTTGTGGTGTTACACTCACATGATTTTCTCTACTCTTCTACAAAATATTTTTAGAAACGCTTATTCTCCACATGCTTCGAGATATTGAGATGTTAATCTTATTGCTAATTTTCTTGTAGATGCAAAGGGAATTGGTAGGCTTAAAGCTATAGTCAAATATTTTAAGAGCTGGTTGCTATGTGAAATATTCCATTCTCTTTGCATTGCTAGGACAAAAGAAATGAATAACGAATTCCCATTTAAGAAAAAGTATAAATATTGGAAAATTTAAGGGAATAACAAGCAATATCTCTAAAATGGTTCCTCAAAAAAAATGTATACGACAGATTGTGTAATTAACGCGATATACATTTTTTGTGTAGTAAAATTTTGTCTATCTCTTATGGTTTACCAGTTATGCAAAGTCGTTCACAATGAAGAATACTTTTGGAGACATTCCCAGAAAATTCGAGATATACATTTCTTTTGTCATAAAAATATCTTAAACATATGATATTTTAATGAAAATCGTTAAAGCCATTTTTGAGAAAATTAAAACTTTCAAAAAATGTTCCATGTAAAGGGTAATCTGGGGTGGGGGGATTTTCTTGAAAACCTTCGTGTCGCATCTCTGAAAGATACTGAATCTAAATACCAAGTTTGGTGTTTATCCGACTGTTCGTTTCTGAGTTATGCTGTTTTGGATTCAGGGGGTCCGAAAACATGTATTTCCGGTGAAATCTCGGTATCGAATTTTTGAGTGGAATACAATACTTCCCCTACTTACTATACGTAGTAGAGAAAGTAAAAACTTGCCAAGACTAGGCTAAGGTCTCTAAAAGCTATAATTTATTTCAACGTTGGAGAAGCCTGCCACATGAGGATCTCGCACGAGTAGGTACCTACTTCCCTAGACTGTACCGGCTGTCTCCTGTAGACACTGAATAGAAGCTATTTGGCAGCATGCGATGTACGGAATCAAATTAGGATATCCTGGAAACTCAGGTAGGGTGTACAAAATAAACTTAGTTCTGCTCTGCAGGTATATCCTTATTAGTCCTTGCTGCATATATCGCAATGTTGTGGGTGTATAGCTCCATTTGCCACGGCAAATCTATTGATCTCATTGTAAACAAGAATATATACTGATGGTAAACAGGATCTCTTCTGTAACTGCAAAGAATATAGTTACAATAGACGTATTGGCACGGTAATGCGGGTCTACACATTCTGGGTATTCTCCTAATAATAATAGTTATTAAAAAAGTCTTATGCAATACATTCACATGACTTTCTCTACCCTTTATCATTTATTATTGAGTATAAAATCTTTCTTACTAAAGCTTATAGTTCTATCTACTTTATTTTAATCTAAAAAAATATTTGCGGAAATAGCTACATTACACATTTCGTATAGATACAAAGGGAACAGCGATAGTTAAATGCTTTAGAACTGGACGCTATATGCTGGCCATACTGTTTCCATACAATCACGAAAAGCAACTGAAAATCGTTGAGACTAAAAGAATAAAAAGTATTGAGCAATTCGAGCTTTTAATAACGGATATTTCAGAAATGGCTTATGCTACAGAAAAACTTATTTGAAGTAAATTGTGTGTTTTAAAAAAGTCTACATGTTTTTATAGTGCGTTATTGTCTATTGCATAACGTTTACTAGTTATACCTACAAGATTACACAAAACGTCTTCCGAATGAAGAGGACTTCATAGGCTAATCCCAGAAAAGTTAAGATATACATTTTATTGGTCATTAAATATCTTTAATATATATTTTAAAAAATCGTTCCAGGCATTCTTTAAAAAAAATAACATTTTCGAAAATTGTTCCGTGTAAAGGTAGTTGGAATAGGGGCATTTTCTTGAAAATCTTCGTGTCGCAACTTTGGAAGGCACTGAACCTAAATACTAAGTGTGGTATATATACAACTTTTCGTTTTTGAGCTATGCCTTTTTCTAAAAATGTATTTTTATTCAGTGACCCTCAAAACATGTATTTCCTGTGAAATCTCGGTTGAATTTTTGGATGAAATGCAATATCTTCTCTACCTACTATGTGCGTGGTGGCAAAGTAAAAATAATCTACATTCTCAAATAATGGAGAGAGTGTTAACTAACACTTTTTAATGCAGATTTACTATAAAATAATTACCGCGTTATAAGAAATACTCATCTTTAATGTATCCAGTTAATATTGCTCGTCTTGCTCTCTGCTTTTACAAAGTTTTAGATGTCCCATATGTGTAAATAAATGTAAATAAGACCTCACTATACCTTTAGAGCTCAAGCACAGAATTTAAGAAAGCAGAATACGGCCTTAATCACTCTAAATGATCAAATTCCCTAATTTAAAAACTCAGGAGTAGTTAAAAGCATTATAAATTTCTGTGGTTTTATTTAGAAACGTCAAATCGTCTATAATATCGCTCAAAATATTATGAAGAGAGCAAGCTTCATCTGAAAACAAGTAGCAAAGCCTATTTACCTCAAAATGCATCGCTCCTGTAAAGTACGAGTAGGCAACCCATTCTACTGTTGAGTAAATATCTAAAACAGATACTCTATCAAAAGTGTTGTAAAATATATTTGCATGCGTTAAAAAGGAAGAACCAGAGATGCGAAGTTTATGTGCATTAAAAATACATGGATCGAAGATGCATAAACCGATGTATTGTAGCTCATACTTTTTTCTGTTGGTATATTATGATGTGATTCCTGACGGGGAGATATAAATAATTCAATAAAAAAATAACATAAATAATTGCAATAAATAATTTCCGTTTATTAAATCAATGTGTAATATAATAAGCTTGAGTTTAAAGTTTTGTCCGGAAAGGTGGAGGTAATTAGTAATTCATGTTAGCCAAAGTCATTATTAGTATCAGCCGAAATAGATAACGCATTAGTTTAAAAATTCTGGGAATCCAATTAGAGTTAACTTCAGCACGTAGGCCAATTTTGTCAAAAAAAGTTTGAGAAAAGCGAAGGGCAGAGTTAGTAATGGTAGAGAGTTGCATGATGAGGGTTTAAGTAATGGCTGTGCGTAAAACATAACATTCTTCCATCTGAATGGCTTTTACATAACTGGTAAACTGCAGGAGACTTTTCTACATATAAAATGTAGAGCTCCTTAAAATACCAATTTATGTTTCATACATATTTGTTTGTGTGGAGTGAACCATTTTCGAGATATTCCTTGTTATTTGTTTAAATTTCCAAATACTTTTTATCAAATGGGAATTAATTATTCGTTTTGTTATGTCTTGAACATACAAACAGATTGGAGTGCTCCACATAGCAACGAGCTCTTAAAAAATTAACAATAAGATAGTTTCTTCAAATGTTTATCTGCATTAAGTTGAAGTAGATGGAGAATAAGCGTTTATAAAAATAGTTTGTACAAGAGTAGAGGAGGTCATGCGAGTGTAACACATCAGATTTTAAAATTTACTTTTACAGTAATAACTTTTAGAATATGCTATACTTTTATGTTTCCTATATTTGCTATAATATCCGTTTATATAGTTTGCAGTACATATTATGTTATAGGTTGTGAATAGCGGATCCCTTATTCCGTAAAACTAGACATTTCAGTAACCTGACACCCTTTCGTACCACATTAGGTTTAGTTATCGGAATTATCCTGTATAAATATATTACATCAAATTTTTAGAAATGCCGTTTTTCAATGGTGAAAGAATTATCAAATTTGACTGAGAAGCTTGCGAGATTACATTGGACACACTACAAATTTTACCTCTGTTTAATACTGGTATAGATGCGGCAAAGTCCCCGAAATCAAGACTGTAGTGCTTTAAATTAAAGGCTTCTGCTCCTTATGCATTATGATTTGCTTCAAATTTGTCCTAAAAGTCACAAATTGTCTAATTGGGATATAGGGTAGAAACGGGAAGGATACTATAATCAATTCAAGACACGCCATCGTGCGGGTTCGGTTTATAATTAGTCACGATACAGGCTATGACGTAGGTATAATCTGGCTTTGGCCGACACACAAGGTTGCCCTGTGTAATTACGATTAAGTTACCGCGCCAGGTATCGACCGAACCCTCGAGGCTTGCAAGGGGTGGAGGGAGTAAGTCATATATGTGATTGAATCCCACGGGAGAAGGGAAAGCGGCGGGCAACGGTTTTCCCCAGGCAGTCTGAGTAAATGTTTGGAATGGCTAGGTTTCGTTGTTTTCCCTGGCGTTTCGCCCTCTACCGGAGATAGTATAACGGCTCTGCAACATGCCCTCGTAATACATACTGGCCAATTACGGTTTTAGGCTAAAGTAACACCAAACAAACAATGTCCATTCATGGCGACTTTGGCCTAATGCGTTGGGACAACAGCTCTGAACAGTAGCAACAAGAAGTGGGATTAATAACTTGTAAAGTCATCATTACTAAGGCTAATTCCTGTCCCCCATGCTTTTCTAGCTGCTCTAACTAACGTTTTATGAGAGGAAAATGGAACAAACATCTATCAGTAACTAACTACAAAGCGCGAGGGAAATTAAATGAATTATTACGTACCCTCTCGCGGATACCAGATGTACCTGTAGATACATTAGAAAAGATTTATAAACTCTATGATAAGGCCGGTTTTGTTATACGGAAGTGAAGTCTGGGGATGGGTAAGAGCAGAGCATGTAAATAAAACACAGGTAGCATTTTGGAAAAGAGTTCTTGGAGTTTCACAAGGCACATCAAATTCGGGGGTATTGAGGGAGGTGGGATGTTACGAAGACACAATACACTGCAAAATAAGAGCAGTGAAGTACTGGCTAAGGCTGATGCAGGAGGATAACTCCAAAACACGATCCAAATGTTATAAATACCAGCGAAAAAATCTGTCTCCTAAGTTTTGGGCAGTGAAATGGGTTTGAGGAGAATAGGAATGGGGTCAGTATGACTAAGAGCTGAAACAAATGACAAAAACATATGGAAAGGTGTTAAAAGAAGACTAAAAGACATCAACAGACAGGAAATAGAATCGGATTGTAAAATTAAACCTTCTCTACGTCTAGCAAATGAAATAAAATTGATCTGGGGTAAAGCGGCATAAATACTTAATTTAGGAAGAAAGGAAAGATCAGGAATGGCATGGTTTAGACTGGGGGGCTCGAGGGCACAGAAAATGACTGACGATTCTGGCAGGAGAATCTGCCCATTCTGTGATTTGGATAAGGACTGGGTAAATATTTTGGCGGAATGTGCACAGTGAGAGAACCAGCGAACAATTAAACTAAAAGAAAAATTCATAGGTCCTTCAAGAAAGAGATTGGCATGTTGGGATCTACTGGCTGACCAGAGGAACTGACAAAACATGGGCAACTTTTTGGCTAAAGTGCGCGAAGCTAGGACAAACTTGTTCAATTAGACAAAGGTAATTTATCTCTAATCCCTTTTTCTTGTACCTTTTTGTTGTGTTTTATTTTTCTGTTGTTTATTTTGTCAGCCTATTGTATCTTAAATATGCATGTACTCTCAATGACCCAAGCACAATATATTTATGAGATAACTTCAATAATTTGAAACCAATAAAGATACCTTATCTATCTAACATACTCTCCTCGCGGCCTGACAGAACTTCAACCAAGAACTGGTTGGCTTCAAAATTCTTTTCCCACTATGCACCAGTGGTGCAGAAGGGCTGCTGCACCCTAACAGACAGCCGTCAGAAGCAACATACTGACATCTATCTATCTAACTAACTTGAATTAAAGACTGCCACTCTTATCTACACATCCCTAAATAAAAGTCTTGCGGTAGAACACTATTGAGAGTGGTACGCAGAAAAATTACTCAGGAAGAACCTCAGGCTGACAGCAGGTCGTATTGTGTCTGACAGACATCTCCGAACAGTTTTCTAACATTTCTGCGAACTCCTGGAAGAATGGTTGATTATATTTGCAAACCTTTGTCTCTTCGGGTTCGTAATTAGATGACAAGACTCTCTCTCTCTAGGTATTTCTTTCAATTTGTGGCATATCTTGATGTGCCTAGCAGCCATATCTGCATTGCAATGTGCAGGAGATAAATCCCTGTTTTATTAATTGCCGAAATTGCAAACCAGGATGTGAGTGTTAGATCACACAAGGAAGAAGACGCGTCTGGATTTCTCTCAAGGTTGTTGTAGTAATTTGGACATGTTATTCTTTTTTACTTTCTCTACTACGTATAGTAAGTAGGGGAAGTATTGTATTCCACCCAAAAATTCGATACCGAGATTTCACCGGAAATACATATTTTGAGACCTCCTGATCCAAAAAAAAAGCTTTTTTGGAAACATGTCCGTGTGTGTGTGTCTATGAACAGCATAACTCAGAAACGAACAGTCGGATAAACACCAAACTTGGTATTTAGGTTCAGTATCTTCCAGAGATGCAACACGAAGGTTTTCAAGAAAATCCCCCAACCCAGATTACTCTTTACATGGAACATTTTTCGAAAACTTTAATTTTCTCAAAAATGGCTCTAACGATTATGATTAAAATATCATATGTTTAAGATATTTTTATGACAAATAAAATTTGTATCTTGAATTTTCTGGGTATGTCACCAAAAGTATTCTTCATTGTGAACGACTTGCATAACTGGTAAACCATAAGAGGTAGACAAAATTTTACCACACAAAAAATGTAGATCGCGTTAAAATACACAATACATTTTTTTTTGGTGAGTGAACCATTTTCGAGATATTGTTTCTTATTCCCTTAAATTTTTCAATACTTATTTTCTCAAATGGGTATTCGTTATTCATTTTTTTGTCTTGGATATGCAAAGAGTATTAATCTGTGACAAAGAGAATGGTGCTGCGCATAGCAACCAGCTATTAAGAGGTATGTCTGTGCTTATATTGCCCTTGCAAATACAAAACACAGGGGAACATAGTACGCCTTAAGGGATAGTCAAATATTTTTAGAACTGGTCGCTATGTGTAAAATGTAATTCTCTTTGCATGTCAAAAGATGGTTTCTGCAAATGTTTATCTCGATTAATATGAAATAGATGGCGAATAAGATTTTGTAAAATAGTTTTACAAGAGTAGGGAAAGTCATGTGAGTGTAACACATCAGATTTTTAATATTAACGATATTGCAGCTCTTTTATGCGCAGAATCAACTAGAATGACGCTTAACCTTCACCTCCCCCCCAGAGAGCATGCTTTTGAGTGCTGATGATTAGTCCTGAAAATCTAAATTTTGGGAGATTCCACAAGCTTGCATACTTTGCTCTACAGGTTTAAGATTTTAGCAATAATTCATTCAAAGTAAGGAATCTGTTGGTACATTTGATTTCTTATTATGGATTAGAAATGTTTATCCTGGCCACTTTAATAAGTGTCAATTTTCAAAGCATCCGGCATAAGAGGGATATATCTTCTAATATAACCTCATAGTTAAGAGCAAATCACCGTATTCATTTAGGATGGAAGATCTGGGTATACTAATTCTAGATTACGCTGACTTTCGAAAAAATGTTTCCTGAACACCTGAAGTGGAGTAAAATCTGATGCGTTATATTCACGTGACTTTCTCTATCCTTTATTATTTATTGGTGGGATTATAAATTATTCTTACGAAAATTTATTTTTCTATCTACTTCATTTTAATCCAGATATAGCTTTGCAGAAATAACTACAATACACATTTTGTTATATATACAAACAGAACAGCGACAATCAAATGTTTAAGAACTGGACGCTATATGCTGGCCTTTTTTTTTCTTCTTTTTTTTGGAAAGGGGTGATAGTTGAAGAGTTGGAAGGGAAGATAGATTTTGGGTTATTTCGCCTGGTGAGGTAAGGAATAAATTCTAGGTGGTAAATAGGAATGTTAAGTAAAGGATAGAATGGTGGAGTCCCGCATAAGCACCTCCGTCATTACACGTAGTTTTGGGTTGCTGCCGGCGATGCCGGTCAGGCGCATTGATTGGGTTCACAAGATTGTATACAAAATTCCTTCCGAATGAAGAGGACTTCATAAGCTAATCCCAGAAAATTCAAAATATACATTTTATTTTTCATCTTAATATCTTGAATATATGATGTTTTAACCAAATTCGCTAGAGCCATTTTTTAAAAAATAAAGTTTCTAAAAATGTTCCATGTAGAAGGTATTTCCGGGTGGGGGATTTTTTTTGAAAAAATTCGTGTTGCATCTTTGGAAGATACTGAATCTAAGTTTAGTATTTGTCCAATATTTCGTTTTTGAGTTATGCTATTTACAGACACGCACACAAAAATACATACACACTCTTTTATAAACTATTTTTATTCAGGGTACCTCAAAACATTCATTTCCGGTGAAATCTTGGTGTCGATCTTTTTGTTGGAACGCAATACTTCTGTATCTACTAGGTAGAGAAAGTAAAAATTGGTGATGAGGCTTTCTTTACCTAAATGAGCGTTGCATAGTTAAGTTATACCGAAAATATAAGTTAATATTTCAATTCTGGCATTAATTAAGCCCACACATTTGATACATCATTACATTAATATGTTTTTATCATAACACTAGTCTGCATTTTCAAAATTTTTGTCCGATGATTTCTTAAAAGTAACTGTTCTTGAATCAAGTGTTTATACTGATTCCAGAAATAACTTCGGTTTTTTTTCTATCACGTCAGGTTTTTTCACAAAATAAATGTTTTGACAGTTTTACTAATAAGCGTAGAAAAATATTCAAATACCATTTCACACAAGGTAAGTTTTTATTCAAGAAACATTTTAAGAATACTCTCAAAAACTCCCCTTATTTATTTCATGACTACATTTTAACAAAACAAGAAGGCAAAGTGTGTCATTTAATTTTTTTCAAACTTTCCCTTCTTCGACTTCCTTGTAGATCCTTGTAGATGACTGTCCCTCCTCAAATTCCAAAATAGTCGGCCATCATAGTTTCATTCCATCTATCCTGTACCTCCTCTCCATTTCGTTAATATCTTGGTGAAAACGTTCACCCTGCTCTTCACTATAATGTCCCAGATTTTCTGGAAAGTAGTCTATATGTGAATGCAGAAAATCCGCCTTTACACTTATGTTACAACCCTTCATTTTTAAATTTTCCAACATTGTTTCGACAATGGCCTTGTAATTAGGATCTTTGTCATTGCCTAAGAAGTTTTCGGTAACTGATCGGAAGGTGCTTCTATGCTTCTATTTCACTCTATTCATTGTCTTCTCAAAATCTTCATCCTTCATCAATTTCTTTATTTGAGGACCAACAAAAATTCCAGCCTTTAATTTGTCTTGTGTAATGAAGGGAAATTTCTTGGAAACGTACTTGAAGCCGGGTCCATCCTGTGGTAGAGCCCTTACAAATTGCTTCATCAAGCCCAGTTTAATGTAGTGGCGGAAGCACTATCTTTATATCTCCATATTTTTGAAGTGAAATTGTGAAAAAACTGTACTTGATAGAAAAAAATAAAAGAAATTCTGAAATCAGCATAAAAAGTGAGTCAAAATCACTTATTAGTTTTCAGTCATCCGAAACCATGCATTACTAGTGTAATCAATAAAGACTTGAAGCCGCATTAAAGGACAGTAACATTCAATCGAAGTTCGGAGTGCTAACAGAGTTTCCCTGATATAAACCTAGAATGGGTTAATACTTGCACTCAGTTTGCAAGTTTAAAATAAACGAGTGGGGTCTCGACTTGTTGAGTTTTAAGAATTGACAGCGCAGCTTTAATCCTTTAGTAGCATAATTACCCGTTTTCCTTAGTGCTTTAGGCTTGCAATTGGATATGTTTGCATAAAAAACCAACCAAAAGCTGCAAATAAGGGATACCAGTTAATATTACTTTCTCTACTACGTATAGTAAGTAGGGGAAGTATTGTATTCCACCCAAAAATTCCATACCGAGATTTCACCGGAAATACATGCTTTGAGGCCACCTGAGTAAAAAAAAATCTGATGTGTTACACTCACATGACTTTCTCTACTCTTGTACAAACCATTCTTACAAACGCTTATTCTCCATCTACTTCATGTTATCGAGATAAACATTTGCAGACTCTATCTTATTGCTAATTTTCTTGTAGATGTAAGGGGAAAATATATTTACAAGGGCAATATACAAATACAGTAGCCTTTAAGCACATACATATCTCTTAATAGCTGGTTGCTAGGTGCAGCACCATTTCCTTTGCCACAGATTATAACCCTTTGCATGTCAAAGACAAAAAATGAATAACGAATTCCCATTTTAGAAAATAAGTATTGAAAAATTTAAGGGGATAACAAGCAATATCTCGAAAATGGTTCACTCAACAAAAAAATGTACATGACATAACTAGTGTATTTTAACGCGATCTACATTTTCTGTGTAGTAAAATTTTGTCTATATCTTATGGTTTACCAGTTTACCAAAAGTCGCTCACAATGAAGAATACTTTTGGAGACATTCCCAGAAAATTTAAGATATACATTTTATTTGTCACGAAAATATCTTAAACATATGATATTTTAATCAAAATCGTTAGTCATTTTTTAGAAAATTAAACTTTTCGAAAAATCTTCCATGTAAAGGGTAATCTGGGGTGGGGGAATTTCTTAATAACCTTCGTGTCGCACCTCTGGAAGATACTGAACCTAAATACCAAGTTTGGTGTTTATCCGACTGTTCGTTTCTGAGTTATGCTGTTCACAGACAGACACAGACAGACAGACACACACACGCACATCTTTCCAAAAATGCTTTTTTTGGATTCAGGGAGTCTAAAAACATATATTTCCGGTGAAATCTCGGTATCGAATTTTTGGGTGGAATACAATACTTCCCCTACTTACTGTACGTAGTAGAGAAAGTAAAAAGCATTTTTATAAACGGGTCTGTCTGTGTGCGTGTCTGTGAACAGCATAATTCAAGAATTAAGTTTGATGAATACAACACTTGGTATTTTGATTCAGTAGCTTCCCAAGATGCCATATGAAGATTTTTACGAAAATCTAGTCACCCCCAGCTAGCCTTTACATGGAATATTCTTCAAACATTTTTATTTTTTTAAAAAAGGCTAACGATTTTATTAAAATATCACATACTAAAGATATTTACATGACAAATAAGACGTATATCTTGAATTTTCTGGGAATAACCTGTGTAGTCCTCTTCATTCTAAAGGAATTTTTGTATAATCTTGTATAACTGGTAAACGTTAAGTGATAGACGAATACGTACCATTGAAAAATGTGCATCTCTTTATATTCACTTCAAATATTTTTTTTTGTGGCATAAGCCGTCTCTGAGTTAATTGTTCAATACTTGATACTCTTTTAGTCTCATCGATGTTCAGTTGTTTCTCGCGATTGCATGGAAACAGTTTGGAATTTTAAAGCCAACAAATAGCGTCCAGTTCTTAACATTTGACTATCGCTGTTCTTTGAATCCATACCGGATTTATTTGGATTAAAATGTAGTAGACAGAAAAATAACCTTTAGTAAGAATAGTTTGTATACTAATAAAGATAAAGAGCAGAGAAAGTCATGTGAATAAATCATCAGAGTTTTTGAACAAACAAGATACAGGAATATCATTATCTCACCATTTTTTGAACAACTGACCGACGTTAAATGACAATCTGGATTTTTCCAAGAAGAATCTGCCACCGCGCGTACCGCTGATGAATCATAAATTTAATTCAGAAAGTTTAATTAGTAAACAATTATGACCCTCGCGAACCCCTGTTTTAACTGCATGCGATGCTCATATGTAAAGCTTGAAAATTAAGATGTATGCAACAAACCACATACAATGGAAGAGCTAAAAAAAACATCAGGCGTGAATTTAACTAATTTCGAATATTGAACTCTCGAGTGTACATTCATAAGAAGGTGCCTAAGAAGGTGATTAGAGTAGGGCAGCATTTCCAAACCTCCTATTATAAGGTATGTGCTTATTATAATTATATTTTGTAACACATTTGCAATTTCTTATTGTAAGATTAAATACATTAGTTTGAAATTCATCAAAATTCCTAAATCCCAACGGCAATTATACGTAGCTACCAGAGTTGTAGTCGCAGGTATACAATTAATATAAAGTGTTACGTGCCGGGGCCATTCTAAAATACATTCCATAGGAAGTAATCCCCCAGACTAATAGACTAATAACTTGTTTTACAGAAATGACTTGAAAGGAATTAAGACATAGATTTAATACACCTCTCCAAAATAAAACTACCAATATTCTTACAGGGCAATAACATTAAATATACTCACATGAAAATTTAACAACGTTAGCAAATTACACTTGCCAGATTTAAAATATTCCTTTGTTCTGTGCTTCTTACACCATCTTCGCCATTTAATATAATTTAACATAATTTCAATATTTAAAAAACTGCATGAACTCGGTCAAATAAATATAAATTCGCCGCTCCACACATAAGAATTAAATTTGAAGCCATTGTCGACGAAAAACAGTCTGTATAATTTGACTAATCCGAAAAGTGGGGAGATGGCCGCCTCCAAGATGCGGAGCCCCAAGAAGTTTTTCCTAGTAGTAGCCGAGAATAACGTCACCACACTTCTTCCAGAATGAACGCTCTTACTCAAGGCAACACGGAGATATCACGTGATGGCGACGTTGCCACCACCTCAGCGCCATGTATGCTGGCTGAGCGTACGATCCTGGTGAGAGCTGTAGTGATGTATTGCAGTGGAAACGAAACTTGTTACCCTGGTTGTTGGCTTGGTTGTATCAGGGGCCGAATCTTGTACTCAATAACTACGGTGTTGTTATACAGGTGAAACTGTACAATATCTACAAAACTAAGCGTTGCAGAAGAAATGTCTTTAATAAATGTTATTGATATTATGGGAGAAAGTAAATGCCATTCTTCGTGTTTTGTTTGGAGTAAGTTATTATGGTCCATTTAGGGTCAATTTAATGTTTTTAACTTCTCTACTACGTATAGTAAGTAAGGGCGGTATTGCATTCCACCCAAAATTCGATACCGAGATTTCACCGGAAATACCTGTTTTGAGGCCTCCTGAATAAAAAAAAAGTGTTTCGGAAACATGTCCATGTGTGTGTACCTGTCTGTGAACAGGATAACGCAGAAACGAACAGTCGGATAATCACCAAATTTGGTATTTAGGTTCAGTATCTTCCAGAGATGCGATTGGAAGGTTTTCAAAAAAATCCCCTACCCCAGATTACCCTTTACATGGAACACTTTTCGAAAATTTTAATTTTCTCAAAAATGGCTCCAACGACTTTGATTAAAATATCATATATTCAAGATACGTTTATGACAAATGAAATGTATATCTTGAATTTTCTGAGAATGTCTTCAAAAGTGTTCTTCATTGTGAACGACTTTTTCGTAACTGGTAAACCATAAGAGATAGACAAAAGTTTACTGCACAAAAATGTAGATCGCGTTAAAATACACAATTTATGTCATACACATTTTTTGTTGAGTGAACCATTTTCGAGATATTGTTTGTTATTCCCTTAAATTTTCCAATACTTATACTTTTGCTCAAATTGTTATTCATTTTTTTTTCTGTGCTGGTAATGCAAGGAGAATAAAATATTCCACATAGCAACCAGCTCTTAAAATATTTGACTTTTGCTTAAAGCCTACCATTTCCCCTTGCATCTACAAGAAAATTAGCAATAAGATTAACATCTCGATTAACATGAAGCATATGGAGAATAAGCGTTTGTAAAAATAGTTGTACAAGAGTAAAGAAAGTAATGTGAGTGTGACACATCAGATTTTTTAAATGGGAACCTACAATTATCAATTTATATTGATTCTAAAATAACCATCACAACGTCCAAACAAATCTAGACTAATGGTATTTCCTTCAACCCATAAATCAAGCAACTTTTAACAACAACATTTCTTTCCCAACTTAAATGGTCCACCCTGTATAACTGCGCCCCATATCTGCTATAGCAGCTACTCAAACCTGAGGAGGGAGCCACAATTGTCTGAGATTTTAACTATAACTATGGAAGCGTAAAGCGGCTGCGGGATATTATACCTTTTTCGGTTGTAGATCGAGCCGAAACGGCCGGCACGCGTGCTGCCGAGCGGCGGCCACAGTGCCAGGGAAGAGCACTGTATAATCTGCGCAATTTATGAATACAGAAACCTAGGGATGGTTTATTCACTTGGTATATCCTTTCCAACCACGTATATAAACTACATGCAAAAATATTCTATGTTTTGGGAAACCTTATACCTGTATATATAGTGTCATTGTGCACTCTGAATAAAGAACGGTAATAAGGCGAAGGAGTATGCCGTAGGTAGCTTTAACAAGGAAGCTGAGAGCTGATAACCTCATCAGAGTCAACAAAAGCCTTGAACACTTGCTCTCCCTAATGACACCATAAATCGCTTACAGGAATTCAGTCACGAAGGAAGACAGACTTTGCAGCTGCTGCCATGTCTTTAAAAATACATTAATGCTATCTAGGTCGGCAGTTTCACTTCCACGACAGATAAGTGCCAAGAGAGAAATTTTCTCCACAATTTTCCTTTCTGAGAAGTCCCGTTATTTCCCCAGGTGCTTTAAGAAATCCCAGAGGAGAAGCGAACAGGCGATCTCTGAAAAGTCAGGTCATTAAATGAAGGTATAGCTATAAAATTACAGCATACGAGACAATTTCCTTCTAAATATGTATAACACACTACTAGACCTCATTCTGCAGGATGGCCAAATGAATAATTCGTTCTGGAACTTAGCCCTAGCATTTTATTTGTATTACAAACAGAATTTTACATTCCTCCGCATGAATACAGGCCGATGAAAGTAACACAGCAAAGCGTGACTGAAATTAAAGCCGAAAGGGAAAAATTATTATACCGGTATACCAGAATTTAGGCACCATGAGCTATACGATTACTTACATATATGAAGTTTTAATAAAGAAAAACTTTAAAATTGTGATTTAATATGGAAAGCGTTTTCAAACAATCTGAGGTGTTACACTCACATGACTTTCTCTACTCTTGTACAAACTATTTTTACAAACGCTTATTCTCCATCTATTTCATGTTAATCGTGATAAACATTTGCAGAAACTATCGTATTGCTAATTTTCTTGTAGGTGTAAGGGGAATAAGGGCTTTAAGCGATAGCCAAATGTTTTAAGAGCTAGCATTCCATTCTCTTTGCATGTGCAGGACATAAAGAAAGAAAGAAAGAAAGAAAGAAAGAAAGAAAGAAAGAAAGAAAGAAAGAAAAGAAAAAAAAAGGAACAACGAATTCCTACTACAGAAAAAGTATAAGTATTGGAAAATTAAAAAAAACAGGAATATCTCGGAAATTGTAAGATGTATATGGCAAATTGGATATTTTAGCGAGATCTACATTTTTGGGGGAAGTAAAATGTCTCTCATACGATTTACCAGCTATGCAAAGGTTATTCAGAATGAAGAGTACTTTTGGGGACATTCCCAGAGAATTCATAATATGCATTTCATTCACCATGAAAACATCTTAAACGTATAACATTTCAATCAAAATCGTTAAGACATTTTTGAGAAAATCAAAATTTTCCAAAAATGTTCCATATAAAGAGTAGTCTGTGGTGGAGGGATTCTCTTTAAAATGTTTGTGTCGCACCTTTAAAAGATACTGAACCTTGAGGCAACATTTTATATCACAACGCTGTGAATGCCAGAGTGATTGTAGTGTAAATTAATATTATTGTATGTACAGGATTTTAGATGTTTGTTAGCCATAAGCATTGTTAGGAAATAAGTTTACACGGCCTCACTTAAACTGACAATAGAAGTGGGTAACAATAAACCGAGGGGGTGAGTTGTTTATCACTAAGAAGGGACAAACAAATGACGTCAGGTTAGCATGCCTTTTTTAGAAATGGAGGGAATATCTTTCCTAGAGTATATATGTTAGTAGCAGTGATTGGTTGATAAAACAGACGCTAAAGTGGGCGCAATTTGGTAACCAATAGCAGCTCTATTATAATGTTTAGGCAATTCGGGGTGAAGGAGTATATATTCTCTAGCCATAAGCAAGTATCACGGAGTTCGGAAGAATCTTTCACGGGGTGCACGTCACGTAGTCCTGAAGAATCTCTCACGAAGTGTACGTCGCAAAGTTAGTTACAAAATGTGAAGTACGCGAAGTAATTTGTGCGCGGCAAATATAACGATTGTAGTTATATTCGGAAATATCTCAGTTTCAGTCAGGCGTGTATAAAGATTAAATATGTGAATTATTAATTAAATCTGACGACAATAAAAGTGTACAAACAAATTATTTTATCAGTGTTATCTTTTAGTAACAACTCCTTTCCGTTTACACGCCCTGTATACACACACTTGCTCGACTGAGTTATAATAGCTAGCCGGCGGAAATAAGATAACACCAGCCACTGAGAACTGCGACAACCTAAATACCAACTTTGGTATTTATCGGACTTTTCGTTTTTGGGTTATGCTGTTCACAGACACACACACACACACACACACACACAAAATTGAAATTGAGTTTTTATTTATGGACGCTCTTTCACTGCTGTGGTCCTTACCGTCTCATTGTATACTGGGCGTGAAAGACCGGTAATTTTGTTCAGAGGCATGTTTATCAGACTTGAGGTTCTTTTACCTGCCGTAAATCTACGACGCGGTATCACCAGCGTTACTTCCCTTCCGAAGGAAGCCATGTTAAGGATTTTTACGCCTGAAAAAATCCATCGCCTCCGCCGGGATTGAAGTCGCAACCTGAGAATTATACACACACACGGAATTTTTTCTAAATTTTTTTATTCAGGGGCTTCAAAACATGTATTTCCTGTGATATCTCGATATCGAATTTTTGGGTGGAATGCAATACTTCACCTACCTACAATACATAATAGAGAAAGTATAAAAACTATTTAGAAACTAGTAGAAAACCCCGCTTCACGAGAGAGTAGGCATCTCTCTCTCTCTTTCAATATCTCCGCTCCGTTTAAGACTTTCCGTCTCCAACCCTTCTCCTCTTTCTCCCTTACAATTGTTCTTTCTATCGAAAGCGTGTTAATAACGAAACCTCTATGAAATATGCTGCTTATAAATCTTTGTTATGTAAGTTTTTAAAACACTATACAATTAGCGAAATATTTTAACACACAGTATTTTGGGGAAAATGATTAATATATTATACAGTATTCTTTTCCAAATATAGATAAAACTTATAGTATGTGACCAAGATATGTTATATCCCATTCTTAACAATCGATTCAGGCAATCTTCAGTGAAAAGGAAACTCCACATATACATACATACATATTTTAAAAAATACTACTTTTAACTTAAGGGTAGCCCATTGTACACGTTAACATTAGTTATTCCACCAAAATCGAAACATTTCAGAACCTTTGCTATTACCTACAGTTATAATACTATACTTACTTGACCAGTAAGTTGAGACTGTACAATATCTCCAAAACTTAGCGTTGTAGAAAGAAATTTCTTGAATGAAAGTCGCTTGATATTATGGGGGCAGATAAATGTCGTGGTTTATTTGGAGAACGTTATGATAATTATTTTAGGATGAGAATATTCTTGGCAGGGCGTGATGCGACAAAGAATATAGGCTTACACAGATTTTAAGTTTTTAATTCACTTCTTTTATTAATGCTTGTCACAAATTAAATAGCACTTCACTGATATAGAGGGCTGAGATGTTCTTTTATTCAATACTTGCACTTTTTAACACGTATACTATTTTCGTTTCACACGAATACGTAATTAATTTCTTGAGGACACTTTTTGCGTCTGATTAGTAACACTATTTGCAGGCAACTGATAAGGTTTCTACCACCTAAATTTGTAGATTTCTGTATTTCAAGTCTCTGGTTGGCTAATCCTAGTCCAATAGAATACCTACATTTAACTAAAGCTTTTTCTGGTTGTTGATCGACTATTTTTATAAACTGTCAGTAAAATCACATTATTGTTACTCCAATAATCAGAAGTAGCATTATTGAACTCTCAAACTCATTATTGCCTCAAGGTTACCTCATTGTTACCTCATTGTTAGCAAATTGTAACTTATTATTCTCACATCTCCTACGTTATTAATTTACGTTATATATTCACATAACATTATTGAACATGTATACAATAATATAAGCATATGCAATGACTGTTACATATATTTTACAAATTATTACATACACATATTGCTTCAAGGCGGACTGTTATTGAATTTACATATATAATTTGACTGAAATTATTTAAGTGTTAAAAATACTACCTCAAGGATCAATTGAATTTGTTTTATTGGGAACCTACAATTGGAGTCAAATTCAAACGATTAATAGCGAATTACATTATAAATTACAGAATTCGTGCCTAGTTTTTATACCTTTCTTTTATTCATTGACTATTTTAATCCCTACTACATTTTAATAGCGGTTAATAATGATTTTGAAGATGATAAAACAAGAGAACTTTGAAAAATCATAATTAATGGAACAGTTGTAGAAGTTTAATTTTGAAAGTGCTATTGAGATTTTCAGCAGCATCGCAGGCCAAGAGTTTTTCACAGAAACAAAAGCACAAACCAAGAGCACTACACGATGAAAATAAATACTCAGGCATCAGATCAGTCAGGAAAATGAGAGCACAAGGTACCGCCTAGAAAAACCAAACCTAAACATTTAATGCCACCTTAACAAAAAAGAAGAAAAAATGAACACACCGGGGTCAGATATTAAGAAATGTGGAAACCAATGTGGTAAAACGTTTTGGGATTTCTCAAACCAATGAGAACTTAATAAGGCATTATCATTAATTTTACTTTTATATGAACATATATTATCAAATCTGCAGCAAATAATGTGAAGTTTCAGACAGAGTTTTTCTGGCTATCTTTAGTACAATACTCAGAGTTTAGAAAATAAGGTCTTGGAACATGTGCAGGGTAAGTGCACTTTGTAAAAAGGCTTCAGAAGAGATTAAAAATATTTCACATATTGTACAATATAATAAGTTTTTAGATACAGAAGTAATTACTTTTTCATATTATTGTAAGATCTATATTTTATTGTTTATTGCAAATCTTGAAGTTTATACGTTACTATTGCTTCGAAATAACAGAACTGAAACCAAAGTATATTTTAAATAAGTAGTATTTTACTTAGTTATTCACTCGTATTATGAACATTATTTGATTGGTTACTGGTTTATTTTTGCGAAATTTTGAGTTCATAAAAAAAGAAATTTAATCTCGAATATTTAAATTTTGAAAGTATGTTTTATTCTGTGTAAAAGCATCTCTTTTATTTTATATATTTTCAATTAAATTAACAGTTAGGTACCGTACTTTACATATTTCGATAAGTGGAAGCTAAACGCGAGCACATACTTCTGTAGATCATGAATGATATTACTGTACTTTGGAGCGCAATGGATAACTTTCTGGCAATGCCCTAATCTTGTATTAAGATCACTAAAAGAAAAAAGGAAATAAAATACGTCACTTGAGCTGCTTTGTTGCCTCTGGATGACTTTCCTTTTGCATCTATATAACCGAGTACATTTTATAAATTTAAATATCCATTTGGTTCTATATTTCACATGGTTTTTAGGCACCAATCATTTATTTATGTACATCCTTTACAAGCTATTCATGCAAAAAGATCAAGCTATAATATTATTTGTCATGTAAATGTTTTTGATACATGACATTTTAATCAAAATCATTAGGGCCAGTTTCTAAAAAACATTCGAAAAATGTTACATGCAAAGGGTATTTTGGGGTGGAGGTATTTCCTCAAAAATCTGTGTCATATCTTTGGAAGGTGCTGAACCTAAGTACCAACTTCGGTATTTATCCGACTTTTCGTTTTGGACTTATGCTGTTCACAGCGCACACGAATCTTTTGCTAAAAAAGTTTTTTTTATTTAACGGGTTTCAAAATATGTATTTCCGTTAAAATCTCGGTATTGAATTTTTGGGTGGAATTCAATACCTCCTCTATCCTCTACTTACAATGCATGTGGTAGAGAAAGTAAAAAGGACTGTATAACGGTTCTGACTGAGTAATACTCGCTGGCAAAATCTATTCCAGCTTCAAAGACGCCACCATGGAGTTCGTGGTGAAGCTGCGGCGGGTAAATGTAAAATGCACTGTTATACAGTATTCACATAAGTGATTGGAGTTATTTTTGTTTCCTGTGCAAGTGCCGTGTTTCATTGTGGGAGTTGTTTAAGACAGCGTTTAGAACAGGCTGTTCCAGCTTAGGTACGCGCCAGAGAGCAGTGGAGTACTCGTGACACGCAGGAGTCTGCGTGCAGCAAGCAATACAGCTCGGCATTGGGGGCAAGCTGTCGTCACGGCTAAATGAAGTGGCAGTAAGCGCTGTGCTATGACCTTCGCCCAGTGATGCCAGCCGGGTTCCGAGCACTGTTATTACGTAAGCGTAAGCACTCTGTCTCAGCCGAGCAGAATTTGCACAGCCTGGTCTAGAACAACCTTTAACTTTGCTCAGAGGTAACTGCTGATTCCCTAAACGGACTTGTCTTTTCTAGTACCCTGTCGTATGTAAACGACGTTCAACATTCCGGAAAGTGTTGATTGTCGGCTGTCGTCTTTCCGGAAATCTGTTTTCACACTGGCGCAGCGCCTGTAAATGCGCTACGTTGTACTTCTCCATTAATAGAATACATTACGACTGACTCTACTTATAAGCTGTATACAAAACTACCTTCGTCTAATTAGGCATATCTAGAACTACACTGACTTCAGAAAGCATTCGCCAAGCATTGTGGGAATTCAAGAAGCCAAATTGGCGTAGAAAAAATTCTCAGCTTTATTGTACACAAGAAAAAAACTATAATACATTGTAGCTTTTATTAAATTTATAATTTTTAAAATTCTGCCAATTTTTCAAGTGTTTGCTCTTTTTCCCCATTTAACTTTGTGACATACATTCATATAGTTGTATTCGTGATAAATTTGGCATATATAATTTTTAATATTTTTAAAAAGTCTAAAAACCCATAAGTTACTCTTAAAAAGACGTAAGACTCTAAAAGTGTTAGCAAAATACTTTGAAAATACATAAATTACTGTTAAAGGTGCAAAATGACTATAAACTCCAAAAAAACACTGCAAATGACTGTAAAGGTATACACATGTATTAATTTTTGTGTTATCCGTGTTTCGCGCTAATGTCAGGTGAAAGTTGTGTGCGGAATGTGAGCGCTACCTGTTTTTCTTTTGTTTGGTTTGGGGACATTTAATAACATTGTTTAGCTTTGCAAAATATATAGACAGTCAACATCTTAAAATGGGACAATTACTTATAAGCAAGTTAACTTTGTTGACCCTTCGGTGTGGCCTATCTGGGACCCTTTCACATTCTAATTTAACACAGAAAGTAACACAAACAACGCATTACATAGTGCACAAATGATCGTAAAGGGCAAAACTGACCATAAAACGTAATAAAATACACTTAAAGTGATTCAAAATACTGTAACACTGTACAAAGTGACAAAGTGCAAAATGGCTAAAAGCCTAACAAAATGTCAATAACAATGCCCACAATCACTCTAACAGTGTACAAAAGACAAATAAAACGTAATAAAATGCCCATAAAAATTGTATAAAGGACAAAAACAGAAGGAAAAAATATGGCAAAGGTACAAATGGGTGTTTAGAATAACTGATACAAAGTTGTGCATTGGGCATGTCTAGATAAAGTTAGGCAACGTGAGTACTGTTTAGATGACCCAAGGATTTATTTAGGTGATGTGAGGGATCATTTAGACAGTAAGAGGGTCCAATTAGGATAGCTTAGGTGAGGTTAAGTTAAGTTAACATGGCTAGAATCAGGTTAGGTTAGGTTAGGTTCGGTTAGGTAATGAGAGGTCAGGTTAGGTGAGTGAAAGGCAGTTTCGGTCAGCTCAGGTTAGATTAGTTTAGGTTACGACAGGACAGAATAGATGATTAGAGAATGGCCTAGGTTAGGTTAGGTTAGGTTAGGCTAGGCTTGCATGGTTTGTACCAGGTTAAGATAGACAAATGGAGGACCTAATGAATGATATGACGTTCTACATTAGGTTAGGTTAGGTAATCTCAGAAGCATTGATCAAAGAAGTTTCTTACTTTGTAGCTAATGCACACATCGTACATCACATAAATCATATTTAGTGTATTTATACAGTCATGAACATCAGTAATGATGCTACAGACATACTGGATTACATATTATATATAATAATTGCATATAAATGCACATGATAAATTTAAGATTAGATAAGCTTACATACGAGGGTGGTCTGAAAAAGTTTCCGATCTCAACATGAAGGTGGCAGCACTCGTAAATAAAAGCTGAATTTCGTGGCTCATCTGTTGACAGTTACTCACCAAAGTTTCAGCCATTTTGGACGCTCAGTTGTTATGTAACAGTCGTTTGAGTGAGGTGATATCTGTGTTTTTATGAAAATGGACAAAATCGAGTATCGGGCTGTCATTAAATATTTGTTTTTGAAAGGCAATACGCCTGCGCAAATCAAAGATGAGTTGGATGCTGCGTATGGGGACTCTGCACCATCATTTATCACAGTGAAATTTTGGGCAGCTGAATTTAAACGTGGCCGTAAGAGCTTGGGAGACGAACGTTCGGGACGTTCAAAAATTGCAACTACCGACGAAAACATCGCCAAAGTTCATCAAATGGTGCTAGACGACCGCCGAATTAAAGTGAGAGAGATAGCAAAGGCTATGAATATGTCAAAAGAACGTGTTTGTCACATATTAAATCAACATTTAGACATGAGAAAGCTGTCCGCGCGTTGGGTGCCGCGTTTGCTCACGTTTGACCAAAAACGTGTTCGAATGAACATTTCCAACGAACTGTTGGCGCAGTTTAGGCGCAATAAATCCGAGTTTTGGCGCCGATTAATTACTGTAGATGAAACCTGGATACACTATTGTACGCCCGAAACAAAAATACATCCAAACAGCGGACTGTAAAGGGGGAACCGGCTCCTAAAAAAGCAAAAAGTGTTTTTTTTGGCTGGGAAAGTGATGGCGTCTATTTTTGGGATAGTCATGGAGTTATTTTAATCGATTATCTTCAAAAATGAAAAACCATTACAGGAGCATACTACGCATCATTATTTGACAAGCTGAAGGTAAAATCTGCGGAAAAACGGCCACATTTTCAGAAAAAGAAAATCCTATTTCACCAAGGCAACGCACCGTCTCACACCTCAGCGGTTGCAATGGCTAAAATCCACGAATTACGGTTTGAACTGCTTGACCATCCGCCCTACTCACCAGATCTAGCCCCAGTCGACTTCTTTTTGTTCCCTCATTTGAAAATTGCGCTCGGAGGATATTTTCGTCAAATGAAGAGGCAATTGCCTTCGTGAATAATTATTTTGCAGAGAAAAACGCCGAGTACTATTTGGACGGGTTACAGAGATGGGAGCATCGCTGGGAGAAGTGTGTAGAGTTACAAGGAGACTATGTTGAAAAATAAAAAAAATCTGAAAAAATGTTTTGTATCTTTATTAGTTCGGAAACTTTTCAGACCACCCTCGTATGCTAGAATATTCTTCGAAAACTTGATATTTGTGTGGATTATTTTACTAAAAACTTAAATACATGAGTATAAGGAACCTACATATATACGCACACCTCCAAATGGAGGTTAAATTGTTTCCTAGAAAAACCTTGTACCCTTAGCGTACCACTCTCTCGACAACCTGAGTTATTGGGTCGGTGCATATGCCCATGCCATTCTTCATTGGATTGACAAAGCTACATTGTGAAGCCTTTGTGTTTGTTATTCAATGGCTTTTCCGCAGTTTAGAGTTTTGAGTATTGCAAACAGCTCTTTTTGGCAATTGGAGTGTTAGTTAGATAAAAATGTAAACTTCCGACACATTTTACTCTTCGAGTTTAATCGAGGTTCTAATGCTGAGAAACCACGAGAATAATTTGTGTGTGTGTACGGGGGGAAGCACTTCCTGAGAGGGTGGCACGGAAATGGTTTTCTCGTTTACGAGAAGAAAATTTCGACTTGTGTGTTGAACCACGTTCTGGAAGACCTCTTTGTATTGAAAACCGCCTAACTCAGGTTCACGATAATCCTTGGCAAACATTGCGGGAATTGGCACAAATTATGGAATTCTATCACACAACCATTGTGTGTCATTTGTATTCATTGGGTAAATTGCAAAAATTGGGTGCATGGGTACCACGTGTATTAAGCGCCACCAACAATGAGGTGTGATTGCTGAACTTGATTGGGAATCACCCCCACCCCTTCTTAACTGGCTAACAGATTTCTGCAACTTGAGAACAGTTTTAGACGAGAGGCATTAGACTCCTACCTAACGCTGACAGGCGGTCATTGATAAAGATGGTGATTACATTACTGAGTGAATGCGTGACTGATTATTGATCTATGGTGTAGTACATCAATATGTTGTTGTTTGGTATTTTTATACTAATAAAGTAATAGCATCGTAAAATCGTCATGAACTTATATACCAACTCAATAATACTCCGCAGATTATGCATAGCGGCCATGTTGAACGTTTTGTTGCGCTCGAATCCCCCAACTAACCTACTCATATCCGCAACTGCAACAACAACTTATTAAGGATCCAGGTTCCGATAACTACAGTTATTATTACAATGAAGATCAACCCTTACTCAACATAACAGATGTTAGCAATGTTTTTCAACAATCTCTGGCACCTTTTAAGGAAATCGTCTTAACATCACTGCAGTTAAGCTTCCGAATACAGCTACTAATTTCTCTGATATGTAAAGAGGTTTGACCTAAACACTTTATTTTTAAAGTGTCCCCTTAAATAAAAATCACATGATATGAGGCCCAATTACCTTCAATTTCCTGAAGGTACCGCAGCTGTATGTGCGGTAGCAGAACCTTGTTGAAAATATCCAAATCCATATTTAATATCGGATAGTTGCTCAAAAACTGTGTGAGAATCTTATTCCAGTAATTTCCGATTTATGGAAAACATATTGGCCATATTATCCTATACCGCGCACCTACAGCAATTTTCCCATCACGAAATGTTCTTCTTTTTGCAGGAATTGGGGTTTTACGAGCTCCAATATCCGTTATTATTTACCCAAAACACTGGAGTATAAATTTAATCATGCCTATTCAGAATATTATTAAATTTAAATTATTTAAATTTCACAAAATCCACTTACGATACGGTGATGAATAGAACTGAAGAACGTATACTGCAGTAGTATGGATGTCTACAGAGAATGAAGGAGGAGAGATGGCCCACAGGAAGAAGGAAAAAAGGGACTTATTTAAGTTAGTATGATAATGTGAAAAGAGCTGGGGTTAAATTTGCCTGACATTGAAATTTTTTAGAAAATCAACAAGGATTAGTTTAAAAAGTTAAAAGCATTTCATTGTTTTTTAAAATATTCCCCTTCAACAACAGTACATTTTTGCATTCAAAGAAACCAGTCCTTAAAGCAATGTTGTTGTGCCAGAAAACATTGATGCTGTGCAAAAACTAATAATGAAAGATCGTCATGCAACATATTGTGAGATTGAGGCAACCCTAGGCACTAGTTCCACCAGCATATTTAAAATATTGCATGATTATATAGCCGTGAAACAGCTTTGATCGCGTTGGATCCCACATAATTTATCGCAATCTCAATAAGATGTTCGTGTCGATTGGTGTACAAAAATGCTCAAGAAATGCAATGGCGGTGCCTCAAAAGACGTATATAAGATTGTAACAGGTGACGAATCATGATCTATGCGTATGAGCCGGAACGTAAACAGCAGTCGACTGTATGGTGTTTCAAGATGAAGAAAATCCAACAAAAGTTGTTCGCACTCCAAGCACTTCGAAGCAAATGGTCGCCTGCTTTTTCAGCAAAACTGGCTATGTGGCAACAGTGCCTTTAGAGGAACGTAAAACGGTCAATGCCGAATGGTACACAACCATTTGTTTGCCGGAAGTACCATACGATCGCTCTTCATCCAGACAATGCGAGCGCACACACATCTCGTCTAACAACAGAGTATTTGAAGGCTCAAAAAATCGAATTGATGGATCATCGCCACACAGTGCAGATTTGGCACCCAATGACTTCCTTTTGTTCCCGAATATCAAGAATAAATTGCGTGGACAACGATTTTCGTTGGCAGAAGAAGGCTTTGATGCCTTCAAAAACCATGTTTTGGAGGTGTCTCAAGAAGACTGGAATAAATGCTTTGTCAAATGGTTCAAACGGATGCAAAAGTGTATTGATTATAAAGGAGAATATTTTGAAAAACAATAAACCAGTTTTCGATCAGAAATTACTTTGTTTTAATTATTAGGCTCAAAATATAAATAGTGCCCCTCTTATACAAAATTCCCTCTGAATGAAGAGGATTATATAGTCCATTCCTAGAAAATTTAAGATATACGTTTTATTTGTCATGTAAATATCCTTAATGTATGGTATTTTAATCAAAATTATTACGGTCATTTTGAAAAAAAACATATTTAGAAAAATGTTCCATGTAAAGAGTAGTTTGGGGTAAAAGGATTTTCTTGAAAATCGTCATACCACAATCCTGGAAAACATTGAACTTAAATACCAAGTTTGGTACTTGTCCAACTCTTTGTTTTTTTGAGTTATGCTATTCACAGACACACTGACACACAGACAGACACACACGGAACTCTGTGGGGCATCAAAACATGCATTTTCGGTGAAATATCGGTATCGAGTTTTTTGGTGGAATGCAAAACCTTCGCTACATACTATATACAGTCGAGTGCAAAAACAACGTGGCGATGCCTTTGGTTACTCTAGTGTTTTCCGTTCTTGAATGTTGGCAGAATCCCATCATTTGTGTTCCGCGCCTTCCTTGGTTAATCTATCGTCTATTAACGGCATCACTCTATGAAGAAAGAACAGGCCTAGCTGGGTGATGAAACGGGAGGAGAATCGGTACGTCACCTGAATGGCTAAAATATGCCTCATAGACTGTCCAATACTAGTCCCTGAATGAGTACGGCTCTTATTGGTTCGGCATTCAAGCATTAAACTCTAACCGAATGAGGAATGGTGGGCGCGGCAGAAGCGTGTTAATTATTGAATGTCAACTTAAAGCTCGGTTCCTCATATCGGCACGCTTTATTTCATTATCTTGTTTTGGGGGTACCCGATTGTACGTGATAGAGGAAGTAAAATCATGGAATAATTGAACAGCCATTCTTGTTAAACTTTATAGATAGAATTTGAAAACCGTAAGAGACAAAAAGGAAATGAAAAGATGTCATTAAAATATAAAATTTAAGTGAAGTCACTTTGCAATAGTACTATCCCTTCCAAAATTTGTTTGGTTTAATTTTTCAGGTTACAGTTTGCTTTAGTGAAAACTTGCAATTTTAACCAAAATCTACTTGTGACACATTCGGGCATTGTTTATGCATCTGGTATGTTACTAAGAAAGCATTTAACTTGAAGTGGATAGCAGCATCAGTTTTCAACGAGTTGTATACTAAACGAGGGATGGCCATGAATTGATAGTGTTTTATTTTACATATCAGTTAATTCAACTGAATATGTACACTCGCTCAAACAAAGTGACCTGTCCCTTGACCATTAAACTTTTTTCAAAGTCCCCTCCAGTAAGCGCGAGGTTCACAACTGTCAAATTCTGTGCGCCGCTTTGACTAATTATAATTTATTTTATAATTCTTTTTTTATTAAATTTAGCTTATTAATTATATGTTATATGTTTATGCATAGTTATTTTTTGCTTATTTACTTTAGTTACCTTATTTAGAACTGGTTCTTAGTTTTATACTGTAAAATATTGTGTTGTAAAATTATTTAGAAAAAGTGAATAAATTATAAGAATCTGGTTTACGGTATTAGGTGCCAGGTTTAGGCATTACTGTTATTTATTTATTTATTTATTTATATTTAACTCTATAATAGAAGCCACAAGGCATTTTTACGGACTACCTCCACACGTGCTTGGCGTGGAGCAGTGATTAAACTACTTAACTTCTAAGCAAGCAGTTGCCGCTCGATTCTTGTAGTTGAAGGTTGTCTTTAATCTTTACAACTAGTTTTAGTATAAAATAGTTGCATAATGTTGCTTGTGTTATTTCATTTTACTTACAAATATTAAAATAATGGTAAAATTTGTGGTTATAAAATTAAATTGACCTTGTATAAAACCTGCTTCCGACCGATAAATTAATGTCATGGGATAGAATTGACTACGGCGGGGACTTGGCACCAATCCAGAGTGGATGTTTTACCTATGCCCCACAAAGGGCGTCCCCGGGAGGAAGGATGAGGCGAGAGGAGACACTGGGCGGCCGAAACCAGGAGTGACGACACAACAATGACAGGATCTCGAAGTTTCCAGATACACACCCAGGCAGACCGGGGACTCCATCACACACAGAGGGGATCCAAAGCCCCTCAAAGGGGTTCGGACCCCGGCAGCCACCCGAAAGCAGAAGGACGGAGAGAGTTACCAAGAGCATCCTATTTCCCTGCCATGCTGCACCGAAACACCATCGCCGACACTTCCGACCCTAAAAGAGACCACCGGGGTGAAAGATGAATGAAATAATGGAACGAAATGGAGAGACAGGATACTCGAGGGAAGAAAGAATCACTCCAGCATTCGCCTGACGATCCGGGAAAACCACCAAAAAACCCACGAGTCAGAGTGAGCGGCCGCCGGGGACCTCCCGAATGCGGGTCACAGACTTGCGACCTAAGCCATCCGTCTCGGTAATTAATCTCATTATTGCCATCTACCTATGTGACGGACTACTCAACAAACGTCACATACATAAAGATAAAGAAAACCTGTTTATATGCATTTTACTCAAGTATTTAAAATGAAAGGGGAAAAAAGTTAAACGTGGCATTGTAACGAGCTTTAGTCATTTTTCACTTGAGAACCATAAATCAATAAAGTGTGTTTTGTTTACAAATATTCAGTGTTGAAACACTCTGAAAATCTGTCTGTTTGAAATCTCGTATATGAATTATTTTGTCGGAAAAGTTTTTGATTATAGTTGTGTTCCCCATTATAACTACTACAAGAATATACGCAGTCTTGCGAACAAAGCCTGGCCGTTTCCAGCTTCATCTCTCAGACACCGAGTGCAAATACGTTGTTTCGAAAGGGGTGTAAGCTTCAGGTAGCTTACATATATTGCCTGTTCCTTGCTGTTTCTAAAGCTTTTCTCCCTTTTTTATATCTTTATGACACACAAGCTGTATTGCTTCACTTTTTCAATGAAAATCCTTTTTATTACAAGTGCCACCATTCGTTACATCTGCTTGACATTTAAAGCGCAGGAGGAGAGATTCAATGAAATTGGTACGAATGAACACGCTTCTGCAAAGCCTAAAGCAGCAGGACCAAGCTCCATTGAGAGGTTGGTAGTGAAAGACATGATGGTCGAGTGGATGGAGATCGATTGCACTCTGGGAAATAGCAGTACATGACTCTGGCATGTTGCTCGGTATGACCGTTGATGGGGGACGGTCGGGTACTGCATCTGTAAATGACACGAAATTACCGCCTCCGTCTTCCGTGAATCCGTTCAGGGAACGGGAATCAATCAGCCCAAATGGGAAATGCCGAGCGCTATGTTCTATAGCGATCAATTACCAGATACGCGGTTATAATCGACAACGATCACTGGTATTCAGCACGTAATAGGGCACCTCTAGGGTACAACCACGTAACCCACGTGAGTCAGCTTTTATATTTAGAAAAATGGACTTAAAAAGCTCTTGATTCGCCAACATTTCACTCTGGCCTTGTAAAGCTCTGTAAAAAATCTGATGTGTTGCACTCGCATACTTTCTCTACTCTTGTACAAACTATTTAAGAGCTGGTTGCTATGTGAAGTATTCCATTCCCTTTGCATTACCAGGACAAAAAAAATTGAATAACGAATTTGAGAAAAAGTATAAGTATTGGAAAATTTATGGTAATAACAAGCAATATCTCGAAAATGGTATATGACATAAATTGTGTATTTTAACGCGATCTACATTTTTTGTGTAGTAAAATTTTGTCTATCTCTTATGGTTTACCAGTTATGTAAAAGTCGTTCACAATGAAGAATACTTTTTGAGACATTCGAGATATACATTTCATTTGTCATAAAAATATCTTAAGCATATGATATTTTAATCAAAATCGTTAAAGCCATTTTTGAGAAAATTAAAATTTTCAAAAAATGTTCCATGTAAAGGTTAATCTCGCGTGGGGGGGATTTTCCTCAAAAACCTTCGTGTCGCATCTCTGGAAGATACTGAACCTAAATACCAAGTTTGGTGTTTATCCGACTGTTCGTTTCTGAGTTATGCTGTTCACAGACACACACACACACACGGACATATTTCTAAAAATGCTTTTTTTGGATTCAGTGAGTCTCAAAACATGTATTTCCGGTGAAATCTCGGTATCGAATTTTTGGGTGGAATGCAATACTTCCCCTACTTACTATACGTAGTAGAAAAATTAAAATAAATTAGGGTATACTAGTTGTGATGGAAAAATTCATAAACAGATAAAATGTTTTTGAACATTACAATTCCCATTAATGAAAGGCAGAATATTTCAAAAGATAAGTATTATAATGAGAAGTCTTTAAGACAACACTATTATTTGATGACCAGGTAATGATAAAAAATTCAGAAAATAGTTCATAAATTTTGCTACATATATTAGATATAATAATAAATACTGTAACTTGCTAATATCAAACACAAAGGCAAAAATAATGTCCATCCAAGTGACGCTAACAAGACTGCGTATTGGCCACAGCTCACTGACACACTCCTACCTGCTACGCAGAGAAGACCCGCCCATCTATCCAAACTGCAATACTCATCTCACAATCAAACATGTCATCACCGAATGCTCCAAGTTTAAGAGAGAAGGAAAACTTCACGGCATCTCCACAGATTTGGTTATAGCGCTCAGGAACCCGAAATACTGAAATTCTTTAAGGATATACAACTGTACCATAGGTTCTAGTTCTGTCAATGGTTTATCTAAACTGTTGATGTAAATAATTAACACCGTAAACTGCTAACGTTTATGAACTGTTGATTGCAGCTGAGGTATCTTTTTGTTTGAGAAAAAATTTGATTGCTGAGATTAACATATGGATGTGAACACTAACCATTGTATCTGCTATAAACTTAATACATGTGCTACGTTAATTGTAAAATGCTGGTCGCACTATGATTTTTTTCCTTAAACGACCATAAACAAATAAATTACAAACGTCTATTCAAGGGAAAGAACCTATACGATGCAAGATGGTTTTAAACTCCTCTACAGTTGAACAAGTCAGTTCTTTTGAATACTTGGGATATAATATGTCTTGATAATTCTAATGGAGGAATAGTGGAGTGGAATGCGAGAATAGATCCAACCTCCCTGCCGATGAGAGCCGATCAGCACTCGAAGCCACGGACGCTGCCGCTGTAAATGCTGGCACACTTTCACGGATTGCGATCGCATCAGTCGTTGCCTGGTCAGCAAGAAGGAGATGTCAAGCTTCCAGTGCTGATGTCTCCGTAGTTGCAGACGAAATATCAGGGAAGATAAGAGGGGAGAATCGCGGTAGACCACGGCCACAGAGCCCCGAAAACTTTTATCGCCTAAAAAAAGAACATGGATACCCACAAAATATTCTACAAATATAAAGTCAAAGTACTAAGAACAAGAAGGACCGGCTATACAGTGAAGAGACCAGTTTGAAGATATCCTTGAGGACATAACGGTCTAAGAAGACCGATCCCTGAAATTTAATAAGAGAAGAGGTTTTCAATTCATGTTATTAGGGCTCCAACTGCTATGTAAGATGAAGCCACAAATTCTAATAATTGTATAGTATATCTTAATAAATAAGAAATAACTAATGCATTCGCCTACCGACCAGGAAAAACCACTAAATACCCAAAGCAGGAGTGGACGGTCGATGAAAATTGAACCCGGAGCCTCCGGAATGCGAACCTTGCTCGTTACCGCGTGACTTAAATAAATAATATTAAATGTACATATATTTTATGCATATAACGTAAAAGTACAACTAAACCGTAATTTATAAATTAAATTGACTTTTATTTATGGATGCTCTTTAACTGCTGTGGTCCTCAGCGTCCCATTCTATATTGGGCGTTAAAGACCGGTAATTTTGCTCAGAGTCCTCTTTAACAGGTATGAGGTTCTTTTACGTGCCGTAAATCTACGACGCGGGACAACCGCCTTTACTTGCCTTCCAAAGGAAGCCATGCTAAGAATAGGTTCAGTATCAATAACTTGTTAAATAAGCCAAATGTTAATTTAAAAGATAAGAAATCTCTTTCTGGTATATACAAAATCAAATGCAATCACTATGACAAGTTCTACATCGGAAGAACAAAACGTAACCTTCTAATCCGTCTTAAAGAACATCAAAGAAATATTAAACTAAACAAACTGAAAAATCAGCTGTGTCCCACCATTTCTGGAATACACATGAAATTGGTCAAGACATTGAACTATTAAAACCCACACATAATGCTTCTATGTTGGATGCTTGGGAAAAAATATTTATTGTTAAAAATAATTTACTTGTTATAAATTTTGAAATTCCGCCGTTGGATGACGTCACCCGCCTTCTGGTTCACCTTCAGAAGAAAACTGATCAAGATGGAGTTCACCCTACCTTCTAGTTCCACTACACTTCAAGAGATGTCGGTACAGCAGCCATCTGGTTCACCTTCAGTAGTTATAAAAACTACCATCTGAGGTCCTTCCTATCGTCCATGTGGGTTAGACACATTTGGTATCGAGAAACGAGTGTCAGTCGATTCCAAAAATACTGCAGAAAATGAGACCCTGAAGTCTCGAAACTATCGTCCATATTTTACCATCATGATGTAAGTGAAGGCTTTTAATATCATTCGACTCATTTATTTTATCAATTGACCTCTTCACTGTCAAGATAGTCCTTTTTCAATTTTGATAAACATGCTAAGGATTTTTACGCCCGAAAAAATCCATCCATCCGCGACCTCGGGAACTAGAGGCTAGCATGATAATCACTACATCACGGAGGACGTCTACAACTGTTTATAGGGAGACGCATTGTAATACCACTTGGCATGTCGTTTTACTGGAGGAAGATGCTCCACGCTATTTATCATGTGCTGCAAAGACAAGGGAAACTATATATCCTAATAGAAAGACCAATACTAACAAACTATGCTGTCAAAAACGAATTGAAAGCGGAACAAATAGTGTGTAACTACTTAGTTAACCTAATTGAGCCTCTAGGAGGTTTCCCCTGTCATATTAAATTTGGACGCCTGCAGAGGTTTTGTTTGCTTTCGCGTTGTTACGGACCTTAATGACGTCTTTCGAGCGTACCGCTGAAAACAGGGACCAGAATTTAGTAACACAAGTTCAAAACAAAAATGAAAGGGCAGGCTGTTCCTTTGGTAACGTTACAATGACCTGTTTAACAATAGGTTTAGTGTTTTGGGAGTGGAGTTGTGAAAGGGAGAAACGAAATGTTTCATTGATTTTCCTGCGTGTCGCATTCTCCCAAAACCCTACAGTGATTTGCTGGTATGTTGGCTGTCCTTTTGTTTTCTGTTCTTTCGTTATCATTCATTGGCTTCCCATTCTGCAGTTACAGTTAGTAGAACTCTAATTTTTAATGTTCAGATTGAGGAGTATTGTCCTAATCACTATTAACTTTCAATTTCTAATTCTTCTTATTCTTCTTCCACAAGGTATAGGCTGTCGATCTGTTCCATGCTCAATTAAACACATCGCTCCATTTTGTTCCAGGTCTGCCCACTTAGCGATATTCTCTAGGCTTATAATTTAATAACATTTTAGTATTCGTTCCTCTTTTATCCTTAATATATGTTGGCATCAATTACTTTTATTTTCACTAAGTTTTTTCATTTATGTTATACACATTTAACTGTTTACATATTTCTTCAATTTTTGTTTATCTAGAAAGGTATAACTAGCTGTTGCTCTTAGAATTTTAATGATATTATATAAATATTAAATAAACACCTCTGAATCACTATAGCTAAACGTTTTTCACGAATTGGCATTTTTAAAAGCCCAGCAACAGGTTTAAATCACCCGTACGCTCCCTTTTAAGTGAGAATCTGTTTTGTCATCATAAATAATTCTATATTATGTATTTTATTATAAGGGTCATCTATTCATGCACATGTAATAGGTTATTGTTAAAGGAACAGCAATGTTTGTTAATTTCTCTCATTATAAATATCGCCCATATTACAATTTTCGTGTTTTTCAAGTTAGGATGGCATAAAAACGTGTCTTGTGAGCGTAGAAGTGAAACTTTTAGCTTGCACGTCTTTTGTATTTGAGCGAGGGGTAAAAGCCTATTCATCTATTGTTAAAATCAGAGAAGGTAGAGTAGGCGACGTAGAAGGTGAAATGCTGAGGGAAACAGGGAAAGTCCCAGGTTACGTAAAGTAAAATGCCTAAGACAATTAGAAAGCAAAATTATGTCATTGAAGACATACTACCAATGGTAGAAATAGTGACAAATAAGACATTAGTTATGTTCCAAGCGTGGGTTTGTTTAGTATAAACACAGAAAGAAATATTTAGTACTCCCAGTCTCGACATGTAAACCACGCCGAATCCACGCTAGTGAGAGAAAATTCGCGCTCACTATTCCGCGGACAATGAAAATGCCGATGCACATGTTTCGACGAGATTAATGTTAATTCCGAGAAGGTGTTGATAGTGATCAGAGGTTGTATTTAAATATGTAATTTTGTGTAAACCACAATGTTACGCGAGAATTAATAATAGTGTGTGTTAGTTGCGCGATATAAAAGACAAAGTTGACGTCAGGAATATTCTAACACTTTCAGGTATTCTGTGAAAAGTGTAAGAAACGGAATATCGCACGGATTTATACAGTGTGCAAACAAGAGTTTAATTTCAGTTTAAATTCAACTTACAATATACGTGTTTGTGTTATCACCTTAACCAGCAATCGAGATACCTGTCCACGATTCTAGATCCTCGTTACCGCTAGCTTATCGTTAGCAAAGATCCATGCCTCTTCACTGAGAGAAGCCTAGACCCCCAAACCTTTATTTCAATGTAACAAAACAATACACGGAGATTGACTGAAGAAGCAGAAGCCACTTCCCAACAGGGGGAACTTCTTCGAGACCAGAGCACTGGAGACTGCGATGTGCCGAGCCAAACCATTCCTTCGACGCAACCTACTCCAAAGATAACAATAGGGTTCGCGCTTCAAATCCCATTTTTACGCATTATTTCACTGATTTGTATACAGATGTGCATACATAATCTAAAATATCCTATCCAAAGATTCAATGAAGAATTTTATGATTTCTTTATTGATTTGGCTCACAAAAAAGATATAGTTTATACCGAAAAACAACGAAAATTTTCACAGAAACAACTTCATAAAACATAAAAACTTATTTCTTTACGACTTATAACATCAGCTTCAATAAAATCCTTGCGTTTGATTTTCACTGTGCTAAAGTATTAGAAAATGTCACTATCATACTTCTCTGGAAAATGTAAATGCGTAAAGCAGGTTAAGAAAATTTGCACGTTTTCTTTAATAAAAAGTGTTTAATTTTATTATATGAGAAACTATTTAAAGTAAAGCCTCGAACTTTTGTAAAGACATTGATTTATTTACTCACATTAAATGTGCCGATTTTCAAGTGAATGGCTTTAAAATTTAAAAAAATTGGAAAATTCAGTCCCAGTTTCCCTTACGATAAATGGTGATTATTGGCTTACACTTTTATAAGCAAAGATTTCTAGAAGTTTTATAAAACATAGGATAGCTGAAATGACAAACAGAACATTAACCGAGGAACAATGTTGCTTCCAAGGAGGCAGGAGTTGTACCCCTACCGTTTAATATAAAGCAGTGACACGTTAGATTCCTATCACACCGCTGGCGTATAGAGACACCCTAGCAGATTTCTTGTAATCAAGAGGATTTCTACCGTTAATAATTTCGCCACTAGGCGCGCACATTGGCAGGGTATTAGCCCACCGCCCATTAGCGCCACGGAAGAGAGGCAGGACGCCGACAGTTTTGCATAGGGAATCTCTCTTGCAACATAAAGGTTGTTTTACGTGCAAATAAACATATTTAGACGAGTCTGTCCATAAACAATAGAATTTAACTTGACAATTGATAGATTTTGGAAGATCATGAACTGGATATTTCAGTAAATAAAACGAAAGCAATGGTATTCATAGGAAAACAGTCTGCATGAGGTAAAATAATAGTGAATTACGAACTAATGGATCAGGTTTTAAACTTTAACCATCTTGGCTGTGATTTGAGCTATAAATATGACATGTACATAATAAGATTCATAATTATCAAAACTTGTGGAACTAAAAAAGAGTTTTAAAACATGCAAAAGAAAAAGGGACTATAACTTAAATGTTATAATGTCAGCGTCCCAGTAATACTCTATGGGAGTAAAAGGGGTTTAAAAACAGAAAGACATGAGCCATATTCAGCAGCAGAGATGATGTTTTGAGAGCCTTTAAGAGTGTAGCAAGAAGGAGTAGACTAACTCTTGAATGAATAAGAGAAGATCTAAGTATGTCTCATGGGAGAAATTATTGAAAATCATAAACAGAAATTACATTCTTAACAGAATGGATACAAGCAGCTACCATAGAATATGTTAAATTATAAACCAAAAGGGAGAATATAAATAGGAAGACGTATGCTGAGGTGTTAGTGAGACCGGAACAGGTAAACGGCCTAAACCATAAAAGGAAGTAGAAGACTTGACAATATGTTTTTCCTTGTTTATGATTTATTTATATTTTAAACTATTTGGCCACAAAGAAATGCGACTCTGATTCTCGCATTCAGCACCTAGCAAAGCCTACGTCCGCCATCGTTTATTCTGGTTTAAGTAGTTCTCAATGGCGTGAGAAAAATTTAGTCCATGCAGGGTTGTAATGCGAGCACCTGTGATCTGAAGGTTCCTCCCCAATTGCCAACCCTTCCAACCTTTCGTTGTAAAATTTTGAGAGCTGGGTAAACATTTTACTTCATTTCATTCATTTCTTTTATTTACAAAACATGCTGCCGCAATTGCAGTGTGATTTAATTTGTAGGCGATGCATCGAGTTCAATACACAGCGTAGTTTGGCTGATTTAACATATTAAATGTAATTACCACAATATTTTTAATTATGAAATTTCAATCTATTTGCTTAGGGACAACAGTATTTAGTTTAATATTGAGTTATACGATGCGTTAAATGCTTGTGATGTGTTTGTCTGCTAAATTTTGATTATATTTATAATAAGCTGCCCTCGTGCCACCATGTTAGGGAGTGGTGATCTCCACACGTATATACCTGTTTGCTGTAGTATGCTGTGTCTTATTTTATAAGGCTGGCTCAGTGACATGCTATTTGCCAGGTTAAGAAAAGTTATTTACACGAAATATAAGCCGAAAACGTTATTCTGTGATGCAGCGGTTATGGCCCAAGTTTATCGGGGGGCCAGCGCCAGGCAGTTGGAGATAAACAAAGATAAGCTGCGCTTTAGCCTGGCGTAAACACCAGAAACGCTATCGACAGTTAACCAGAAACTTCTGGAAGTTTCTCCCCCTCCTACAGAACGTATGTCCAGATAGTTCTAGAAGGTTCTGTGTAAGATTGCATTGGCTACATAAGCAAACGTTTTTGCGAGAGGAGTCAGTTGAGTCTGCAAATGAGATGGTGAGCGCGTTTCTACTGCGACATCAAGTGCGGTTCTCCGAGCGAGTTGCTGACGACCGCTGTGACGTGCAGCGAGTGCTATTGCGAAGCGAGAGATTGTAGAAGTCTTGTGTTCAACTCCCCAGCGAGTGAACCATCCGGAAGACGAAGCTACGTCATGGTGTGAGTCACTAGCTGCGTTTACAGCATTCAGACTTCCGTCCCTGCGTAGTCGCTCTGGTAATGTCATTCCCAAGGTGCAGTTATGTGCGCATCTTATTATGTGCTGATTAGCCATACTTGCAAATAAACAATGAAGCGAAGCCAACAATGTCCGTTCATGGTGTGTAGGTATAGGACAAGAAGGTAGAAGGATTTAATACCATAGTAATTAATAGATACCTGTTGAAAACAGAGTAAATTATGAACGTTTTTCGGACTTAATGCCAAACAGTTTAATTATATCCTTGATTTGATGGAAAACTATGTTAAGTGCCAATCCTAAAACAAAGTTAAAGAACCAATGACACCTGCAGAAAAGCTAGCTGTAACTGAAAATAAAAACTAATACACTTCTATCTTGTGTGAATGGAACACCGTTAAACTACGAGGGTAAGTCAGTAAGCATTGGCAAACAATTTTTAAATTTTTGTAGGTTGGCTATATCGATTTGTGCTCGCGCAAGTTGAAATATTATTCCTTGTCTGTGCTTGTGGAATGTTCGACCATTATCACTCCAAAGAAGAACAGCGCGAGATTATCCGTTTTTTTCGTCGTCTGAAGGTGTACGTTCAATCTGGAATCGCTAGGGACCCCGTCCTTGCTTGCGCACGTCATCTCCCGGCTCTGGTCGTCTTTCAGATCTCCCCCTCATCCCTCTCACTCGAGGGTCGCGTTTGAAACACAAAGGGTTACAGTGGCCTACTGCGGTGTTCTGTCCAGACTTCGGGATCTCCTCCGGATATGTAGTTTTATTTTTTTGCTTCAAATAGTAAACCTAAGGTACTTAGTGGTTCGGATTTTATTGTAAAAGGGTATTGTATTAATATATTTTATTTTGCTTTCTAATTATTCTCCTAATCTTATAAATAATTTATTTTCGCTTTAAACTGAAAACGAGTTGTTTATTTACCTTCTCTATCACGTACATCGGGTGCAAAACAGCAAAACAACGTGCCGATATGAGGACCTGCGGTTTAAGTTGCCAATCAACAATTAACACGCCTCTGCCGCGTCTTTCATCGCTTATTCGGTTACAGAATGCCGAACCAATAAGAACCGGACTCATTCAGGGGCTAGTATGGACAGTCTTGGAAGGCATATTGTTTCAACCATTCAGGTGATATATATATATATCGATTCTCTACCCTTTCATCGCCCACCTTTCTTCTTAGGGTAATGCTAGCATATTGGACCTTAGCTAAAACTAATTAGAGATTGGTTTACCTAAGGCAGGCGCGGAGCACAAGTGATGAGATTCTGCCAACATTCAAGAAAGTAACCAAGAAATCGGCATGTTTTTTTGCGCTCGACTGTACATAGTAAGTAGAGAAGGTATTGCTTTCCACTTAAAAGTTGGATACCAAGATTTCACCGGAAATACATGCTTTAACCCCCCCCCCTGAATTAAAAGAAAGCTGTTTTAGAAAAAGGTCTGTGAGCCAGTGTGTCTGTGAACAGCATAACTCAAAATCAAGGAGTTGGAGAAGCTCCAAACTTGGTATTTAAGTTCAGTATCTTCCAGGAATATGGTCCAAAGATTTTCAATGAAATTCTCCTACCCCAACTACCCTTTACATGAACATTTTTGAATGTTTTAATATTCTAAAAATGGTTATAGCGGTTTTGATTAAAATAGCATACATTAAAGATATTTACATGACAAATAAAATGTATATCTTGAATTTTCTGGAAATTACCTAGGAAGTCCTAACTCAAAACTGGTAAACGTTAAGCGATAGACGAAAATGCACTACACAAAAAATGTGGATCTCTTTAAAACATACAATTTATTTCCAATAAGTTTTTCTGTAGCATAAACCATTGTGAAGATATTCGTTATTAAATTTCAAGTAGTTATGTCTTGGTAATTCCTTAAGTGCTTTCAACATTCAGTTGTTTCTCGCGATGGAAACAGCATGGAATTTTAATGACAGCATATAGCGTTCAGTTCTTAAACATTTGACTATCGCTGTTCTCTTTGAATATATAACTAAATGTGTAATGTAACTATTTCTGCAAAGGTTTATTTGGACTATTAGTAGATATAAAAACATAGTTTTAGTAAGAATAGCTTGTATACTCACTAATGAACGATAGAGGGTAGAGAAAGTCATTGAAAGTATCACATAAGATTTTTGTTTGTATACTTTATTTGCGAATCTGAATAGCTCAAGTAACTATAATAGCAGCTGATATCCTTCAAGGAACTCTCACGCAAGTCATGAGAAATAACAGTCACTCTTCTGAAGAGAAGATTGAGAATACTGTGCTAACAGTAATGTTTTGTCACGCAATCAGCCTCCAATATAAATCGTTGCCCTCGATGTGCGACTTGTGATCGATCCACAGCGACTGTGCTGCTTTATTTTTCAGCGAATTTGCTACAGCTGCTCCCGTCGCTTCTCACATGCTAAATGCCATCCTTTTTACTTTATCTACTACGTATAGTAAGTAGGGGAAGTATTGTATTCCACCCAAAAGTTCGATACCGAGATTTCACCGGAAATACATGTTTTGAGACTCCCTGAGTCCAAAAAAACGATTTTTGGAAACATGTTCGTGTGTGCGTGTCTGTGTGTCTGTCTGAGTGTGTGTGTGTGTGTGTGTGTGTCTGACTGTGAACAGCATAACTCAAACGAACAGTCGGATAAACACCAAACTTGGTATTTAGGTTCAGTATCTTCCAGAGATGCGTCACGAAGGTTTTCAAGAAAATCCCCCCATCTCAGATTACCCTTTACATGGAACATTTTTCGAAAATTTTAATCTTCTCAAAAATGGCTCTAAGATTTTGATTAAAATGTCGTATGTTTAAGATATTTTCGTGAGAAATGAAATGTATATCTCGAATTTTCTGGGAATGTCTCCAAAAGTATTCTTCATTGTGAACGACTTTTGCATAACTGGTAAACCATAAGGGATAGACAAAAGTTCACTACACAAAAAATGTAGATCGCGTTAAAATACACAATTTATGTCATGTACATTTTTTTGTTGAGTGAATCATTTTTGAGATATTGCTTGTTATTCCCTTAAATTTTCCAAAACTTATTTTCTCAAATGGGACTTCGTTATTCATTTTTTTGTCCTGGTAATGCAAAGAGAATGGAATACTCCACATAGCAACCAGCTCTTAAAATATTTGACTATCGCTTAAAGCCTACCATATTCCCCTTGCATCTACAAGAAAATTAGCATAAGATTATCTTCGATTAGCATTCGTTATCTCGATTAACATGAAGCATATGAGAATATGAGTTTATAAGAATAGTTTGTACAAGAGTAGAGAAAGTCATGTGAGTGTAACACATCAGATTTTTTATCTTAGCATGTATCCTCTTCCAGTCCACTTTTTATAATGGCTTTCATTACCTCTAACTCGCTTCACTTTGAGTTCCATTTCCCTTCCAACTGTGTTTCACAATTCTTCTTAATTGCTCCTGCCAATCGGTCTCTCTAGTTTTAGATTTATTCTGCTATTATTTTCTTGAAGTGTTTCTTGGTATAATCGACACAGTTTTATTCCTTGTTTCCTGTATGTAGCATGTTTTCAATCACGCCGCTGACAGCCTAGTAGTGCAGTTTCAGTGTAATAGAATTTGATGACAGTTTGGTTCAATAATTCAAACATTTTTGGCTCATAATATCCTAAATATTTGTTACGTTTTGACAAATACTCATTAGAATGCTTTTATTAACGCTGCTCTATGAATAAACTATCATACTGCTGCCGGGAACCAAATAGTTTACCAAGAAGATTTAACGATTTTATGCTACAGAATAATTCGAAGGCTGGGAACGAAAGATCCACCCCTTTTGCATAGTAGTGGGTGTACAAATTATATTTACGAAAGTTTATTTTTATATCTACTTCATTTTAATCGAGATGAATCTCTCCAGAAATAGCAGCATTGCACATTTCGTTATAGATACTAAGGAAATAGCGATAGTCAAATGTTTTAGAACTGGACGCTATATTCTGGCCTTGAAACTAAAAGTATTGAACAATTCAAATATTAATTACGGATATCTCGGAAATATCTAATGCCACAGACAAGTTATTTGAAATAAATTCTATGTTTTAAACAGAGCTACATTTCTTGTGTAGCACGTTTTCGTCTATCGCTAAACGTTTACCAGTTATGCAAGATTATACGAAATTCCTCCCGAATGAAGCGGACTTCACAAGCTATTCCCAAAAAAATCAGATATACATTTTATTTGTGATCTATATGTCTTAAATATATGCTATTTTATTCGAAGTCGTTAGCCCCATTTTTTAGAAAAGGAAAATTTTAGATAAAAATCCATATAAAGGGTAGTTTAGGGTGGGGGATTTTCTTGAAAATCTCCGTGTCGCATATTTGGAAGATAATGAACTTAAATATCAAGTTTGTATTAACCGACTATTCGTTATGGACTTATGCTGTTGACAGACACACAGACATACGTACACGAACTTATTCTAAAAACGCTCTTTTTAGGGGGTTAAAGCGGTCCCAAGTCACGTATTTTCGTTGAAATCTCTGTATCGCATTTTTGAGTGGAATGCGACACCTTCTCTACCTACTATGTTTGTGCATGTTAAAGAAAGCAAAGATGTGTTGCATTCACATGACCCCCTGTATATGCCAGTGATGCCCAACCTTAAGTGAAACAGGGAAGGGCGAATATGTCCCAAGGATTGTTCACGGAGCTATGATGCATTCATGTGCTCATGGCAGTTCAAACTCTAATGTATGGTTACATTTGAACATGCTATTGCGTTCAGTTGTCAAGAGTGAGTGAAGGGGAAATGCTTCATAGCACAAAACGAAGGCTGTAGGGTGAAGCGACAATGTGACGTCATTAGTTCATAAGAGAAGAGGTTGGGCTTTGCTGCTATACCTTCTTCTACAAACTATTCTTAAAAAAATGGTATTCTCCTATCTATTCTATCAGAAACTTCATCACACATTTACACCTTTTCATTGTAGGATACAGTAACTAAAGGGATAAAAACTTAGTTTGAATTTCCTTGCACCTTGAATGAACACGAGAAAAAAAATCTGATGTGTTACACTCGCATGACTTTCTCTACGCTTGTACAAACTATTTTTACAAACGCTTATTCTCCATCTACTTCATGTTAATTGAGGTTTTAAGCGATAGTCAAATCTTTTAAGATCTATGAGGCGCATTCCATTCTCTTTAACGAATTTCCGTTTGAGAAAAAGTAAAGGTTTTGGAAAACTTAAGGGAATAACAAGCAATATCTCGAAATTGGTTCACACAACAACAAAAATGTATATGACATAAATTTTGTATTTTAACGCAATCTACATTTTCTGTGTAGTAAAATTTTGTCTATCTCTTACGGTTTACCAGTTATGCAAAAGTCGTTCAAAATGAAGAATACTTTTATGACATTCCCAGAAAATTCGAGATATATATTTCATTTGTCATAAAAATATCTTAAACATATGATATTTTAATCAAAATCGTCAGAGCCATTTTTGAGAAAATTAAAATTTTCGAAAAATGTTCCATGTAAAGGGTAAACTGGGGTGGAACGATTTTCTTGAAATCCTTCGTGTTGCATCTCTAGAAGATGCTGAACCTAAATACCAAGTTTGGTGTTTATCCGACTGTTCGTTTCTGAGTTATGCTGTTTACAGGCACACACACAGAAATACACACGGACATGTTTCGAAAAATGCTTTTCTTGGATTCAGGGGGTCTCAATACATATATTTCGGGTGAAATCTTGGTATCGAATTTTTGGGTGGAATACAATACTTCCCCTACTTACTATACGTAGTAGAGAAAGTAAAAACCAATATCGACTTACTACGTGAAAAAAGTATAATTATTTTAAAATTAAAACTAATAATAGAAACAGTTGGGACATGGTTAAGATCACAACTTTTTTAGACAAATATGTGTGCTTTACAAAATCTGTGTGTTTTGTGATATGATTTTGTTTCTCTTTTACGCTTTACCAGTTACATAAACGTCATTCAGAGTGAATGGGACTGCACAGGCTAATCCTCAAATTCAAGATATACATTTTATTTGTCATACAAATATGTTAAACATGTGGCATTTTAATCAAAATCGTTAAGTTATCTCTGAAAAGATAAACATCGAAAATCTTCTCATATAAAAGTTAGTTTGGGGCGGGGAAACTTATCTTGAAAATGTCCATTATACAATCTGGTGAAAAGAAATAACTGACGTCATTTCCCAATAACTGAAGTACCTACAAAATCTTCAACTAAGAAGTGACGCTCATCATTGTGTTGAAGGAAGGAAAATAGTTTCTCAGAAGTTGTTGGAGGTTTCAACAGTAAAATGTGAAATAATGAAAGGAAATTTTGGTGAAAGGGAATTTCCATTGAGCCACCACCAGCTTGTAGATCCCCAAATAAAAAACTGCGCCCCTCACTTCTGCCCACAGCAAGCGTCATGAGTAGGGTGCAGTATTAGAAGGTGGGGCGTGGTCAGCGCTTCTGGCCCCTCTCGACCGGTATATGCGGCCTTCTTAAACTGGAGCCGTTACTGCTCAATCAAGTAGCTCATAATTGGGCCCTTAGTGACCTAACGAGGCTGAGTGCACCAGGGCCAGGTCTCCCAGCGGGAGAAAATCCCCATTGCCGGAATCGAACCCGGGTCTCTCGCTTGGTAAAAGCAGCGCTACCACCACGCTAGGAGACGACCTTACATTGCGTTACTCTGGGGGGGGGGGCGAAGGTTTAACCACATAAAATGAGAAAATCATGTCGAAATGCCTTAAACTGCTCGTGCATTCGAATAGATGGTCCTCAAATGCCTTGGTAAAATCGAACACGAGTCTCCTAAAGGATATACCAAGCCACAGCTCTGCTCAGCGCATGCTCTGTTGTGCTCATGGACCAACTGTACTTTCTGCAAAAAATCTAATGCGTTGCATTCATATGACTTTCTCTACTAACCGCTTGAAAAAAATTTACGTATTTAAAATTCAAACCAATATCAATGAATATTTCCCAAATGGTTAACGCCACAAAAAATTAACATGAATCGTGAGTTTTAAAAATATGTACATTTTTATGTAGTGAGATTGTCTATCTCTTAGGTATGTCAATTACACAAAGGTCATTCAGAATGAAGAGGGCTTCACAAGCTATTATCAGAAAATTCAATGCATTATTTTGTTTGTCATGTAAATATCCTAATATGTGGTGTTTTAATCAAAATCGTTATAACCATTTTTGAGAAATTAAAAAAAACTTTTCCATGTAAAGAGTACTTTTTGGTGCGGAAATGTTCTTGAAAATCCTCGTGTCACATCCTTGTAAAATAAAGTAAAATACCAAGCTTGGTATTTAACCGACTGTTCGTTTTTGAGTTCTGCTGTACACATACACACCAATGAACCTTTTTCCAAAATATAATTTTTACATTCAGAGAACCTCAAAATGTGTATTTCCAGTAATATACTATATTGAATTTTTGGGTTGAATGGAATAATTCCTCTACTTGCTATAGGGAAATAGTAGAGAAACTAAAAATAGGATTGGTTTAAATAGAATACGGAGGAGCCCTAGTAACTAGAGTAGAGCATAGTAAGTAGGCCGTAAAGGCTCTTTTTGTTTCTAACGTGACCCCTGGGAGGGAGAGATGAGAGGATAGTCCCGAAAGGTAAAAAGATCTGGATGACGACGGGCGCAAGCATGGATGGGTCTATTAACGTTTCCAGATAGAACCGCTGGTGGTCCCCACTTCGAAGCCGAGTCTCGACTAGACAGCCCCGACCGACGCCAGGGAAGAAACCGCTACAAAGCGCATAATGACCGCCCAGCCGCAGCCTGCTGAACACCTGGTCCTGCAATCCTGAAATAGATTGACAACGAAGGAAATTATTAATACAGAAAATGAGGGACAAGAAAATCGTGGTAGAAGAGGAACCACTCTTGCATCCGGGGAAACCACGAAAAACCCATGGGTCAACTGGGCAGTGAGCGGGAATCGAACCCGGGACCTCCTGAAAGAGTCGCAGACGTTACGCGGCGCCACCTCGCTCGGTGGCTTGTATACTAGTTAGCATTACCTGACACACGGGTGCTTAATCGTACCTTTAAAAAGGCAATAAAGTTTACACTTAGTTACAACTAGGAATGGGGTATCGATACCTCAATACTCTCGATATTCGGTGGTATCGAAGTATCTAATACTTAGATATAAACCTTCGATACTTTTAAATTTTTAAGTTTTGCATTATTGAAAGTTGTTGCGTTTAACTTTATGCTAGATAAGGAATGGAGGGAGTCAACATTTTAAGTTATTGCCTCGCACGTGTCCCAAAAATGTTGCTGTACTACAGTTTTTGATAGACCTTGACTGCTTTTCTATGGGTGAGTCAATGCAACTTGTGTTTCAATGAAAACATGCAAAACAATGAGGGGAGGCGTAGAGGCGTTCATGTAGCACACGCCGTTAACTGAGTTGTGAATGAAGCTGATTTAGCTAACGCACTAAATCACGTTTCTGCAATAGCCTGGCTTTGTGACTCACTCTCAGCTTTTACATTTACCTACTCTAGTGAACAAAATCTGTGAATCCAGCAGAAACAAACCAGAACTTAAGACGTGAGAGACACAGTGCATGCAAAAATATTTATTATCTCCTTCCATCTGTTAGTCTGTGTTTATTCAAGTCAAACTCGGGTCACATTTTTTACTTTCTCTACTACGTACAGTAAGCAGGGAAAGTATTGTATTCCACCCAAAAATTCGATACCGAGATTTCACCGGAAATACATGTTTTGAGACTCCCTCAATCCAAAAAAAGCATTTTTGGAAACATGTCCGTGTGTGTGTGTGTCTGTGAACAGCATAACTCAGAAACGATCAGTCGGATAAACACCAAACGTGGTTTAGTATCTTCCAGAGATGCGACACGAAGGTTTTCAAGAAAATCCCCCCATCTCAGATTACCCTTTACATGGAACATTTTTCGAAAATTTTAATCTTCTCAAAAATGGCTCTAAGATTTTGATTAAAATGTCGTATGTTTAAGATATTTTCGTGAGAAATGAAATGTATATCTCGAATTTTCTGGGAATGTCTCCAAAAGTATTCTTCATTGTGAACGACTTTTGCATAACTGGTAAACCATAAGGGATAGACAAAAGTTCACTACACAAAAAATGTAGATCGCGTTAAAATACACAATTTATGTCATGTACATTTTTTTGTTGAGTGAATCATTTTTGAGATATTGCTTGTTATTCCCTTAAATTTTCCAAAACTTACACCTTTTCTCAAATTCGTTATTCAGTGTTTTATGTCCTGGACATGCAAAGAGAATGGAATGCATCTTATAGCAACCAGCGCTTAAAAGATTTGACTATAGCTTATAACCTACCATATTCCCCTTGCATCTACAAGAAAATTACCAATAAGATTAACATCTCGATATCTCAATTAACATGAAGCATATAGAGAATAAGCGTTTGTAAAAATAGTTTGTACAAGAGTAGAGAAAGTCATGGGAGTGAAACACATCAGATGCTTTTTTATTTACGGACGCTCTTTAAATGCTATGGTTCTTAGTGTCCCATTCTACTTTGGGCGTGAAAGACCGGTAGTTTTCCTCCTCTTTATCAGGCTGGAGGTTCTTTTACGTGCCGTAAATCTACGATACGGGACCACTGGCTTTACTTCCCTTCCAAAGGAAGCCATGCTAAAGAAAAAAATCCATCGCCCTCCGCCGGGTTTGAACCCGCGATATCGGGAACTATAGGTAACCACTACAACACGGAGGACGGCAAACTCAGGCCACGAACATAGCTTACAGGTATACCGTACGACTAATTTTCACAATATAGATAGAAAATCCTTTAAAAGAAAGTTTTTGCATTAAATATACAGAATAATTTATGAAGAACTGACATTTATTTCTTTAATTATTCCGTTCCAAATTCAATCAATGCCCCAATTTTAGCACAAAATTAATCAGAATGCCCTGAAGTTTCGATTGCCTGTCACTGGATGCGCAGATGCTCGTGTTTTATTAGTAATTGTTAAGTTTTATTGTAAGAAACTGTTTTTGAGATTTTTTCTTGTCAACGTGAAAATGGAGTACACATTAAATGAACACTTTTCCTTGTAAAGCAATACTGCATTGCGAATTAAATTACAACTACTCAAAGAGCGTATCAGAGAGAATTTGGTGTTTGGAATCATCCCCAAAGAAATACAATACTGGGAGTGGTAAACACATTGGAAACAACTGAATCTCTGGTGAGTGAAAAAGGCAAAACTCTTTCATCTAGGCTTCCCACGGTTATTGTTGACGTAAGAGCATGACTGGATCAGTCAGCCAAAATATATATTAAGACGTTTATAGCAGGAGACAGGGTACAGCTACTCAATGTGTCAAGAGAGCTGTGAAAAGTGCAGACCTAAAGCCATATAGTATTACGGTTGTCCATCAGATACAGGAACCAGATAAGGACAAACAACAGAATTATTGTCGTTGGCGTTCATTGTGCAAAATTCTGCTGTATTGCCCATCACATGGTTCATAGATGAAGCATTGTTCCAGGTTCCTTTATCCGGCTAAGTGAACTCAAATAACTCACGCTATTGGGCCAGCAAATATCCACATGTTATTCATAAAGCACGTATGCACCCGGTTAATATCGTAACAGTGGGAAAAATTATTTTTTAAAACAATGTGAACACTGCAGAGTACCGACGGATTTTCATGGAGTTTGCTGAGTACCTAGACGATATAGAGCTGAGTCAAGGATATTTTCAGCAGGACGGCGCTACGTTCCATACATCAAATGAATCCATGCCACTAATTGCAAGTTTTTTTGACGTTCGGATAATTTCCAAGAACTTGTGGCCACCGAGACCTCCGAATTTGACATCGCCGGAATTCTTTCTATGAGGTTACTTAAAAGACAGGGTTTATGCCACATATCCCCAGACATTGGACGATCTGAAGCACAACATTATACAGGAGATTCAAGCTATTGACAACAGAGTGTCCAGTAACATGGAACGTGTTGAGTTGTGCCTTATGCAGGATGGAGGAAATTTTCAAAATTTGCTATAGAGGTAAATAATCTCCCAAAACTCCTCTGCATTTCAGATATAAAGAGTTGTCACTAGCGTAACTCGTTTTGAAACAATTAAAGAAATAAATGTGTCAGTTTTTCATAAACCACACTAGCTACATATCCTCCTCCTCCTTCTCCTTCTCCTTATTATTAGTCTTGACTAACAACGGGAATATATAACATGTGACATTATCAAGTGCCAATTAAAGAATGTCAAACAAGAACAATTTCGGAATAATTAGCATACAATGCAAAATTGGTTGTATGCGTTTGTACACGGAAAACTTCTAAGAACACATTCAGTGAACGAGCTATCGCCTTTATAGTGTTTTTATAAAGTGAGGATGTGTATCGGTGCTCAAAATTCAGTATCGGTATCGATAAATACCATGTGACCCAACCGCGCCGCATTTGACGTATACAGATAATCCTTCGTGCGTTAAAACAGTTGCAGAACTCAACGCGAAAATTCCAACTAAACACTGGTCAGTGCGGAACTGGCGAATTAACACCCTAAAGACCGATTACTACTACTACCACCATCGCTATTATAACCAAGCGGTTCCCAGAATGGGAACACGGAGACGGTTGGAACATCGTATCAATCAACGGGGCAAAATTTCGAACACCCATTCAGTGAGCGAAGTCAGCATAACAGTACCGTTTGATGATGATTATGACAATAATGATGATAATAATGATAGTAGTGAAACACTGCATCTTCTCATGTTTATTGCATCAAATCCAAAATGTTAGACAAGAACAGTTAAAAACAGTTTAAAAAAACAGCTATGGAGGGATCCAAATAGGTCAAATAAAGACCTTTTAATTATTTGTCAGTCTAAAAAGCGAGTTTCTTCCCCCGAAAATAAAGCCTGTGTAACTAAAGTGAAAAACATTCTTAGACATTTTCGGACTATTTTTGTCCATCATCACGGACAGTACATTCTAGTGCAAGGGTCTGATTTTGTCTTATCATCGCGTACTCTGTACACTATTGCAGGCCCGGAAAGTGCCGCTCATCGTCTTTGCTGATAAGCCAAGAAAAGTAGAACGAAGCCCCGCCCATTCCATGGCTCAGTCGGTAGAGCACCTGTCTGCTGTGCGAAGGGTCCCAGCTTCTATTCCCAACTGTAAAATGGTATTTTTTTCTCTAGCCAAGAATATACCCTATCCTTCCCAGAGTCTTAAACTATGAATGGAGTGTGAACGTATGTGTAAACTAATGATTAAAGCGTAAAGTTTACTAGAAACCTAAAGAGAAATGACTGAGTTAACACCATTGCCTAGAGGCAATAATATGTTCCAAAGGAAAGCCACCGATAAGACCATTGTAGTTAAAGGCGGGATAAAAATGGGGGAAAAGAAACGAAACGAAGCTCGCTCACGTGAATTTGTCAGCTGCCCACTGACCTGTATTTATTTCGAATTACCCCGTTGCGTTCTGCAACTCAATTAACGCACGAAGGAATATCTACACACTTAAAATACGGCGCGGTTGGGCCATCTGGTAGCGGTATCATCCCATCACTAGTTACGACACCAAAAGGTCATACCACGCCAATTATGATTTAATTTACAGCCTGATGTAAATATTCATCATTTAAACCTAAAGACGTTTAATGTAATCTAATTTCTTCCCACAAATTATCCACAAGATAGCAGTTGTAGCTGTACACATGGCTTCTTGAGCTAAATTGCGTTACCAACAAGCTTAAGGAAATTTCCTGGATGCTACTGCTTCATTTTTAACTTTCCTGGTTTGAGATAATGACATAGGATGGTATGATATCGTTATGCTACATCCCGGGCCATTAAAATGAAAATTGCCTCTGATACCTGGTTCTACTTATCTTCGACCAACCAACAAGACCGAAATAACCGCTAACTTTTTCCGCTCCTCCAACAACCTATTTCCAGAGCGTGGTAAAGCAGCATGGCAGAGTTATGGTGGATTTCTGGAGGGGCTGCGGCTGCTCAGCACATTTCCAAATTAATTTAAGAAGGGCCGCATGCCCAAATTAATGTGCAGCAAGGGATTACGCGCTCATATCTGCGAGAGAGAAATGTAATTGCGAGATGGTTCTAACGCCGAGGAAAGTAAGACGCTCGTATTCTTGCCAAGAACGACTTCAAAAGCTTCCTCTCATTCCGAGAGCAGATTGCTCAAGGAAGTTTTCGTTATCATTATCAAACGGTGTTAAATAATAACCACTATACATTAAATTAAAATACTTGACCATCATTTCCGTTTTTGCTTTATCTACCACGTAGCTAATAGGTAGAGAAGGTATTGCACTCCAACCAAAAATTCGATACCGAGGTTTCAACGGAAATACATTATCTGAGGCCACCTGAATGCTAAAAAGAGGCATTTTACATGTGTGTGTGTCTGTGCGTGTGTGAAAAATGAAAATCTGATAAATACCAAATCTTTTAATGCGTCTAATACATGGAACCAATTTTTAGAAAATCAAATTTACTTAAAATGTTCTATGTAAAGAGTAGTTTGGGGTGGAGAGATTTTGTTGAAAATATTTGTCTTATATCTCAGTAAGGTTCTAATCCTAAATACCAACTTTGTTATTTATCCGACTTTTGGTTTTTGAATTATGGTGTTCGCAGTCATACGCATATCTTTTTCTAAAATTCATTTTTTGGTTCGAGGGACCTCAAAACACATTTCCGGTGATATCTCGGTATCGAATTTTTGGGCGGAATGTACTTTCTTCTTTATCTACTCTGTACATGCTAGATACAGTAAAAATATTACACCAGTGACCTAATCGCGCATTATGGCACAGCATTTTGGACTCGCTCCTTCTATTTCACAAACCACACAAGGATTCTCGAATCCTTGTACCTGACATTGTGTCCACTAACCTTTTCGGAGAAAATAATACCATCCGGCGGCGCCGTGGCCGAGTGGTTAGACCGCTCGCCTCCCACCGAGGTGGCCCGGGTTCAATCCCAGGGACCTGCATGTGCGATTTGTGGTGGACGAAGCGGCGTCTGGGCGGGTTTTCTCCGGGTTCTCCGGTTTCCCCCGCCATTCATTCCACCCACTGCTCCAATATCACCTTTCCCTTCATCCATTTCACCAACATTTCTTTCATCTACTTCCTTCATCCCATACCAGGCATCGGGCTGATCACCCATCCTGGATGTTCTGTCTGATCCATGAGTGTCTGCTCCTCGACGGGCCTCTGACCCCAGGCACCCACTTGTAAGTCCTGGGGGGAGTGTAAGTCCTACATAAGAGGAGGGGAAACAGATAATGAATGAATAATACCATCCAAATAATTTGAGTTCTCTTTGATATTGCGCAACATGTCAAGAGTAAAATTAAATCTTTTTGGCATGTCGTCGGATTTCATATGATACAGCTGAAGATTCTTAGGTAACATCTTTTGAACTGCATCTGGTGGTATACAGACCTTCTAGATGTTCTTCGAATCGACTCTGTGGTCTTCGCTGAAGTGATATCTTCACCACTTATCCCAGGCCGACCTCTTATTTTCTTATCAAGAACATACCACTCATAAACTTATTCCACTAAGTTTTAATACTATTTGGTGATGGTGGGAGCCGCTGGTACGTCTTTCTGAAATTGTGTTTGGATTACTGATTTTATCTTTACACACTGAATCTTGTGCCGCAAATCCATTTTCTGTATAAAACGACAAAATGAACAGCAAGTTGCTACCTCTAACAGTTTTGTAAATATTGGTGAATGAAATCAGCCAGAAATCTTATACCTGATCTTCAGATTTATTCGGCCTTTACCACCACTCGATTTAAATAAGTGACATCATTAGTCCAGTGAATCCCTTGTCTCAAAGAGGAGGTCCGGAATTGAACCTCAGACTGCATGTGTTTCCGACTTTGTAAACAGGTTGATGTAGTGCATCGGCGCAGAACTGTTTTTCACTAGGTCATTTTGAGCGTTCTTTGCACGCGAGATAGAACTGATCACCGATCAAAAACGTTGCATGATTGAGTGCTAAGCCGAGGCACTATGCTACAAAAATCTTCCAATTATTATCTGTGATACCTATCAGCATACTTCCTGAGATTGCAAGTTTACGAGACGCAAGAGAAAGAATTCCCAAATGTAAATACTGGAAAGGTAGGATACAAGTCCCATTTCACTAAGGTGACCTCCAAACTATCGACATCCACTCCTTCCACTAATCTTTCGCTAGTCCTCGGTCAGAGACACTGATGATACATCGCTTCAAAGTATTCACGTCATGCGCAGACAACCAACTAGTGGATCTAAAGATTCTGTATAAACCTTGTGTTGCACTTTGTGCATCTTTTCCTGTATAATGCACTGCTGTCGTCAATATTGTTTATTAATTATATCACTGGTTTGGCCCTAGTTAAGGAACTCCGAACAATTTTAGACAGGTGGAACTAAAACTAGTACTTTTAATACAAGGCACAGGAATTAAAAAGGTTATAATTTATAACCTTAGTGGGATAAATAATGTTATGCCATTCCATTGTTAACAACTTGGGTTTCAAGTCCTAACACAGGGCAATCAACCTTTGTATTTGCACATGTTTAATAAATCGACTCGGCTCTCATGGCGGTCGCATTATCTGTTCGCAATTTAAATCCTTATACTTCAATTTATCACAATGCGTTGCCCCGTTAACATGTTCCTTGTGTTTGTAGCCTTGTACTTTCTTTGATCTGAATAGTTGTTCTTCTATTTAGAACCTGGATAATCGATAAAATGGCGACAGATACGAATATGGATGAAAGATAACATTGCAATTGCTGCCAAAGAAAAAGTAAATAAACCGAAAACTGTAAGATATACCTAATATACCAGGTTGCCCAACAACAACGTATTTCCAATTCCAAGCAAACACAGATCAGGGGAAACTGGCGTATTAGCACTCCAAAAAACCACCACCACACCAAAGGTTGTTATAAATGTTCATATGTTACACATAAGACGATTGGAAGATCGCATCAATCAACAAGGGCTAAATTTCGAACATCTTTTCAATGAACGAAGTCAGCATAACGGTACCATTAGATGATAATAATAATAATAATAATAATAATAATAATAATAATAGTAGGAAGCGAAAATAAATTGTAGTGGAACACTGCGTGCTCTCATGTTTATTATTTATAATCCGTAATGTTAGACAAGAACAGCGTAAACTCAATTTAAAAATACTATGGGCGGGTACGTTTAAGGCATAACTGAAGTGGAAAATATTATAACACCCTTTTGGTCTATTTTTGTCTATCATCACGGACTGTAGACTCTACTGCAAACCTGGGAAGTGGAGCGCAATCCGCTCATTCGGCAAGTGGAGTGAATGGGTGCGATCTGCTCATCGTCTTTGCTGATAAACAAGAAGTTGAACCTATAGCTCAGCTGGTAGAGCACTTGCCTGCCTGGAAGTATGCACGAGAGTGTGGATGCGTATGTGCGATCTAATGAATGAAACCCAAAGTTTATCAGAAATCAAACGACAAACAAATAAGAATTAACACCATTGCCTATAGACAATAATATGTTCTAAATGTAAGACATTGTAGTTAAACGAGGGGTATAAATGGAACTAAAAAGAAAAGAAAATAAACTGAAGCTCGCTTACCCTAAATGCCAGTTCCCAACTGACAATGTTTACTTGGAACTTGAAGTAGTTTATATTTTTGACCACGCTTTGGGCGTCAATTTGAAGTAGTTTGTATTGAAGGAGTTTTATTATATTTTAACTGTTGGGAGCCGAATTTGAAATTGGTTGCACCCGCACGTATGGTACTCGGTAGCCTTTGCCCCCAGATATACTTTCTTTAAATATTAAATATTTATGTTTGCCTCGGCTGCGTCAGTATTTATTTTAGAGACATAGAGGTCTTGGCAGGGTTGTGGTGCGACTTAAGAATGTAGGCTTACACAGATTATAATTTTACTTCACTCCTTTTATTAATGCTTGATACGATTTAAATAACACTTCACTGATATGAGAGAGCTGTGAGATTTTTTTTATTAATTACTTGCACTTTTTAATACGTAAACTATTTTCGTCTCACACTGAATGCATATTAAATTTCTCGAGGACACATCTCGCATCCGATTACAAACACATTCTGCAAGTAACTGACATCTGAATTTGTAATTTTTTTTTCTTTTCAGTTTCTGATTGGCTAATCCTACTCCAATAAAATACCTTCATTTAACTAAAGCTTCTTCTGGTTGTTGATTGGCTATTTTATAAACTGTCACAAAAAATTACATTATTGTTTCCAAGAATCACAAGTAGTATTGTTAAGCTTTCAAATGCATTAATGCCTCAAGCTTACCTCATTGTTATCTCATTGTTAGCAACTTTTGTCCTATTTCTCACAGTTCCTACGTTATTAAATTACGTAATACATTCACATAATATTATTGAACATGTGTACAATAATATTAATATATACAATGACTGTAATCTACACTTTTTATATATTGTTACATACACATATTGCTTTAAGGCGGGCTGTTATTGAATTTCTATTTATATAATTAGACTGAAATCATATAAGTGCTATAAAAATTGCCTCAAATTACCTAGATGAGTTCTGCAACTCTTAACCCACGTAGGGATATCTACGCAATTGAAACGCGACGCGGTTATGCTATCTGGTATACTCGCTCCATTGACTGGTATAGGATAAGCTCTGCTGCGAACCAACAAAACATCAAAACATTATATTCCTGCTGCACACGTTTGCTGATCTCGGTATAGGTGCCATTTCTTAGTTGCACAGAGGCCTATAATAAATATGGCCTTATTTTATTGTTATTTCATATATGTCCGGGCTGTCTGAAAAATAGTGTACGCCACATACGTTAAAAGTGATTTTATTTTGCCCGTAGTATTATCAGTCTCGATTCGCACACGCGCGATCCGGTGTGTGTCGCTAATTATTATTAGATAACCTGAATGGATATGTAGGGTGATCCGTTTGAGATGTCAGTAAAGTGAAACGTTATACATAAGAGATTAATGCATGCATCCCTGAGCAGTTTGTTGTAAAATAATCGGAAAGGATGGAAGTTGACAATGAGCGATGTTTCAGACCTCATCGGCGGGGCATGCAGCACTATTGTGCATAGGAGACAAAATGGTGGTAATCCGTGGAAGTCAACCACCACTTATCAGCAGAGCAGAATACGCCGTTCGTAAGTGTTAAGAGGATTGTTAGATGGTATCCTAAGATGTTTCTATCCATATTCAGCAAAAGCATACTCTGACACAGCGTAATTAGGGAGCTCATCTCTAGTTTGCTGTCACAATGTGTGAGAGGCAAGAAGCAGACGATCAATGGACATCAATGTATGTTCATGGACAAAGCCATATTTTGCGTGTGTGGCCGAGTTAACAAGTATAACTGCATTATTTGGGAAACCGAGAATCTACGCGTCTCATACGACACATTTCACATACCATACAACACACTGAGTGTTCTGTTGTGTCATGACCACCATTTGTCTCCTATGCATAATAGCGCTGTCAGGCCATGCGGATGAAGTCTGAAACATCACTCATTGTAAAGTTCCATCCTTTCTGCTTACATTACAACAAATTCTCAGAAATATGTGCATTATCCTCTTATGTACAACGTTTTACTTTTTTGACGTTTCAAACGGATTGCTGTTTACTTCTGAATTCATCTTCGGCGTCACAGAATATTAAAATTCCTGAATTTCATAACAGGGTCAACAGTTGCTCTCCCAATATCGTTATATGCCCAAAACTGGTGGTTACAGTGTATGTACTTGACATCGATGTTTGCATACGTCAAAACCATTACCCGTTTACCTTGAAGTCCTTAGGGGTTTTATTTAAACCAATAGCTTGTTATGTAACATGCCTTTGCATACCTGCTTTAATAACCGTTAGGTACCTTTTTTTTAAGCTTTCGAAATAGATACTTATATATGCGGTGCATATTGCACGCAAATAGCAGCCAAGGTGTAGCATGCAACAAAGATTTGATAAGAAATACGATATGAAACACGAAATAGAAAAGTGGATGCACGTAGAGAAGTAAAAGCTGCACTTTCTTTACCAACATTTTCAGTGATAGGCAACCGTTTTTCTCGGGCCATGTTTGCAATCTTCAGCACTGGAGAACACTTGAACGTCTATGTGCAATGGAGTTAAAATTTTGATAACAGCATGCCACCAATGTTAGGGAAAAGGAAGAGGAGACGAGTGAAATATAAAAAATCTGGTATGTTACACTCACACGACTTTCTGTACTCTTGTACAAACGCTTATTCTCCAAATGCGTCACGTTAATCGAGATATCGAGATGTTAATCTTATTGCTAATTTTCTTGTAGATGCAAGGAGAATTGGTAGGCTTTAATCGATAGTCCAATCTTTTAAGAGCTGGTTGCTATGTGGAGTATTCCACTCTCTTTGTATTACCAGGACAAAAACAGAAATGAATAACGAACTCCCATTTGAGAAAAAGTATAAGTATTGGAAAATTTAAGGGAATAACAAGCAATATCTCGAAAACGGTTCACCCAACAAAAAAAATGTATATGCCATAAATTGCGTATTTTAACGCGATCTACATTTTTTGTGTGTAAAATTTTGTCTATCCCTTATGGTTTACCAGTTATGCAAAAGTCGTTCACAATAAGAATACTTTTGGAGACATTCCCAGAAAATTCAAGATATACATTTTATTTGTCATAAAAATATCTCAAACATATGATATTTTAATCAAAATCTTTAGCGCCATTTTTGAGAAAATTAAAATTTTCGAAAAATGTTCCATGTAAAGGGTAATCTGGGGTGGGGGATTTTCTTGAAAACCTTCGTGTCGCAACTCTGGAAGATGCTGAACCTAAATACCAAGTTTGGTGTTTATCCGACTGTTCATTTCTGAGTTATGCTGGTCAAAGACAGACGACACTCACACTCTCACTCACACACACACACACACACACACACACACACACACACACACTCACACACACACACACACGGACATGTTTCCAAAAATGCTTTTTTTGGATTCAGGGGGTCTCAAAACATATTTCCGGTGAAACCTCGGTATTGAAATTTTGGGTGGAATACAATACTTCTACTTACTGTACGTAGTGGAGAAAGTAAAAATCGGATGTTACATTCACATGACCTCCTCTACCCTCTATAGAGCTTATTTGCTACAAATTATTCTTGCAACATTTATTTCTCTCTATTTAATTTTAATCGAAATAAACCTTTTCGGAAATAGCTCCATTACACATTTTGTTATCGACACAAAGGGAATAGCGATAGTCAAATGTTTAAGAACTGAACGACATATGCTGGCCTTAAAATTCCACACTCTTTCTATGCAATCGCGAGAAACAGTTTGAAATCTATAGGACTTAAATGGCCAAGAATTGAGCATTTCCAACCATTAATAACGCATATATCGGAAATAGTTGATACCAGAAAAAAAGTTATTTCAAATAATTTATGTGTTATAAAGAGATCTACATTTTTTGTGCAGTACTTTTTCGTCTATCGCTTAAAGTTTAGCAGTTCTACAAGATTATACAAAATTCCTTCTGAATGAAGAAAACTTCACATACTATTCCCAGAAAGTTCAAGATATATATTTTCGTTATATATAAATATCTTTATTATATGACATTTTAATCAAGATATTTATAGCCGCTTTATAAAAGATAAATTTCGAATAATGTTCCATGTAAAGAATAATGTGTGCTGAGGGATTTTTTCGTGAAAATCTTTGTGTCCCATCTTTGTTAGATGCTGATTATAAGTAGCAAGTTTGTTATGCTTTTAACGTTTCATTTTTTAATTATGCTGTTCACAAAGACTCAAACACAAACACAAATACGGAGCTTTTTCCAAAATGCATTTTTTGGGGGGGATTCAAGGTGCCTCAAAACATGTACTTTCGGTAAAATCTCGACATCGAATTTTTGGGTGCATGGTAGAGAGAATAAAAGATATATTAATTATCAACAAATGTTATCTTTAAACCTTCAGCCAAGTATTGCTCCTAATTAAAAAAAATTTGATGTGGTGCATAACTTTCTCTACTCTTGTAAGCAATATTTTCACAAACGCTACTTCATGTTAATCCAGATAAACATTTGCAGAAACTATCTTATTGATAATTTTCTTGTAGGTGTAAGGGGAATATGGTAGGCTTTAAGCGATAGTCAATTTTTTTAAGAGCTGGTTGCTATGTGGAGCATTCCATTCTCTTTGCATTACCAGGACATAAAAAAACCCAATAACGAATTTCCATTTGAGAAAAAGTATAGGTATTGGAAAATTCAAAGAAATAACAAAGATTGTCTCGGAAATGGTTCACTAGACAAAAAAAATGCATATGAATTAAATTATGTTTCAACGTGATCTACATTTTTTTAGTATTAAAAGTATGTATCTTTTACGTTTACCAGTTATGCAAAAGTCATTCACAATGAAGAGGACTTTGGGGACATTCCCAGAAAATTCAAGATGTACATTCTATTTGCCAAGAAAATATTTGAAATCTAAAATATTTTAATCAAAATCGTCAGTCATTTCTAAGAAAATAAAAAAATTCAGAAAATGTTCTATGTAAAGGTTAGTTGAGTGGAAGATACTAAGCTCAAATACCAAGCTTGGTATTTATCCGAATTTTCGTTTTTGAGTTATGCTGTTCACTGATAGACACACGGACATGTTTCCAAAAATGCTTTATTTGAATTTAGGTTACCTCAAAACATGTATTTCCAGTGAAATCTCTGTATCGAACATTTAGGTGGAATACATTATTTTCCCTACTTACTATAAGTAGTAGAGTATAGCCAGTGTGTGGTGTACTGTGACCGTGCTTGTGTGTCTGTTATTGGTTATTTTATAACCAATTCACCCATAAACAGGATTTCAGGAGTGTTCCTGTGAAAACATTGCATTTAGCCAAAATTTTGTTTTTTATTTAACTTGTTCACAAACACACCTACACACAAATTCTTTTTTTATTCAAGGATTGTCTAAACCTTTATTTGTGGTGAAATCTCGACTTCAAGTTTCTGGGTGCAATGCAATACTTCCTCTACTTACTGCAAATAGTAGAGAAAGTAAAAAAGACAAAAACATTATTCCACACATTTAAAAAGTTAAATAATCTGAGAAGTGATGTACCGAATCGCAAAACAATAAACTTATTGTACTCTGAAACATTCTAAACCAAACATAGTAGAAACATTATATAATTTACCTATTAAGCCACAACTCTTTATAGAGGAGCGAGTTGGGTCTGTGTCAACTGAAGGTCTGTATCAAGGTTAATCTTAGGAGTTGTATTTTATTTCGACTATTGGGGAGCCGAACTTGATGAAGTAGTTGCAACCTCACGTATGGTAAAACGTTTCCGGTAGCCTTCGCCCCAAGTTTAAAAATATTAACTTTGTAATTTAACTGTTTCTTTAAATATTAAATATTTATGTTTGCCTAGGCTGCGTCAGTATTAATTTGTAGAGACATGAATTTCTTAACAGAGTGTAGTGCGGCTGAAGAATGTAGGCTTACACACATTATAATTTTTACTTCACTCCTTTTATTAATCCTTGACACGATTTAAATAACACTTCACTGATATAGAGAGCTGTGAGATTATTTATTAATTACTTGCACATTTTAACACGTAAACTATTTCTGTCTCACACTGAATACGTATTAAACTTCTCGAGGACGCGTCTTGCTTCCGGTTAGGAACGCTGTCTGGCAACTAACTTCTGAATTTGTAAATTTTGCTCCATTTCAATTTATGATTGGCTAATCCTACTCGAATAGAATACTTTTATTTAACTTAAGCTTTTTTCTGGTTGTTGAATGGGTATTTATAAACTGTCTCAAAAATTACGTTATTGTTGCTCCAAGAATTACTAGTAGTATTATTAAACTTTCTAATTCATTATTACCTCAAGGTTACCTCATTATTAGCTCATTGCTAGCAACTTTTAACCAATTTTTCTCATAGCTCCTACATTATTAAATTACGTAATGCATTCACGTAACATTATTACACATATATACAATAATATGAACATTAATGCAATGACTGTAATATACACTTTTTATATATTGTTACATACGAATATTGCTTTAAGGCGGGCTGTTATTATATTTTATATTATATAATTTGACTGAAATCATTTAAGGGTTAAAAATACTGCCTCACAACAAAGTCATTAAACGCGACTTCTCGTGGAGATGAATGCATAAAGTTGACAAAAAATAACTTCTGCCTCGCTTTGTACAAACAAGGGATTTAGTTGCCACAATGCTGGATAAAAATTTTATATAAAAATAACGGAAGCACAAAACAGTATAGGGATTCTTTCTAATACTTTCATACATTTAAAACATAGTGGGTATAGCTACCACACTGGAAACTTCACATGTTTGCTTCCATTATCTTCAGACCCACTAAAAATAGGAAAGCTATACGGAAAAGCTAAATCGAAAAATCAGTATAAGTGGGAAGGAACTATGAAGAAATAGGTCATATATCTGTAGAGAAACCATTCTTTTCACTGCGAGGGTAATCCAGGAAGTAATGACTGTAGACATATTCCCCTTTGTGCGGATCCCTTTCGTGTTTATGTCCAAGGTCGAATGGACAACATTTCTCTGTGTTGTGTGAGTGGGAATTGAAATGTGCCTCTGTGCATTCTGTGATCGTTCAAAATGAACAATGTGATACCAAGTGCCACCGATTGCGAGGCAAGAGGTTATTAAATTTTTGAATGCTCAGAGGCTGATACCTACAAAAATTTACCATCAATAAATGGAAGTATATGGTGATACAGTAATGAACAAAAGAAACGTGAGAAAGTGGTGTTGAATGTTCAACAATGGACGAACATATTTACATGACGAAACACGAACCGAGCGTCCATGGCTCATCATAATCGATTTGAAGAAGTCAAATGAACAATAAAATCGTGCAAAGACAGGCGTGTAATCCTAGATTAATTAAGATTTAACAAACATTTCTTGTGCTTTGCTTGGTGAAACACAGGACTTTAGTTTTATGTCAAGACCGTCACGTAGGAATTTTCCACTCGGCTGTTACGTGTACTCCGGCCTGCTATAACTACCGTGGTTAAACTATTGCTGCTTTGTGTTGGGACAGGGGAGAATTTTCCACTCGGCTGTTAGCTGCATCGTTACAACGCATTGTTGTGAATGGCTTCTTTTGTCAGTGATGGAAGGATTAATGGACCTTCAGCTGGTGCACCTTCCGAAGAGGCTTGGATTCACCTAGAAGGCCGTGTGAACACTCAGAATATTCGCTGTTGGTGTTCTGAAAATCTCAATCATATTAATGAAATCTCTCATTACGATAGGAAAATTTGGAGTTTAGTGTACTGTCAGCGCAAAAAGAATAATCTTTCCGATCATCAAGTAAACAGTCAATGCCAAGAAATACCAAGATAACATTTTACTCCGTTCTCACGCCAGATGACAGAAGAAGAGAACACATATGGATGATTTCAACAAGATTCGGCAACCGCTCATACAGCAGGAATCCACTGAATAAACTCATTATTATTATTATTATTATTATAATTATTATTATTATAATTATTATTATAATTATTATTATTACTCTATTTATTTTACGTCACTTTAACCATAGGTTCGTATCGGGATGGGTCTGTTAGTGGATAACTCTTAGATCGAGGTGCGGCGGACAGTTAGCCTTCTAGGTCTCATCCCTGCTTTATCGTGTCTATAGAGAACCTAGCGCATAGCAGTCGGATCTTCTGCCGTGCAGATGGCATTAGGGTGCCGTCCAGTCTAACTGCTGCTTTCATATATAAAGACAGACAGTTAGTCATCCCTGTAACCATGCCAACTTGCTTCGTCACGTGTCCACAGAGACTCTCGCGCATCGAAACCGGATCTTCTGCTTCCTGCCGTGCAGATGGCAGTAGCGTGTCGTCTAGTCTACGTGCTTTCATTTGTCTATGGATAGATGACACAGCATTTGCTATTACTACATATTTTTCATTTTTACTATTGTTTTAGACTTAAAGTGGAACTGTGGTTCGTGGTATTAAATATCCAATCCAGTATTTACCTTAGCGGCTGAGGGAAACCACGAATAAAGCCCAATCTGATTGGTCGGCCGACGGGATTTGAACCCGGGACCTCCCAAATGTGGGCCACAGACGTTACCGCCTGAGTCATCCTGCTCGATGAATATAATTACAGAAGTGTCTAAGATACGTATTTAGAGCTGGTGTATAGGCTCTCGTTCCCTGGACTTAAGTGTGCGATTTTTTACTTGTGTGGTAACCGGAAGCAGAAAGTCTATAAAACAAATCCTCACACACTGGATTAACTAAAGCAAAACATAAAACACTAAGTACAACACTTCAGTGCCCAAATTGAATCGTGTGAATCGAAATGTGTTTTCTCGCTACGATGCCTGTTTAGTCGCGAGAGGACACCATTTTCAGCACCCCATATAAGGTAAGCTTTGTACACTAGGCATTAACAATAGGTGAGAGAGATAAAGTTTGGATAGTTTAGCAAGGGGAAGTATAGCAGCGGCGCGGCCGGCCGATGCACATGTAACAGCCGAGTGGAAAATCCCATGTGATGGTCCTGACATAAAACTAAAGCACTGTAATGTCCGAAAATTTTGAATGAATGGACTTGCGGTAGCCGACTACAACATAGGAATTCTAAAGCTCTTGAACACTTGTAATAAATGCTTAGATAACGGATGTGGTTATGTGGAGAAGTAAGCTTTAATTTTGTGTAACACGGTTTTATAACAAAATATTCCTTCATTAAAGCTAAACAATGGTTACTTCCTGTATTACCACGACTTAAACGTCAGACCAACGGCCGTGTTCAGAAGCGTGTCAGGGCTCGGTTTTTTTTTTTGCTTGTTATATTATCATTACCATTATTATATTATAGCAACATGCTGTTTATTGCGCTTAATCTAAAGATTTTTTACTCTTTCTTCATGCATTCTACTTGGATACTACTTCACACTAATACGACACACTGACATAAAACGAGTCACCTCTCTGGTTTAGACAGACTTAAGATTCTAGAATATTGAAGGCAACACTTTACTAGACCAGTTAAGCAACATTACTATAATTCTCCAAAACACACACAAAAAAAAGCTAAGTAAAATCCATACTATTTGGTACATCTGAATAAAAATCGCAGAATTGGATGCACCTTGCAAAACATCGACGCCATCTGAATAGACCTTTGCATGACATTGAAAGTCGCAAATTGTAGAGAATGGGAAGAAATGAGAATTGTGCATAACGTGTGAATGAGGTAGATAATGGTTTGATTTCATTATTACTCAAAAAGCGAACGGAAAGAGTAAGAAATGATAAACTAACCTAAATCTGGTACGATAGTAAATGTCTTTCTTAGCAGAAAAATTGCGTTTAATCAACTAATTTATTAACACTATTAACACAAATAATATATAACAGAAAAGGTAGAAGAAAATAAGGGGTAAAGTCTAATGTGATACATTCACATTTCTCTACCCTCTATCGTTTATCAGTGGATATACAGACTAGTCTTACTAAAGTCTATTTTTCCATCTACTACAGTTTAATTCAAATAAACCTTTGAAGAAATAGCTACATTACACATTTCGCTATAGATATAAAGAGAACAGCGATAGTCAAAAGTTTAAGATCTGGAGACGCCGGCCTTAAAATTCCATACTATTTCCATGCAATCGAAAGAAGCTACTAAAATCGATGGGGATTTAAAAGAATGACAAGTATTGAACAATTCGAACCTTTAATAATGGATATCTCAGAAACGACTTAAGCCACAAAAATCTTATTTTAAGTAAGAAGTGTGTTTTAAAGAGATTAAATTTTTTGTGTGATACGATTTGAAGTACGTATTTTGTTGTAGGAGCTTGCACCACACTTTGGGCGTCAATTTGAAGGAGTTGTCGTATTGAAGGAGTTGTACTATAGTTCAACTGTTGGGTAGCCGAACTTGAAATTCGTTGTAATCGCATGTATAGTACCCGGTTTCCGGTAGCCTTCGCCCCAAGTTTAAAAATATTAGCTGTGTAATTTGACTGTTTCTTTGGATATTAAAATTATGTTTGTTAGAGACACGTTTCTCTTGGCAGGGTTGTGATACGACTAAGAATGTAAGCTTACACAGATTATAATTTTTACTTCATTCCTTTTATTAATACTTGATACGATTTAAATAACAATTCACTGATATAGAGAGCTGTGAGATTCTTTAATTAATTAATTAATTAATTAATTGCATTTTTTTAACACGCAAACTTATTTTTCGTGTCACACAAATACATATTAAATCTCTCGAGGACGCACAAGCAACGCAGTTGTCTGCAGGCAAGTGAATTGATTTCAACCGTCTAAACATGTAAACTTCTATATTTCAAGTCTCTGATTGGCTAATCCTACTCCAATAGAATACCTTCATATAACCAAAGCTTTTTCTGGTTGTTTATTGGTTATTTTTAAACTGTCGCAAAATTTACATTATTGCTGCTCTAATAATGACTAGTAGCATTTAAACTTCCTTATTCATTATTGCCTCAAGGTTACCTCATTGTTATCTCATTGTTAGCAACTTTAAAACTATTTCTCACAGCTCCTACATTATTAAATTAAGTAATACATTCACATAACGATACAATAATATAAACATATACAGTAAATGTAATATACACTTTTTAGATACTGTTACATACACACATTGTTTTAAGGTGGGCTGTTATTGAATTTATACATTATATAATTAGGCTGAAATTATTTAAGTGTTAAAAATACTGCCTTAGTTTTCGGCTATCGCTTAACGATTACAAGTTATACAAGATTATACAAAACTCCTTCTGAATGAAGAGGACTTTATAGGATATTCTCAGAAAACTCAAGATATACATTTTTTCGTGTAAATATCTTTCATATATGGTATTTTAATAACAATCCTTACAGCCACTTTTTTTTAGAAAATCAGAATTTTGGAAAATGTGCAATGTAGAGGGCAGTTGCGCTGAGACTGTGTCGCATCTTTGGGAGATACTTAAATCAAATATCAAGTTTGATATTTATCCGACTTTTCGTTTGAGTTATGCTTCAAAAACATGTATTTCCGATAAAATCTCGGTATCGAGTTTCGTAGTGGAATGCAGTAATTCCCCTACTTACTATACGTAGAAGAGAAAGTAAAAATGAAGTCCATATCACTTTTATTTTAAGACCCATTACATCATTAATTCCGCTCCAACTAAATCGATTTGTAGAAATAAATCATCAAAATAACTTACACGCCTCATCTTTCTTGGCCATATTCTCTTTTATGGGGATGGGTTGTTTAATTTTTTAAAAATTATTTGATGGTAAAGCTCCCGTTTTTCTTTTTAAACGCATTTGCAGTTTTAGAGTTTGTCTTTGTTAAGGGTATTTTATATGGTCATATATTTTATATTCTTTGTGACATTCGTTTTCAGAAGTTGATATTCTTAAACATTTGTACAATTATATATATTTTATTCAGTTTTAAGAGCAATACATTGGTGGCTAGCGTTTTTGGCCCTGGCCATAATTGGGTATAGCACCATAACCCATTTGATAAGTACACTTATTTACTAGAGGACTTCTATATTTATTATTTGTACTAAGCCACCATACACAGAATATGGCCATTATCAGCCCAGGCTGTTATCTTAGCCATACTCAAAATCCAGGTTTTCTTTGTAACCACCACGACCATCACGACCACTAATAATTTTTGCTTAATATTCTAAACAGAAGACTCTCCCACATTTTTCTCCACTCCCGTTTCTTACTTTCTAGCAGTACCCCTGCTTTGCCTCCTAACTCTCTCCATTTAACTAATGTCTGTTCACGATTCTTTTTGTTAATTTACATTCCTTATTGAACCACATGTCTCCCTTTTCTATCCCTACCCTTTCTCATCTCATCTCCTCTTTGCATTAATGTATTGAATATGTTTGCCACCTTCTCTATTTCCTGGTTCTCTAGCATGAAATGTACTACCTGTTGACAAATTTGCCCCTACTCAGTGTCTAAAATAAACTTAAAAGTTATTTCGTTGATACTCATTCCATTTAAACTCAGTATAAGCCCAGTATCCCCTTCCCCTGACAATTTCTCCTCTTCCTTTTATCGTATTTTCATTTCTACCATCAACGGGGTGTGCCAACTATATGAAATAAAATCAATATCTTAAAATTACTCAACGTATATCCCATATTAACTGGCCAAAGTACATAGTCAATAACACTTTGTACATTCTTGGTAATAACGTGGAAACCCCGATTAAATCTTCCCCATACTTACCAATCGGAATGTTTAGCCCATTCACTTCACAAAGTTCAATAAACTTTTTACTTTCCTTGTCTATGAACTTGTCTCTACTATGTCTTACAGTATTCCTTTTAGTTCTTATATCAGTTCAAATTTTATGTCACGCTCTATGTTCACATATCCCTCGCCTGTTCTAATGTGAAAGTCGCTTATTATTATTATTATTATTATTATTATTATTATTATTATTATTATTATTATTATTATTATTATTATTATTATTATTATTATTATTATTATTATTATTATTTTCATATATATGGCCAATTTGATTCATGTCTCGAAAATTACGTCAGCATTTGCTTTCGCACATGTAGGCAGAAACTGAGTGGTGTCGTGGATAATTTGCCATTATAGTGTGTTATACACTATGTGATCAAAAGTATTCGGACACCCCCACAAACATACGCTTTTCATCTTAGGTCCATTGCGCTGCCACCTACTGCTTGGTACTCATTAACCGCCACCTCAGTAGTCACTAGACTTCGTGAAACAGCAGAATGGGATGCTCCGTGGAACTCACGGACTTCAAACCTGGTCAGGTGATTGGGTGTCACTTGTGACAGAAGTCTGTACGCCAGATTTCCACATTCCTAAACATCCCTAGGTTGTTTCTGATGTGATAGTGAAGTGAAGGGAAATGTACAGTACCAAACCGTACAGGTCAACCTCCTCTGTTGACTGACAGAGCCCACCGACATTTGAAGAGGGTCGTAAAGAGTAATAGACATCTATGCAGACCATCTCACAGAATTCCAAACTGTACCAGGATCCACTCCAAGTACTATGACAGTTAGGCGTGAGGTGAGAAACCTTGGATTCTATGATCGAGCGGCTGCTCATAAGCCACACATGATGCAGGAAAATGCCAAACGATGCCTCACTTGGTGTTAGGAGCGTCAACATTACACGATTGAACAGTGGAAAAACGTTGTGAGGAGTGACGAATCACGGTACGCAATGTGGCGATCCGATGGCAGGGTGTGGGTATGGGAATGCCAGGTGAACGTCATCTGCCAGCGTGTGTACTGCCAGCAGTGAAATTCGGTGGTGGTGGTGTTATGGTGATGTCTTGTTTTTCCTGGAGGGGGCTTGCACCCCTTGTTGTTTTGTGTAGCACGATCACAGCGCAGACCTACATTGATATTTTAAGCACCTTCTTGCTTCCCACTGTTGAAGAGCAATTCAAGGATGGCGATTGTATCTTTCAACACGATCGAGCAGCTGTTCATACTGCACGGTCTGTGCCAGAGTGGTTACACGACAATAACATCCCTGTAATGGTCTGGTCTGCACAGAGTCCTGACTAGAATCCTATAGAACACCTTTGGCATGTTTTGAAACGCCGATTTCGTGCCATGTCTCACCGACCTACATCGATTTCTCTCCTCAGTTCCGTACTCCAGGAAGAATGGGCTGCCATTCCCCAAGAAACCTTCCGGCACCTGATTGAAAGTATGCCTGCGAGAGTGAACGCTGTCATCAAGACTAAAGGTGGGCCAACACCATATTGACTTCCAGCATTACCGATGGAGGGCGCCACGAACTTGTACGTCATTTTCAGCCAGGTGTCCGGATACTTTTGATCACGTAGTATATATTCTCTTCGTCCCATTTATCCGTTGATACACGTATGGTTTAAATATATGGTGTGTAACTGTATATATAAATTCACTGACTGATTCAATCTGTAATTCAAGGTTTCAGTGGTGTATATTTACGCTCATTATTACTTCTTTCTACAATTTATGTTTTTCCTCAAGTCTTCAATAAATCTGGCAATTTCACTCCATCGAAAATATTGTACAGATCCTAAGGGGCCATTACTTCTCGAGTTAGGTTTGTCGAGTACCAGCTCCTGATCCGTGCACTATGAGTAACTTCATGGCTTATCCCCAAAAGTTGTTAAAATACAGTTCTCCAATACCTAAGGTAGGGATGGGGTGCAAACGATAACTTTTAACTAATTAAAATCTGTACTACCCCTAAGCCCCAGCAAGATACAACAAACATTAGGGCGTGCCGTGCACAACTATGAGATTTAACTTGAAGTGAACGAGGATTCAGGGATATTCTGTATATGGTAGCCTGAAGACCAAGTAGAATTCTTTGGAACAGACAAGCCCATACAACGTAAAAACACATAACTTTGTTCGTTAGTAACTGAATTAACTGCTAGCTTTCTCTTGGAACTGAGTGGCAATGAGGCGTTGGACTTGAGACAGAGTTTTGTAAACTTCCATGAAAAGTAGATGATGGTTCACGTTAAGCTTCATATAACTCTTCCTCTCCGTGTATTCAGCTGCAGGCAATATCACAGTATTACTTTAGAATAGCCTGATAACATGTTGCACAAAATCCTTAAAGCTACTTTCGTTTTTACATCTAAAAGAAAATGTAAAAAAAGATATATATAAGCAGTTCTATAAAGAGTGCTAATGAAAAATACCGTAATATACTGTGACGTAGCGGCTATGGCTGAAGGTTATTAGGTCGGCCCAGGCAATCGGAGATAAATAAAGATAAGTCGCGCTTTCGCCCGGTGTAAACACTAGAAGCGCTATCGGCAGGTAACCGGAATCTTCTGAAAGTTTCTTTCCCCTCCTCCAGAACGTGTGCCCAGAGCGCTTTCTGCTGCGAGATCAAGTGCGGTTCTCCGAGCGAGTTTATATCTGCTGTGAAATGCATTGAGTGCTACTGTTGAGCGAGAGGTTACAGAAGTGTTGTGTTTGATTCCCCAGCCTTAACTGCTACTGAATTGTAGCGCGAGATGTGCAGACAGGAGATCAGATCACGGGTTTATACCAGGTGGCCCAACTGCCCTGTGTTTCAAGTGTTCAAATCCCTTCGTGCGTTAAAAGAGTTGCAGAACTCAACGTGAAAATTCCAAGTAATCACAGGTCAATGGGGAACTGGCGAATTAGCGTTCAAGCTTGTTTCTTTTTCTTTTTTTCTATTTTTGTTTTAAGTTGCATTTATACTCCATCTTTAACCACACTGGTCTTATCAGTGGCCTTTCCTTTGGAACATATTATTGCCTATAGGCAATGGTGTTAACTCGTGTTCGCTTGTCTTTGGGTTTCTAGCAAGCTTTGGGCTGTAATCATTAGATCACATATACATTCGCATTCTCATTCATACTTCCAGAATCTAGGGAGTCAGTATAGGAAATAATTTTGGCTAGAGAAAACTGCCCATTTCCCAGCTGAGAATAGAACAAGAGACCCTTCGCATAGTAGGCAGGTGCTCTACGAGCTACAGGGCCAGCCGAACTTCGTTTTTCGATTCTTATTTATCAGCAAAGACGAAGATCAGATGACACCTGAAGAGGCAGTTCCAAGGATTGCAATGGAATATGCAGTGGGTGATGATAGACAAAAACAGACCGAATAGGTATTACAATATTCTCCATTTCAGTTACACTGACTTTTTTAGACTGACAAATAATTGAAATATCTTTATTTGACCTATCCGAATACCACATAGCTGTTTTTAAAATTGTGTTTACGCTGTTATTGTCTAAGATTGCGGACTATAAGAACTTCGCTCATTAAATAGGTGTTGGAAATGTTGCTCTTGTTGATACGATATTCCAAACTTCTCCGTGTGTACGTATCTATATTTCTGAGAACCGCTGTAATAATAATAATAATAATAATAATAATAATAATAATAATAATAATAATATAATAATAATAATTGTGGTGGTGGTAGTAGTAGTAGGTTTTTAAGGCGCTAATGCGCCAGTTCCCAACTGATCTGTGTGTACTTGGAATTGCCCCGTTGCAACTCTCTTAACGAACGAAGGATTATCTGTACATATCAAATACGGCGCGGTTGGGCCACCTGGTATGTCTTGAGGGGGTTGGGATAGGGCACTCCATTCAGTTATTCAAACTCCGCGTGGTACATTGAAGCGTATCTCTGAAACAGGGATGTCCGTGGATCTCGTACGTGTTGCCGTTGAAGGATTCCATTATGAAATCAAAGCGATTTTAGGCATCTTGCAGTTAAAATTAGCAGCTGATGTTTTGGGAGCTACGTCCTTATACTACATAGCTTCTGTCACAGGAATTTTGGGGTGGATTATGGCATGAGGGGAGTCGAGAGTAGACGAGCACTTGTCCACTATAAGCGAGTCCTGGTTTTGAGAGAGAACAGTTGAGCCGTGTGTTTTCGGAAGAAAATCCATAAAAAGAAATACCACTATAATTTTGTATAAATCTCGAAAATATGGACATTTGGACCGAGTGACCAATTTATAAAATCAAAACTAATTTCCATAATTTTTTGTAATTGATGCTTACATACAATATGGCTCAAACAATTCTATTGATGGAGCTTTCGTACAATACCTCTGACCTAGATGTTTCGAAAAAGCAAACTACTAAAACTAATGTGAACATTTTCTGTGTCAAATGGCTTCTAAGCTTTAAAGAAAATGGAGCTTTCAAAGTAGAACTTTACAATAATATATTTTTAGAAATTGGTTGCTGTATAATTAAACTAGAAGAAAATACCATGATGGTCTGTAAAGAGATATGGAGTAACATCATCATCTTTCATGGTTTAAGCCCTTTGACTTGTCCAGTCTCATCATTTAAAGTGTTCCGTCCATCTTCTTTAGGTCTGCCGATGTTTCTTTGGCCATTTGGTGTATATCTTAAAACCAGCTTCGTATAGCGATTATCATCAAACCTCTCCACGTGTTGTTTCCAGTTGTTTTGATTTTCTTTAATTCTTTCTAGTAATTTTAAAATTCTTAATCCTTTACTATCTCTACTCTTCTTCTGTCTTTTAAAGTTTATCCTGCTACATGTCTTAAAAAGCGCATCTCTGCTACTTCTATCTTTCTTTCCATTTGTTTGGCCAACATTGGGATCCATACGTTAACACTGGAACAGCCATCACTTTATAAAATTTTATTTTTGTCTCTTTCTTGGTATATTTTAAATTTCATTTGATGGTGCTACATATTTGGTTGAATTTGTTAATTTTATTTATTATGTAATAATTTTTAAGTATGAGACGTTACAGTCTAAATAATTAAAACAACTTATTTGTTCTAATATTGTCTCTTGTATTACTATTTTTGCTGTTAATATTTCGGGTCTCTGTTTTACTTTTGTGTGGTGATATTTTTATTTTCTAATTTCGGCTTATTTTGTTTAATTGAAATAGAGATTTTTGTATATTTAATTCCGAGCCAGTTATGAAGACCAGATCTTCTGCAAATAACATCTAAAATAATAACATTTATCTTAAAATGTGCATTTAAGCTATTCCGCCATTCTCTAATAATGTCATCTACATATCAATTAAATAACGTGGGTGACAATGGACACCCTTGTCTGGAATCGATCATTATTGAGTTATCCATATATAAATTTCTAATTATTGTTATCAAATATTTTGGTATGCCTTTGTTTTCCACTATTTGCCATAGTATGTTCCCATAGTATGTTCCCATAGTATGTTCTAGTATAAAATGCTATAGGAAACGTTTAGAACAGACAATCGAATATGCAGGACTTAAATATCAAGTTGTATACCCGGAAACAATATGTGCGGTCAGTCCCCTCTCGGCCGTTGATTTGTATACATGCTGACGCAAGTGGAGCAACGCCGTGTTGTTGACACAGGCTTGTAGTTTCGTGTTAACAAAGCTTAGCAAATTAAGAAATCTGATTGGTCTCCTCTTGGCGTATAAATAGGTGGCGTGAAATGCTACCTCCCTCTAATCTCTCATTTTCTTTTACCTCTTGATTGAGCATGAAGCTCTGTTGAAGGAGTCTTTGCTGTTTGACAGTTAATCTGGTTTCTTATACGTCTCGTGGGACATCCAAACCTAATTTAAGATGTAACCTGTCTTATATCATAACAGTAGTCATGTCTTTCCAGGAACAAAAATATGATGTAATACATTGACACGACTTTCTCTGCCCTCTATCGTGTATTAGTGGGTGTACAAGTAATTTGAAGATGATATTTATTAGCTGCATGTATGGACGACAATTTTGTAGTAGTTTGTATTGAAGGATTTGTATCATATTTCAACTGTTGGGGAGCCGAACTTGAAACCACACGTATGGTACCCGGTTTCCGGTAGCCTTCGCCCCAAGTGTACTTTCAGGTGGCCTTTGCCCCAAAATTAAAAAATATTAACTTTGTAATTTAACTGTATCTTTAAGTATTATATATTTATGTTTGCCTCGGCTGCGTCAGTATTATTGTTAGATACACGTTTCTCTTAGCAGGGTTGTGATGCGACAAGAATGTAGGCTTACACAGGCTATTATTTTACTTCACTCCTTTTATTAATGATTGACACGATTTAAATAACACTTCACTGATGTAGAGAGCTGTGGGATTATTTTTATTAATTAATTGGGATTTTTAACACGTAAACTTATTTTTCGTCTCACACGAATACATATTATATATCTTGAGGACACCTTTTGCGTCTGGTTAGTAACGCTGTCTGCAGGCAACTGAACTCTAAATTTGTAAAATGTTCTCCTTTTCAGTTTCTGATTGGCTAATCCTACTCCAATAGAACACCTTCATTTAACTAAAGGCTTTTCTGGTTGTTGATTGGCTATTTTATAAACTGTCACTAAAATTGCATTATTGCTTTCAGGAATCAGAAGTAGTATTGTTAAACACTCAAACTCATTATTGCCTCAAGGTTATCTTATTGTTAGCAACGTTTAACCTATTATCCTCACAGCTCCTACATTATTAAATTACGTAATAAATTTCATAACATTATTAAACATGAATATAATAGTACAAACATTTACAATGACTGTAATTTACACTTTTATATATAGTTACATACACATATTGCTTTAAGGCGGGCTGTTATTGAATTATATATTATATAATTAGACTGAAATCATTTAAGTGTTAAAAATACTGCTTCAAATTTCACGATAGTTTATTTGCCTATCTACTTCATTTTAATCGAGACACACCTTTGCGGAAATAGCCACATTATACATTTGGTTATAGATACAAAGGAAACAGCGATAGTCAAAGGTTTAAGAGCTGGACGTTATATGTTGGCCTTAAAATTTCACATTCTTTCCATGCAATCGCTAGAAACGACTGAAAATTGGTGACACTTAAAACAATGACTCAGCTTTGAACAACTCAAACCATTAGCAACGGATATATCGGAAATGGCTAATGCCACAAAAACCTTATACGAAATGAATTGTATGTTTCAAAGAGATCTACAATTTTTCGTTGGTATATTTTCGTCTATCATTTAACATTTACCAATTCTAAAATATTGTACAAAATTCCTTCTGAATGAAGAGGAGTTCACAGTGTATATATTACTAATATATAGTATTTTAGTCAAATTCGATAAGAGCCATTTTTTAGAAAATTGATCATTTCGCTATATGTTTCCCGTAAAGTGTAGTTTGGGTTGGGGGATTTTCTTAAAAATCTTCGAGTCTCATCTTTGGGAGATACTGAACCTAAATACCAAGTTTGGTATTTATCCAACTTTTCGTTTTTAAGTTCTACTGTTCACAGACGCACGTGCACGTGCGGACCTTTTTCTTTAAATGCTTCTTTTTTTATTAAAGGGTCTCAAAACATGTACTTCGAGTGAAATCTCCGTTTTGAATTTTTGGGTGGAATGCAATACCTTCTCTACCTCTATATGCGTGGTAGAAACCAACTGGGACTTAATTATTTTAACCACTCTGCCCTACAATGCCGCCAGACAGGCGCTACTCCCAGCTGGTTCGTGACAATACTGGTTTGTTACATTATGATTCATATTTGCTTTCAATTTCATCGTATGTAGACGTATATACGACCATAGAATTCATTTCTGAAGTGAAGAATACATATTTTCAAAACAAAAGGTCTGACGTGCGACATTCAAATGACTTTTCCTACCCATTCTTGAATAAACTATTCTTACAAAATCTTATTCTTCTTTCTACTTATGTTAATCGAGATCTACAAATTACTCCAATTACCCGAAAAATCAGACTGAAGAAATTAATGCCAAAGCCAGGATTTGAGCCACGGATGTTCCAGTCTCTATCTGCTGCTTAACCAACTGAGCTACAATGGTAGATACGACTCGCTTTTTTCCGTTAAACCACAAGGAATAATTTATTTTGAAATAGCATACCCCAATGGCGACATACAATGCCGTAAGTGCTTTAGTTTAACCAGATATTAGATCAACCGGTGGTCATTAATTGTTATTCCACACAAGTCTAGTATAGGATAAGGTTGGAAATTTCGAATCAGAAGATTGAAAAATTCAGTGCCATAGCCGGGATTTGAACCATGGACCTTCGGTTTCCATCCGTTCCTCTACCCAGTTCAGTTAACCTGGCAACATCCCAGTACGACAAATTCCCCTACTGGCCCGATTATTTTCGGTAAACTAAAAGTAATTCTAAAATTATTATATATGCAACAACAATTAATTAACCATTTGAAGAAGTGGTTTTATTACATAGAATTATTTCCTTGTAGGTAGGCACAATGGGAATAGGAGATTGCAATACTTTCTCTGCTTAGTATAGGCAGGTTAAAACTTATCGAAATTAAATTTTAAATTCTGAGGCGGAGTGTGATGGAATATCTAGCTTACATGATTGAACAGTTTCGAAAATAGGATTTCCATAGGTAAATTTCTGTTAGAACAATTGAAGGTAAATCTTCAGACGATTTTAAAAGAAAAATGCCCGAACAGTGCTATAAAGGAAGTGAACCTTCGGCTCTTGCTGTTTAAAATAAGAGCATTCAACATTTTATGCTATTTTTGCCTACCTCTGATGTTTCAGACTAAGGTTACCGACTTCCGAGAATTATAATTTATCGGAGCATATTGTTTTCTGTCTCTGGAGTTTTAAGCATCTGCTTTAACTCCTGTCACTGAGATTTGTGCAATTATACTGCATCTTTAAACGACAGTAAAGGTCAAGATTAAGCCATTTATGTCGACTCCCTTTGGACTTAGGATCTTCACAGGTGGGTAGGAGAATTATGGGATGTATTATATAAAACCACGAATTTTCCTGATGTCATTTCATTACTTTTCAGACCTTGACACATTGGCGGAGGTGGCAAATGTGCTTTAAGGAGGGAACTGTTTATTCTTTAGCACAAGACATTCTAACCGTGAGACCGGATAGAGGGGGATTCAAGGGGACGTTTAAACTGGAAACATTAAGGACCCCAACACGCTGCATCTACCGCCATTAGTACACCTCAGCTCATTCTTCCCATGTGCAGAGGCAGAGTAGGCCGAGCCTGCACCGCAGTGTTGACATTCTCTTCCACTTCTAAACCTTAGACGCTAATCACTTAACACTTTCAGTTCATAAACTACAGCATAATCTACAGTTTATACATGCATAATAATACTGCGATGATCATTTGGATATACATGTGTGTTTTACAGGAGCGGGCAGAGATGGTAATGAAATATTGAAAGAAACCTTGAAATAATGCATCTGAAATTAGGAAATTCCACGGTGTACAGGATATCTCATTGAAATTTATACCAGTTACTACCTATCAACAAAAAAGAAATATTTCTGCTATGTTTCAAAACTATAGCTTATATGGTTATTTATATATTAATTTTTTATTGTGCAAATTCATTGCTATAATAAAAATTCTCCTTGTAATGCATAGATTAAAATATTCACAAAATGTTCAGGTTTTATAGTATATAAGCTTATAAAAATATCTATCACAATGCGTTTCTATATTATCCCCTAATCATGGTAGGAAAATTGTTAAATGTCTGTAGTTCCAAAGTTCTTGATTCTTCTAAAGCTAATAATCTTTCTTAAAATTGGAGCATTATTTAAAAAAGAAACAATGTAGTCATTTTCTTTAATGTGTTTTTAACATGCAGTACAAATAACTTTAAACAAATTAGTAAAAGTTGCATCGTTTGGAGTCTTTTTATTATGGAAAGACATGGCTTTAATTTGGACGTGCCTATTAATAAGCATGCGTCTTTCCATTTATAGGTTCAGTTAATTAGTAGTTTAAATGCGCCAATTGAAAAAAAACTATACACTTTCTTCAAGTTTAGAATTCATATTATTTTATTATCAAAATTCTAATTTTTAGTTTAATTTTCGTAATATTTGGTAAACGTTTGCAGATACATTAGCTTAATGTAATATGATATAAAAATTGAGAATTAACTTATAATATTAGGATATTCTCTTATGAATATTCAAATTGGTGGTCTTCAGGTTTTACAGACTGCGTAATCTAGATTTGACGCTCAAGTACATTTGATTACTTAGTCTTTATTTGTATCAATTTCTCGGCATGCCTCCCCATTGAGTTGACGCAGCCACGCTACGTCCTCCAACAATGAAGCAATACCTTTGCCTCACGGTTGCTGCGTTTCTCCTCCTAGGTGTTTTTTTTTTATACTTAGCCACGGCTGCTCGAGCATGAGATCTTAATTAATGGGTATGCGTGGATGTGTACAGAGAAACACGAACGCTTTCTTGGAACACTTTTATTTTCACCATTTAAAATAAAACTTCAGGTTTGCGATCACTTTTAAATGCATACGATGCTACTGTGTCTTTATCAAGACCGAAGATTATTAACTACAGCTGAACGTTCTACCCTCTTGTGTGTTCGCCGCCAATGTTCACAACTCGACGAGAATGTCGTCCTGCACTCACCAATCGCTCAGGACAGACTGAAATTCACCACCACGCTACGAAGAGGAAAAGCCTTCTAACTTCCCCTCTCTACCTTCAAAACTCTTCTCAAACTTAGCGTCATGAAGCCTCTAATGACCTTCACATCCCGGCCAGTGCAACTGTACCCATAAATTCCAAGAGAAACTGGCTTCAGCTATTTTACCCTTTATACCTGGGGCTGGTCCCTAATTAGCTAAACTGTGCCTGTCTGGTCTTTCTGTCGCCTTTACAGTTAACAATTTTCACAATGCTCCTCTTTTTTATACATACACTGATTTTAAATATATTATTACTTATTTTATATCGCTATCCTTCTCAGAATATTATGATAATTATTGCCTTTATAATTCCGGCTTCAGAGTTGAACCTTGTTATTACAGTGCATGATCTTGTAAGGCACGTTACATTCAAGAAGATCGCTAATAAACAATAAAATCTATAGGGGTAATAATCGGAGATGGTCATTCAATTGACCCTTTCGTCCTATACATTGATTTGGAAATTCTCAGTATAAAGGTCTCGCACAATTCATGCTTAGTGAGCAGGAGCCCCATCTTGCTGAAAAAGAACCCATAATTGTGCTGCTCGCTCATAATATTACTATATATTTTCGGTATATCAACTTTTGTCCACCAATATATAGGATGGACCATTTAAGTTGAGACTGCACAACATCTCCAAAACTAAGAATTGTTTTTAGTAAATTTAAATGGGAATAAAATATTTAAAAGTTTAATATTTTAAATGCGAGCCTACAATTAAGGTCAATTTAAATTTACCCTAAAATGACCATCAAGACGTCCTCTAAATAAAACACGACTAATGGCATTTAATTTCTCCCATATCAACCAACCTTTACCAAGACATTTCCTTCTACAGCTTTTAGTTTTGGACATATTATACAGTCTCAACTTAAATGGTATATAGCTAAGCATATAAAACATTCATTTATTTATTTTAGGTCGTGCTCCGTGCTGTAATGGTGCTAGCCTCTAGTTCCCGAGGTCGTGGGTTCAAACCCGACGTCGGGCGATGAATGTTTTTCTGGCGTAAGAATTGCTAGCATGGCTCCCTTCGGAAGCGAAGTAAAGCTGGTGGTCCCGTGTCGTAGATTTACGGCACGTTAAGGAACCTCAAGCCTGATAGAGCCCTCTGAGCAAAACTGCCGGTCTTTCACGCCCAATATAGAATGAGACGCTAAGGACCATATCAGTTAAAGAGCGTCCATAAATAAAACTATTTAATTTTTAAAATAACATTTAAATGTGTGATTTAGAAATGAATGTTACAATATTTTTGTTTTCGCTCTACTATTATCTATTATTACTATTATTACATTGAGACAAAATTGAGATTTTATTCAGTAATGGCTATACCAATAATATTCTATGAAAGCGAGGCATGGACTCTTAAAGCAAAGAATATAAATCAAATCCAAGCAGTAGAAATGACATTCGTTCGCGAATAAATAAGAGAAGAGATAGGAGTTAACAATTGTGCCAATCAATACAAGACTATAAGAAAAAATCTGATTGTGTTACACTCACATGACTTTCTCTACTGTTATACAAACTATTCTTACAAACGCTTATTCTCCATATACTTCATGTTAATCGAGATATTGAGATGTTAATCTTATTGCTAATTTTCCTGTAGATGCAAGGGGAATATGGTAGGCTTTAAGCCATAGACAAATATTTTAAGAGCTGGTTGCTATGTGGAGTATTCCATTGTCTTGGCATTACCAGGAAAAAAATGAATAACGAATTCCCATTTGAGAAAAAGTATAAGTATTGGAAAATTTAAGGGAATAACAAGCAGTGTCTCAAAAATGGTTTACTCAACAAAAAAATGTATATGACATAAATTGTGTATTTTAACGCAATCTACAGTTTTTGTGCAGTAAAATGTTGTTTATCTCTTATGGTTTACCAGCTACGCAAAAGTCGTTCACAATGAAGAATACTTTTGGAGACATTCCCAGAAAATTCAAGATATACATTTTATTTGTCATGAAAGTATCTTAAATGTATGATACTTTAATCAAAACCGTTAGCCATTTTTGAGAAAATCAAAAATTTCGAAAAATGTTCCATGTAAAGGGTAATCTGGGTTAGGGAGATTTTCTTGAAAACCTTTGTGTCGCATCTCTGTAAGATACTGAACCTAAATACCAAGTTTTGTGTTTATCCGACTGTTCGTTTCTGAGTTATGCTGTTCACAGACACACACACACACACACACACACACACACAAACAAACACACACACGGACATGTTTCCGAAAATGCTTTTTTGTATTCAGGGGGCCTCAAAACATATTTCCGGTGAAATCTCGGTATCGAACGTTTGAGTGGAATAAATACTTCCCCTACTTACTATACGTAATAGAGAAAGTAAAAAATGTGTGCACAATCTTTTACGAATAACTGACAGAAGAATTCCCAAAAAGGTTTTAAACTTTCACCTAGAGGACGCAGATTGGATGGAACGCTAAAAAAGCGTTGGAGGGAACAGACGTGAGACCGTAACGGTTATTATTATTATTTACTACGATCCATACAAAAACGCATAGAATAAGTAATATTGCACTACCTTTACAGTGCGACTATTATGTATAGGAATACGTAAATTGTTGGTTTACATCACAAATAGATTCGAATATCACGGTGGAGGTATAACAGCTGCAATGAGAGAAATTTTGCGACTGAACATCTTAGGACAGTCGCACTCTCAGCAAAGCAAGTAGGACCTTATTTTAAGATACGTATTTGATTTTCTGGTATATCATAATTGAAATCCCTGCAGTAGGCATATACTCGACCGCCAATACTCCTTGCAGCATGTTGGATTTTATATGTAAATTTAGGAGTTTCGATACAGCAAATGTTCCGCCTACGCCCCTGATGTGTATGCATCTTCTCTGCCTCAGGTGCAGAGATGGATGCTCAACCCCATAGGAATCATACTTGGTCTACTCCTGAGCATCACTATTTCCTTTCCTTTGTTACATGGTTGAACATACACTATGCGATCAAAAGTATCCGGATATACCAGAAACATACGGTTTTCATCTTAGGTGCATTGTGCTGCTACCTACTGCCTGGTACTCATTATCCGCGACCTCAGTAGTCATTAGACATCGTGAAACAGCAGAATGGGACGCTCCGTGGAACTCACGGACTTCAAACGTGGTCAGGTGATTTCGGTGTCACTTGTGTCAGAAGTCTGTACACGAGATTTCCACACTCCTAAACATCCCTAGGTCCACTGTTTCTGATGTGATAGTGAAGTGGAAACGTAAAGGGACATGTACAGCACAAACGCGTACAGGCCGACCTCGTCTGTTGACTGACAGAGACCGCCGACATTTGAAGAGGGTCGTAAAGAGTAATAGGCAGACATCTATCCAGACCATCACACAGGAATTCCAAACTACATCAGGATCCACTCCAAGTATATGACAGTTAGGCATGAGGTGAGAAACCTTGGATTCCATGATCGAGCCGCTGCTCATAAGCCACATATGATGCAGGAAAATGCCAAACGACGCCTCGCTTGGTGTAACGAGCGTCAACATTACACGATTGAACACTGGTAAAACGTTGTGAGAAGTGACGAATCACGGTACACAATGTGGCGATCCGATGGCAGGGTGTGGGTATGGCGAATGCCCGGTGAACGTCATCTGCCAGCGTGTGCAGTGCCAACAGTAAAATTCGGAGGTGGTGGTGTTATGGCGCGGTCGTGTTTTTCCTAGAGGGGCTTGCACCCCTTGTTGTTTTGCCTGGCACGATCACAGCGCAGACCTACATTGATATTTTAAGCACCTTCTTGCTTCCCAGTGTTGAAGAGCAATTCCGGGATGGCGATTGCATCTTTCAACACGATCGAGCAACTGTTCATACTGCACGGGCTGTGGCGGAGTGGTTACACAACATCCCTGTGATGAACAGGCCTGCACACAATCCTGACTTAAATCCTATAGAACACCTTTGGGATGTTTTGGTACGCTGACTTCGTGCCAGACCTCACCGATCTACATCGATACCTCTCCTCAGTCCGTACTCCGTGAAGAATGGGCTGCCATTCCTAAGAAACCTTCCAGCACCCGATTGAAAGTATGCCTGCGAGAGTGAACGCTGTCATCAAGGCTAAGGGTGGGCCAACACCATATTGACTTCCAGCATTACCGATGGAGAGCGCCACGAACATGTACGTCACTTTCAGCCAGATGTCCGGATACTTTTGATCACGTAGTGTATGTGTAAGTAACGGCTATTGTAAACATTGTTTATTTTATGGTAGTTTACCGATTTTTTGAAAATCTCCAAGAAAAAAGTGAGGTAAAATAATATAAACTTTTATTTTTAATTTTTTAGAATTCGAGGATGCGTTCAATTTTTATTTAGACGAGAATTCACTTACAGTCATTAGACTGCAATTAAGCACACAAACATTTTAATCTGAAATGTATATTGCATGAAAATGGTTTGAAATATTTTAGTTTTACGATGCTTCATACTTTCATCAACTATTTTATGTTTACATTTTAAAAATATTGGATTTGCTTTTATTTTATCGATCTTGAGGAAATACTTTTAGAATAATTTAGTAAGTAATTATTTAAATAAATAAGTATTAAGCTGAGAAAAAGTGAATTGATAGAAATTCAAATTTTGTTGAAGTACCTAACGTAGTTCATACATTTAGACGAACAGTTCTCTGTTACTAATAAAAGAGAAACATACTTCGAATTCACTGAAAATTCTGGGGATATTTTTATGTTAATCCAGTCAATACATTTTATCCAGCATCCTTTTCATCAGAATTTAAGGGATTATTTACAAAATGGAGGAACAAGCGTACTTTGATTTCTATTTTGTTACATATTTTATAAAATTTATGCCTTTCATAAATTGCCTTACATATTTCAAGCACAAATTATTCGCAATCTGCACAGAGCTGACAAAATTACTAAGTGTCCTAATAATATCCACTAAATTAAGTACAAGTGTCATTAGCTCTCCTCCTTCAAATGATAAAACGTTTATCCTGAAACCTCTTCTTTTCCTCGCAAACGCATTTCTTTCCATATAAGCAGATAAAAACGTGCAAGAATCCCTCTGTACTCATTTTTATACAGGTGCACAGCATTCATGTACTGACTATGACATAGATTGGCTGTTACTCTTAAAATGTTAAAAGTATGTGGCAGAATACACTTCAGAACATAAGAAAACTCACTTTCTGCCCTTTTATTCCTAAAGAGAAGTGCATTTCTTACTAAACCTTTAAAGCTAGGGCATGCCACATACATATAACCTACCATTCTGTACGTGAGCAGAATAAACTACTTAGTGTTTAAAGAACTTAATCTTTGTAGAACTTCTATCGTCTTTCTTTTTTAAATTATTTCAACCTTTTACACGAAGAATTGGAACAAAAACGCAACATGGTCTTACGTTAATTCCAGTATTTTCACATTTGAGGTATATAAAGAAATTTATGAATTTATTCTAACAAAGGTTCACAATCACGCGTATACCAACAGATTATACGAGCTTTGACAACATACAGGGATAGTAAAGAAGTAAAAACAAAATAGTGAAATACATTCACATTACTTTCTCTAACCATTACCGTCATTTTATTTCGCTTCTACGAACCATTCTTACAAAAGCTTATTTTTCTATTCACTTCATGTTAATTCATATAAATGGTGCAAGTGGAATACAGGAGGTTTAAACGATACCTAAATATTTATGTGCTGGCTTTGAAATGCCATACTCTTTTAATGATATCGCGAGGTTCAAGTGAGTGGCGACCACTTGAAAACTGACAAATTATTAAAAAAAGTAACCCGAATATCTCGGAAATCGCTAATGGCCTAAAAAATTTATAAGAAATAAATTATGTCATTGTCAATAACTTATGATTTAACCGTTTTACAATATTCATTTCGAAAGAAGGGTAGTTTAGGGGCTATTCCCAGAAATTCAAGATATAAATGTTATTAGTCATGCAAACCAAATATGTACGAGTAGAATTCTAATAATAATAATGATAATAATAAAAAATAACGAAAAACTGTCCATGTGAAGGATATTTCTTGGGCGGCAGATTTCTTTAAAGTCTTCTTGTCGCATTCATGGAAAATGCTGAATTTCAATGCCAAGTGTAGAATTATCCGAATTTTGGTTTTTAACTTATGCTGCGAGGACGGTTATAGCGCTTATTTTCGGGGTGTGGCACGTTCTTCGATCAGAATCATAGAAGTGCATGGTTCTTTTATATTTTATTTATTTAGGCAAAGAAGAATATTTGAATAGATTGCTCTTTATGATACTCCCTTTTGACAGCAGTATAAAACATTTGAAAAGAGCAAAGTACCTTTTAGTTTCTCTACTACGTATAGTAAGTAGGGGAAGTACTGTATTCCACCCAAAAATTCGATACCGAGATTTCACAGGAAATACATGTTTTGAGACCCCCTGAATCCCAAAAAAGCATTTTTGAAAACATGTCCGTGTGTGTGCCTTTGAACAGCATAACTCAGAAACGAACAGTCAGATAAACACAAAACTTGGTATTTAGGTTCAGTATCTTCCAGAGATGCGACACGAATGTTTTCAACAAAATCCCCCACCCCAGATTTCCCTTTACATGGAAAATTTTTCGAAAATTTTAATTTTCAAAAATGACTAACGATTTTGATTAAAATGTCATATGTTTAAGATATTTTCATGACAAATGAAATGTATATCTCAAATTTTCTGGGAATGTTTCCAAAAGTATTCTTCACTGTGAACGACTTTTGCATAACTGGTAAACCAGAAGAGATAGACAAAAGTTTACTACACAAAGATGTAGATCGTGTTAAAATACACAATTTATGTCATATACATTTTTGTTGTTGAGTGAACCATTTTCGAGATGTTGCTTGTTATTTCCTTAAATTTTCCAATACTTATAGTTTTTCTCAAATTCGTTATTCATTTCTTTTTTTGTCCTGGTACTGCAAAGAGATTGGAGTACTCCACATAGCAACCAGCTCTTAAAATATTTGACCCCACTTAAAGCCTACCAATTCCCCTTGCATCTACAAGAAAATTAGCAATAAGATTAACAGCTCGATATCTCGATTAACATGAAGCATATGGAGAATAAGCGTTTGTAAAAATAGTTTGTTCAAGAGTATAGAAAGTCATGTGAGTGTAACACATGAAATTGTTTTACGTCTTGGACATGCAAAGAGAATGGGATGCTCCACAAAACAACCAACTCTTAAAAGTCACGCCTATCGCCTAAAGCCTATCATATTCCCCTACAAGAAAATTAGCAATAAGCTAGAGTCTGCAAATGTTTATCTCGATTAAGATGAAGTAGATGGAGAATAAGCGTTTGTAAAAATAGTTTTTACAAGAGTATAAAGAGTCATGTGAGTGCAACACATTAGACTTTTATTTCTCTATTCCTGTGAAATAAAAAGAATGGTGAACAATATCCGCCGAATTCGGAACACCACTTCTCAAACATTCAGCAACTGATTTAGTTATGGGCCTGTTTCTGCTCCCAAAGAAAAGAACTGATTTGAGGTTCAATAATACTTTATTCAACACAATAAATGTGAAGAAAAGTATGAAAGAATACGAGCGCTAATACGTCAAACATTGTCCATTATGGAATTAATTGTTCTTTCACACAAGCCGTGTGTTGGACAGGGTTGGAAAGTTAGAATCAGATGACTGAAAAATTCAATGCCATAGCCGGGATTTGAACCACGGATCTCCCGGTCTCCGTCCGGTTGCTCTAACCACTGAGCTACCACGGCAACATGCCGACACGACATTAAATTCTCCAGCTGATTCGCATTTTTCCCGGTAAACCACAAGGAGATCTCAAATTGTATTGAGATGCCATACCCCAATGGCGACTTACATTTATTGTAAGTACTTTAAGTTCCGGGCTTTATAGTTGCAACCACTATTAGGTCAATTAATGGAATTAATTGTTCTTTCACACAAGCCGTGTGTTGGACAGGGTTGGAAAGGTAGAATCAGATGACTGAAAAATTCAATGCCATAGCCGGACGGAGACCGGGAGATCCGTGGTTCAAATCCCGGCTATGGCATTGAATTTTTCAGTCATCTGATTCTACCTTTCCAACATTGTCCATTATGTTTCATTATACTTAAAAAGATCCACAATGCAATGTCCGTGGAGTAAGGGTAGTGTATCACTTAAGATCATGAGTTCGAATCTCTTGGGCGAGTTACCTTGTTAAAGTTCTTTTTTTTCGGGGTCTTCTTATCTTCAGAAGTCGAAGTTCGGGAAATTCTAAGCTCCACGTACTTCGGGCACTTTTGAGCTTCATTCAGCCATTTAATTCATTGAATGTCTGATTTGAGTCACCCCATTAAAGAACTTTAATTAAAATTACAAAGCCATTGCATGCTAATACTACAATCTCCAAGGCTTTGTGGAAAAAGATTAGTTCTTGTTTCTTACTCCGGAACTTTACTACATAAGCTGTAAATGCATAAGTCAGCGTTTATAAATAGATTTATGCTAATATTTAATAGAGTTTGCTAACTTTATCCAAAGATTTGGATAGCGAGTAGAAAGAATTAAAATTTAGCTTACAGAGTATAATATCTTTCTCGGAACATTCTCGCCATAAAGTCTGTAGAAAAATAAATGTAAGTTTAAAAAAATCTGATGTATTACATTCACATAACTTCTCTACCCTCTATCGCTTATTAGTGGATATAAAAATCATTCTTACTAAATTTCACTTTTCTATTTGCTTCATTGTATCGAGATAAACTTTTCGTGAAATAGCTGCACTACACATTTCACAGATAAAAGAAATAACTATAGTATGTTTATAACTGGACGTTTTACGTGCCTTAAAACTCCATACCTTCCCCAGGACATCGCGAGAAACATTAAAAAAAAATTCTGATGTGTTACACTCACATGACATTCTCTACTCTTGTACAAACTATTTTACAAACGCTTATTCTCCATATGCTTCATGTTAATCGAGATGTCAATCTTATTGCTAATTTTCTTGTAGATGCAAGGGGAATATGGTAGTATTTAAGCGATAGTCAAACCTTTTAAGTACTGGTTGGCATGTGGAGCATTCCATTCTCTTTGTATGTCCAGGAAATAAAAAAATGTATAACGAATTCTCTTTTGAGAAAAAGTATTGGAAAATTTAAGGTAATAACAAGCAATATTTCGAAAATTGTTCACTCAACAAAACAAAATGTATATGACATAAATTGTGTATTTTAACGCGGTCTATATCTTATGGTTTACAAGTTATGCAAAAGTCGTTCACAATGAAGAATACTTTTGAGACATTCCCAGAAAATTCGAGATATACATTTCATTTGTCATGAAAATATCTTAAATATATGATATTTTAATAAAAATCGTTAAAGACCATTTATGAGAAAATTAAAATTTTCGAAAAATTTTCCATGTAAAGGGTAATCTGGGGTGGGGAGATTTTGTTGAAAACCTTCGTGTCGCATCTCTGGAAGATACTGAACCTAAATACCAAGTTTGGTGTTTATCCGAGTGTTCGTTTCTGAGTTAATCTCTCCACAGACACACACACACGGACATGTTTCCAAAATTGCTTTGTTTTTTGGATTCAGGAGCCTCAAAACATGTATTTCTGGTGAAATATCGGTATCGAATTTGTGGGTGGAATACAATACTTCCCCTACTTACTATACGTAGTAGAGAAAGTAATAAAGATTAGAAGAATGGCAATTATTGAAAAATTAGGCTATTAGTAAAGGATATCTTAGAAATGGCTAATACAAGAAAAGTGATTTGAAATAAACCATGATTTTTAAATACATCTATATTTCTTGTGTAGTACGTTCTCGTCTATCGCTTTATGTTTAATGTTGTTTGGTATGGGAGGATTTACTTGCAAATATTTGTATCACATTTTTACTTTCTCTACTACGTATAGTAAGTAGGGAAAGTATTGTATTCCACCCAAAAATTTGATACCGAGATTTCATCGGAAATACATGTTTTGAGACCCCCTGAAAACAAGAACAACATTTTTGGAAACATGTCCGTGTTTATGTCTGTGTGTCTCTGTGAACAGCATAACTCAGAAACGAACCGTCGGATAAACACCAAACTTGGTATTTAGGTTCAGTATTTTCCAGGGATGCGACACGAAGGTTTTCATGAAAATCGCTGCACCACAGATTGCCCTTTACATGGAACATTTTTCGAAAATTTTAATTTTCTCAAAAATGGCTGTAGCGATTTTGATTAAAATATCATATGTTTAAGATATTTTCATGACAAATGAAATGTATATCTCGAATTTCTGGGAATGTCTCCAAAATTATTCTTCATTGTGAACCAATTTTGCTTAACTGATAAACCATAAGAGATAGACAAAGTTTTACTACACCAAAAATATAGATCGCGTTAAAATACACAATTTGTGTCATATACATTTTTTTTAGGCAATCATTTTCGAGATATTGCTTGCTATTCCCTTAAATTTTACAATACTTTTTCTCAAATAGGAATTCGTTATTCATTTTGTTTACGTACTGGACATACAAAGATAATGCAATGCTCCACAAAGCAACCAGCTCTTAAAAAGATTCAACTATCGCTTAAAGTCTACCATATTCCCCTTGCACCTACAAGAAAATTATCAATCAGATTACATCTTGATTAGCATGAAGCATTTGTAGAATAAGCTTTGTACAAATGATTTGTACAAGAGTAGAGAAAATATGTGAGTGTAACACATTGCATTTTTTGTAACATAAACGTAAATACAAGTTGGTATTCATTTTGGTTCTTGAGGTTGCTGTTCACAGACACTTATACTCGCAGACACACACACGGCCCCTTTTTTAAAAAATGTTTTTTTTATTCAAAGTGCCTCAAAACGTGTATTTCCTGTGAAATCTCGTTATCAAATTTTTGTGCGGAATGTAAGTCTTCTCTACCTATTGTGTACATAGGTAGCAGAAAAAGTAAGAGTGTACTAAGGAAAAAGTATTTAGTAGCTGCTTGATCCATCTAAGATTGAGTACTATATCTTCGATAACAAACCCTATGCCTCTAATTTCACACTGTATTTAATTTAGAAGATTCAGTTTCTCACAAACGAGCTTCTGTTTCATTCACACAGTAGCACAAAGAATGTAATGTAATAAACCTTTATGATAGACGTGGATGAAACATTGTGGATAAACCTTCCCAAGTAGAACAACTTTTCTCTTTATGAAAATTAAATTAAATTGTTACTGCCCGTGCTCTTTTAATTCTATTTAGAAGGACTTTATAATTGTTTTCTTATTCAGACTTTATAAGACAGAGATAACGTTGAATATGAACAATTCATATAGACCAAATACTGGCTGAGAGATATAATCGCAGCATGTCAAAGGAAAACTGGAAAGTTTAAATCATATACATCGTAGCGGCGGTTGAGATTTGTGGGGGATGTCCGTTTTTTTATTGTTAACTAGCGGAACCTGCAGCTATGCTCACGTTATTGCGTAGATTCTTCTCTGACCTCTCTTCTCCTCTCTCTCCCCCTCTCCATGAAGGTCCATCCCTCTCACGTATTTTCCCCGCTCTCTCCCACCCCATTCCAAACTCTCCCAATTCTCTCCTCTCTGTGCAACTTACATATCTTATTATTTTGCTGAGGATATTTATAACAGTTAAAAGTAAGTAAAAGGTTTTACAGTGCACAGACTTTTACCTTTTCCTCATGCTCGTAATGCAATCGACACTATACTGTTTTTCATGATAAGCGGTTTAAGTATGCGAATAATAGTAACGAAAATGGTTCTGACCTTTTATTGGAATAAGCGAGATATTTTTATTTTTATTCTAAGCGCGTTAAAACCCTGATCCATTTGTATACACACACGGGAGCGCTTCTCCTTCATCTCTCGTTGCGTTAATCTCAATTATTTATCCAAAATCTAAAATTATATAAAATTATCTAAGTTATATTACATGCATAGACTGGATGCGATGTATGAAATAATGAACAGAGATAAACTGCACTTCTTGGCGGTTAAAACTGACTGAATGTTCGTCTTTTGAAGAAATTGCTAGGTAAAATATCTAATCAGCATTACTAGTTTCTTAAATCTGGGGCCGTAAGTTGAAAGGCAATGAAATTCACGGTGAAAAACGACATTTTAGACATTTTTAGAGAGAGAGAGGGGGGAGAGAAAGGGTGGAGAGGGTTTATCCTCCGTAGTAACATCTTTGGCCTTAAGCCCGAAATCAATTAGCTGAGATACTTTATAATTATCTTTGCAGTATAAGGAGAAACCTCAGAAACATCTTATCCAGTCTTCAACCAAGATTTAAACCCAGCCACCAGATTATAGATAGATACGTTACTAATACTTCACAGAAATGGACGCTGATTATGGTTATGAAAATGATGACAGCGAAAACGACAAGTCATTCTAGTAGGCATTTGCCTATGGCAACATAAGTATTAACTGCATAAATCATGCACATTCCGAATCTTCTGAAAGTTGGGCAACACTATTACGTATGTGCCATAAATTTAAACTTGCGGTCAAACTGGTACTTCTTAAAAAAATCTGATGTGCTACACTCACATGACTTTCTCCACTCTTGTACAAACTATTTTTACAAACGATTATTCTCCATCTACTTCATGTTAATCGAGATAAACATTTGCAGACTCTATTTTATTGATAATTTTCTTGTAGATGTAAGGGGAATATATATTTACAAGGGCAATATAGAAGTGCAGTAGCCTTTAATCACATACATATCTATTAATAGCTGGTTGCTAGGTGCAGTACCATTCCCTTGCATATCCAAGACAAAAAAAAAATCTGATGTGTTACACTGACATGACTTTCTCTACTCTTGTACAAACTATTTTTACAAACGCTTATTCTCCATATGCTTCATGTTAATCGAGATATCGAGATGTCAATCTTATTGGTAATTTTCATGTAGATGCAAGGGGAATATGCTAGGTTTAAAGCGATAGTCAAATATTTTAACGCTGGTTGCTATGTGGCGCATTCCATTCTCTTTACATGTCCAGGACATAAAAAAAACGAATAACGAATTTGAGAAAAAGTATAAGTATTGGAAAATTTAAGGGAATAACAAGCAATATCTCGAAAACGGTTCACTCAACAAAAGAAATGTGTATGACATAAATTGTGTATTTTAACGCGATCTACAATTTTTGTGTAGTAAAATTTTGTCTATCTCTTATGGTTTACCAGTTATGCAAAAGTCGTTCACAATGAAGAATACTTTTGGTGACATTCCCAGAAAATTCGAGATATACATTTCATTTCTCATGACAATATCTTAAACATATAATATTTTAATCAAAATCGTTAGAGCCATTTTTGAGAAAATTAAAATTTTCGAAAAATGTTCCATGTAAAGGGTAGTCTGGGGTGGGGGGATTTTCTTGAAAACCTTCGTGTCGCATCTCTGGAAGATACTGAACCTAAATACCAAGTTTGGTGTTTATCCGACTGTTCGTTTCTGAGTTATGCTGTTCACAGACAGACACACACACACGAACATGTTTCCAAAAATGCTTTTTTGGATTCAGGAGGTCTCAAAACGTGTATTTTCGGTGAAATCTCGGTATCGAATTTTTTGGTGGAATACAATACTTCCCCTAATTACTATACGTAGTAGAGAAAGTAAAAAGTCTTAAAATTTTACACAAAATACCATCTATGAATTGCAAAAAACAGTAGCCATTTCGACAGAAATGATTAAAGACCTTCGCAAAATGTAACAAAACAGATTTTATATAACCTTATAGCCATATCTGCATTACACAAGTGATACTAAAAATGAGTAAAGAATAAAGGCAAACATACGCTTAATGAATTATTTATGCCGGTATTACGGAAGAAAGGGTGGTAGATTTGTGCAACCTATGCCCGAGTCATTGCGATATATCTAACCTTATTGCGCAACAAAGTTCAACTGTTGAATCAAATTAGTATGTTCACCATCATAGGAAATGTTGTACGTAAAACTGAAATATAAAATTTATTGCATTGGTGCCAGAAAATTCAACTGTAATAGTTACATCATTGTAAAAGCATTGAAAATCATAAGATAAACAAAGGATATCTTGTAAATGTATATTTTGGTGTAACATCCCAGTAGTGTAAGCATAAAAAGCAAGGAATTATATATTGTCCAACAAATCAATAAGTAAATACACAAAATAGAATATACTGTTTAATTTCAAATTAACAAGAGAGGTTTAAAACATCTCTCTTTTCAGTTAAGCAGAAACAAACAAGATCTATAATTATCATTGTACCAAAATTTAATCTATAAATAAAAAGAATCGCTAACTAAAATAAATATTGGTAAGAAAAGCAAATCCAATAAATTCAAACTGTTTATAAATTGGATAAACTAAAATACTCTGAAATTTTCCTATTAAAAAACTCCTCAGCACCTAGTATTTTATTGCCTAACATGTTGGGGTTAAAATTTACTAGAGATGACGACATCCCTAAGTTCGCCAAAACTGAGTATAAAGCGTAGGAAAGGAGTTGGTAAATTTTTACTCACTGTTATCGCTTGCCGCATTTATTTCATGCGTGACAGTTCCCATTTGTTATCTAATGTCCAGTTTTGACAGTTTTTTTCACTTTCTGTTCAACACATGAAGCACTACACAATAGGACCCACCGGGGCAGAGCCCCCCTGAGACTATTTCCACAGTCACGCAACTAGAGTACGTTTCTTTGCTGAACCCTTGGGCTAGTCAAACGTGCAATTAGTACACCTTCTACTTCAAACACTTAGGTAACAGAACCGCGTGTACAAGCGGATGCTGCATTCTCAAACTACGGCTTTCTGTTCATCGCTGGTAACGCCGAAACGTGAGCTATAATAACGCTCCTGCCGATGATCAGATTTCACAAGTGTAATAAAGGTCACACCTCCTTTGGATGCTGGGGTCCATATCCAGGGGAGCACAGAGCACGGCTTGGTAGCGATGGCAGCTACCAGACACATCGATTCTCCCCTCTCTCGTAGCTGCTGCTGGTGCATGGATGGCACATACACAACCCCCGTACCGCCCAGACTCTGCTCGTCACGGACCCGCTTCTACCCTCGGCGGGGTATTCAACAGTACGGCACGGTTTGCAGGGTTTAACCCCAAAACTAGAGCCCAACCCTTTCTTTCCTTGCTATTCCAACATAAGTAGGGTTTAACGGAAACGCCAAAAACCTAATTTTTAAGTATTTTTGTTATCCTCTTCCTTGTTTACATGATGCTAAAGGCAAATTACTTAATAATTCGAACAGGGAAGGCTTAAAATTTCTTCAAATTGAATGGCGTTTTAAAATTAATTTCAAACTATAAATATATTTAAATTTTAAGATCTTTAGTGTAAACAGAAAGCAAATCATCACTTTGATGCACAAATGGTGTCACCATACTCCAGTATTTACAGAACTATTCCCTTTAAAAATTAAGAGTATAAAATATCGCAGCAAAAAAATACTAAATAAGTTACCTTTTTCTTCATTAAAAAACACTTAGCTAGGTTCGTGATTAGGTAGCGCCTGTTTTAAATTGAATTATTGTTTTAATATTTATTTTTAAGTTTAGCGTCCCGTTAGGTCATATCGGACGATGAATGAAATAGGTTAAATGATGCTCAAACGAGCCCGGGGTCCATAGAGCTTAAAACTCCGGGAACAACCTTATCCGATTAACTCTACCTAACTGAGAATTGAACTCGGATCCTTTTGAATATAAAGCAGACGCTACCTACGTGAGATTATTTAAATTTTATAACTATTTTTTCAGGCTACTATATGATAATTTATTTAAATTGCTTTCAACTGTATTGCAACATTCTCTTTCCTACACTATGCAAGCGAACTTTTATACCAATGCTGGTAGCCAAGGTCATTAGTCATGGTCTTGTGAATGGGAGGTCTGCGGTTCAAATCCCCGACAGACGTTTTTTCTAGATTTCCCCCAGTCCTCACGGGGAGGCATCCCCAACTTCGGCCTGGAACTTTACTTTCCAAATTTCTTCTTCTTCTTCTTCCTGCTCCTCTTCAAGGTTAGACTATGAAGCCCGTTTCGAGGCAAAGACACCCTCCAATTTGGCTCCGGGTTGCCTTATTGAGTGCTGGCATTGTGGTTTGTATTTGAATGCTTCTTTTGTAATTCTATCATAATTATCATGTGTGTTAGATCTAATGCCATTTAATATTGTTTATGTTTTCCTCTAATTTATATATGTTTAATTCTGGTAGTCGAGTATTGGGTATACGATCTTATAATGTACAGTCGAGTGCAAAAATACGTGCGTATATGAGGAACCGCGGTTTAAGTTGGCAATCAATAATTAACGCGCCTCTCCGCGCCTTCCATCCCTCATTCGGTTACAGAGGTTAATGCTTGAATGTCGAACCAATAAGAACCGGATTCATTCAGGGACTAGGGTGGATAGTCTTTGGGAGGCATATTGTTTCAAGTGATTCTCCACTTCTTTCATCGCCCAGCTAGGTCTGACCTCTCTTAATAGGATAATGCTAGCGTATCGTACTTCATCTAAAACTAATTAGAGAATAGCTCACCTAAAGCAGGCGCGGAACACAAATGATGAGAGGTTTCTGTCAACATTCAAGAATGGAAAACACTAAAAGTAACCAAAAGCATCGGCATGTTTTTTGCACTCGACTGTACATCCTGGTATTCATCTGAGAAATTGCATTTCCGATGTTTCTAAACTCTTTTTAGATGGTTTATCCATTTTCACAACCGTATAACACTATAAGTAAAAAATAAAGGGACTTCCCAAATTTCCTTTCCAATCATCATTTCATTGTATTAATCACCAGCCGCATAAAGAAAGAGCCGCCATCAAACACTACTAAAAAAGCAAATTTTTACCCACATTCTTCGATTTTTACTTTCTCTACTACGTATAGTAAGTAGGGGAAGTATTTTACTCCACCCAAAAATTCGATACCGAGACTTCACCGGAAATATATGTTATGAGACACTCTGAATCCAAAAAAAGCATTTTTGGAAACATGTCCGTGTGTGTGTCGGTCTGTGAACAGCATAACTCAGAAATGAACAGTCGGATAAACACCAAACTTGGTATTTAGGTTCAGTATCTTCCAGAGATGCGACACGAAGGTTTTCAAGAGAATCCCCTCATCCTAGATTACCCTTTACATGAACATTTTTCCATAATTTTAATTTTCTCAAAAACGGCTAACGATTTTGATTAAAATATCATATGTTTAAGATATTTTATGACAAATAAAATGCACATCTTGAATTTTCTGGGAATGTCTCCAAAAGTATTCTTCATTGTGAACGACTTTTGCATAACTGGTAAACCATAAGAGATAGACAAAATTTTACTACACAAAAAATGTAGATCGCGTTAAAATGCACAATTTATGTCTCATACATTTTATGTTGAGTGAATCATTTCCGAGATATTGCATGTTATTCCCTTAAATTTTTCAATACTTATTTTCTCAATGGGAATTCGTTATTCATTTTTTTTGTGTTGGATATGCAAAGAGTATTAATCTGTGGGAAAGGGAATGGTGCTGCACCTAGCAACCAGCTATTAAGAGATATGTATGTGCTTAAAGGCTACTGTATTTCTATATTGCCCTTGTAAATATATATTCCCCTTACATCTACAAGAAAATTAGCAATAGGATAGAGTCTGCAAATGTTTATCTCGATTAACATGAAGTATATGGAGAATAAGCGTTTGTAAAAATAGTCTGTACAAGAGTAGAGAAAGTCATGTGAGTGTAACACATCAGATTGTTTTTATTTCCAGTATCTTTCTGAAGAAACTATGCCTTGTGTAACTAATTTAACTCCTTTTCAATGCATTCCAGTATTTGAAGGACGGATTAGTTACAATCTATATATTCTGAGGTCAGGTTGATGAAATATCCTCTGATGATATGCTTGTCGATTATTTAGCAAACGGATACGAGCGTTTTTAATTTTTAAATATAGAGAATAAACAATTTAGAGACTCCATCTGCTTTATTACAGACGTGGCTTGTATCTTACCAACTCCTGAAACCGTACTATGGTTCAATTTAAATAATAAACCTTAAATAATAATTTATATTTAAATAAATAATAATATATGCAAGTAGAAAGAAAATCTGCAAATAAAAGCAACATCATTTATATACTAAAATGGAGAATTTGTTTAGTCCAACTATAAGATTATTAAAATATGTATATTTAACTCTTACTCTTAGTGTTCCAAATAACCACGTCTATACAGGATGAACCAGCATATGACGGGAATAGAAGTGTTCATAACGGCTCTTAATTAACTGCTTGCTTACACAATGTTGAAAACCAAATGATTTTCGAAAAATTCTATTATAATATTACGAAATTCCGAAAGTAATGTCAACCCAGATACAGGGTGGGCCATTTAAGTTGAATGAATGTCTGGAATAAAAGCTGCTTGATATTATATGGAAAATTATGCGCTTTGTCACGTTTTATTTGGACGACATTCTGATGATAATTTTAGTGTGAATTTAATTTGACTCTAATTGACCCATTTAAAAAATTTAAATTTAACCTAAAATGACTATCATGACGTCCTCCAAACAAAACACGACTAATAGTATTTACTTTCCCCCATAATATCAAGCAACCTTTATTCAAGACACTTCTTTCTACAACACTTAGTTTTAAAGATATTGTACAGTCTCAACTTATAGTCCACCCTGTATACAAAATTAAATTATTGGTAAATGTAGCAGAAAATGAAATAATTTAACATTTCAATAAATTAAATTGTTAAACGATAATGATAAACCGATATCTATAAGAAGACATCTAACAAAAATTACTGATGTATAGTTCAAACTTTATACAAGAAAGCAGTGCCGAATTGACAATTCACGCAGCGGGATGGCTCGGGTTCAAACCCCCGCGGCCGATCAATCTGATTGAAGTGTTTTCCTCGGTCGTTGGGTTGGATAATTTGATCCACAAAATTTCATATCATCCCTTTCACCACTGCATTCCATTTATTTCTTCTTCACCGCCATACAGGCACTGGGCTGACCACACATCATGGATACACCATGATCAAGGGTTTACTTACTCCTCAACAGGCTATTAACCCAAGGCATTGGCTTGCAAGTCCTTGGGGGTGTAATTCCTACAAAGAGGAGGGTAATCAGTTAAAGAAAAGAATCGACTATCCATAGCAACATTAGTGTTGTGAGACAAATCAGGAGAAATAAAATCTTAAATGTGACATTTTCACTTTCACCTAAGAAAGGTACAGAAGTTGCTTAAAGGCCAAATGAGGCAATAAAATATTAAAATTATTATACATAAAAATATAAAAGGAAAGTGCTTTTCTAAATGATTCCAGTAAACGCAAGGACTTCCCGGGAATACCTCAAAATTTCTGGTGTTGGTGCTACATATAGTACGTTTAATAACAACTTAATTATTATAATTTGTTTGCCCGAGAGCAAGGCCCCTCACTTTATTCTACCATAGACTGTAATTGAAATTATTAATTCTTATTGTGGTTAACCTGATATGCAAATGTGAATCGCTTACCTAATTTTGTATATGAACTGTAAATGTTAAAATATTGTTAACTGTTCCTCACTTTACATTTCTACTGTTTGAACTCGTTGCCCAAAACGAATGTAGACTACTTGTACTGTAAACAAAAATAATAAATAATAAGGTATTATCAATTTTAAATTGTTAGTGACGTCATGTTTTTACAACTTATACGATTATAAAAAACTAATTAAAATATAGCTTTAAAACGCTTATTTATATTTTCATCTTAATTTAAATTAAACAACTAATTCCAATGGAAAATACTTAACAAACATTCGTAGTTAAATGATATTCGTCAATTTTGGTACAAAACAGTTGTTAAAAAAATAAAAATGTTATGTTGCATCAGTATGAAATATTTTACTGGCTGGAGTATTTATTAATATATTGCCAAGATAAACGTATAGTTTTAAGACTGATCTATGAGATAAAGACATGAATTTCAAAGTTGAGAAAATTAATTAGTAAAGAAGAATCATTCTAAACAGCTTTTGGCACACCGATTAAATGTTCAGTAGTTATTAGAATCCATGGGTTGACGAAGCACAAAGTGTCATGACAATGTTAGGCTGAATATTTGATGAGCGTATATATTTAGCAGTTTCAGGGGAAGTTCTGAGCTCGTGAAGTTTAGAGGACGGTAGACTTACCCACTGCGGTGTCCAGTGTTGCTTGAAGCGGTGCTTTACGAGATGAAACAAGTCGGTTTGTATCACTAGGATTGAATGGTCGCTGACTGGATGTTTGGTGGTCTTTTTTACAGCTGCCTTTACCATTTCATTACCATATCCACGTGAGATTGTAGAATATCACTTGTTTGCCATGGTGTTGTAAGTCAATTGCGAACATCTGGCATTATGGGTTGTTCTATTCTGAAGGGTTTGCAAGACTTTTAGAAGTCAGCTAAGATTAGGAGAAGCTTTACTGAAGGTAATTATGAAAGTAATGCAAAGCCCTTTTAATGGTATAAACTTCAGCAGAGAAAATTGAGAACTCAAGAAGCTCAAAGAGTAGCTGTGGCCTTCCTGAGTCTATCGGCGATTCAGATAGACAATTGCACATCCGCATTTAGCTTCCAGTACGTTTGTGAATAATTGGGTTAAGCTTATATGAGCTCTACGAAGAGCTGTAGAAAGGAGTTTGGTCCATGCACGATTGGGGATATTTACTTAGCTCTCTAATAGTCTATGTGGTGATTTAATGGAACACAATGTATGGGCGTTCTCAAATGTACACGGTCTGAAGACATGTTTGATGGGAATACAAGTTATATATGTGCTTTAGAACCTTGCTTAGCTGAGATCAGTGCATAAGAGAAAAATAACTTCTGGGTGCCTAACATGAAGAGAGACCTCATCAGTTTCAATTGTCGCGGTGTTCTGTCGTGTTATCTTATTTGCTGAACGCCTGTTATTATTTTACTATTTTGAATTTTGGGTTCTTTGTCCTTCGGCTAGCTATTATTACTCAGTCGAGCAAATATCTCTTGAATAGGGTGTGTAAACGGAAAGGAGTTGTTACTAAAAGATAACACTGATAAAATAATTTGTTTTCACAGATTTATTGCCGACACACTCAATTAATTTCACACATTTAATCTTGATACACGCCTGACTGAAACTGTTATATTTTCGAATGTAACTACAATCACTTATTTGCCGCGCACTATTAATTCGCGTATTTCACATTTTGTAACTAACTTTACGACGCGAGAGATTCTGTAGAATTGCGTAATGTGTACTTCATGAATGCTTCCGTGTAACTCGCGAGAGAGATTTCCTAGAACTGCGCGACGTTTACCTTGTGCATGGTTCTGTAGAACTGCGCGATACTTGTCTTTGGCTCCAGAATTTATTCTCCCTCACCCCGATATGCCTAAAAATTATAATAGAGCTGCTATTGGTTAATAAATCGCGCCAACATTAGCGTCTAATTCGTCAGCCAATAAAAATTACAAACACATATGCTCTAGGGAAGATATTCCCTCCATTTATAAAGAAAGGCACGCTACCCTGACGTCATTTGTTTGTCTCTTCTAATTGATAAAAAACTCACCCCATCGCTTCATTGTTACCCGCTCCTATTGTCAGTTTCAGTGAGGCCATGTAAACTTATTTCCTAACAATGCTTATAACTAACAAACTACAAATCATTGTCATACAATAATGTTAATTTACACTACAATCACTCAGGCATTCACAGTGTTCTGATATAAAATATTGGCTCACAATTTACTGGTTGTTGATGCGACTCTCATGAAATGCATTTAGAATGATTCCTAGAGCGAATGACTATAAAACTGTCTGAAGCATAAACAATGGTGCCATAATCCATCTTAGATTGAATAAATGATTGATATTTATGCAGAAAAATTGCCTAATCAGCACTCCAGTTTTTGTGAATTAATATCTCCATAACAATCAAAGGACGAAAGCAGCTGTTTTAAGATATTTCAAACGAGGGATCAAGGTTAGTTTCGAGTCTAATAAAATTCCTAGATTTTCAGCGAATCTGTTATCCCTATAGCTTTCTTTTCCCACATACAACATTAATTTTCTGACATCACATTTAATTCTGCGGAACATTATGCATTTATTTTTAAAACTGAAGAATTTTAGTTTAGCTCAATTTAGAAATCTATCGATCGACTCTTTAACTGTTTCTGTGGTTTCAGTGTCCTCGCAGAAACTTGTGAGTCATCTACGAACAGATATCTGCACTGGTCGATGGACTTAGGAACCAATGTTGTTAATCGTTATGAGGAACAAAGTTAACACTCCACACAGGCCCTTAGGGACCTCCACCTTTATCTGGAAATTTTATTAAAGCACTCCTGTGTCGGACGTTGATTTTCCTAGTAAGTAAATATTGTATTTGAATGCTAGAATGTTATAGGATATCTTATGTTTTATTAGTGCTCTGATAACATAACTTCGCCTACCATATAGTGAGGTTATACCTTCACTTTATAGGAATGTGATATCTAATTTTATAAAGTTCGACACGTACAGGAGAAATGTTTAAAAGTAAATCCATGAAATTTGCTTTGGAATTCTTGCTAGTCAATTCCCAGATGCTTATGTAAACAGGGGTTAGATCTTATGATTTTAGGAGAAATGATCATCTTAGGTTCATGGAAAGTGTGACAGGGGGTGGGTGACGCAAAACATGTTCAGATTGCTTACGTCAGTGCTGTCTAAAGCACTGGTCAGCATACTCCTCGGCTATTTAAATCTTTTGATGGCTCGCTCGCTCTCTCTGCTATACACGTGTTAACAGTAATCTGTGATACTCAGTCTTTTAATCGTTAATCTTATCTTCAGCTATTCCACAAGACCGCTGGGATTGAAAGCCCAATCTTCTTTGTAGCCCAGGTAAACTTGTCTCTTGCAGCCTTATCATTGGTAGACGTGTTTTTAGTAATGTAAAATAGAACTTTAGCCACTACATTTTGCTGATATGATTATTGTATTTGTGATGGTTGAATGCTTCACTGCTGGAAAGCCAATTTGAAGGAGTAGGTTGTATTGTAGTTCCACTGTTGGGGAGTCAAACTTGATGAAGTAACTGCCCCACGTAAGGTACAAAGTTTCCGGTGGCCTTCGCCACAACGTTTAAAAAATCAACTTTGTATTTTAATGTTTCTTTAAATATTACATATATTTATGTTTACCTCGGCTGCGTCAGTATTAATTTGTAGAAACATGTATCTCTTAGCAGGGGGTGATGCGGCTAAAGAACGTAGGCTTACCCTATTTTTTTTTACTTCACTCCTTTTATTAATCCTTCACACGATTAATTAATACTTCGCTATATAGAGAGCTGTGAGATTATTTATTAATTACTTGCGCTTTTTAAGACGTAAACTTTATAATATTTCCACCGTAATGAATATTCGTCTCATGCTGAATACGTACCGAGCGAATGAACTGCTCATGTACGCTGCCGTCTAGCGACTGATGTTAACCGCTTAAATTTATAAATTTCTCTATTTCAAGTCTCTGATTGGCTAATTTTATTCCAATAGAATAACTTTATTTAACTTTCAGCTTTTCTAGTTTTTTGATTGGCTATTTATAAATTGTTTTAAATATTACATTCTTGTTCCAAGAATTACTAGTAGCATTTTAATTCATTATTGCCTCAAGGTTACCTCATTGTTAGTAACTTTCGGCTTCTATTCTCACAGCTCCAACATTATTAAATTACTTAATGCGTTCGCATAACGTTATTATACATGTACGTAATAATATAAACATAAGTACAATGACCGTTACTTACACTTTATATATTATTACATACTTGTATTGCTTTTAGGCGGCTGTTATTATATTTTATATTATATAATCAGATTGAAATCATTTAAGTGTTAAGAATACAGCCTCCTAATGTAGGGTAGAACTATAGATAATTAAACTAAATTTGAAACGGAGTTACGCGACAATAATTATAATTTGTCACCCTTCATCGTTGCTCCTTCTCGACCACCCCTGCCAAGTTTTGCTCTCCCGTCTGAAAACCTAAACCATGTCCCCGTCCACATCCTATTCAGTTGTTACAATGCCATAAAGTTTTTCCAAGTTTTGAGCTAATCGGCAGCATATGTTTCGATGTCAGGAATGCCTCCCACGTTTCCGATTCAATGAATAATAAGTTATACACTTCAGAATGATATCCTTGCTAACCGATTTGAAAATGAGTAAGAAAACTACTTGCATTTTTAGAATTCTACACTTCCTAGCGGTTGCCTTGTAATCCCTTTCTGGAAGTGCGACGGTCTTCCATAGACCCTCCTGCTCATCACTTTTATTATGTTACCTCTCCAGATAAATCGTGGACGTCCCTGTTTCTTATGTCAGTAGAGGACTAATTAATCCTTTTCTTGGGCCCTCTTTTCAGTGACATACGCTATACATGTCCATACCGCTGTAGGGATTTACTCTCTAACCGATCTATCACCGTTTCTTCAATGTTTAGCCTTTCCAAAATCATATCATTCCTAATTTTTTCAACACGCGAGGTGCGTAAATTTCTCCGTAATCCATTCGTCTCAACAGCTACTATTATCCCACTTTTGTGTATCTCAATTAGGTGCAGGTTTCTGCGCCATGGAATAAAATGATCTCAACAATCACTTTGAGAACCATTTTTCTTTCTGTTTCTTGTCGAATATCTCGGCTCCACAAAACCCCATTTAGTTATTTAACTTATTATACCACACGAAAGTTGTAAATCTTTATTTTCCGCCGCTACCACCAAATAATCAGTCTTAGCAAAGTTGACCTCCACACCTCCAATATTACATACACCTAATAATGATTTTCTCATCATAAAGTCAGCGTCATCTGGATCTTGACAAATTATTACATGGTCATCCGCAAACAGAAGCAAATGAATAACACTTCTTTTCGTCTTAATTCCCACCGGTGCACATTCCAAGCTTGTAAAACTGCATCAAGGTAAATCTTTATTAGAGTAGAAGACACCCCGCATCCCTATCTCAGGCTTTTACATGTTACAAACCCATTTCATAAATAGTAAGAACATTACTTGTTCTAATATCCGGAGCAGGCGCTTTTTGACTAACTTTTCTATAGTTTTGCCAATTGTGCCATTTAAAGCAACTGAGTGGTAGTTATCAGAAGCAAATAAGTGTATTTGTATTTTCGGAATTTGTATTAAAACGGGGCGACCCGGGTTCAATCCCAGGGACCCGCATGTGGGATTTGTGGTGGACAAAGCGGCGTCTGGGCGGGTATTCTCCGGGTTCTCCGGTTTCCCCCGCCATTCATTCCACAAACTGCTCCACCACCACCTTTCCTTTCATCCATTTCGCAGCCATTCCGTTTCATTTACTTCCTTCCACCCATACCAGGTATCGGGCTGATCACCCATCCTGGATGTTCTGTCTGATCCACGAGTGTCTGCTCCTCGACGGGCCTCTGACCCCAGGCACCCGCCTGTAAGTCCTGGGGGTGTAAGACAGATAATGAATGAATGTATTAAAACGGGTTGGCGTCAAAAATCAGGATATACTTGTGTGTCTAAATAAAGTTGTAAGACATTCGTTATCATGGGATGTATTCATAAAGACATTTGTATTATTATAAACCCAAATGTATGAAACTCACTTAACTTTAAAGAGATACCTGTTATTTACAATGATTATTTCCGGAGTTATTTGGATTGAGTAAAATAAATCTCATATTCTGTACCTCTATTATCTATGCACAAATCAAATTCCATCTAGGTTAATTCAATTGAACATCCTTATAACAAAGTGAGAGACGTAGTTTTACAATGTTTTGCATAATCTTTCATGTATTTACATTAGTGCCAACAAATTCACACTACTGAAAACTCTTTAAATACATACTATGTATGACACTTGTATACTAGCGTGGCATAAAATATGGCTCACCATGGAACTAAACGGTTTATATTGGTATTGACGAACTCTAACCCCACCACAACCAGCTCGATTACCTCTGTTTTGTAGGAGAATTCTAGCTACTGCATTGCCACGGTACTTTACCTCCCCCAAAGTAAGTGTGGTCGAACTGCCGAGGGGTAAAATCTCATTAATCTTATATTTTCATGCTACACTACCGTTTTCTTGATACCGGTTTTCTTATTGCCGTTTAGTAGCAGCTAAAACTTAACCTTCGTCCGCATGTCCCTGTTGAAAGCTCTCATATATGTAAATGTCGAGCTGTCGTTCAGTTTAACCTCACTCGCAAATAATTTTTCAACCCTTCCTCTAGAAGTTCGAATTATTTGTAATTGGTTTACCCTTTTCCTGTGTACCATCCGTAGAGAAACTCTTTCATAGAAAAAGTATCCAAACCATCTCTTCATTCCATATAGATAATAAGCATCGTTCATTGTTTAGTTTTGTCCCTGAATTGTTTTTCAGGCCAGTCACATAGAGAACTGGTGCTCGATATGGAGTGGTTACCTGAAGGTGAAAACTTTATGGAGGGAAAACTCTATGGCGATTTATGGTAATGGGCCTCTTTTTATGCAGACAGTGTTAGCTGTTACATAGGAACAAAAGCAATGCGTTTTTCCACATCGTTTAAGCACAGCATCCATCGCATATCCGTAGCAATGATATTTCTGGTGCTGGTTTTGGAATGGAGGTTGCGTTTAGGGAAGCACTTATGATATAAGCGCTATTTTATCCAAGGGACATTCCTGATATCCAGGTGTCTGTTTCGGCATGCCATTATTGATAGTTCCTTACAAATATCTTCCTCGTGAATAGCATAATATGCGTTTGGTGTCACTATTATCGTTATTGCTCACCTCCAAAGCTAGTACTAAACTCGTATATTGTCTGTAGTTTCCGAGCTCATATGAGGCGAATGTTTTTTTCTTGTACATCATTTTAACTCCGAAATGACTCTGAACGTAAGAAGAAATATTGCTTATCCAGAAGCAAAAACGATGCGCTGATACGACATAGTGCACACAGAAGAAAGAAGAGAGAAATAAAAATGTAAAAAATGGAGTCAGTCACAGTAAAAACTGGAGCTGGTCCAACCGAGTGACATCGTAGCACAAAGAGAAATATATTAAGTACTGAATGCAACTGCTATGGGGATTTTGAGAATGCTAACACGTGACAGAACGAGGTGAGTAATAGCTTTAATCGGTGAGAGGTCATTATGTGCGTCGATAACCCTCACTTTTACTTTTTCTACCATGCATCTAGTGGTAGAGAAAGTGTAATTTTCTACCCAAAAATACATATTGAAACAATGTTTTGAGGCGCCTGAATCCATGTAAAAGCATTTTAGAATAAGCGATATGGGTATCTGAACAGCATAAGTAAAAAATGAAAACTAGAATAAGTACCAAACTTAAATTCATTACCTCCCAAGGATGTGACACCACAATTTTCAAGAAAATACTTCCACCAAAAAATTACCCTTTACATCGATATATTTTCGAAATTCTTGCTTGTTTCAAAAATGGTTCTAAGGTTTCAAAATGCCATTGTATAGGATATTTACATTACAATCAAAATTTAGATCTGGAATTTTCTGGGAATGGTCTCAGAAATCCTCTGCATTCGAAAGGAATTTCATATAATTTTATATAAATGGTAAACCATAAGAGATATACAAAAACAAACGTCACATTAATGTACATCTATTTAAAATGCACCATTTATTTCAAATATATTTTTAATTAGATTCTTCATTTCTGATATATTCATTGTTATTGATTATAATTTTTCAATACTTTTATTTGTACTTTCTCTACAGGTACCTACTATAAGAGAAAGTATTGTATTCCAGCCAAAAATTATATTTAGAAATTTTACCGGAAATATAGGTTTCGAGGCCCACTGAATACAAAAGCATTATTTTCAGAAAAAAGACAGCCTGTGTGCGTGTGTGTCAACATCATAACTCAAAAACGAAACATCCGATAAATACCTAGCTTGGTATTTAAGTACTGTAACTTAAAAGACGTGACACCAAGGTTTTAAAGAAAATCCCTCCACTCCAAATTATCTTTCACATGGAAATATTTTCGACATTTTTTATTTTCTCAAAAATGATTGATTAAAACACTACAAAGATATTTACATTACAAGTAAAATACATATCTTGAACTTCGGGAACAACCTCTGAAATCCTCCATGGATGTCAGGGATTTTATATAATTTTGTATAAATAGTAAACCATAAGAGACAAAAACTTGCTATACAGAAAATGTTGTGTGTTCTATAACACACAGTTTATATAAATTACATTTCGTTTGTGGCAGCAGTCATTTCCGAGATATCCATTGTTATTGGTTAGAACTTTTCGACACCTTGTCATTTTCTGAAGTGGTTTCATGTGATTGATATTGTGGCGTATGAGTAGGTATCGTCATACCAGACACATTTTATTACGTCGCATTGTCGACAGTATTATTTGGGATAATTTATTATTTCTTTCGGGTGAACAAGCCTTCTCTTTCGGCGTTGACCACGCCAGAGAGAGTAGGCTCTGTTGGAATCTCTGTCTGGTGTATCGCCAGCTCTGGCTATCGTGCCTAGCCAAGATTGGAGAGTGGGAAGATAGTGTTACTTCTTTGTGTGTGATCGTCACTTGCTGAGTGAGTGTATAAATAGTAGGTGGAATGTGGCCAGTCCTCGACAGCGTGGCATCTCCCTCAATCCTTTATTTCCCTGTGTGTAATATAGGGCCACCACGAATTTATCAATAAATCCCAGGTAATGTGTGTGATGTGAAATTTATGTATTTTGTTAAAAAAATGCGCCTTCGTCGGAATGTAGACACCAAGGTCCTGGTTCTCTTACGTCCCCCCATGTGTGTATTGGGGTGATCAAAATTTAATATTTTTCTGGGAACCTTTTGGCCCTCACCCTAGCATGCAACAATATGAAGATAGTATGGAATTTCAATGTCAACATATAGCGAGCCGCTTTAACATTTGAATATCGCTTCGGTTCCCTGCATCCCCTCTGTACCTATAATGGTATGTGTAATGAAAATATTTCCTAAAACGTATATTACGACTAATATTGTGATCGGGCGTGCGCGCGCCGGCGCGAAGCTACATACGGGTCGACGACTCGCTTACCTGGATGGCTGCGTGCGGCTAATGACTGTTTCCTTAAGACGCGTAACGAGCTCATGTGCCACTTTCCCGTAGTTTAGTTATTACTGTTCCAGAAGATTCCTTTGGCCGGTTCTAGTAGCCTCCCTTTCTAGAATATCCCGCTTTGTATGCGGGTTCTATTTAAGGGGCTACTCTTGCCCAGCGAGTTCAATAAGTTAAGAAGTTAAGAAGTTACGACGTGAAAAGTAGACAGTGAAAGTGGCCAGTGTAGTTTCGTTGTGAGCTGTGATTCCGCGGATCGGTTGTTTTATGTTTTGAGCGTGGGCTAAAAATGACTCAAATGTAACTTTTGAGCTATGCTGAGTGCCTAAGTAACAAATAAAGTGCTTTTTGAGCAATGGGTGTTCTTATTTGTTAAAATGCGGAGTGGATAGAAACAATTATTACTTTCTCTACTACGTATAGTAAGTAGGGGAAGTATTGCATTCCACCCAAAAATTAGATACCGAGATTTCACCGGAAATACATGTTTTGAGACCTCCTGAATCAAAAAAAGCATTTTTGGAAACATGTCCGTGTGTGTGTCTGTCTGTGTGTCTGTATGTCTGTGTGTCTGTCTGTGTGTCTGTGAACAGCATAACTCAAAAACGAACAGTCGGATAAGCACCAAACTTGGTATTTAGGTTCAGTATCTTCCAGAGATGCGACACGAAGGTTTTCAAGAAAATCCCCCCACCCCAGACTACCCTTTACATGGAACATTTTTCGAAAATTTTAATTTTCTCAAAAATGGCTCTAACGATTTTGATGAAAATATCATATGTTTAAGACAATGTCATGAGAAATGAAATGTATATCTCGAATTTTCTGGGAATGTCTCCAAACGTATTCTTCATTGTGAACAACTTTTGCATAACTGGTAAACCATAAGAGATAGAAAAAATGTTACTACACAAAAAATGTAGATCGCGTTAAAATACACAACTTATGTCATATACATTTCTTTTGTTGAGTGAACCGTTTTCGAGATATTGCTTGTTATTTCCTTAAATTTTCCAATACTTATACTTTTTCTCAAAATCGTTATTCATTTTTTTATGTCCTGGACATGCAAAGAGAATGGAATGCGCCACATAGCAACCAGCGTTAAAATATTTGACTATCGCTTAAAAGCTACCATATTTCCCTTGCATCTACAAGAAAATTACCAATAAGATTGACATCTCGATATCTCGATTAACATGAAGCATATGGAGAATAGGCGTTTGTAAAAATAGTGTGTACAAGAGTAGAGAAAGTCATGTGAGTGTAACACATCAGATTTCTTTTAAGAGAGTTCGTATAAAGCTATATGCAAATAACGTTAGTTGGTAGAGAAAGTCGGTGAATCTAATACTCTGAATTTTTCTAAATTGAGATTTAAACGCATACATAAGGCGTTCGTTTTGGCTATTAAAGTGTATCGTTACTAAATAATAAGCGAACCAAGCTCAAAGTAATTCGGCGATAAATTAAGACAGTTGCACTGTTGCATTACATTAAAAGTACTGAAGTACGTTCGGTTATTCCAAAATTCTGCATTTATCCAATTTTACTTTCTCTGTAGGTATAATTAGGTATAGAAGGTATTGCATTCCACCCAAAAATTCGATATCGAGGTTTCAACGCAAACGCACGTTATAAGTCCCCCTGAATCGAATTACAGCAATTTTAGAAAAAGGTGTGTGAGTGTGTGTGTGTGTGTGTGTGTGTGTGCGAGCGCGCGTCTGTGAACAGCATAAATCAAAAACGAAAAGTCGGATAAATACCAGTATTTTCAAACCTGAAGACACGAAGATTTATATGGAGGTTTTTTTCAAAAATGGTTCTAACGATTTTGATTAAAATACCATATATTTAAGATATTTTAATGGCGAATGAAATGTAATCTTGAGTTTTCTGTAAATGCCCCAAAAGGTCCTCTTCATTCAGAAATGTTAGTACACAAAAATGTAGATCTCGTTGAAACACACAGTTTATGTCCTACACATTTTTTGTGGAGTGAACCATTTCCGAGATATTCCTGGTTATTTGTTTGAATTTTCCAATATTTACACTTTTTCTCAAATGGGTATTCGTTATTCGTTTTTTTATGTCCTGGACACGCAAACAGAATGGGATGTCCCACATAGTAACCAGTTCTTAAAACATTTGACTATCGCTTAAAGCCTACCATATTCCCCTTGCACCTACAAGAAAACTAGCAATAATATTTCTTTCTGCAAATGTTTCTCAATTAACATGAAGCAGATGGAGAATAAGGGTTTGTAAAAATAGTTTGTTCAAGAGTAGAGAAATTCATGTGAGTATAACACATCAGAGTTTTATTTTAATGATTTAGTGCAACTTATAACTGTGACTAAGCCCCACGAATTTCTAATGAGGATTTAACCAACCATGTAAATGCGCATTTACACATTCTTGGCAAACAGTAGGCTACCCAATAATACGAATGGGTTTTTAGTATATGTAAGTTTCTGACTTTATGTTCTTTATGCGAGACCAACCACGTTCTGCGTCTTTAGTTTGAATTATACCCTGCTCAGATGAATTATTGTTAAGGCCATAAATGCTTTTAGAAACACATGTCTATATACTAAAAACCCATTCGTATTATTTGGAATTTTTTCATAATTTTGAAGTGATGATTAAAGAAAATTAGTTCTAATACGATTCACAGTTCTATAGTGCAGAATATAAGTCTTCAGCTTAAGTGGGTAGCCTACTGTTTGTCAAGAATATGTAAATGGGCATTTTACATGGCTGGTTAAATCCTCATTAGAAATTCGTAAATTAATAAAAGAAAAAGTCAATAATTTATTTTATGTGTAAAAGTACGGAATTTTGGAGGTCCCGTGTCAGATAAATATTTAGTTCTCGTATTTCAGTATATGGGAGAGCCCTATGTAACATACAGTTCTGGAAATTCTGACAGCCATAGCTTGCGGTCGTTTTCAGTAAAGGGAACCCGTTAGACTCGGTACAAGGTGCAGGATTCATCAATCGTTGAAAAGTTTTCATATTGGTTCTTGAGCGTGCGTGTATGTTATACCATTTCATCTGTGTAATGTGGTGGAATGGCAAACCCCATAATATTAATGTGTGTACACCCTTGGGCGAATCGTAGCTGCCCTCCAGGACGTAACCTAAGGGAGTCGGTCATCCCATGGGCAGAACATCAATCATTAACGGTAATGATATTATTTCCCTGAAGATTGTAATGATGATAATAAAAATGATAATTAGCGGTATTCATATTATTATAATCGACGTGTTGCATCGCTGTTGTACACACCACCACCATTCTACTCAACTACCGAAATTGACGGGCAGATATAAATAATTAAACAAACAGCAATTAGATAGAGAAATAATTACAATAAATAATTTCAGTAAATTAAACAAATGTACAATATAATAACCATGGTTCAAATGTTTGTACGGAAAGACGAAGGTAATTAGGAAGTCACGTTAGCGAAAGTGATTAGTATCAGCCGAAGTAGCGAACGCATTAGTTTATGTTTTTGGGAATCCAGTTTAAGAGTAAATTAAGTATGGTTGCAATCGTGCAGGCAGAATTCTGGAGAAGAGAAAGGCACTTAGATTCTGAGATATTAGCCAAGCCCCCCTGGTAACAGGTTAAGAGGCACATGTAGGATTTAAGTATTGGTTGCACGTGAAAAGTAACGTTGGGGGGAATAATGAAGTAGGTGGAGCTAAAAGTAATAAAGACGTGCAATTTTAAATCGGAGAGTTACTTTTGGTACTGGCGCTGGTACTTGTACTTAACATCAGTTTGTGCAAACAGCTGTGCATACAATTGCTACTCTGGTACCGTCACCGGTACGTATTGCTCGTGTGATATTTTAAGCACCTATTGGCGTGCTAGTGCGAGTAAGATTTCGCGGATATTGCAAGAGGTCTCGCCGATAAGCACTTTAGCGACTCGCGGCAAGTTACGCTTCTAGTCTCTTTTACTGCGGAAACAGCTGTTTCCAAGTGTATAACTTTGATACTGCAGAAGTTAGCAGATATAATAATTCAGTTGTTACAATTTCGAGAGCTGCGGTTCATAATCAGTTTTATTCTTTATCTTCAAACGGTGGACAACGTGCTTCACTAGCTCAAGTATTAAATTACATTTAATTTCTCAGTTAATTTAAACTGGTGTTATCCTTTAACAATACTCCCACGCATATCCTGAGAGAAAACTCTCATAGCTTACCACTAGAGCAGCTGACGCCAAGTAACAACAAAACGAGTTACGAGATCAGGATAGAAGAATCTACAATGAAGCAGGTAAAGCATACGACATTAAAAGTGCCTATCATTGTGTGACATCAAATTGATGACCATCGATCCTGTACCAAACTGGCGCCTCATCGTGGTGCAATCTATTGCTTCAACTGCTACATAATATTTATCTGTGACAATATAATAAACTGATGTGAATGGAGTATAGTAACTGCACTAATATTACAAGAAGTGAGTTATGCACGTAACATTAATCTAGAAAGAAGTTCAAATTTTTTCCCTATTTAAATACTTACTATTTCCGTTTAAATGTTATCTCCAAAATTTTTTTACTGCATATTTAGGGCAGAGGAATAATACTAACCTTTACTAGCGGTGTTTAACTCCTTATGTAGTTCGTACATTTACAATAACCTTTTTAATACTCGAGGGAAATGTGCGTGTGTCACATTAAAAGGATTTTTTTTTACTTTTAACACAATCATTTCAATTATAGATCTAAGTTTTAACTGTAAGAGACATTTACAGAAATGACTAAAACCAGCGAGTTACGCGTTTAATTGTATTTACGTTCTACATGACACTCATTTACATCAGTGCACATTTTTTAATATCGGTTATTCTTTCACCAGAAACTCTATTTCATTGTTTCAGGTTACAGTATATATTTATTTACTCTTCCAATTGGTCAGCAAATGTTTAGTTCTTTTGCAAATCAAACTCTCACGGACCAATATATACAGGTAATGGACGAGGGACTGTAACCGCTTAGTACTAGTTGAACTGCTTTGCGCCGTAAGGCAGCTTTTATTTCACGAATATACAGTAGACAGTTGATTAAATGCAGCTATACCCTTTATCTTGCTTGTGGGAATGTTATAAACCTCAAGATATGAGTCGTTGCTAAGCCGATTTCTGACACACATTCCCCTTAATGAAAGCAATTCATGCAGAAATGCAGGTTTCAGCTTTGAAAGAATAAACCAAACAAATTTAATGTTTTTACCAAAAAGTCATACTTCAAATAAGTGAACTATTGTCCGAGGAATAAGTACAGGTGGGAGGCAGAGGAATCTAGTGCAGAAACATAACAGACAGGCCGTGTTACGTCACCATTCCCGGTGCGTAGTATGTACTGTACTCTCATTCATGCGTTATCTGTCTAAACTTAACCATGGCACACTAGCGACCTTGTCTGAAATTGCACTCTTTCGTGAGACGGATACAAAAAACGAAAGGTTCGCGTATTTACTTAAGCCATAAAAGCAAGGAAAGTAGTAGAAGGATTAGCAGTTTTGCTTAATAATTTATGCAAGTACAATAAATAAAAATAATTTTATTTAACATTTAATAGCGTATACTAGAAACTTACAAATATTTTGTTTAAACATATAAAAGGTTAAATAATAACTATACTATGTAGTATGGAACACACTAAAAATCTACTTATATTTGTATTTAAACTTTCAAAAAGTAAAACAATAAATACACGACATAGTATATAGTAGCACTGTCCGCAGCACTAGTAAGCGATGTCATGCGTCTTGATTGTATGTTACAGGATGGAAACGCGTGCCTACTGTCCATTCCAAACCAGAGTGCCCTTCACTGAAAACAAACTCTTTGTATTATCCGCGCGAAAGTAGTTCGCAATCCCCGCCCCTAATGTCTGCTTGTTCCCCTCCCACGTGCTTGTTGAACACTATTTAATCTATAAAAAGGCGCCCTGCGTGAGAATCATAGTTCAAAATGCAACCTGAGGTAACAATCGATTTTATAAGTATGCGGCAATGAACATTTTACTTACGTTAATCACAATCCTCGGGCAAAGAAGCAACACCCAAATCCGAATCCTCCGAAGATGACTCAGGTGCCATATCAGAATCAGAACTACTCTCCAAAATAATGACAAGCTTATCCACAATTCCACAGCACTGTCGCACTTAAAACAAGTTCCCACGTTTTATCTTCTTCTATGTTGTATTATGTCTGTTTATATTCCCTGCTCGCTTTGGTAACACTTCTCACTGAAACGCCTGTAAAATCCGATATTAGTTTCCTAATATGCAATTATGCAAGTGTCGGGTATTTTTGTAATAGTGAGTTGAATATATGAAGTATTGTTTGTTTTTAGCCACTTTTTAACTGTTTCCCGCTTCTGTATTTGAACAGTTTATTCGCGGTACACGCACCTTCCTCTGCCATGTAAACTCAAATGCCAACTGACTAAATCACAAGATTTGACCTGAGCTGAGCATAAGTGTGTTAGTGTATTATGAATGTCTGTTCGCTTATCATAGTCCCTGTGTTACGCTAAGTGTTTATTCGGTACTCAGATAGCACCTCTGGGAATTCATTGCTGCATTTCTTGTGTATGTAAGAGAGTGGCAGTCGTGAATACGGTTGGTATTAACAAGCAAGATGATCTCGGCGTCAGTGCAATAGCAGGCGAAGTCATATTTTGTAATCTCTTAACAGCTAGTATATATCCATTACCTTTAACGATGATATCCTATGATAACCGCAATAAAATGTGCAGTTCTATACCTTCCCTGCTCTAATATTTCATAATACAATACATGTATTAAGGAACTATTTGGCGTAAGAGTATATTATTGGGTTCCTGACAAGCCGAAGCACGTGCTTCTGTTTACATCAGAGGGAACTCTGGTTTGGAATGGACAGTAGTTACAGCTTCTTAACTCCAGTAAAATGTACGGTTTATACAAAACAAAGATTTATTGTGGACTAACTAAACATTCCACGGAGAAAGTAAGGGTGCCAAAAAAAATTACTTTCTCTACTATGTACATTAAGTTAGAGAAGTATTTTTTTTAGTTCCATTTATACCGCCTTTAAGTATATTGGACTTATCGATGGCCTTTTCTTTGAAACTTATTGCCTATTGGCAAAGACGTTGACTCATTCTCTTGTCGTCGGGTTTCTTGCACGTTTTGGGTTTTGTACATTAGACCACATTCACACTCTAATTTATACTTCCAGGCTTACCCCAGCCGGGAATCGAACCCGAGATCCCTCGCACAACAGGCAGATACTCTACCAACTGAGCTACGGGGCCAGCGGAGAAGTATTGTATTGCATCCAAAAATACGATGTGGATATTTCACCGGAAATATATGTTTTGAGGCCACCTGAGCTTAAAATGAAAGAATTTTTAGAAAAAAGTCCAGGTGTGTCTCACACATTTTTGATAACTCCAAAATGAAAAGTCGGATAAGTGCAATACTTCGTATTTAAGTTTATTATCTTCCAAAGATGCGACACGAAGATTAAAAAAACTCTCCACCCCAGCTACGCTTTACATGAAACATTTTTAGAAATATTTTATCTTCTAAAAATAGTGGTCAAGTCTTTTTCAAAAGACCATATATTACAGATAATTACATGAATAAAATATTTGTTTTATTTTATGGGACTACCTGTTAAGTCCTCTTCATTTGGAAAGAATTTTTTATAGTCCTATATAATTAATTTCAAACAATTTTTACTGTAGCATAAGCCATTTCCAAGATATCCGCTATTAATGTTTGAAATTGTTCAATACTTTGTCATTCTTTAAGCGCATGTAGAATTAATGTTTAAAAAAACTGCATTGCCCTGTTGCTTACTCTTATACACACCTATATACTTTCTTTCTTTGTAATTATTAGCAATATGGTTTTTATTTTATTATACACACAAAAAGTAGCATTTCTAATAATTATTAATATTTTGGAAAACAAATTTATTGCATAGGAATATAATAACTAGCCTACCAAATTTCAGGTCTCTGTTTTAATTCTAAATTGCAAAAAGTGTACCTTCTATTACTATCCAATTATTTTCAGAAAAAACAAATAATTTTTAATTACAAAACTATTAAATGTAGAGCAGTGAAACATACCAACGATATACCATGGAGGTGCAATTTAATCTAAAAAAGTCATTAAAATTGTTTGATTACGGAAGAATGTCCATTTGGTATTTAAATGGGAGGAAGAAATCAACAAGCTTCCCTGGACAAACCGCATTTGTTACCGATTTTAGGGTGCTTCACGACGTTATGACTTCATTTTATTGGCTGGTACTGTCACCTTGTAGGTGCTATCACGTCTTGTGCTGTGTATCATACCAATAAGCATACCTATATTAGTTCTGTCAACTCATTGGCAAATTACGAGTAGTATAGGTGAGAAATGATATCCGATTTCGTCGATCTTTCGCGACGTTAATTGCGAATATACACCAAATGTCTGTTTGGAAATACCCTTGAATATGAGTCAATTCTCGAGATATTTGCATTTTAGTCCTCAAACATCAGTTATAGGTCCTCATATAAATTAGCGTTTCCTAGATATTTACATGTTCTTAAACAGGCAAGCTACAAGCCCCCTTCCTCCTTGAATGCACTAAGGGTGAAGGAGGCGACAGCGAATATCTTAAGTCACGCCTTATTAACATCCTTACAGACGATCAGAAATCGGATGCAGAGTACTCCTTGTGAGATGTGTACCAGAGTGTACCCTTACACGTGGAGTAGGATTTTTGCCAGGTGATGTAGGGATTCATGCTGTACATTTGGCACTGGCAAGTGCTCCTCATCCACTATACGGACCGCACTTAGCGTCTTTGCGCTTTTACACGTTTTTGAAACCGAAGAACGGAGCATACGATTTACTAGTGACGACAAAATGAAACAGAGAAAATGTTGAGAATGAAACAGCAGGAATGGAATACCTGATCTAAGCTGTAACACCCGCTTTAATGCCGCTTAGAAATTATATCGACAAAAATAATAGTGCTGCATGAGAAGACCATTATTTGTCTTGACGATCTTTACTTATTCATCCTAAGACAGTACAATGAAAAATTTGATTATATTCGCACGGCTTTCCTTACCCTCACTCTCTTACTAAAGTTATTTTCCCATCTATTTCATTTTAATCCAGATGAACCTTAGCACAAATAGGCACATTACACATTTCTTTATACACACAAAGAGAAAAGCGATGGAAATGTTTTAGAACTGGACGCTATATGTTAGCCTTAAAATTCCATACGTTTCTATGGCATCGCGAAAAACAGCTGAAAATCGACAGAATTAAAAGAATGGTGAAGTATTGAACAATTCAAACTACTAATAACGGATATCTCGGAAATGGCTTATACCACTAAAAATGTTATATGAAATAAATTGAGTGTTTTAAAGAGATCTAAATTTCTTATGTAGACTTTTTTGTCTATAACTTAACGTTTACCAGCTGTACAAGATTATGTAAAATTTCTTCAGAATGAGAATTTCACACGCTATTCCGAAAAAATTCAAGATATACATTTTATTTGTTTGTAAATATCTTTGAAATATGAAATTTCAATCAAAATAATTACGTCAATTTTTAAAAAATAAAAAATTTAGAGAAATGTTTCATGTAAAGGGTGGGGATTTTCCTGAAAATCTTCGTGAACTTAAATATAGTAAGCTTTGTATTTTTATAACTTTTCGTTTTTGTGTTATGCTGTGCACACACACACGGACCTTCTTATGAAAATGCTTTTTTCAGGGACTTCAAAACATGTATTTCCATTGAAATCCCGGTATCGCATCTTTGGGTGGAATATAATACCTTCTAGGTACCTGGTAGAGAAAGTAATAAAACATAGTTGATGGTGAAAGTCCTATAAATGTAACAGTTTGTCTTCAAATACGTTTTCATTTTATGTTTCCCATACGATTTAAATTAATGAAAATGTCTGGTTTTGCTTTTAAACACCTCAGTGGAAGAGCGTTTCTGAATTTCGTGCGATCAGGAACATTTTCCTGCCCAACTCAACACCACAAGCTTTGTTTTCTTTTCACCTCACTTTACCTTCTCTCTTTCTATAGTTCGCATTAAGTGTTCTGATGAAGGTTTATCTAAATGTAGCGTTGAAGCTAAAGTGCTGAATTTCTCTAGAGAGATGGGGATTCTACGTACGGTTGCGTTTATTTTCCTTTCTGACTTCTCTTTCACCTCAACCCCATCTCGATGCCGGAGGAGGAATGCAAGAATCGTCGTATATACACATAATCCCGCTTTGCTATGAAATAGGATCATAATTCATATGTATTGTTCACAGTTGGTTCATTATTTAAGCGATTTAATCTGCCAGGCACAGAAAACGTTCCATCTCCCGTTCCTTTGCCAGCAATTCTGTTCAGTCAGCGTAAAATGTGAGAGTGAACGACTGCTATAATATCCAGGGTTTTTGTTAAGTCTTACACCTGAAAAATATACTCAGTTACTTTATTTTACATTACCCCGATATCGCAGGGTTTGCTTTTTAAACCCCAATGAAAAATTAACGTTGTAAAGAAAGGGGAAGTAAAATAAATTATACTACAATAATTTAGATAATTTTTATGAACATTCCTATTTACTCAATTTTAATTTCCTAATAACGAAATGAAAACTCTCCTGATATGCTGGGTAGAGGTCTAAAGGTTCACATGAAAAATTAAATTAATATTTAGTACCCAGCACATATATTGAGAGGACGTATACTTATTTGGCCGCGGAGAACCGCGTGGTGTGAAGGTTAAGAGGAAGGCGTGGGTTTTTCCATTTACAAAATCCACAACACAAATATACTAACACATACCTAGATTCATTTCCAAACATTTAGGTTTCCTACATTATTAAATAAGAAAGCCGGGTTGCACGCGCGATCCGCTTCTCTCGGAATCCTCAACAAGACTGACGCTTTCTATCCTCACCACTCGTGGCCAGCAGAAACTCCCAGCCAGGAGTGACGTCATCACAGTCAACATAAAAGGAAAACAATTGTCTGGTACTGACAATGAACCACCCCCCAATTATTACTACGCCACAATATCGGCGGAAACTCGAGTTCCATAACAACCCTCGATAGTCAAAGTTCTGGAAATGTTATATACTTACACGTACCCTTTGGAGGTGGAACAATCATCGGTCGGAATGGTCAAGTAATTTTTTAATACGCCAGTAAGTGGCGTTTTAAACCATCTAGCGGGGGGCTAAGGTGGACGTTCAAACCCCGGGGCCGACCAATCTGAACGAAGGTTTTCGCGCGGTTTTCCTCGATCTCTAGACGAATGCTGGGTTTAATAATTTGATCCGCTGTTCACTCATCCTGGATATGCTACGACCCAGAGTTTGCTTGCTACTCAACAGGCTACTGACCCAAAGCGCTAGTATGAAAATCCTTAGGGATGTAGGTCTTACAAAGAGGAGAGTAATCAGTTAAAGAAGACATTTTAAACTTGTCGCTTCTCTTTGGTACCGAAGATACAGAGAGATCCAATGGAGTATGAACCGGCTGCAAGTTGTTTTTCTGGTTTGCGATGGCGGCTCGCGTTGCCATCTGCAGCTATCAGAGTGACATTTATACAGCCATACATTAATTTCCTGAATTATGTTGGAAGGCTTTATTTACCAATCTAATAATAGAAGGTACTGAAACTAGCCACAGTCGTTGTCCATGCATTTTTGGAAACCTCTTTTAGGAACGGGCGGCGCCGTGGCCGAGTGGTTAGACCGCTCGCCTCCCACCGAGGCGGACCGGGTTCAATCCCAGGGACCTCATGTGGGATTTGTGGTGGACGAAGCGGCGTCTGGGCGGGTTTTCTCCGGGTTCTCCGGTTTCCCCCGCCATTCATTCCACCAACTGCTCCATCATCACCTTTCCTTTCATCCATTTCACCGACATATCATTTCATCTACTTCCTTCATCCCATCCTGGCTGCTCTGTCGGATCCATGAGTGTTGCTCCTCGACGGGCCTCTGACCCCAGGCACCCGCTTGTAAGTCTGGGGGTGTAAGTCCTACATAAGAGGAGGGTAAACAGATAATGAATGAATGTTTTAGAAACGAGCTAACACTCACCGTAATTCGGGTTGCAAAATGACGGCAATTATCTGGCGGATATTCTATTTTAATTCTTTCAGGGGTGTGCAGGCTTGTCTTGTATACCTTATTTTTTAATTTATCCTCGAGGTATTTCCTCCTCAAACACACTTTCAACTCTTTTCAATGAAATATTGCTGTAGCAGCCTTGTTTTAAAAAGGCAAAGACTCGACTCCTGTCTGTTATCTCTATAAACGGGAGAAAAATGTATTCACGTATGGATCCTATAATTTTTTTCTCCGCTCATGGCGCACCATACACCAATTTTTACGTCGTGGAGGCGTACCTCATGGACAATATTTTGTCAGAGCTGCAATAACGATCACTTTGTATACCCACATCCATGAAGGTTTTGCCGGGCCTCGTCCGAGAAAAGTATTAAATAAGGGTCTAGTTCGCCATTGTACAGGCTGGACCATTTAAGTTGAGACTGTACAATATCTCCAAAACTAAACGTTATAGAAAGAAATGTCTTGAATAAACGTTGTTTGATATTATGGGAGAAAGTAAATGCCATTAGTCATGTTTTGTTTGGAGGACTTTATGATAGTCATTTTAAGGTCAGTTTAATTACTTTCTCTACTACGTACAGTAAGTAGGGGAAGTATTGTATTCCATCCAAAAATTCGATACCGAGATTTCACCGGAAATACATGTTTTGAGACACCCCGAATCCAAAAAAAGCATTTTTGGAAACATGTCCGTGTGTGTATCTGTGTGTGTGTGTGTGTGTGTGTGTGTGTGTGTATGTGTGTGAACAGCATAACTCAGAAACGAACAGTCGGATAAACACCAAACTTGGTATTTAGGTTCAGTATCTTCCAGGGAACAGCACGAAGGTTTTCAAGAAAATACCCCCACCCCAGATTACCCTTTATATGGAAGATTTTTCGAAAATTTTAATTTTCCCAAAAATGGCTTTAACGATTTTGATTAAAATATCATAGGTTTAAGATATTTTTATAACAAATAAAATGTATATCTTGAATTTTCTGGGAATGTCTCCAAAAGTATTCTTAATTGTGAACTACTTTTGCATAACTGGTAAACCATAAGAGATAGACAAAGTTTTACTACATCAAAAATGTTGATCGCGTTAAAATACACAATTTATGCCATATACTTTTTTGTTGAGTGAACCATTTTCGAGATATTGCTTGTTATTCTCTTAAATTTTTCAATATTTTCTCAAATGGGAATTCGTTATTCATTTATCTGTGGCAAAGGGAATGGTGCTGCACCTAGCAACCAGCTATTAAGAGATATGTATGTGCTTAAAGGCTACTGTTTTTCTATATTGCCCTTGTAAATATATTTTCCCTTACATCTACAAGAAAATTAGCAATAAGATAAGAGTCTGCAAATGTTTATCTCGATTAACATGAAGTAGATGGAAAATAAGCGTTTGTAAAAATAGTTTGTACAAGAGTAGAGAAAGTCATGCGAGTGTAACACATCAGATTTTTATATGGGAATGGGACACATTAAATTAACCCTAAAACGACCACCACAACATGCTCCAAACAAAACACGAGTAATGGCATTTACCTTCCCCATAATAAGGCAACTTTTATTCAAGACATTTCTTTTTACAACGCTTAGTTTTGGAGATATTGTACAGCGTCAACTTAAATGGCCCACCCTGTATACACTGTTGAGATTTAACTCGCAAAACGGACGCCTACGTATAAAGATACCTGGTTGAAGCGCATATTTTACAGATGTGTGAAAATTATTAGAGTGAAATATATTTTTACTTTCTCTACTACGTATAGTAAGTAGGGGAAGTATTGCATTCCACCCAAAAATTCGATACCGAGATTTCACCGGAAATACATGTTTTGAGACCTCCTGAATCCAAAAAAAGCATTTTTGGAAACATGTCCGTGTGTGTGTCTGTGTGTGTGTGTGTGTGTGTGTGTGTCTGTCTGAACAGCATAACTCATAAACGAACAATCGGATAAGCACCAAACTTGGTATTTAGGTTCAGTATCTTCCAGGGATGCGACACGAAGGTTTTCAAGAAAATCCCCCCCACCCCAGACTACCCTTTACATGGAAGATTTTTCGAAAATTTTAATTTTCTCAAAAATAGCTCTAACGATTTTGATGAAAATATCATATGTTTAGGATAATGTCATGAGAAATGAAATGTATATCTCGAATTTTCTGGGAATGTCTCCAAAAGTATTCTTCATTGTGAACGACTTTTGCATAACTGGTAAACCATAAGAGATAGACAAAATTTTACTGCACACAAAATGTAGATCGCGTTAAAATACACAACTTATGTCATATACGTTTCTTTTGTTGAGTGAACGGTTTTCGAGATATTGCTTGTTATTTCCTTAAATTTTCCAATACTTATACTGTTTCTCAAATTCGTTATTCATTTTTTTTATGTCCTGGACATGCAAAGAGAATGGAATGCGCCACATAGCAACCAGCGTTAAAATATTTGACTATCGCTTAAAAGCTACCATATTTCCCTTGCATCTACAAGAAAATTACCAATAAGATTGACATCTCGATATCTCGATTAACATGAAGTATATGGAGAAAAGGCGTTTGTAAAATTAGATTGTACAAGAGTAGAGAAAGTCATGTGAGTGTAACACATCAGATTTTTAAACTAAAAGTGCTTCCGAGTTCTCACTTTGAAAATGATTTACAAATGTCTACACGTATGAACGACTTTTAACTGTTTGTCATTGTGAATATGCATTTTTCCTCCCACAACACTAATGCATTAGTAATTTTTGTTGGTGAAACGTCGTGTTTCCAACCCAAGGCCTCAAAGTTTCCACAGAACTAAAGGTACATATCATAGAAGGAATATCTAGTATTTAATTTTAAAATGTGCTCTTGAATTTTTTTTAAAAAAAAATTACCTCCTATCCAGTAGTACAAGATAAAAACTTGATTATGTTGTTTTATTTCTTTTTCATACCTATAGACAGTTACCTAATTCTGGTTGGTGCAAAATTCTATAAGGCTTTATTGAAATAAAACTTCAATATCTTCGAGACACAACCTCGGATAGTAAATAACCAAAACTTTTAAGTAGTAATATTTTTATTTACGTTGTTTGCCCCATGTATGGGCGTCAATTTGATGTAGTAATTTATTATTACGTTATTTGCACCACGCTTTGGGCGTCAATTTGAAGTAGGTTGTATTGAAGGAGTTTTATTATGGTTCAACTGCTGGGTAGCCGAACTTGAAGTAGTTGCAACCGCACGTACGGTACCTTCGTCCCAAAAATTTAAAAATATTAATTTTGTAATCTGACTGTTTCTTTAAATATTATATATTTATGTTTCCCTCGGCTGCGTCAGTATATATTTATTTTAGAGGCATGAATGTCCTAGCAGGGAGGTGTTGCTTGCACAAATTTTGATTTTTTTATTCACTCCTTTTTATTAATTCTTGACACGATTTAAATAACACTTCACTGATATAGAGAGCTGTAAGATTCTTTATTAAATACTTTCACGTTTTAAACACGTAAACTATTTTCTCACACAAAATACGTATTAAATTTCTCGAGGACACATCTCGCGTTTGATTAGGAATACTGTCTACAACCAACGCGTCGTGTTATGAGCGCTGTCTACAAGCAACTGAACTCTAAATTTGTAAATTTCTGTATTTCAAATCTCTGATTGGCTATTCCTAATCCAATAGAATACTCTTACTTAACTTAAGCTTTTCTGCTGGTTGTTGATTAACTATTTTATAAACTGTCACAAAAATTACATTATTGTTGCTCCAAGAATGACTAGTAGCATTATTACACTTTCTTACTCATTATTGCCTCAAGGTTTGTTAGCAACTTTTAACCTATTATTCTCACACCTCCTACATTATTAAATTCATAATACATTCACATTACATTATTGAACATGTATACGATAATATAAACATTTACAATGGCTGTAATATACACTTTCTATATATTGTTACATACACATATTGCTTTAATGCGGGCTATTATTGAATTAATATTTATAATTAGACTGAACTTATTTAAGTGTTAAAAACACTGCCTCAACTTTGCTTCCAGTCTAATAATTCTCACACATATGTATGTGGCTTTCAACAACTTAGTAGCTCTTTTTCACAGAACCACACAAAATGGCTGCTTGTTGTGAAAAACACCTAAGCGTTTTCCGAGTAGAAGTCTGCAAACAATGGCCTATGTCGTCTAATGTTTTATTCGGTATGAACTCTACGCTGTATGTTAGGCTTCTTGGATGGAACACTACCTGTGCTCTGAAATGTATTATACAGATTATGGGTCGCTGTATGACCTGAAAGCTTTTCACCCAGAAAGCATTCTGCAAATCGTATTGTCACTTTACGAGCTGACTGCGTTAAATATACGAATCATATATAAATTGACGCTGCTTAATGGTAAACTTATACTAAGCCATAATTGTGACAAAATATAGGCCACAATAAAAAATATTAATGACTCTTAACAATGCACTACACCACTCACGTCAACACAATGCGGCAGGGGAGAGCAAAGTCAGCATCAGTAGCGTGCGCTTCATTGTAGCAGCGGCGTGAAACAAGTGCCGATATACCCAATGGAAAGAACACCGCGCATTTGGTTCATACGAGGGCTGATCAACAAAGACAGACTGATTTTTTTCACAGATGTTTATTACTCCAATTCAATGTTTACATGATCTTTTTCAAACTAGTCTACTCCTACTTCAATGCACTTTTTACAGCGTCTCTGCCAGTCCTTGAACACGTGCTGCAGACCATTCTTTGTCAGGTCCTTGAGAATCGCCTCACTTTTATTGAGCACTGCTTCAGAGTTCTCAAATCGAATACCCCTAAGCTTTGCCTTTAGTGATGGGAATAAAAAAAGTCACAGGGTACAAGATCGGGGCTATAAGGTGGATGTGGTACACAGGTAATGTTGAATCGAGCCAGAAACTGCATGACTTGATTTGCGACGTGAGGCGGTGCATTGTCATGATGAAGTCGCCACCCAGTCCGAGAAAGCTCTGGTCGTTTCTTTGCAATGTGCTTCCTCAGTGTAGCCAATACTGAAGTGTAGTATGCTGCTGTAAGAGTAGTGTGAGGGGAACTGCATGCTGGTAAATCATTCCATTACAGTCAAAAAATGTGATCACCATCACTTTCCCTGCAGATGGAACATCTTTTGCCTTTTTTGGTGTTTGAGAAACTGGCGATTTCCACACTGTGCTGGCTTGTTTTCGTTCAGGATCATAATGATGCAGCCATAGCTCATCACCGGTGATAATCGATTTAAAAAATGCATCACCTCTATTGTCTGGTATGCGAAATGCACGTAGGGTCTACAAAATAGAACATTACTACCAACCTACCAATACGAGAGTGCTGCCGCCTACCAACCCGCTCTCTTAAAATATTTATGTTACAGATACGAAACTATCACGGAAGCTACAGGAAAAAATCAGTCTCAGTCTTTGTTGATCAGCCCTCGTAGTTGATTGGGTCTCTCGGTATTTAATAGCATAAGAGAGTTTCAAAGTTTTGACATCATAGAGAAACCCTTAACATATGCACACAATAACGATGAAGCTAGTAAATATGAAGATTCCGCGCTCGCAGGCCACCAAGTTAACCTCTTTGGAAAAGCCACAATGTCTGCGACCATCGCAAAAAAATGATCTTCAGTGTTTAATTAAAAGTAATAGTTCATTAGTTTATACTGTTAGCAATTTCATCTCTCTACACAGTTATTTAGCACGCCCTGCTAACAAACTTGATTACAGAATAAGTACAAAGGAAATAAATAAAACTTTCTTACATGGGCGTTATTAAAATAGTAACCACTGGTTATCGCACTGGTCTTGCATGCGTATCATAGCATTATAAGCAGACTGAATTCTCTTTTGATTTTCTACATCTTAGTTGCTAAATCGCTTAGATACAAAGAGAACAGCGATATTCAATGTTTAAGAACTAGATGCTATATACTGGCCTTAAATTTCCATACTGTTTCCATGCAATCGCGAGAAATAACTCAATGTTAACAGGACTTTAAAGAATGACCAAGAAATGAACTATCCAAATATTAATAACTCAGAAATGGCTTATGCCACAAAAAAGCTGGTTTGAAATAAATTGTGTGTTAAAGAGATCTACACTTCTGGTTTAGTGCGTTATCGCTTAACGTTTATCAGTTGTACCAGGCTGTACAGAATTTCGTCCAAATGAAAAGGACTTTATAGACTATTCCCAGAAAATTCGAGATATACATTTTATTCGTCATGTAAATATCTTTAATATATGATATTTTTACCAAAAACTACAGCCATTTTTTGGAAAATCAAAAGGGTAAAGGTTAGTCGTGGGGATTTTTTAAAAACCTCCGTGTTGCATAATTGGAAGATAGTGAAGTTAAATACCAAGTTTGGTATTTATCCAAGGTTTCGTTTTTAAGTTATGACCTTTCTCTAAAAATGTTTTTTGTTAATTTAGGGGGCCTGAAAACATGTATTTCTGTTGAAATCTCAGTATCGAATTTTTGGGTGGAATGCAATATCTTCTCTAACTACTATGTACAGCCGGGTATAAAAAAAATGTGCCGACATGAGAAACCACGGTTTAAGTTGGCAATCAATAACACAGGTCAACAGTGATTTTGCTGTTTTAGATATTCAGATCATTTTATAGTAATTTCCATGTCCTGATTCCAAAAATGAATTCTATATTGTGGTATCACAAACCATTTCATTCAAAATTCATATCTTCTATTATAATTTATCAGTGTATCTTTTATGTGATCATGAACTATTACACTACTACAACAATGCCATCTATTGGAATATGAGGCAGTATTTTTTAACATTTAAACTGATTTCAGTCTAATTATACAATATATAAAATATAATAACAGCCCACCTTAAAGCAATATGTGAAGTAACAATATATAAAAACGCATGTAACAGTCATTGTATTAATGTTTATACTATGTACATGTTTAGTAATCTTATGTGAATGTATTACGTAATTTAATAATGTAGGAGCTTTGAGAATAATAGGTCAAAAGTTGCTAACAATAAGGTAACCTTAAGGCAATAATGAATTAGAAAGTTTAATAATACTACTGGTAATTATTGGAGCAACAATAATGTAATTTTTGAGACAGTTTATAAAATAGCCAATCAACAACCAGAAAAAAAGCTTAAGTTAAATAAAAGTATACTATTGGAGTAGGAATAGCCAATCAGAAACTGAAATAGGGTAAATTGTACAAATTCAGAATTCAACTGCTTGTAGACAGCGTTCGTAACCTGACGCGAGACGCGTCTTCGAGAAGTTTAATAGTATTCAGTGTGAGACAAAAATAGTTTACCTGTTAAAAAGTGCAAGTAATTAATTAATAATCTCACAGCTCTCTCTATATCAGTGAAGTGTTATATAAATCGTGTCAAGGATTAATAAAAGGAATGAAGTAAAATTATAATCTGTGTAAGCCTGCATTCTTCAGCCGCACCACGCCCTGCTAAGAAATTCATGTCTCTACAAATTAATACATAAATATATAATATTTAGATGAAACAGTCAAATTACAAAGTTAATATGTTTAAAACCTGGGGCGAGGGCTACAGGAAATATTTTTTTTTACCATACGTGCAACTCCTTCAATTTGGGCTCCCCAACATAATAACTACAATACAACTCCTACTCCAAATCGGCTTTCCATACGTGAAGCAACAAACTGCTTCAAATAAAGCTACTAAAAGGAAATAGTTGACTGTTATATGGCAGGTGGCAGCACATTCTAAGCTGCTTACACCATTTTGTATTAAGAATTCATCTGTTACAGGTCTTAATAGTTGTTACATAAAGCAAGAAATTAGTATTTAAATAATACCATTTTGTTATCTTTATCATATGCAACTCAGTACAGCATAAAGGAAAGAAGGTGTTGTGTAAATAATCCAAATTCATTTTGTTATATTTGTGGTAGTTTTATTGTGAAGAAGCAGAAAAAAACTCATTTGTAAGTAAAGCGTACCAAGCTTACTTCGGAACTGAAATAGATCAATCCAGGTCTTGGGCTCCTCATAATGTGTGCTATGTTTGTGTTAACTTACAAAATTGGACAAAGGGGAAGAAACAATCACTACGACTTGGAATACCAATGGTGTGGCGTGAACCTCACAATCACAGTACTCACTGTTACTTTTGTACATGCAATGTGAAGGGTTTTAATGTAAAGAACAAAACAAGAATTATATACCCAAACTTGCCATCTGCTATGAGACCAGTGGTCCATGGCCCTGGTATTGCCATGCCTAAGCCACCTTTAGACACTAACAGTGATTCACCATCATCACTTGTGTCTGAGGAGTTCGTTCCTGAAACATCAAATGCGCCACAACCATAATCACAAGCCAAGCTAAATTATATTGTAAGGGATTTAAATCTTCCCAAGGATGCATATGTGTTAGGTTCCAGACTAGAGGAAAACAACTTACTTGCAGCTGATACATCAGTGACTTTCTATAGGAACGAGAAAAGGATTTCTTGCAGTACTTCAGTGAAGAAGAAAATCTAGTTTACTGTAACATTCCAGACTTAATAAACAAACCAGGTTGTGGTACATATTGTGGCATGCGGTTGGTAATATTGTAAGAATATGTGGTTGGTAACAATTTATGGTGTTTGCTTAGGTTGGTAATACGTTGGTGACGTAATAGGAGAGGGAGTAAAACCGTTATCATCTTGTGTTAGCGTGTAGGACGCTCTCTTCTAGCGTCACCAGTGAACAGTGCAGACGTGGTTAGGCATGGCGCTTCGTCAAGCAGGAAGGTAAAATGTATCATCTTTAATTTATATTATATTCTTACCATCTAAACTTATACTATGTGAATTCTTAATGTAGATAGTTCCTTCTTTCCTGACCCATGATGATTTAGATAGTTTTCAGGTGATTTAGGGACTTTATTAGCTTGCCCCGTCGGACCTCGTGTTAGTTTAATGTGGTGATTTAGATTTCGGTACGATGCTCTACCCCCCCCCCCGTAATTATGTGAAAATAAAAGAGGTTACGACAATATGATCCACAGGAATGGAGGCTGTTTATTGATTCTAATAAAAGAAGTCTTAAGTTTGTGTTGCTTCACAATGGGAATGTTCTTTTTTCAGTTCCAGTAGCGCACTCAGTGCAGGTCAAGAAGAATTATGAATGTTTGAAGTATGTTTTGGAGAGAATTAAATATATTGAACATCAGTAGTTGATGTGTGGAGATTTTAGAGTAATCTGTAATCCCCAACAGGGATCCACAAAATTTCCATGTTATTTATGCGAGTGGGATAGTAGGGCAAGAGACAAACATTAGAAACGAAGACAATGGCCCAAAAGAGAAAGTTTAACGCCAGGTAGTATAAAACTTGGTGTAATGAAACAGTTCGTAAAAACACTTGATCAAGATGCTGATTGTTTCCAACATCTCAGTATGATATGTCCCGCTCTTTCTGAAGCAAAAATAAAAGAAGGAATCTTTTTGGGTCCGCAAATCAGAGTTCTATTTAAAGACAGGCAATTTGAAGCTACTATGTATGACTTCCAAGAGAAAAATGCTTGGAATGCATTTAAAGAAGCTATAGACAACTTTATAAGAAACAATGAACAGCCTGACTATGTTAAAATTGTGAACAACGTGCTACAGAGGTTCAGATCTTTAGGATACAACATGAGTTTGAAACTGGGGGCAGTCAGTAAGGAACAAGGGGAGAGGTTCCATTAGAATATTCGAGAATTGGAGAGGAGATACCAAAGACGATGGAATTCTTCAACGATTGCAGAGTACTGCTAGATGCTGTGTACCACGGAAACACACAAGAGAAAATCCAAGAGACAAACGTTCAATACCAAACGAACAAGATTTTATTGACCTGCTGTTTATAAAATGAATTTAAATATAATATTTAGAAATAAAAACCCTTAAAAATTCATTTGTAGCTCTTGTGCAACTCATGAGTATATACATTTTTCGAAGAAAATATGTGAATACTTCTTTTTTGATTTGTAAAAAAAAAACTGATGTGATGGAGAAAAATGGAAGTCATTTTTTGAAATCAGCAGTGTTGAAATATTAGGAATCACCTTTCAAATGTAAAACAGCTCAAAACAAATTTTTATTTGTAGATCTGTGTAATTAAGACGCCTCTGCCGCGCCTTCCATCCCTCATTCGGTTACACAGGTTGAATGCCGAACCAATAAGAGCCGGGGTCATTCAGGGGCTAAGTATGAACGGTCTTTGCGAGACATTGTTTCAACCATTCTCTACCCCTTTCATCGCCCAGCTAGGCCTGACCTTTCTTCATAGGATAATGCTAGTGTATCGGACTTCAGCTAAAACCAATTAGAGGATAGCTCACCTAACACAAATGAGGAGGACAGTCTACCAACATTCAAGAATAGAAAACACTAAAAGTAACCAAAAGCATCAGCAAGCCCAAGGAAAGGAGACCAAGTTTAAAATGTTATTTAATATGATGATGCGGCAGGTTCAGAAAATTTACATCGTTACCCTTGCCGTCAACCTTCCTACTATTGTGCCTGGGGCATCCTGCTGCTTACCACCTCTCAAGCATTTCCGCGGCAACAATAGAGGTATAAACGCAGTCTTAAAACTTGCAACCTCAATTACCTTGCACATCCTCCCTTTAGAGTAGCCATATCATGCACCAGAAGCCTCCAAATGCATGGGCTAGGTGCAGGGACAACTGGAAAGGTTCCAACCAGCGACATTCAATTAACACACGGCGAACGGTTAGCGGCTCTCCACAATGAGGGCCAGGTCGAAAGAGATTCTCTTTAAACAGGTGTGGGAGCGCTATATGCCAGCTAGCCTTAAGTACTCTTTCACATGAAATGCAAGGGAAAAGGTCAGCGGTTTAAAGGAAAGTGACTTTCAACATGAACGCTTAACTGGAAGTTTTGAACTACCATTCACAGTGTGAAAGGACGACAGGGAACATCAGATAGAAGCAGGAGGTAGATTTGCTACCGTCCATGCGATTTTGCAGTAAAGGTCTGCAGAGCGCTCTGGGATGCTCTGCAGTTACTGTGAATATGGAAATGGCTGATAAGGGAGAAGACACTTCATACCATAATGATATTAAGTTTTAAATGTATTAGTACATTCAGTATTTAAACGCATTAAAATGTAGAGACAAAATTCAGCAATGATTTGTTAAAATACTTACACATGTGTTAATTATACAGGGTGATTTATGAAGAACTGATACATTTCTTATTTGTTTCAAAACTACTTATGCTAGTGACAACTTATTATACGTGAAATGCAGAGGAATTTTGTGAGATATTTACCTCTATAACAAATTTTGAAAATGTCCGCCATCCTGCATAAAGCACAACTCAACACGTCGTTCCGTGTTACTGGCCACTCGTTGGACAACTCTGTTGTCAATAGCTTGATCTTCTGTGTAATGTTGTGCTTCAGATCGTCCAATGTTTGGGGACGTGTGGCATAAACCCTGTATTTTAAGTAACCCCATAGAAAAAAGTCCGGTGATGTCAAATCCGGAGATGTCGGTGGCCACAGGTTCTTGCAAATTATGCGGTCGTCAAAGAAACTTGCAATTAGTGCCATGGATTCATGCCATGTATGGCATGTAGCGCCGTCCTGCTGAAAATATACTTGACTCGGCTCTACATCGTCTAGTAGCTCAGCAAAATCCATGAAAATCCGTCGATACTCTGCAGTGTTCACATTACTCTCTGTGCGGATAATGCACATCAAACTCCGGCTTTAACCGGGTGCATAGGCGCTTCATAAATAACATGTGAATTTTCGCTGGCCCAACAGCGTGAGTTATTTGAGTTCACATGGCCGGATAAATGGAACTATGCTTCTTCTGTGAACCATGTGATGGACAATTTGGCAGAATTTTGCACAATGAACGCCTGAAACCGACGACAATAATTCAATCGTCTATCCTTATCTGGTTCTTGTAACAGATGGGATAACCGTAATCCTATACGGCTTTAGGCCTGCACTCTTCACAGCTCTGACATGTTGAGTACGTCTTAATGATTTTTTGGGTGACTGATCCAGTCGTGCGCTTACGTCAACAACAACCGTGGGAACCCTAGATGAACGAGTTTTGCCTTTTTCACTCACCAGATCCAGTTGTTTCCAATTTGTTTTCCAGTCTCAGTATTGTGTTTCTTTGGGGAGGATTCCGAACACAATTCTCTCTGGTATGCCCTTTGAGTAGCTGTAATTGAATTCTAATCCAGTATTGCTTTACCGGGAAGAGTCGTTCACTTAATGTGTACTCCAATTTCACGTTGACCAGAACAAAATTTGAAAAACATTTGCCGACAGTAACATTAACAATTACGAATAAAACATGAACATCTACGCATCTAGTGACAGGCAATCGAAACTCCAGAACATCTGCTTAATTTAGTACTAAAATTAGGGCATTGAGTGAATTTCGAACAGAATAATTAAATAAAGAAGTGTCAGTTCCTCATAAATCACCCGTTGTTATTATTATAAATAATTATAAATATTAAATTTAATAACTTTCCGTTAATTTTAATGCTTTACAGCAAATAAACTTGCTTCTAAACCAAGCATTCTCAAAATTCTGTAAGGTCATACAAATTTGCCAAGATCCTTAACCAATAAATAATAGGAGCTTAATACGTTAATTTCAACATTAATCTTAACATTTCAGCGCATAAGAAGCCATATTTGTAAGCTATTTTGGCATACTCAGTCCCCTCCTTAAATAAACAATAAATTTAAATTTGAAAAGATACAGGATACAAAACGGAGAGGGACACATCGCACACTGCCACCTACATGGATCTACAGGGTGGACCATTTAAGTTAGACTGTAAAATATCTCCAAAACTAAGCGTTGTATAAAGAAATGTATATTATTAAAGTTGCTTGATATTACGGGGAGAAAATAATGCCATTACTCGTGTTTACTTTGGAGGACATTTGTATAAAGCACTTCGCAATTGTTCTTTCACCAAACAAAAATTCTGAATGGCTATGTACGAAGAGCGCAATGAATGATAGGATCTCCATGGATGGTCATTTGAGGATCAAGTTACGTTCCGTAATCGGGAACCAACAGTTTTGTTTCCTTACTTCTCATCGAAAAATAAACAGCATTTTATATACCATTTTCTAATGATAAAATAGCATACAAAATATAAGTTCCCATTTAAAGAACTAAATTGACCCTAAAATTACTGCCATAATGTCCTCCGAACAAAACACGACTAGTGGCATTTACTTTCCCCCATAATATCAAGCAACTTTTATTAAAGACATTTCTTTCTACAGCGCTAAGTTTTGGGGATATTGTACAATCTCAATTAAATGGTTCACCTGTATTTTGACTACCACCCTCCAGGAAGAATGCACCTTCAACCACGATATTAGTGGTGTGGTGGGAACAGAAACTAAACGGTTACAGAACAATAGGGCGGGGCATCGGAAAGACAGACGTGTAAAGACAAATTCTGATGTGTTACACTCACATGACTTTCTCTACTCTTGTACAAACTATTTATACAAACGCTTATTCTCCATCTACTTCATGTTAATCCAGATAAACATCTGCACACTCTATCTTATTGCTAATTTTCTTGTAACTGTAAGGGGATTATAATTTACAAGGGCAATTTGGAAATACAGTAGCCTTTAAGCATATACATATCTCTTAATAGCTGCTTGCTAGGTGCAGCACCATTCCCTTTCCCACAAATTAATACTCTTTGCATATCCAAGACAAAAAATGAATAACGAATTCCCATTTTAGAAAATAAGTATTGAAAAATTTAGGGGAATAACAAGTAATATCTCGAAAATGGTTCACTCAACAAAAAAATGTATATGACATAAATTGTGTATTTTAACGCGATCTACATGTTTTGTGTAGTAACATTTTGTCTAGCTCTTATGGTTTACCAGTTATGCAAAAGTCGTTCACAATGAAGAATACTTTTGGAGACATTCCCAGAAAATTCAAGATATACATTTTATTTGTCATAAAATATCCTAAACCTATGATATTTTAATCAAAATCGTTAGCCATTTTTAGGAAAATTAAAATTTTCGAAAAATCTTCCATGTAAAGGGTAATCTGGGGTGGGAGTATTTTCTTGAAAACCTTCGTGTCGCATCTCTGGAAGATACTGAACCTAAATACCAAGTTTGGTGTTTATTCGACTGTTCATTTCTGAGTTATGCTGTTCACAGACAGACACATACACAGACACAGACAGACACACAGACACACACACACGGAGATGTTTCCAAAAATGCTTTTTATGGATTCAGGGTGTCACAAAGCATGTATTTCCGGTGAAATCTCGGTATCGAGATTTTTGGGTGGAATACAATACTTCCCCTACTTACTATACGTAGTAGAGAAAGTAATAATGCCGCCCTGCTCCAAGCGCACTCACATCGTGACCGACTACTATGAAGCTAAGAAACCACAGGAGGCTACAGGTCGGAGGTAGAAGGTCACAAAGACGCGCAGAAGTTCCTAGCTAGAACACCCTATCCATCACCGGAGCCGTCCAGAGTGAATAATGAACGACCCATAAAACCTAAGCAACCCTCTGTAAATGCTCTTTCCTTGGAGGAAGCATCTGCTCAGTCACTGCCTCACGCTGCGAAACCTGAAAGCACACCTGAAATATGAGAAGGAAACGGAATGAAACTGAATAACGAAGGAAGACGTGGGAGAGAATCCGCCCCAGAATTCGCCTAAAACCAGAGAAAACAACCCAAAGACGGGGTGGGTGGTCAACGGAAATTGAACACCTAGCCACCGAATGCGAGCCTCGCACGTTACCCTGGAACCAAGTCGCACTATTTGAAAGGGCAAGGAATGTAACATTTCTCTCTCACTCACATAAGAGGTTGTTGCTAACAGTACTAGCAGCACGCAGTGTTACTTTGAAAATAATGCCTCAATTTTAAATCTGAATAGTCTATACTTTGACAACACTTTCCCTATATGCGAGATGCCGACTGTAATATCTCCGTCGTTGATGAATCTCCTGCCCGCTGCTACAGTGCTGAGCCATGAAATCTTTCTCTGTAGGTACACGAGGGTGGGTGTGAGAATAAACAACACCAGTTAAGTTGACTGATAAATTCAATGGAGGGTAATACATTAGTTATTTTAAGAGAGTTGCCATCAGTTTGAGGATGAAGGATTAAGGGGTTTCTGAATCTGAGCACGAAACTGAGAAAGGAGTATTTTAGGAGTTGTATCGTATTTCAACTGTTGGGGAGCCGAACTTGTAGTAGTTGTAACCGCACCTATAGTAAACAGTTTCCGGTAGCCTTTACCCCAAATGTACTTTCAGGTGGCCTTTGCCTCAAGTTTAAAAAAAAATATTAACTTGGTAATTTAACTGTTTCTTTAAATATTATATATTTATGTTTGCCTCGGCTGCGTCAGTAATATTGTTAGAGACATGGATGTCTTGGCAGGGTTGTGGTACGACTAAGAATGTAGGCTTACACAGGTTATAATTTTACTACACTCCTTTTATTAATACCTGATACGATTTAAATAGCACTTCCCTGATATAGAGAGCTGTGAGATTCTTTAATTAATTACTTGCACTTTTTAACACGTAAAACTATTTTCATCTCACTCGAATACATATTAAATTTCTTGAGGACACTTTTTGCGTCTGGTTAGTAACGCTGTCTGCAACCAACTGAATTGATTTCAACCGTCTAAACTTGTAAATTTGTATATTTCAAGTCTCTGATTTGCTAATCCTAATCCAATAGAATATTTTCATTTAACTAAAGCTTTCTCTGGTTGTTGATTGGCTATTTTTATAAACTGTCACTAAAATTGCATTATTGCTTCCAAAAATCACAAGTAATATTTAAACTTTCTAATTCATTATTGCCTCAAGGTTAGCTCATTGTTAGCAACTTTAACCTATTAATCTCACAACTCCTACATTATTAAAACATAACATTATTACACATGGATACAATAATACAAACATATACAATGACTGTTATATATGCTTTTTATATATTGCTACATACACATATTACTTTAAGGCGGGCTGTTATTGAATTTAAATATTATATAATTAGACTGAAATCATTTAAGTGTTAAAAATACTGCCTCAAAACCAACTATTATAGCTGCTAACTAAATTTATGGTTTCTGTAATAGCGAGAAGCTTAATTTGCCGTGAATCGCTGAAACGCTAGACGGCGAATTCCCTTGGGGCTACCGCCAAGTATGTGAGAATACGAGCACGGTCTTTGGGCGCTGCGGACTGCCAATAATCGATCACAGTAAAATACTTCTGTAAAATATAAGAGACTGTAAGACGTAATTTTAGAAATACACCCTCTTACATCTACTAAGTCCCGCTTACTTCATAACTACTCCACCAAAGTTCCTACATTCAACGTTACCAAAACTTAAGCTTCCTATTCGCGTCTGAAACATAATTTTTCCTCTTTGACTTGCTAAATTCTGAGAATTTCTCTTTTTCCTTTTCCAATTTCCAGAACTGGCAGTGATTCATTTTCATGCAGCTCTGAATTTTGAACGTACTAAGTTTTAATTACCTGAACTTTGAGCTAATGGGTTTCTTGTTGATTGCGTTCGTCGGAACACATTATTGCCTTAGCTACTCTGACTTCTATTGCTCTGCCACAACAGTAACTTGTCTTATGATGTTTCTTATCCACTGGGAGAATTGCAACTCGTTCTTCTTCCATTATGCATGGTTTTTAATACATGGAAATTATTTATTGCAATTATTTATATATCTCCCTAACATACCTTTATAAAACTATTAATCGTACAAGTCAGTAATTCCAGTATCACATTAATTTACTCAAAATTAAAACGTTTACCTTTAGAGCATCTAAAATTAGAATATATCGGCTTAGAATTCAACCATACAAATTCTCTGATCGGTGGTCACTTCCATCTCGCGGCAAAATGTCATAATGAAAAGCAGTGCTACACCGCCGCAGTACATCAACTTGTTTACGAAGTCGAAAACTTTGGCAGTTTTTTAACGCAATGATTTTAGTCAAATTATATAATATGTAAATTCAATAACAGTCCGCCTTGAAGCAATATGTGTATGTAATAATTTGTAAAATGTATGCAACAGTCATTGTATATGCTTATATTATTGTATACATGTTCAATAATGTTATGTTAATATTTTAAGTAATTTAATAATGTAGGATCTGTGAGAAATAGGTCAAAAGTTGCTAACAAAGAGATAACAATTAGGAAATCTTGAGTCAATAATGAGTAAGAAGGTTAAACAGTACTACTTGTGATTCTTGGAGCAACAATAATGTAATTTTAGTAACAGTTTATAAAAATAGCCAATCAACAACCACAAAAAGCTTTAATTAAATGCAGGAATTTTATTGGAGTAGGATTAGCCAATCAGAGGTTTGAAATACAGAAATGTACAAGCTTAGAGGGTTGAAATCAATTAAGTTGCCTCCAAACAGTGCTCATAACCAGACGCGAGATGTGTCCTCGAGAAATTAATTACGTATTCGTGTGAGACGAAAATAGTATACGTGTTAAAAAGTGCCAGTATTAAATAAAATAATCTAACAGCTCTCGATACCAGAGAAGTGCTATTTGTGTCAAGGATTAATAAAAAGGAGTGAATTTAAACTTAAAAATCTGCGTAACCTACATTCTTGCATCACGCCCTGCTAAGATATTCATGTCTCTAAAATAAATACTGACGCAGCCGAGGCAAACATAAATATATAATATCTAAAGAAAGTCAAATTACGAAGCTATTATTTTTAAACTTGGGGCAAAGGCCACATGAAAGTACATTTGGGGTAAAGGCTACTGGAAACTGGGTACCATACCTGCGGTTGCAACTACTACAAGTTCGGCTCTCCAACAGTTGAAATATAATACAACTCCTACTTCAAATCGGCTTTTCATACGTAGCAGCTAACATCAACAACAAAGCTACTTCAAATAGACTTCCATACGTAGGGCTAGTAAAATAACCCTACTTCAAATCGCATGTAGTCCGGGGTTCAATTCCTCACCGTACCTCCCTTAAGACAAGGGGCTTGCTGAACTAAAAATGTCGTCATTCATTTAAAACGACTGGCGGTAAAGGTCGAATAAATCACGACTGATAGTTGGTGGACTCTTCAAGGTTATGGGATCAAAATCCTGGATGTGCGTTTCAGGAAACTATTCAGTCCATAATAATCACTTGATAGATGTTAGCAGATATAGGATGTGTCATAAATTAATAGCGCAAACTGAAACGGTCGTAAGTATACTACAGTAGATGCAAAAACGTTCTAGTAAACATGGGTTCCAAATGAGCCACTTGCGAGATAATTGCAAATATTGTGGCATGTGCACAGATTATATATTGGTAATGCGCCCTCTGGTTACCCAAGTTGAAGGTTGGCAGTTTATCTGAGGAGGGGTGTTTAAGGGGAAACAGTCTCATTGGTGGGGATGGCGTTAGTGACGCCAAGCTTAACGGGTTTTCTCAGTCAGTCTGGGACGAGTCTTTGTGTGAGGTGTACGGATAGCTACCCAACGATATGGCGTCCTTGCTCGGCAGACACATGGGGTAAGTCTTTGTTAAATAAATCTATTTGTCACCCTTCCTTGGTACTTTCATTATGGTAGAATAGAATCCTTGCCTCTCCCTTCAGCCAGGAAATATATTAGTGTAAATTATGTTGTGAATCTAACTTTAGCTGCGTCCCTTTGTCGGTGCCTCTTAAATTAAAGTTTCCTTTGTTTGAATAACGATCCCTCTCGCAAGCGAGTTGCCCACCACTGAAGTTAAATAATTAATTACAAAAATGTGAGGCACGCGACAAATTGGCGGAGGCGCCGAGAAATTAGTTTGATTTGTTTTGAGATTTTAAGTGCAAAATTTTTTTTCCCTCCAAATTTAACGGTTTCTGCTACACGTGGTCCTGAAAAATGTAAAGTTCTTTCTGGCTGAAGGGTAAGGATTTTTATACTTTAATTTGTGATTCTCTTCTTCTAAATTTTGTTTCCATCATTTCTGAAAGTCTGGTGTCGAAATTTCAATTTTTAGTTCATTTTTGCATTTTTCCCCATTGTCTGCCGGGTGACGCTAAAACTTCTGACTCCATTTTCCCCTTGTTTTGGTTTCATTTCCTTTAAATTATATCACTGTGTTCCGTTCTTCGTGCTGGTTATTTTCCAAAAAATGTTTTTGTGAAAGTTGAGAAGAAACGAGCGATATAGTTGTAGTTTCAAAATGTGCTCGTCACGTGTTGGCTATCTGTTTGCAAATCTTGTTTTTTTGTGCTTATTAGCAGTGGTTTGGAAATGTATAACTTTATATTCCAGTGATTGTGATTTCTAGCTATTTACTGCACTTTTCTGGGTCATTTTTCGTGTAACTTTTATGTACGCACGTGTGTTGTGTAATTCCCGCGTGGTCGTGCATTTCAGCAATAATTTTAGCTTGTGAAACCAGTCTTCCTCAGCACGTGTTTTGGCGCGTTTCTTTGCGTGTGCATATCAGATTATATACATTTGATTTAAGAAAGAAAAAAAAAAGAAGTTTTGTGTGCTAGTTTAAATTACAAGTCTGTATTCTGCTCCTTTTTGAGAATATTAGCGGTGGTCACAGTAAGTGTGACGTAGTTTTTTTAAGTTCCAGTTCGAGGTTTCTCACTGAAGCTATCATTTTGTTTTCTTCCATGTGTTCATTCTGATTCAAAATCTTGGTATTGTGTCCAAGTGGCTTGTGTAGCCGTGTGTTAGTTTAATTTTCTGATATTTCGCCGCGGGCGCTTAATTGTGTTCTTTCTGCAACTGTTTTATTTGGTTATGTTCTACTCTTGCTACTTACATTCATGTGTTGCTATAAGTGTTTAGTTTGGTGTAATCTGTTTGCTTGGTCCTACGGTTTGTTTATTGGTTGCGTTATCTTTTGTGCTGCAATCATGCCTAAGCGGCGTACTGCACAGAAATCTGATATAGTAATTGCTCCTGTTAGCGAGCACAGTGTCGTAGACTTTCTGTCCAGTGTTGGTACGACTTTTGCTCAGTTATCAGCTGTCTGCCGCCCGGTCATTGACCCCTCTCACGTGAAGGATCCCAGCGAGTTGTCAGCGTATAAGTTACTTTAGAATTTTGAAATGTTCGCTACTACTGCTAATGGCCGCTCTGAGAAAATCATAATGATAATTTTGCTTTACCGTTGCCAAGTTTGGTTTAATTCCGCAATGTATATTTTAAGGGAAAATCTTTCGCAGTTACTCATGTAAGTAAAAGTTTCAGGAGCTACCAACCTTGCCAGTATCTACACCTAATTAGGTTTGATGTGCTTCTAATTTGGACCAGTACGATGTAGATGTTGATGAACCAGCTGTACGTGTGTTACCAGATTTTGGACAATTTGCACGGGAATTTTGTGGTAAACGAGTAAGAGAAAAGAAAAACATCACCTGTAAGTATGTAATCATTGTGAGTGCTAAAGTTTGGATGAATGAAACAGTTTTACGACTCACACAGGTATGCTAAATTTTTATTGTTTCACTGACTGATGCTTAATTAAGCTTTGTTTTTCAGGAATAATGTGGGTCAATTAGTTAAAGTTTTCACTCCCATTAGGAAGAAAGGTAAATGTACAAAGTTGTTACATAGATATTTTGGTCCTTTGAAATTATCCGACAGATCACTCCTGTTACCTACCTTGTTGGTCGACCTCATGCTCCCCGTACCAAACATCAGAGTGTTCATGTGTCACGGCTTTACCCTTACTATGATCCTGTGGGTCCTTATAGGCTGTAAAGTCTGAGTTTCTGATGCTTAAGAATGTCTCTGCTAAATTAAAAGTGTGTTATTCTTGTGGGTGTAATTTAAATTTTGAATTATGTTTTGGTAACTGCAAATCATTTGTTTTGTTTGTTGTATTATGCTGCAGGAATGTGTTTCAGGCGTACTATATGCTTAATTGAGCTTTCATTTTCAGGAATGTTATGTGACAATATTGTTTTGAATAATGATGTGATGTTGTTTTGTTGCATTCGATTTGATATGACATGATTTGATTTTGGGTTTCATAATTATGCTGTGATCTTTATTTGCAGAAAATTGTTGCATGAATAGTGTTTGTATGTATGTGTGTATTTGAGGTTATGTGATATAGGTGAGATTTGCCTCGGTGGGAGTGCCAAAGGTAACCCCGATGGCGTAGTGTGAGGTTATGTGAGAAATAAGAGTTGAGATTTGCCTCGGTGGAAGTGCCAAAGAGTAACCCCGACGGTGTTGATGTGAGATGAGGAGAGATGAGATGAGACGAGATGTCAGCTTCGGTGGAAGTGCCACAGTGTAACCCCGACAGTTGTTGTATCATTTCAGAGATTTTGCTTATTGGTGTTGCTGTAACGTGCCCAGTATAGCGTGTGTGATGAATTCACACAAGAGATTATATAGATGGAAGTGAATGTAATGAAAATAATTTTTTTTCTCTGTTTATGCAACAAGTTTATTATCATCTTAGATAGCAAATGTTAATACCACCTGTTTTCCAGCTTATTTCTTGATTTTGAGGATGTAAATGCAACATTATAGTGTCATGTTATTTGTGTCATTCCTGAATTGTTAATGTGATTTCTTGAAGGTTATGCCTATGTCAGATGTTTTGAATTTGCAGCATGCTAAATGAGAGACGTAAGTGCAGATGTTTTGTTTTGGAGAGAAAATTGATAGATGATGATGATTGAAGTAATGATCGAGATTGCACTATTACTGCTGATGTTGATGATGATTATAATTGAGTTAATGCTCACACTGCGATGAGAAGGATAGTGATGTGGTTGAGAAGTTATATTGGTGACAAGAGTAGGACACTAGTAGTTGAAAGCATGTCACGTGGCGTAGCTTAGAAATGTATTGTGGATGTAGTTTGTAGTGATGCATACACTAGTTTGAGTAGATAGTTAAGTCAGTGTTGTGTGTAATTTGGGGCCATGGTCAGTGTGAATGAGTTCATTTCATTGTCATGTGTGATTGTCTTGTAAGTGCACTTACTTTCTTTTGTTAGTGATACCAGCTGGTTATTAAGATGTAATATTGGGATCCCAAGATAAGGTTATGTTTCATTTCTGTCATGTTTATGTACTTTGAGTCTGTTTTACTGTTATTTGGATTATGAAGCATTGTAAGTTACACTTTGGATGGCAACTCTGTAAAATTTCTTTCTTATGCCAATTTGTTCTAATTTTTTTTTCCTCTTTCTTTGCCCCATATCAAAAGAATTTTTAGTGTACATTTGTCAAACTTTAAAATCTTTAATTGTAAATAACATACCCTTCTTTTATGTGTGATTCTTTGTGGGAGCATCCTGTTTATTGTGTGGTGGTTTTGTTTTAGTATTGTGCTGTGGCAGAGAGCGAGAAGGTGCATCAGCATCCCCAGGGCACACCAGAAGTCAAGAAACACCACAGGGAAGCTGTCGGGCAGCCACTACACTGCCGTGGCATAAGGAGCCACCATGTCGGGGGGGCAGTCCAAGCCAGCGACTGCCCACCCTGTTGTCATCACCAGAGACCTGTGGTGCTGATTCTACACCAGGACAAATCGTCGTTGTGGGCACTGTCTAAATCACCCACAAACAGTTACGGCAGTTCATCACCCTCTTGCGCAGTGTAGTGTGCCTGTGAACTAAGGCAGCGTGGTGTGTGCGTGTGCGGGATGCTAAAGCTAGTGCATTAACAATACTAAGTCGACAGCACTTATGTTCCTCCGCTTCTCGTCATCGCCCAGCAATATTCTGTCGTCGGCTGGGTGCTAACCACACATATTTATTACTGTTTTATTTTACATCACACATTTGTATGTCATTTTTTTTTGGTATGTCTTTGTTTTGTTTTTTTCCTGTATATTGTATTTATGTTCTTTCTGTCGACGAGGACGTCGACTTCGGTGGCCAGGGGGAGATGTGGCATGTGCACAGATTATATATTGGTAATGCGCCCTCTGGTTACCCAAGTTGAAGGTTGGCAGTTTATCTGAGGAGGGGTGTTTAAGGGGAAACAGTCTCATTGGTGGGGATGGCGTTAGTGACGCCAAGCTTAACGGGTTTTCTCAGTCAGTCTGGGACGAGTCTTTGTGTGAGGTGTACGGATAGCTACCCAACGATATGGCGTCCTTGCTCGGCAGACACATGGGGTAAGTCTTTGTTAAATAAATCTATTTGTCACCCTTCCTTGGTACTTTCATTATGGTAGAATAGAATCCTTGCCTCTCCCTTCAGCCAGGAATTATATTAGTGTAAATTATGTTGTGAATCTAACTTTAGCTGCGTCCCTTTGTCGGTGCCTCTTAAATTAAAGTTTCCTTTGTTTGAATAACGATCCCTCTCGCAAGCGAGTTGCCCACCACTGAAGTTAAATAATTAATTACAAAAATGTGAGGCACGCGACAATATGTGAGTACAAGGTGCCACTGACTTCATTAAGTAACATCGTCCTAATTAGAACAAATGAATTTTAAAAATAGCCTTTTTGTTTAATAACTGCCAATCTAAGTTACCTCAAAATTCACTCATAGCTAATCAAGGAATACAATTCTACTTTAGTATGTTACATGATATTAATGTAGTACACTCTTTCCTGTTAAAGGAGGTGTTCAAAGTGTCGTCCTTGCATTTGGATACAATACTGCTCTCATCTCTGCAGTTTCGAAACCTTTCAAACTCCCCCGGATCACCTTGAATTCTTGACAAGCACGTACAATTCTCTGCTCCAGTACTTTAACGGTATCAATGGAAGTGCTATACACTACACCTTTGAGGTGCCCTTATACAGAAACATCCAAAAGATTAAGATCTGGTAATCGTGGAGGCCAAAGTACAGGCCCTCCTCGTCCTATACATCTTGGATCATATCTTCACGTTACATATCTTCTTACAGTAACAGAAAAATGTGCCGCTGTTCCATCATGCATGTACCGCATACGCCAACGTTGGTCAAGGGGAATATTCAAGCAATTCACGACAGTGGCGGCTCATAAGCACACATTCGCAATAATAAATCTCGCACACGGCTTGTTTTCGGGCCCATGTTTACTGGAACTTTTTTGCATTATTATGCTATACTTTCAACTAAGTGACAACACTAGAAAAATGGATGACTTAACATGGGATTAACGCAATGGTGTCACTATCTAGTGTTTCTTTAGTAGGGCTTAACGCCCGTTCTTATTGCATTGGGCACCACAGGCGATGGACATTGATGATACGTGCAATGAAATGATAATTAGGAAAGAAAATTTTGTATGGAAACAATCCAGGCCTGAGCTTAGGGTACCTCCCCGGTATTTGCCGGTAATGAGAGGAAAACTTTGAAAAAACACCAGTCAGGGAGGATGGTCTTGGCGGGATTCATGAGCCGTCCCTTAACGACCTCGGCCACACATTCGTATCCAGCGTAGCAGCCTGAAGAACAAGTAGCAGCTAATACTAATGTAAGTAAAGGTGTAAGCCCTTATTTTCATGAAAAGTTTGGTTTAGTTAACATGGATTACAAAACATGATTATTTTTTTTGGGGGGGGGCATTTCATTACATAGGGAATAGGCTACCAACTAATGGTAAGGCAATAAAATACAAATAGAAAAGGGAATTCCCCAGATCATAGCAGAAAGTATATTGACATATGGAACAGAAGGCTGGAGCTTATTGGAGAATCAAAAAGGCAAGATACAGCCAGTTGAAATGGGTGGAATAAGGAGAGGGGCCTAGTGTTCAGGCGGATACTTAGAAAAACTCTTGGGAGGAGTAACTCACTTGGTCTAATTGTTTTGAGCAGGCATGCCTCTGAGTCGCTACTTAAGCAGCACATAATTTCGCCTAGGCCGTGTTTTGTTTTACTCTCACAAAATCGTTTATCACTTAATCACTATCCAATTGCACAGGCAGGACTAAAGAGATAAGAGTACTGCAACAAAAATGCTGTGTTTGCAGATTGCTGTGACAGACCACGCATATAGCGAGGTGCAGCGGGTGTGAAAACAAATGTTTGCATATAACTTGCGACAGCATTTGACATACACGCTTTATTATGATATATCTTCCAAAAGTTAATTCACACCTTTTGGTGTATTTTATAGCTTTACTATATCTTATTTCTTCAAGGTAAAAAGCTTCTCGTTGATTGATTTTCATAATACAAATTATTTCAATTAAGTTTTACAAAGTTTTACGATGTAAGCAACATCCTATGTTCTACACTATAAAATTGTTCACAACAGTGATGTGACACTTGTTTCCCCGCGTATCAGCCCACTTCCTCTTTAAGACACCTCATTGGATAACATAGTAGCTAAAGGCAAAAGACTAGTAGAGTGGGGGCGATTTATCCCTCTTGAATACTCGCGAAGTCCGTAGAGAGAGGGCTTTTCTAAGTTGTTATACTATAGAAGAATAATGGACATGAAAGAACCAGTGACTGAAAAAGGTAGAGTCGAAAACTCCGGTGATGTGGTCATGTAAGAGGGATGGATGAGGAGAGATGGCCAAACATCCTGCTGCAGTTTCTCCGGCGGGCAGAAGGAAGAGGGGCCGGCCTAGAACTACCTGGAGGTCTGAAATATCACGGATAATGGATGAGCGGGAATATGCTGAAGGGAGCTGGAATTATAGGCACAGGAAGAAAAGAAATAACTGTCAAGTTGTTAATCTTAATAAATGTGATCTGTTTATGATAATTTTGTTAGTGCAAGAATGCAATTAGGAGTATTAAAATTTAATGCAAGTGTAAAATATTTGTATTGTAAGGCAAAAAGAATTGAATATATGCCAAGTGCCTAGAAACCTACATCAATGGTTTAAACTTGCTGGTTAATGACACTTGCTGTGTGCAGTGCCTTTCTTAGAGTATCAGCTAGTAAAAGTCGTCGTTTGTCCCTTTATTCTTAACAAGCGTAACCGAATACAAGGGGAAAGACTATCCAAAGCATAGTTTTCTGGGAAAACCGTCGCCATTTAGAATGACATAAGATAAGAACGCGATCAAAAGTGCGAAATTCTCAACAAAGGAAGTAGAAAGTCTTTAGGGACAAATTCTTTAAATAACGTGCCAAATGGAAGATTCGAGGCATTCTCATTCCACCATCGTATAAGTGAACATGTAACTCACGACTTAGACACGCCGGGGAAATTCTCAAAGTATCAGTGTTGAGTGAACATGTAAATAATACTTAAAATACGCGACGGCCTTCTTAATTTATTGCCGCATGTTTCGAACAATTTCCCAGTAATTTAGTGAGTGAGTTACTGAATGTGACATGATTTATATAAAGATGGAATCGGGTTACGATTGCCCAAACACTGAAACCCATAAGGTTTATTGTGTGATCTACTATCTCTATAATTTTAGTTGAATAGCCCTGTCCCTTTATTACTAAATTTTCCTTAGGAAGACGATAATCTTGGTTTATCATCTGTTCATATCTTTCCCTATACAATGCTTCTATTTGAAGATTATATGATAGGCAGGTTCATCCTCTTTATACAATGCGTTCGTAGATCGGTTGGACCGTTCCGCGGCGGCTTTGGGCTGGGCGAGGATTGTCGCGCCAGAGTTATACGTAAACGACTGGCAAGTCATGGGTACGGAACACTATTGTACTAACTTACATTAGGCTTACCTGCATTACAACACATGCTGAAATTGATAACCTTAAACGGAACACATTCCCTATATCTCCGAAAACAATTGTGGTGTACTCGCAAAAGTTGATGTTGACTGACTGCCTGTATTTCTTTCGTAATGTTGTTCTTCAATTCTTGTAAAGTGTGCGGATTCTATGTATACACTTTAATCTTTAACGTTCCCCATAAATAAAAATCGCATGGAGGTAGGTCAATAGAACGAGGTGGCCACAATCCTCGACTAATTATTATGTCAGCATACACACTTCGCAAGTCATGCATAGAATTCGCAGCAGTGTGTGCTGTAGCTAAATCCTGCTGAAACCAGCCACAGAATCTTTCATTTCTTGTTAGTTGCGGAAAAAACGTTTAAAATTGAACTTACATAAACGCGTGAATCAACTTGTGTCGAAAATATGGGACCGATAATTCTACACGCACTAGTGCGCACCAAACTACAACTTTTGCAGCGTAGTGAGGAACTTCAAGAATAATAGGGGGCTTTTCGGTACCCAGTATCTATTATTCCAAGTCGAAACATGGCCTTAAAGATAAAACCACGCTTTATCAGTGAAGAACGTTAAAAGTGCGGTAGCTACAGCGCTTCTTAAGAGGCTGGCGCGCCACTCCTCACACAGTCCAATGCTACCGCCGAACGGTACGGCCGATCTACGAACGCACGATATAATGAAGAGAGTGAATCTTTGGATGCAGGAGTTTCCGTAATCTACAGTGCCCTTTTAAGAGCCCGGTTATCAGGTTTATTTAGGATCTATTGAAATTACAAAGGTGGCGAAAGCGCCTTCCGTGAGTCACCACATTACTCAGCAGCATGTGAAAATCAAATGGACTGAAACAGAGAGGGAACGGCGCCTACGAGTCAAAGTGACTCGCGAGTACCGTTTTCGCCGTCTCTGAAGTACATCATCAGTGAGTGAGGAGAATATTTATCATCATTCGTTATTGCGTTTGCATCCTTTTGTTTGAGCCCATTGCAATTGGTGGTGTTAATTAGTCCACTCCGGAATGGTCTTCGAACAGAATTTAAGGGAATGCTAAATACTGTTTCAGTCTCAGTAAAAGTTGGAGCGTACCCTTTCCTTACCACGGTATCTGCTTTTTCATTGCCTAAACTTGCTTTCTGTCCAGGCACCCACCCTGCCAAGAGTAAGCTTGTTGTGTTTCCAGTTGTATAAGATTTGTTAGGCAATCCCAGAATAACTTCAATATCCTTTAAGTGGAACATTTTTAAAACGTTTAATTTTACCAAAAAGGTTCCTAACAATTTTGATTAAATTACCATATATTAAATATATTTGTATGAAAACATGTATCTTGAATTCTCTGGAAATAGATGTGAAGTCTTCATTTGGAAGGAATTTTGTATAATCTTGTATAACTGGTCAACTTTGAGCGATAGACGAAAACGTACTGCCAAAACTAATTAGATTCCTAAGAGACCCAATTTTTTTCAGATAAGTTTTTTTGTGGTACAAGCCATTTCCAAGATATCCATTGTTAGTGTTTCAAATTGTTCAATATTTTTGAGCCCTGTGATCCTTAGCTGATTCTCGCGATTGCTTGGAAAGAGTATAGCATTTTAAGGCCAGCATTCCTTCTGTATGCATAATGAATGTAGCTATTTCTGCAAAGGTTTATCTCCATTAAAATGAAGTAGAAAAGTAAGACTTCCTGAGGATAGTTGTACACTCACTAATAAAAGACAGAGGGAAGAGAAAGCCATGTAAAGGTAACTATGATATATATTACAACCTAGTATCTGTCTCCACAAAAACGTTAGATTTAGCCATAAAAGTGCTAAGTAGGTGTCACTATGTAGATATGTGACGTCCTCGTTGGAAGAGTGCGACTATTCGATTTGGCTAACCGTTACAGCGGATGTTTGTGTATGTATTCGATGTTTAAATGTGTGTGTGTGTGTGTGTGTAAAGATAAACAACAATAAAAAAATATAGCAGCGACAACATCATACTCAATATAAAACAAACACAAACCAGAGAGAACTAACATTCAGCTTGTGATCATATTAAAAATATTATACAGAGCTACCGACAAAGCTGTTTAAAGCTAATATGTAACAGGCAGAAAGACAGTAGATAACAATGATGAATACAAATCACCAAGAGCGTGACAGGGAGCACAGTCCGATATCACATTTTATTTGCTTTGATTAAAGGCAAGCAAATCCCCAGAGCTTTTTACTTTCTTTACTACGTATAGTAAGTAGGGGAAGTATTGTATTCCACCCAAAAATTTCATACCGACATTTCACCGGAAATACATGTTTTAAGATCCTCTGAATCCAAAAAAGGAATTTTTGGAAACATGTCCGTGTGTGTCTGTCTGTGAACAGCATAACTCAGAAACGAACAGTCGGATAAACAACAAACTTGGTATTTAGGTTCAGTATCTTCCAGAGATGCGACTCGAAGGTTTTACCCCACCCCAGATTACTCTTTATATGGAACATTTTTCGAAAATTTTAACTTTCTCAAGAAACGCTCTAACAATTTTGATTAAAATGTCATATTTAAGATATTTTCATAACAAATGAAACGTACATCTCGAATTTTCTGAGAATGTCTCCAAAAGTATTCTTCATTGTGAACGACTTTTGGTAAACTGGTAAACCATAAGAGATAGACAAAATTTTACTACACAAAAGATGTAGATCGCGTTAAAATACACAACTTATGTCATATACATTTTTGTTGTTGAGTGAAACATTTTCGAGATATTGCTTGTTATTCCCTTAAATTTTTCAATACTTATTTTCTCAAATGGGAGTTCGTTATTCATTTTTTTGTCTTGGATATGCAAAGAGTATTAATCTGTGGGAAAGGGAATGGTGCTGCACCTAGCAACCAGCTATTAAGAGATATGTATGTGGTTAAAGGCTACTGTATTTCTATATTTCCCTTGTAAATATATATTCCCCTTGCATGTACAAGAAAATTAGCAATAAGATAGAGTCGGCAAATGTTTATCTCGATTAACATGAAGTAGGTGGAGAATAAGCGTTTGTAAAATAGTTTGTACAAGAGTAGAGAAAGTCATGTGAATGTAACATCAGATCTATTTTTTTAAGCGGGCTTTTACGGAGGTTTCAATGATACAAAATGCAAATGAGTGTTCTCATAATTTCATACAACGCGTACTCAATAGTATAAATAATTTATAAAATGTTAGAAACTGGACCGTATAGGCCAGAAAATTAACCAATTTTACTCTACAGAATATACAGGGCCCATAAAGTCCCAATACATTTTCATCTTCTTCGTCTGCTACAACATAAACATTATACAGTGCTTTTACGGCACACTGCGGCCAATGCACCGCTTCTGGGGCGCAGGCCATTGCAGCTCCAACTCCCGCCGAAATAAGTATTATATACGCCTCACATTCTCACAGTTACAATTAAAATTATAATTACATGCCTTATCATAATATATATTGAATTTTGTTTCTTTTTTACCGAAACATTTCCACCATCTTCTCAGAAAATTTCCATTCAAACTTGGAGAGTCCAGTACCCGAAATTGAGTGAACTTCTCACTGATGTACAATGTATGGGGTTTGTTGCACGCATCGTATTTTTCACGTGATCGGAGTGGGTAAATTTCTGTAATCTGATTATGCGAAAACTTGTTAGAGTAATTAACTCAAGCTTAAATTCTTCTCCAACCAAGCATGGTTTCATTTACATGGTTATGTTTTGTAGCAAAATAACATACTGAAGCACAGAGAAACCCGATTTTATACACAAGAATCCCTTGCATGACTCGAAAATTGGTTGTGGACTGCAGTAAATGCATATGGAATAAAAGGACCTGCAGTTTTTGAACAAACAATAAATGCAGAGATACAGGAATAACTCACAGAATTTCTTTAACAGCTGACTGAAGTTGAATGTTAGTCTGAATTTTTCCAACAAGACTCTGCTACCGCGCATACAGCTGATTAGTTGCTAAATTTAATTTCTGAAAGTTTAAATGGTGGGTAGTTAGTAAAGGATTATGGTTCTCGGATACCCTGATGCGATTTTTATCTAGGAGTAATTTGAAAAAAGTATATGCATCAAACCTCCATTCATTGGATGAGCTGAAAGAAAACAACAGGCAAGAACATCACTCAATTGCACTATTGCACTACAAACTGTGAATGAAAACTCCACGTCAACATGCTAGAAATATTGTCGTAACCTCTTTACTATTCTAGCTCAATGGGGGTTAGAGCGATAGGTACCGTGGACAAATCTAAAGTTCTATTACACATTATGCGAGGTCCAACGGGGGATGTAGCTAAATGAAATTATGAAAAATATACTATAATGTCCCTAGCAATATTATTAGTTCATGATGTGGATGAGGAAAGGGTTATCTACTATAGAAATTCACAACAAAATTGTCTGGATGGTTAATATATTCTAGGATAAAAAGAAATTACAATACCTCCTTGCCTGTCGGTGGGGACGCCATGCTCTCGCATGGACAGTTGCACACACTACGACCTTGCTCCTAGCAGTAACTCGACGCGACTGTGACTGAACCACGCTAACCTCGGCGTGGGTACGCTACGTTAGAACTGGTTTTTCCATCCCCTCCATCTTGCGCAATATCCGATCTGGGCCACCAGGTCACATACGCAATAATGCTCATACGTCACAATATTTGCACAGCGAAACAACATCTCTTATGTTAAGGTTATGTGCTTATTATCGCTGTAATCTTAACTATAATAATATGAGGCGGTCGCGGAAATATTATAATTGTTTCGACGGAAGTTCGAGCTGCGGGGGCCGCCGAGCGAGTGGACGTGCGTTGGTCGCAGTGTGAAGAGAAATCATCGTATTAGCACAGATCATGCCCGTACCCAGAAAAAAATTTCGGGGGGTTCCATAAGTAGAGCTAAACTTAACAGTACCCCACACAGTTGCCATGTACCTAATCCGTAGTAAATAGACGTTACATGGATAAGAAAATTGCTTGGAGACATTATATAGACAAGAAAAACTCACCAGAATGAAGATATTCCACCTTACAGCACAAAACATGGAGACTGCTTCAAAAACCGGGATATACGGTGCCTTCTTCTTGTAAATGTGCTACTAGCAATAGACTTACTGTCATCTAACGACATTTTCCTATATTGGTTTGCTATGAATTTAAATAAATAAAACTGTCAGAAGTTTCGGGGGGTTGAACCCTAGAAACCCCCCCTGTAAATACGACCCTGGAACAGATTTCTTTACTTATGGACGCTCTTTGACTGTTGTGGTCCTTAGCTTCCCATTCTATATTGGGCGTGAAAGACCGGTAATGTTGCTCAGAGGTCTCTCTATCAGGCTCGAGGTTCTTTTACGTGCCGTAAATCTACGACACGGGACCACCGGCTTTACTTCCCTTCCGAAGGAAGCCATGCTAAGGATTTTAGGCCCGAAAAATCCATCGTCCTCCTCCGCCGGGTTTGAACCCCCGACTTCGAGAACTAGAGGCTAGCATAATAATCACTACACCACGGAGGACGACGTATTAAGATACAGTAGGACCTTTTAAACCCTAGTTTAACATGTCCAACTTCATTATAAGCACAAGGCAACTACCGAGTTTACCTGGTCATGCTGAAGTTCTTTCTGGAGCCAAGTTACGGCAAGCTGATACCCTTGCCCCTATCATTTATCAACACGATGGGGCACCACCCCATTATGCAAGCTTTGTGCGGATCTACCTGAATGAAACATTTCCTAACCGGTGGATCGGAAGAACAGCGGGATTTATTGTGAGCTCCCTGTTCTCCCATTCCCACTTCCCTTGGCTTTTTTGCATGGGATTTCATCAAGCGCCGAGTTTACGCTACCAGGTTGCCAGATTTGCATGAGTTGAAACCACAAATAAGAGCGGCGTGCTTGCTAATAACCGCTCAAATCTTACGGCACGTGTTGCGTACAACCACAAGACGATTCGAAGTGTTTTGATAATGAGGGTGGATATGTAGATGCTGCATTAAGCATAAGGCCTTACTCTATCCCAATATAATATTTATTGTATTTAAGAAGAGCAGGAACATTAAAATCTACTAAGACTTTATGAGCACCCTGTAGTTTAATACTAAAGGACGCGGTATAATCTTACCATGAGGTTCCACTCCATTGAACTAACCAGCCGGCGCATTATGTTTCATCAATCTCTAGAAAAAGAATTACCAATGCGTTAAATTCACAACATTACTACATGCTTGTATGATAAACATTTGCAGAAATGGTTTAATTTGAGGCAGTATTTTAAAACTTAAGTGATTTCAGTCTAATTATATAATATATAAATTCAATAACAGCCCGCCTTAAAGCAATATATGTATGTAACAATATATAAAGGTGTATATTACAGTCATTGTATATGTTTATATTATTGTATACATATAATAATGTTATGTGAATGTATTACGTAATTTAATAATGTAGCAGCTGTGAGAATAATGGGTTAAAAGTTGCTAACAATGAGGTAACAATGAGGTAACCTTGAAGCAATAATGAATTTTAAAGTTTAACAATACTACTAGTCATTATTGGAGCAACAATAATGTAATTTTTGAGACAGTTTAAAAAAATAGCCAGTCAACAACCAGAGAAAGCTTTAGTTAAATGAGAGTATTCTATTGGAGTAGGATTAGCCAATCAGAAACTGAAATAGGGCAAATTCAGAATTCAGTTGCTTGTAGACAGTGCTCATAACTGGACGCGTTGGTTGTAGACAGTTCTCCTAACCGGACGCGAGATGCGTCATCGAGAAATTAAATACGTATTCAGTGTTAGACGAAAATAGTTTACGTGTTTAAAAAGTGCAAGTATTTAATAAAAAAATCTTACAGCTCTCTATATCAGTGAAGTGTCATTTAAATCGTGTAAAGAATTAATAAAAAGGAGTGAATTAAAAATTATAATCTGTGTAAGCTACATTCTTCAGCCGTACCACGCCTTGCAAAGAAAGCCATGTCTCTAAACAATAATACTGACGCAGCCGAGGCAAACATAAATATATAATATTTAAAGAAACAGTCAAATTACAAAGTTCATATTTTTAATTTTTTGGGGGGGGCGAAGGCCACCGGAAACTTTTTAACATACGCGCGGTTGCAACTACTTCAAGTTTGTCTCTCCAACAGTCAAAATATAATACAAACCTTCTTCAAATGAGCTTATCATATGTGAAGCAACAACAATACAACCTACCTTCTTCAAATTGGATCCCAAAGCGTGGGGCAAATAACGTAAAGACAATAACTTTCTCAAAATTTTCACTTCTTAGTAGGTACAAGTGGAATACAGATGTCTAAAACGATTGTCACGTCTTTAAAAAGCCAGTCGCTTTTATACTTCACTCTTTGTCTGAATTCACGAGAATCAAACGAATGGTGACTTAGCTGTTCAAAAGGTCCCGCGTACCGCGTACCGAGGTCGCTGGAATTTTCTACTTCAACACTTTATGGCGCAAAGGGTCATGGGTTCGTATTCCGCCATGGGCACGAGTATTTGTGTCCGTGAGTTCCCATTTCTGGTTAAACGGGACAGTACAAAGGATTTCTAATTGTCGATGTGCGAGGGTCTCTAAATTCTCTACTACACTAATCTAGCTGTTTAAAAAAATGTTTGATAAACTATTTAAGAACTAAAACCAATAATAACGGTTATATCGCATATAGTTAATTTACAATTATTTCACACATATTCTGTGTTTTAAAGTAGTATATTTTTCATGAAGCAAAATTTTACCATATTTTATGGTATACTAGTTATACAAAATCAAACAAAAGTGTTTCAATGTTTACGAAGGCTTCCACGGCCGGTGTCCATTATTGTTCTTGGCTCTTCCGGTGTAGGCCGCGGCCTACACCGGAAGATCCAAGAACAATAAAAGTGTTTCAAGATAAACAGAAAATTCAATCTGTACATTTTTATTTCTTACACAAATATACGAAATATCTAGCACTTGGATCAAAATCGTTAGAACCATTTTTGAGAGAAATAAAAATGTGAGAAGCTTTCCACTTAAAGAGTAGTTTGGGATTGAGTATGCTCTTAAAATCCGGTCATATTGGAATATGTTGGATTTAATGACCAAGTATGTTATTTACCCAATATATCGTCTTTAAGTTATACAGACACAAACACGCTTTCTTTCTCTCCTCCTCCTCCTCTCTCCCACCATCTCTCTCTCTCAAACACACACGAACAGTTGCCTTAAATGCTTTCTTTTTGTTCAGGGGAACTCAAAACGTATATCCGATGAAATACCGACATCGAAATATATTGTATTGGATAGCATACAATACAATACTTCCTCTACTTACACAGATAAGGGGTACAAAAAGTGATTAAGAAAATCTGATGTGTTACACTCGCATGACTTTCTCTACTCTTGTACAAACTATGTTTACAAACGCTTATTCTCTATATGATTCATGTTAATCGAGATGTTAATCTTATTCCTAATTTTCTTGTAGGTGCAAGGGGAATTGGTAGGCTTTAAGCGATAGTCAAATATTTTAAGAGCTGGTTGCTATGTGGAGTATTCCATTCTCTTTGCATTACCAGGACAAAAGAAATGAATAACGAATTTGAGAAAAAATATAAGTATTGGAAAATTTAAGGGAATAACAAGCAATATCTCGAAAATGGTTCACTCAATAAAAAAAGAATGTATATATCATAAATTGTGTATTTTAACACGATCTACATTTTTGTGTAGTAAACTTTTATCTATCCCTTATGGTTTACCAGTTATGCAAAAGTCGTTCACAATGAAGAATACTTTTGAAGACATTCCCAGAAAATTCAGGATATACATTTTATTCATGAAAGTATCTTAGATATATGATATTTTAATCAAAATCGTTAGAACCATTTCTGAGAAAATTAAAATTTTCGAAAAATTTTCCATGTAAAGGGTAATCTGGGGTGGGGGATTTTCTTGAAATCCTTCGTGTCGTATCTCTTGAAAATACTGAATCTGAATACCAAGTTTGGTGTTTATCCGACTGTTCGTTTCTGAGTTATGGTGTTCACAGACAGACACAGACACACACACACATGTTTCCAAAAATGTTTGTTTTCGGATTCAGGGGCCTCAAAACATATATTTCCAGTGAAACCTTGGTATTGAATTTTTTGATGGAATACAATACGTAGTAGAGAAAGTAATAAGGTGATCGATGCGCTAGATTTATAATTTTGTGTTACAACTCCACATGTGTACCATTTGTCTCAACCAAGAACGGTCCTCCTGTAAACGGTTGGGTGGGAAGAAACACAGTGAGACGGAACGCTCTCAGGCCGCTGATTGTTGGAGGAAAGGTCATGGGTGTTTTCTTTTATTTGTTTTCGCACAATAACTGCCACTAAGCACAACACTAAGTAGTTTTCAACCATTGCTAAGCGCGAATTAGTTTTGGAGAGACGAAAGCCCACAAATATTTATAATAATTTCCCTGTATGCTGCACATACACCACAGATGTGTTCTAGGCCATGAATTCTCAAAGGAATGTTACAATACATAAGCATGAAGACATAGGTTAAACCAAAGACAAGCGCAGTTATACATTATTAACTTATTATTGTTAAATAATATGCAGCCTCATCCTGTATTACTATTGAAACAGTTGTATAATATATCAGTTGCATTCCTATACCACATGCCCCTCTCGGAACAAAGTAGGTCTTGAGGTGAATGCTGATTCAGATATTATATACAGAGTGTTTCAGAAACTAACGCCCATGCTGTCACGTGTGATGTACCAGAGGCCACAGCCAATTGTCTTGTACTGATACCTGGATCGTCTTCGACACACTTTAACATCTGTTCTTTGCGTACGAATAACTCTTGGTCTTCCTCGATCAATAGTCCGTGGTGCAACGGTTCCTGTCTCAACAAGGCGACGATAGACAGCGACAAAGGTTCGATGACTCGGTTATCTTCTGTCTGGAAACTCCATCTGATAGAGCCGTGCAGCCTCGCGACCATACATAAAATCATATCTGCCTGTTCACAAAATGAATATCCAGCCATGGTGGAACGAAGCACGTGCAGTTAACTCACTACATGTACACAATTGAAACGTTGAAGACAGACTAATGACAATTGACAAACGTAAACAAGTTTCCATGGCAACACTTCGCCATCTACCGTATGAAGTACAATGGGTCAACGCCTTCTATGAATGCATAGAGAAATGAAGTTTTGAGGTTGGACCCCGAAGGCCGTTGAACTCACACTTTCATTGTGACAGGAATAACGCGAAAACCAAGGATTATGGAACAAATGTTCATATGAACCTTTTTTCCTTCTTTTGGTGTGAGGAACCCATACCCGAAGTTTGTAAAAATATGTCTGAAGCACCCGGTATAGTGCAGAGTCGCTTCTGATATTTAACACTATTTCTCAAACCCATGAGGGAGGGGGTCCGACTGCTTCAGCTGCCTTCCTGGTACTTCTGACGTTACTAGAAGTAAGTCGGGCTGAACATCTGAGCCCCTCCCGCAAGGGAGCTGTTCGAATTGGGGTGGTCTCGACGGGGCAGTGGTTCCCGATACCTATAGGAGACTAGGTATGTCTGGCGATGATTCCCAGTGGATTGTGAGACGCCTCAATGTTCTCCTGGAGAGCTGGGTGCTACATCACTGTTAGCACTACCGAAGTTTTCCCTTTGGGATTGACGCGCTTGAGGGGCGTATCCACTTCCGTCCCTGAGCGGGGGAGCCCTTTTAAGCATTCAGGTATTGGACTAGTGGAAATCCTCCCGGGTGGGAAGGTAACTCGGTTGACGCCTCCCCCTGGAAATAAGCGGAGGACTTGGGCTTCGGGTAGACCTTCGCCTTCAACGCTATTTCCCACCTCTTGTACACTTCACAAGCCCAGAACACTCGTATGCAATTTAAAAGCAGCCAGCTTATGTTGGAGCAGGTCTGTCAATCTAGCAAAATAAAATACAGCTGAGGCAAACCTTAAGAAGTGACGACAGGCAAATTATTGAGCATTGTTTTGGATACTTAACAAACCTGAAGCGTAACTTTATGCTACTCCACGATAATATTAATTCTGTAACACACATATTTAATGTTACTAATAACGTCTTACTCAATTTATTGCCAAGAAGTGAGCGCTCCTACAGCCAGTGTTGCAAACATTATCTGCACACATGTACGTAACATGTGGCGGGTTGAGTCCGCTCCTCCTTGGTCTTTACAATAGGATCGTTCTTAGCTGAGATAGAGTATAGTGAAGTAGAGGTCCAGTTCCTTCGTAGGAATTGCTTCACTCGCTCTCATTCTAATCAAAGTAAGTAGTTCCTCTCTCACCGCAATCTCACTCCGTAGACCTTCTTTATGTCTAATGTCCCAATACAGATTAGGGCTTCCCAAATCAATCTCATGAAAAACAGTTCAAAGAATAATTCAAGATTAATGCATTCGTTTATGTAAAACATACAACCTTACTGCGAATTAACACTTCGGAGAAATAAATTGTCTTAAAAAATTCTCATGTGTTACACTCACATGACATTCTCTACTCTTGTACAAACTCTTTACAAACGCTTATGCTCCATATGCTTCATTTTAATCGAGATATCAAGATGTTAATCATATTGCTAATTTTCTTGTAGGTGCAAGGGGAATTGGTAGGTTTTAAGCTATAGTCAAATCTTTTAAGAGCTGGTTGATATGTGAAGTATTCTCTTTTTATTACCAGGACAAAACAATGAATAACAAATTTGAGAAAAGGTATAAGTATTGGAAAATTTAAGGGAATAACAAGCAATATCTCGAAAATGGTTCACTCAAGAAAAAAAAGTATACGACAAATTGTGTATTGAACGCGATCTACATTTTTGTGTAGTAAAATTTTGTGTATCTCTTATGGTTTACCAATTATGCAAAAGTCGCTCAAACGAAGAATACTTTTGGAGACATTCCCAGAAAATTCAAGATATACATTTTATTTGTCATGAAAATATCTTAAATATATGATATTTTAATTAAAATTGTTAGAGCCGTTTTTGAGAAAATTAAAATTTTCAGAAAATCTTCCATGTAAAGGGTAATTTGCGTTGGGGGGGATTTTCTTGAAAACCTTCGTGTCGCATCTCTGGAAGATACTGAACGTAAATACCAAGTTTGGTGTTTATCCGACTGTTCGTTTCTGAGTTATGCTGTCAACGGACACAAAGTCTCTCTCTCTAACACACACGCACGCACGCACGCACGCACGCACACGCACACGCACACGCACACACACACACACATGTTTCCAAAAATGCATTTTTGGATTCAGCGGGCCTCAGAACATATTTTCCGGCGAAATCTCAATATCGAATGCTTGGGTGGAATAGAATACTTCCCCTACTTACTATACTTAGTAGAGAAAGTAAAAAAGGAATAACGAATTTTCATTTGAGAAAAAGTATTCTTTTTGGAAAATTCTAACAAATAACAAGGAATATCTGGAAATTGTTCACTCGACAAAATTTTATGCTTTAAGGAGAACTACATTTCTTGCATGGTAAAATTTTGTCTACCTCTTACCGTTTACCAGTTATGCTAAAGTCATTCAGAATGAAGGAATTTGTGGTCATTCCCCAGAAAATTCAACATATATATGGTTTCCATTAAAAAAACTAAACATATGATACTTTAATCGAAATCGGTAGAGCCATTTTTGAGAGAATAAAAGTTTTTGAAAAATGTTCCATGTAAAGGGAGTCTGAGGTGGGAGAAAATCTTCGTGTTGCATCCTCGGAAAATACTAGACTCAAATATAAAGTTTGGAGTTTATCCGACTTTTCGTTTTTTAGCTATGCTGTTCACACACACACACACACACACACTTCCATAAATTCTTTTTTTGGATTTAGAGCACCTCAAAAATTATTTTCGTTGAAATCTCGGCATGGAGTTTTTTGGGTGGAATGCAATACTTCCCCTACTTACACGTAGTAGAGAAAGTAAAAATGGGATACTCTTAAAATTCAAGGTGCACCAAATAGCACCCACCAATTCTCTAAATTCTTGGATATTAACCTTAGTGAATCGAAAATTAGTTTAATTTTCGGCTATAAAGGTAACATTACTTCAAATCCAGAAGCCAAAAGTGAGCTTCATATAGGACTAATGATATTCCTTTGTATTGTATTCTAAGAGAATATCTTTTTAAATGATAATTTGTAAATGTTTGCATCAAAACTACTACAAAGTTGATTTATTTTCATTTTATTGTCATTATTGTATGATTTAAGTGTAATCCTCAAATAATTATTTTCTCTAATTACGTTAGCACTGTTCCAGGATCCATGTCCACTTCCTGAAGTTATATCGTAGTTGTGCACAGCGCAAAGATACTGTTGGTTTGTGTTTATGGGATTTCTGGGGTGGTACAAGTTTTAATCAATCATGAGTTGTGGCTCTGTACCTATTTGTATACGTGAAGTAGAGTATGTATTACAGAAATGAAAATCTGATGATGGCAGTGGAATTCGAACCCATAACTTGTTGGTTAGAAACCCACCGCAGTAACTACTCGTACACAAATCTTACATGGTGATATGTAGGCCAAAGCAGCTACCTAAAAGGAAAACTTCAGGTGATATTTATATGTAATATTACTGAATATTGCATTATGGAAAGTACGTAATTATTTATAGCACCCAAACAGTATGTTGGTTACATCGATCTTAACAATCAAAGCTACATATTAGCACACCAAATACACTTGTGTGTAGTGCTAACAATACCAAAATGCTTCTAAATAAAATAACAAACAGAAACAAGTAGTCCTATCTAAGGTAATAATAAAGCAGTGGAAATATTGTATCATCCCCAATCTGATATCATTTGGTTGCCTATTCAACATAGTGGATTGCGATTTAGGAACATGCTGTATAGTTGAACTTTTAATTTATTATCAAATCTGTACACACTTCCATCCGTGTGTGGAATATGACACGATACAAATAAGACGTGGCCAATGTAAGGACAGAAGAAAGCAAAACAAACGACACATTGTAACGGTTTATGAAAGAAGTTATAGAAGTATGAGATCGCGAAGTGAATGTCTGGGGCGATTCTAAATGAGTAGGAAGTTTACGTTATGGAGTGAACTCCATAAGAGTAGAAAGTGAATGCTATGAGGTGAAGTTTCAGAACTGTGATTAAAACGAGTGGTTACTTCACAGTCCTAAAGAGTAAAACCTTCCGTTGGGACTACTCCCTCATTTGGCAGTAAGCGACTTGCTTCAAGTTTCTCACAAGAAAACACATTTCTGCAGTTTTGTATGAGCTACTTGCAAAAATAACTTTAAGATACAGTTTATATATACTTTCATTATATAATGGTAGGCGAAGTAAAATTGGATGTCTTGCTGCACTCCTAGTAGCAAAATAAACAGATTTACTTTAGAGACTGGATTCTGAACAGATTTGTTTAAAAGTGTGCAAATTGGGCACATAATTAGTAGTTTAGATTTTCTCCGTCTACGGTGTGACTGTATTACTTTCTCTACTACATATAGTAAGCAGGAGAAATATAGTATTCCACCCAAAAATTCGATACCCAGATTTCACTGGAAATATATGCTTTGAGACCCCCTGAATCCAAAAAAAAACATTTTTGGAAACATGTCCGTGTGTGTCTGTCTGTGAACAGCATAACTCAGAAACGAACAGTCGGATAAATGCCAAACTTGGTATTTAGGTTTCATATCTTCCAGAGATGCGACACGAAGTTTTCAAGAAAATCCCTCCACCCTAGATTACCCTTTACATGGAACATTTTTAGAAAATTTTGATTAAATATATTTTTAAGATATTTTCATGCCAAATGAAATGTATATCTCGAATTTTCTGGGAATGTCTACAAAAGTATTCTTCATTGTGAACGACTTTTGCATAACTGGTAAACCATAAGAGATAGACAAAATTTTACTACACAAAAAATGTAGATCGCGTTAAAATCCACAATTTATGTCATATACATTTATTTTGTTAAGTGAACTATTTTAGAGATATTGCTTGTTATTCCCTTAAATTTTCCAATACTTATACTTTTTCTGAAATGGAAATTCGTTATTCATTTTTTTTTGTCCTGGTAATGCAAAGAGAATGGAATACTCCACATAGCAACCAGCTCTTAAAATATTTGACTATTGCTTAAAGCCTACCAATTCCCCTTGCATCCACAAGAAAATTAGCAATAAGATTAACATCTCTATATCTCGATTAACATGAAACATATGGAGAATAAGCGTTTGTAAAAATAGTTTGTACAAGAGTAGAGAAAGTCATGTGAGTGTAACACATAAGATTTTTTACTGTGTTCTTATCTTCACCGCCCTTTGCGCCACGGTCTCATCTTTTGGTTCAGCCAGGTTGGGTTCATCTCGAGTAGGTGTCTTCTTTCTCTACCGCTGAAGTGTGCCGATCTCAGGCAAATTTCCTATGATGGCGTAGACATCGCTTGCATTTTCGATTCAAGGACTCCCTGACTGTTGTCTTTTACTTGGTTATGCGTTGCATTTTATGATTAATAAATATAAGAGAATGGGTACGCAAGCCACAGATATTCGGGTCATATTTGCATTTCTATTGGAGGAGTTTGGCTTTTGATGTTCTGTATTCTGACTTCCATTTAGTGGGCCTTGTTTTATCTGTATTGTTGAATATTCAGCGTTTATTTAAATTATTAAATATTTAAAATCAAACTAGTTCAATATACAGTCTTTATTTAAATTTTTAAGCATTCAGATCTTATTAAAACTTTAACAAAGCACAGCTCATTAAAGAGCTCCGGCTAGAATATATTTGAATGTAAGGGCTTGTTAGTATATTTTTTGGCCAGTTACGAAATGCTGGGTATGTCCTGTGAGGTGGAACATGTTGCTGCCAAGGCGCGCGTCATGCTCGACTTTTGACCTACAATTTTCTCCCAAACCTTTGTTTCTTTCTCTGAAAGTTTGTTACGAGGTTTAGAATCAACATTGTAAATATTTATACATCCACCTTTGCATGATTGTGTTTTCTTAATTGTATGTCATTTTCAATCAATATTCGCCTTTCTTTGGGTGAATGGACGAAACCCATTTCACATATTGAAAATAAACACCAGTCTGCTCGACTTGTGTGTTTTCTGTACACATTTTTGGAGGGCATTCATCTAACTAGTCGAGGATACCATAACTTCGTTCCTACCGTAGATCCGAACGCTTTCATGCTTAGGTTCCTCCATCATAGATGAGCAGAGCAGATATCATAGGGTAGACATATGTTAGCAGTGCAAAAGATAAGGGCAGATTTGGAAACCATCGAATATTATGAACAAATCGTTTGGAGTGTTTACTAAACTGAGGTAATACAAAAATAGCAAAGCAAGACATAACAATTACTTCGCTGAAGTGTATTGTACTGCAAAATTTCAAGATGTCCATTACATCCACGGTTTACAGTCCACAAGCATATTACTTTCTCTACTACGTATAGTAAGTAGGGGAAGTATTGTATTTCACCCAAAAATTTGATACCGAGATTTCAACGGAAATACATGCTTTGAGACCCCCTGAATCCAAAAAAAGCTTTTTTGGAAACATGTCCGTATGTGTCTGTGTGTCTGTCTCTGAACAGCATAACTCAGAAACGAACAGTCGGATAAACACCAAACTTGGTATTTAGGTTCAGTATCTTCCAGAGATGCGACACAAAGGTTTTCAAGAAAATTCCCCACCCAGATTACCCTTTACATGGAACATTTTTCGAAAATTTTAATTTTCTCAAAAATGGCTAACGATTTTGATTAAAATATCATACGTTTGAGATATTTTCATGACAAATGAAATGTATATCTCGAATTTTCTAGAAATGTTTCCAAAACTATTCTTCATTGTGAACGACTTTTGCATAACTGGTAAACCATAAGAGATAGACAAAGTTTTACTACACAAAAAATGTAGATCGCGTATATATATATATTTTTTTTGAGTGAACCATTTTCGAGATATTGCTTGTTATTCCCTTAAATTTTTCTCGAATGGGAATTCGTTATTCATTTTTTTTTGCCTTGGATATACAAAGAGTATTAATCTGTGGCAAAGAGAATGGTGCTACAAATGGTAACCAGTTATTAAGAGATATGTATATGCTTAAAGGCTACTGTATTTCTATATTGCCCTTGCAAATGCAAAACAAGGGGAACATAGTACGCCTTAAGCGATAGTCAAATATTTTTAGAACTGGTCGCTATGTGTAAAATGTAATTGTCTTTGCATGTCAAAAGATCGTTTTTGCAAATGTTTATCTCGATTAATATGAAATCGATGGATAATAGGAGTGTGTAAAAATAGTTTGTACAAGAGTAAAGAAAGTCATGCGAGTGTAGCACATCCGATTTTTTTTCTATCGCCACAATAATCGCTTAAATTAGCATATCTAATGTTTGAAAATGACGTTGCAAAATCACATCAAGCAGCTAGCTAGTAGTCTTCTACGTCACAGAAAAATTAAAAACTTCTTTTCGAAGGAGCAGTTTTTACAGTTAAGTATATAATATAACTCTGACATTATTGACTATAACTAATTTACTGAACGTCTTCATCATATACTAATAATTTAAGAATATTTAGTATTTATAAAATGATAATTTATAAAGGTTAAGTATATACAGTTACTGAGAAAGAACGCGTCTTCTCTTTAAAAATTCTGGCAGTCAAATTGAAGCAGAGAGTATTCCAATTTTTATATTCTTTAAGAATAAACGTTATTACAGGTTACACGTTTTGACGCTTTTGAGCGTTTTAATTTTATTGGTTTTATAATTTTATGAAAATTGCTCCGGTTTCTTCATCTTGTGCAGGTCTACAATATTATTTTATATAAGCATCCGGTAGAGCAAAGTTTTGTGTATAATTTCTGAAAATGCTGTGAGAATTGGTTTGGATCCGTAATGGGAAAATATTTCAAATTCAGGAATTACCAATGTTTTTACCGAATTTTATCATTAATGTCTTAAGTTTTATAATATATCAGTTTATTCAGATCATATTTACCAAATATTTTATTATCTCTTTAGATAAAGTTTATTATCCTTCTTTCAGTGTGCGTTTGCTTAATTATATTTGTTTATTCCATTTAATGTTAAAAGTATTATTGATTCCTTTATATGAAAATCGATGTTGTGTTAACAGGCTTTTAAATAATACCACCAGGCACAACACTGAATTACGTTTAGTGATGTGGTAATAAAAGGTTTGTTTAGTTACTTTGTCGGAATCAAGCTAGTTGGCTTTGTGGTAACGTGTGGGGCTCGCATTCGGGAACTTCTGGATTCGATTACTGTCAACTGACCACTCTAATCTTGGGTTTTTCATGGTTTCCTGCGGTCGGTAGGAGAGTTCTTGTGTAGTTTCTCATACACCACGATTTATTTTCCCTCATTTTCCTTTAATTTGGTTTCCTTTTCATGTTTCAGGCATGCTGTAGATTTTATGGTTGTGGCGGTGCCGGAGAGAAGGTGCGGATGCTTGCTCTAAGGAAACAGTAGCCATTAGAGGGCTTCCTCGTTGGACGGGTTGTTTTTCGTCCTCTTTGGGCAGCTCTAGTTGTGGATCGGGACTTCCGCGCGTCTCTGTGACCTGTAACTTCCTGTATTCCTTCACTTTACCCCTTTCTTCTCTGAAAACCGCAATAGATCTTATGTAGGTTGCCGTTGCGAGACATCCCCCTCCGTTGTATATCCTGTAACCTTCGGAGGTTACGTTTTGTTACTAAGCGCTAAACCCTAAAGGTGGAAGACGCATAAAACTATCTGCTACATTCTCAAGGTTCAACCAAAGCTGTTCATTAACAAGGTGTATTGAACATCGTTGGGAACTATCGGAGTACCACGTCAGAGTTCTGCAAGTAATAGTTTAAATTCTCTCCAAAGAACTTCGATCGAGTGAGGATAAACATAGATACATATCAATTTAATTATTTTATCTTTATAATAATCTTTATTGTACTAAGCCATGTACAAGTAAAATACAAGTAATGTGACTGGAATTCAGCCCTGGCTCTTTACCAGTCATATGCATATTACAATACTTCGCTTTATCTACTTACTTTACTTCCTATTTCCTTAATCTTATTTAACCATATTTGCTGATCTGCTCACTGACCAAATCCATTTTTTTTAACTTTACTCAAGTATTGCCCTATCTTTTTAATCATTTCAATTATATCAATATTTCTATATTCTTTTCTACAAATTTCTGTACCTTTGCACTTAAATATTATATTTTCGACATCTTCATTTCCACCACATATGGGACATTGGTTTTGAAGTATACCCTTCCTTAAACCTCTTAGCCTCTATATGCCTGTTCTTACCCAGCAATGCTTTCTCGCTCGTCCTTACTTACATTATCTATATATTTTTCTCTTCCCCATGTGTTTTAATACGTATATAAGAAACTAAGGATCTCTTTTCGGCTATCATGTTAAAGATGTTTTGTATTTCTATATTATCTAATCACTTTCTTACCACTTTCCAAAAATTATTCATATTTTTTCCCTACTTCTCCATTGCTCTCCAAATTGTACCTCACACTATGTATCCATCCACTGTTCCCTAAAGTTTTTTCTTGGTATTATAAGCATTGTCCTAACACATTTCCTTTACCCAAATTTAAGATCCTGAACCAGTATTTCAATGCTCTTTCCATTATCCTTCCCTTGCCTGCCGCCCTGCCCATTTCTATTTGAGCTACCCGTCTTACAACTGATTTAATTATTTAATTAATGTACACAAATCACAACTAAAAAGAAGACTATTATCATAAATTATTTAAGCTACCAGTTTAATCTTCATCACTGCCGGAGATTACCTTATTGCTCGTCAGTTAACCGGACAACTGCCGAGGATTCATCAAATTTTCCACTTCTCTCGTACGTTTCTTCATTTACAAAGAACTTCTTAAAATCACTTCACTTTCCATTACTTAATACAATTGACGTTTTCAGGTATTATATTAAAAATCTGATGTAATACATTCACATGCTTTCTCTACCCTGTACCCTAAATGTTTAAGAACTGGACGCTACGCTGGCCTTAAATTCTCTTTCTAAGCAATTGCGAGAAAAAAAGTGATTGTTGAAAGGACTTTAAGAGAATGACAAAGAATTGAACAATTCAAACTTTTAGTAATTGATATCTCAGAAATGGCTTATGCCATAAAACATTTATATGAAGTAAACCGCGCGGTTTTAAATTGTTTTATGTGTTAAGTTTTCGTCTATCGCTTAACTTTACAAGTTATACAAGATTATACAAAATTCCTTCCAAATGAAGAGCACTTCCTAGGCTGTTCCCAGAAAATTGGTAGTTGGAGTGGGGGAATTTTCATGAAAATCATGTCACATCCTTGGAAGATACTAAACTCAAATACGAAGTTTAGTATTTATCTGACTTTTCGTTTTTTAGTTATGCTGCTTACAGACAGACTTACACACACATACATACACACGCGCAGATACCGACCTTTTTTAAAGAATGCTTTATTTGCATTCAGGGGTTCTCAAAACATGTATTTTCTGTGAAATCTCGGTATAAAAGTTTTAGATGTAATGCAATACTTGCCCTAATTACTATGTGCAGTAGAGAAAGTAAGAATAGATGTGTTGCATTCATACGACTTTCTGCATCTATTTGTTTTTAGACAGCACCTAGAAATATTTTTACAAAAACCTATTCTTCTATTTACTTAAAGTTAACGTTTGCATTGATAGCTTCATTATATATTTTGCTATAGTTATAAAGGACTTAGCGACCATCATCAACTACAAGCCTTGGACCTTAAGCCCCTTCCGGTTGCACAGAGCTACAGCCGATCTCTCAGTCGCTTTTTGGGTCTTCCTACACTTCTACCAGTTGAAGGTTAATTTAACTTGGAGAGGACTACGGTGTGAGTCCATTCTAAGGAGGGGAGTATACCATTCATATATTTTATATTCTAACCTTTCTACATTATTTGTAGTTCCTAATTCTTTCCTTATATGTTCATTCTTAATGACCCAGCAAAGTGTATCCAGCCGTTAAACGCAGCAATTTCAGCTTGATGCTTCCATCTTTGTTTATATTTACTTGCGAGAGTCTATACTTCCACTTACCGAGCGGGATGACGGGATCGATCCCCGGTGACCGCCCGCTCTGACTCGTGGATTTTGTTGGGGCTTTCCCAGGTCGTCAGGCGAATGCTGACGTGGTTTCTTTCCTAAGTGTCAGCGATGGTGTTTCGGTGCAACATGGCAGGGGAAAAGGATGCTCCTCTCCCTCCCTCGGCTTTCGGCTATCTGCGATGTATCTGAACTCCCTTGAGGGGCATTGGACCCCTTCTGTGTGGGGTGACGTCCCCGGTCTGCCTGAGTGTATCTGGAAACTTCGGGACCCTGTCATTGCTGTGCTGGTTCCGCCGCCCGGTGTCTCCTCTCGCCCCATCCTTCCTCCCGAGGACGCCCCCTCGTGAGGGGATCGCTGTCCAGTCCCCTACGTAGTCAATCCAATCCAATACTTCTGCTTCATATATCAGGACTGTAATCGCCAGCATTTTATACAACTTTAAAATTCTTTCTTTACGTATCTTCTTACACAATGTCCTTTTTATAGTTCTTATTAACTGATATGTTTAACAATCGTAGGAATAGTATTCTTTTCTACTTTGAAGAAAATTGTACAACCTAAAAAATTGAATCTGGACAGTTCTATTATTTTGTGATTAACTTCAATTTTTTTCTCACGTGAAATTTATCTCCAAATGTCATCGCTTTCATTTTTTGTGGTGATACTGTAAATTATACTTTTACCTTTTCTTATTACGCTTAATGAATATAACTTCCTCTTTAATTATCTTCTGTATTATGGAATACTGTCTAGAAATAAACAAGTAGGAGTGCATTTAAATTCATTCCACCTGTAGTATAGTCACGATATAAAAATCTTTCCATTCTTTCTTAGCTTGGTCAATATACGAGGGCTGATCAATAAAGACAGACTGATTTTTTTTCTATAGTTTCCTTGATAGTTTTATGTCTCTACCACGAATACTTGAAAAGAGCAGGGTTTCATGTATAATGTCCATAAGTAACAGCACTCTCGTAACGGTAGGTTGGTAGTAATACTTTACATTGTTGACCCTACTTGAATTTCGCATACCACGAAATGGAGGTGACACGAGAGGAGCAATACAGCGCAATAAAATTTTATTTTCGTTTAAATCATACAGCCTTGAAACTTTCGAAAAGCTGAAGCAAGCATACGGTGAAGATGCACTACCTCGTGCAACGGTGTTTAGGTGGTTCAAGGACTTCAAAGAAGGGCGAGTCCTCTGTGCTAAGCAAGGTGGGCCTGGTGTTTCGGAATGGAATGATTTACCAGCATTCAGTTCCCCCCTCACACTACTGTTACAGAGCTACTACACGTCAGTATTGGCTACACTGAGGAAGCACATTACAAGGAAACGTCCAGAACATCATTGGAATGGGTGGCGACTTCATCACGACAGCGCGCGGCCTCACTTCGCAAATCAAGTCCAGGAATTTTTGGCTAAATTCAACATTGCCTGTGTGCCGCATCCGCCTTAAAGCCCCGATCTTACCCCCTGCGATTTCTTTTTATTCCCATTACTAAAGGAAAAGCTCCGGGGCATTCGATTTGAGAGCACTGAAGCAGTGCTAAAGAAAATTGAGGCGATTCTCAAAGACCTGACAAAGAATGGCCTGCACCATGTGTTCGAGGACTGGCAGAGACGCTATAAAAAGTGCATTCAGTTAGGAGGGGACTACTTTGAAAAAGATCATGTCAACATTGAAATGGAGTAATAAATATCTGTAAAAAAAAGTCAGTCTCAATCTTTATTGATCAGCCCTCGTAAATATTAATAGGAGTACCTGACAAACAGCACCCTTTGTCTTATTCATTTATTTATTACTCTATATTTAATAATATTAGGGGTAATTATAATATTGTCCATATAAAGCTTTGTACAGGGCGTCCATAAGGTCTGGAATCGTAACATAATACACATACGAGTTTCTTCATACGCTTTGTATAACTTTTTTGAATTTTCCTGAGCATACGTGGGTTAAGTGCAGCACATGCAGCAATAATTCTTTGAAGATGTTCCACATCCCGAATTCTTTTCTGCATACACCTCAGCTTTCACATTGGGTCCAGATCTGTTGACCTTGGTGGCCATTCCACAGGGCTCCTTCTCTCAATCCAGTGTATGAGAAATATTTCATCTAGCCAGTGCCGAACGAAACTTGCGTAATAAGGTCGTGCCCCATCTTGCATATAGCACTCTGGATAGCCGATAAAGCGTAGTTCTGGTACCATTTCATCGCCTAACATCCTGAGAATTTTCTCCAGTCACTGTAGATTCAAAGAAGAATGGACCAACAATATTGTTGCCCCATATACCACCCATACCATCACTTTTGGAGAGCCTTGCCTTTTACTGTCGATGTACCAGTGTGGGTTTGCTTGTGACCCATACCTAAATTCTTGTTTGTTCATCTCCCCCACATACTTAAAACATTGTCTCGTCTGAGAACATAGCTGTTTCCAGAAAAGATGGATTTAGTGTTATTTGGCGCAGGAAACATTCACACATCTCAATCCTTAGGCCAGGATCGTCCTCCATTAGATGATGCATGATCTGCAACTTGTAAGGATGGAATTTTGAACCTTTGAAAATTTTATGCACCGTGCTCCGGGGAACACCGATTTCCAAGCTCGTGCGTCGGATTGATACAGTGTTGGCATCTTCCGATAGTGACATTATGAATCTATGAACAAACAGAAAGACAGTTATTCCCTTATGATTCCAGACTTTGTGGATCCCCTGTATAACTAACCAGGTGGAGTGGTATTCCTCTCTTCAACTGTACTTTCCGTAGTAGTTTAGGGTTTATTATGAAATCTGTACCTGTTGAGCTTAAGGCAGTATTTTTAAGTCAAATTATATAACATAAAATATAATAACAGTCCAACTTAAAGCAATGTGTATGTAATAATATATAAAAAGATTATATTACAGTCATTGTATATATTTATATTATTGTATGCATGTTCAATAATGTTATGCGAGTACATTACGTAATTTAATAATGTAGGAGCCGCGAGAATAATAAGTTAAAAGTTGCTAACAATGAGGTAACCTTGAGGCAATAATGAATGTTAAAGTTTAACAATACTACTAGTCATTATTGGAGCAACAATAATGTAAATTTCGAGAGAATTTATAAACTAGCCAATCAACAACCAAAAAAAGCTTAAGTTAAATAAAAGCATTCTATTGGATTAGGAATAGCCAATCAGAGACTTCAAATACAGAAATTTACAAATTTAGGTGGTATAAATCAAGTCAGTTGCTTGTATTCAGTGCTCATAACTGGACGCGTTGGTTGTAGACAGTGTTCCTAACCGGACGCGAGATGTGTCCTCGAGAAATTTAATACGTATTCAGTGTGAGACGAAAATAGTTTACGTGTTAAAAAATGCAAGTAATTAATAAAATAATCTCACAGCTGTTTATATGAGTGAAGTATTATTTAATCGTTTAAAGAATTAATAAATGGAGTGAAGTACAAATTATAGTCCGTAAGCCTACATTCTTCAGTCGCACCACGCCCTGCTAAGACATTCATGTCTCTAAAACAATAATACTAACGCAGCCAAGGCAAACTTAAATATATAATATTTGACGAAACAGTTAAAAAAATTATAAAGTTAATATTTTTAAACTTGGGGCAAAAGCCACCGGAAAGTACATTTGGGGCGAAGGCTACCGGGAACATTACCATACGTGCGGTTGCAACTACTTCAAGTTCGGTTCCCCAACAGTCGAAATATAATACATCTTCTTCAAGCTGACTTTCCATATGTGAAGCAACAACCTACTTCAAATTGACGCCCAATACGTGGGGCTTAAAATACTATACGTAGCAACAAACAAAACTTTTTCAAGCTGGACTATTGGAATAACTTGCTTTCATATCTTGTAGGTTTGCTCCGTGTCTAGCTTCAGTCGGCAGTTGTAGGAATCTTCAACTATGTAAGCTAATTTCTAGGGATTCCTACTATTTCATGAATTTCAGTTCGTTATTATCGGTTGCGGCAAACGATAAGACATTCGAATGTTGGTCATTATATGAAGATTTGTTTTATTCAAACCACTCGGTGTTTTTCACAAATATACTCACAAAACATTGTTTACAGTTTCTGTCAACTGCGTCTGCATATTTAAGCACTGTTAAATAATACAATTTAAATGTGATTCCGACGATTGTAAATTATTTCCTCCCGTAAATACACGATGCGTGTCTTGCTTTGTCGCAAGTAACGCACTCCGCGTGGCTTCACTTTTCGCTTGTTTCTGGGTAATGATGGCAGCAGCCATAGTAATCGCATACATTGCTGCTATTTGCTACGCAGTACACCTGCCGCGTTTTGAAATATTTATATATACACATTGTTGGCAAATTCACTGATTATTAAATAAATTTTAGCTTATATACAAAAGTATTTTCCTTTATGACTCTATTAAACCTTATTACATATTTTTTTAGGTTCCTATATTACGTTCTTTTTCTCTTTTGAAGTAGATCGTTTTGTTACGTTATTTTTTTACCACACTTTGGGCGCCAATTTTTGAGAAAGATGATGTATTATAGTTCAACTGGTGGGGAACCGAACTTTTAGTAATTGCAACCACACGCATAGTAAACAGTTTCCGGTAGCCTTCGCCCCAAATGTACTTTCAGGTGGCCTTTGCCCCAAGTTTAAAAAAAATTAACTTTTTAATTTGATTGTTTCTTTAAGTATTAAATATTTATGTTTGCCTCGGCTGCGTCAGTATTATTGTTAGAGACATAGAAGTCCTGGCAGGGCATGATGCGACGAGAATGTAGGCTTACACAGATTTTAAGTATTAATTCACTCCTTTTTATTAATCCTTGGCGCAAATTAAATAACACTTTACTGATTTCGAGAGCTGCGAGATTCTTTTATTTAATACTTACACTTTTTAACACGTAAACTATTTTCGTCTCACACGAATACGTAATTAATTTCTCGAGGACACATCTCGCGTCTGGTTAGTAACTCTGTCTGCAGGCAACTGAACTGATTTCAAGCGCCTAAACTTGTAAATTTCTGTATTTCAAGTCTCTGATTGGCTATTTTTACTCCAATAGAATACCTGCATTTAACTAAAGCTTTTTCTGGTTTGTTGATTGGCTATTTTTATAAACTGTTACTAAAATCACATTAATGCTTCCAAGAATCACAAGTAACATTTAAACTCTCGAACTCATTATTGCCTAACGGTTACCTCATTGTTAGCAACTTTTAACTTATTATTCTCTCAGCTCCTACATTATTAAATTACGCAATACATTCATATAACATTATTGAACATGTATACAATAATATAAGCATATGCAATGAGTGTTACATTGAGACAGAATGTGCCGGAATTAATTTTATTATGTACTAATTTATTCAGTGTTCAATTTAATCTATAAATTATATAAGTGTACAATGTGAAAACAATTTAAATAGTAATTTTTGTATAATGTAATATTTGTCGTGTACATAATGTTCCTGTTTCACTAGGTTTAGAATGTCTTGAAAGCTGCAGTTAGGATAGAAACATGCTGCTTCCAGGTGCAGCTAAAACGGTATCTTTTGTGTAAGAAAATAAAGGTAAAGGTTTTATGACTGTTTGTTTCCGCTCCGGATGTATGGAGCGAGGCAAATATTATAACGGCAGTTTTACCGTTGACTTTTAGTAGAGGACCGTCCACCGTGTAAGACAGTTGAGTTGAGTTGGCAGTACAGTTGAGAAGACAGTACTCAGGGGAAGACAGTGGTGATATGTGAACAGGAACAGTATGTAGTGTTAGAATGAGGAAGTAATAATAAATAGTCCTAAAGCAAACGTTCCAGTGTGTAATCAATTCCTCTATAAGCTCCCATTGCCACAACTGAGATCGACGAGCTTATCAAATGTCATGATAGGCAGAGTCCATGCAAACATCACCGCTGAGATCCATCTAGCCAGGGTAACAGCGAGAAGGACTACAAGACGAAGCCACGTCGAAACAATAGGCAGGGATACCGACGCAACATACATTCTACAAATTATTACACACATATTGCTTCAAGGCGGGCTGTTATTGAATTTATACATTATATAATTTAATTGAAATTATTCAAGTGTTAAAAATACTGCCTCACCTGGCTATCTGAGAAAATAAGGATGTGTTTATCATTTAAGCTCTCTTTATGTTTTCATTTATGCATTGAATAATAGTATACATTTCTGTTTAAAAAGCAGTAGTATATTCACCCAAGGGAAAACACTTCTGCACCTTGTCTTATGTCATACACTCGAATCCTGTTCCTGAGCCATCTTTTGAACCGTCTGTAAACCACGTTAGTTATCTCAGGAGTTTCCAAAGTATTATTTGTTCAACTTTCTGGGTCAATAAGACCCTGAAGATCTTTATAAATTGTCTAATTGCAATAATTATATAGTCTGACGGCATTTCTGAAGATACGTATATCTCCTGTATTTAATAATTCTTAGCAAACCTGGGTTTATTCCAGGAATTCAATTGCTTAGCGTGTTGCAGAGTGCCATTCTTGCCTCCTTCATTACAACTAAATGCAATGGCGTCAGGTCAAGAGTGTGTCTATTGTTGCATGACTGTACTGAACCATAGAACACTATTGATATAAGGAAACGCATTTTTGCTGTTGTTACAAATGGTTATGTCTGGGGAAATACGTAAGGTGACGAAGTTAAGGATCTTGGCACCGCGGCCAAGTCTAGGCCTATCGCGCTTAGTAAACCTTCGGGAGGTGTGGATGAGGCAAGAGAGTACAAAAGGTGGCCAGATTTGATGTCGACAGGATTTCTTTTAAAATTGGGTCGCTACCTTATATACTTATAGGCAGCTATATAAAATAGGGAATTAAATCTACTTAAACTTATTTTGGTAAATAAAAGTATCTTATCAGAATGGAAAAGGTCCTATTTTCAATTTAATTCATTCTAAAACATTAAGCAAACACGATCATCTTTATAAAATATTGTGGTACAGGGCTTTATGGCCCAAGGTTATGAGAGGATGTTGCCGAACGTCCGAGCAAACAACGATAATGCCGCTTGCCAGCATAAACACCGGGCGCGCTATCGGGAGAAAACGAACTTTCTGGAAGCTTTGTCTCCCCCTACTCTATAAAGTGTGTCGAAATAGTTATAGAATGTTTGAGAGCATTCTGTGGAAGATTCCACTGCCTATATAAGCGAGCGCTCTCGGGGACCGTGAGTTAGTGAGAGTCGAGTGCGCGTCAGTGGAGAGTCTGTGCGAACGAGTTAGGGACTGCGTATTTGGTACATCAAGAGAGAATCTCCGAAAGAGTTGGTGAAGTCTGACACCAGGTTGGGGAGGACCTTGTGTTTGACTTCCGAGTAAAGTGAACCGTCCGACGTGAAGAGGCTGCGTCACGAAGGAATTGAAGTGACGGAGAAGAGAACTAGTTTACTTAGTGAAGAGATAGTGTAAACGAAGTGAACGCCACAATGCATTGGTGAAGTGAACTAAATAAAAAAAAATCTGATGTGTTACATTCACATGACTATCCCTACTCTTGTACAAACTATTTTTACAAACGCTTATTCCCCATATGCTTCATGTTAATCGAGATATCGTGATGTTAATCTTATTGCTAATTTTCTTGTAGATGCAAGGGGAATATGGTAGGTTTTAAGCGATAGTCAAATATTTTAACCACTGGTTGCTATGTGGCGCATTCCATTTAACTTTGCATGTCTAGGACATAAAAAAAATGAATAACGAATTTGAGAAAAAGTATAAGTATTGGAAAATTTAAAGGAATAATAATCAATATCTCGAAAATGGTTCACTCAACAAAAGAAATGTATATGACATAAATTGTGTACTTTAACGCGATCTACATTTTTCGTGTAGTAAAATTTTGTCTATCTCTTATGGTTTACCAGTTATGCAAAAGTCGTTCACAATGAAGAACAGTTTTGGAGACATTCACAGAAAATTCGAGATATACATTTCATTTGTCATGACAATATCTTAAATATATGATATTTTAATTAAAATCGTTAGAGCCATTTTTAGAAAATTAAGATTTTCGAAAAATTTTCCATGTACAGAGTAGTCTGGGGTGGGGGGTTTTCTTGAAAACCTTCGTGTCACATCTCCGGAAGATACTGAACCTAAATACCAAGTTCGGTGTTTATCCGACTGTTCGTTTCTGAGTTATGCTGTTCACAGACACACACACACACACGGACATGTTTCCAAAAATGTTTTTTTTGGATTCAGGGGCTCTCAAAACATGTATTTCCGGTGAAATCTCGGTATCGAATTTTTGGGTGGAATACAGTACTTCCCCTACTTACTATACGTAGTAGAGAAAGTAAAAAACAGTGACAGATAAGAACTAGAGAAGTGCCACTGAAAACTGAGTGACAGTAGAAAAACTGAACAAAGCTGCAATAGTACTGTCGTAGCATGATCAGTAATGATTAGACTAGACGTTAAATTCCTATTTGTTACTTCTTTCAGTGATTTTATTCTGGTATTTATTATTTTCTCCATTTAACTTTTTTTCCCTTCCTTCTCTATTTGACTTACAACTAACAAGTTCTTTGAAAACCGTACATGCCGTCTGAATGTATTCAATGTTTAGTTTCAGTCCAAGTGCTCTTAGGTGACTTCTGCTCCCCGTTGAGCAAACTCAAGTCTTCAATACCGTACTGTGTACTGTGACAATGGCGGGTAGGATATAGACGTCCAAAGTGGTAGTTTTACGCAGCAGGTATGGCTCAAAGTTATCGGGGGTTTCGGGGCTGAGCAGTCGAAGATAAATAAATATAAGTAGCGCTCGCCAGCGTAAACACCGGAAACGCTATCGGCAGATAACTAGTATCTTCTGGTGTGTCCAGATAGTTCTATAATGTTCTGTGGATTATTCTATTAGCTATATAAGTGAGCGTTCTCGCTGGAGGAGTTGGTTGAGTAGGTCAATAATTGGTATGCGAGTTAGCGAGTGCATTTCTGGTGCGACGAAATGTCCGGTTCTGCTAGCGAATTTGTGACGACTGCTCTGACGCGCTGCGAGTGCTGTTGCTTACGCTAGATATTTAAGAAGCCTTGTGTTCGACTCCCCAGCGAGTGAATCGTCCCAAGGAAGGGGTTAGGCTGCTACGTCACGAAGAAAGTGAAGTCATAGTGAGAACTAGTGACTTCAATTAGATTGTGAAGCAGAGGGGATATGACACGGACCAGGAATGAGGATATTGTACCGATACACAAGAGGGGGCGCCCCCGGGAGGAAGAGATAAGGTGAAGGTGGAGACAGAGCATCCAGGGCCAGGGGCACAGCGATGGTGGGGTCCCTACAGTTTCCTGATTGAAACACCCCGTCAGTCTGACGGGCTGACCGGGGAATTATGTATCTTTATAATAATTTAAGTTATTTATTTTTTCTCTATATTATTCCAACTCGACCCACACAGTGTCCAACGTCCCCCTAAGGGTCTGTTCTTATACCCCAGCACCAAGACAAAGGCTGAGAGAGGGAGAATAATAATAATCTATAAAAATAAATGTAACAGTCATTGCAAATGCTTATATTATTGTAAACATGTTCAATGATTATATGTGAATGCATTAAGTATTTTAATAATGTAAGAGATGTGAGAATAATAAGTTTAACGTTGCTTGAGGCAATAATGTAAATTTTGTATTAGTTTAAAAATAGCCAATCAACAGGCAGAAAAATCTTTAATTAAATGCAGGTATTCTATTGGACTAGGATTAGCCAATCAGAGACTTGAAATAAGAAGCTTACGGGTTTTGACGGTTGAAATATGTTCAGTTGCCTGCAGACCTCGGTAGTGACCGGATGGAAGATGTGTTCTCTAAAGAAATATTACGTATTCGTGTGAGACAAAAATTAAATGTGCGCGAAAACAAGGTGCAATTGTTAAATAGAGGAATCCCACAGCTCTTAATATGAATGTAGTGCTATTTAATTTGTGCCAAGGATTAATAAAAAGAAGTGAATTTAAACTTAAAATCTGTGTAAGCCTACATTCTTGTCGCACCACACTCTAAGAGATACGCGACTCTCAAACAATACTGACACAGCCGAGGCAAATATAAACAAATACTATCTATAGAAGCAGCTTAATAACAAAGTTAATGTATATTTTTTTAAACTTGGAGCGTAGCAACAAATATACATCTTCAAATCGGCTTCTCATACATAGCAGCATATTACGTAACAAACAATTTTCTTAAAAATTGTCGTCCATACGAAGAGATAAATAAATAAACAAACTACAAGACAATATCTTTCTCAAATTGGTTACCCATACGTGGAGCACATCTACTTCAATTTGGCTCCCATACGTAAAATACCTTCAAGTTAGCTTCCCAAGCGTGAAGCTAATAAACAACAACGTAAACAACACCTACTTCAAGTTGGCTTCCCAAAGTGGGGCTAATAAATTACGTAAATAAATTACGTAAACAATTTATCTACTTCACAGGCTGCACTCAAGGCTCTAAGTAGCCATTAGGTAACATAAGGACTGGTTTTAAACTGCCTAAACACGCTTACAGGCTTGGCAGAACAAAATGAAGTTCAACTTATCTGGATGCCGAGTCATAGTGGCATAGATGGAAACGAAAAAGCTGATGAACTTGCAAGACAAGGAGCAGCTTCACAATTTATTGGGCCAGAACCGGCTCTAAGAACATCTAGATGTTTAGTAAGAGACTATTAAAAACTGGTCCAAAGTAGAACATCATAAAACCTGGATTAAAACTCCAGGAAATAATCATGGTAAAATATTTATTAGAAAACCATGCAAGAAAGGAGCTTAAAGTTTACTTAAATTTAACAGACTTCAGCTGATAATAATTATTGTATTTCTCACGGGACCTGCTCCTATCAAAAAGCAACCTAACACGATAGGAGTGATTTAGGGTAACTTAGATTGCAGATTGTGCAGGAAAGAAGCACATTATGTGCTCCTGTGAGCCATATACATTGTTTTTGCAACATGTTTTTGAAACTAGAAGAATTTTAAACAATATCTGTTATGAGACTATATCCCTTGGTAAAGAGTGCAGGCATAATTACCGACTTTAAAACGATACAGTTAGCACAATAAGTCCAAGGCTGAAGTGTGTCCGGAACAGTAAATCTGTATGGAACAAGACAAGATGATTAAATATAGAGATGGAACCTATACCGTCGATACCTCGATACTCGGTGATATCGAAGTATGATACTTCGAGATTAATCTTCGTATTTCTTCGGTACTTCTAATTTTTTAAGTTTTGTATTATTGAAAATTCTTGCGTTTAACCTTATGGTTGACGCAGGTAATTCTTTCTCCCCACGTTTAGGCGCAATATGACGCAGCCGCGCTACGTCCTCCAACAATGAAGCAATACCTTTGCCTCACGGTTGCTGCTTGTCTCCTCCCAATTGGTTATTCTTTTGCCACGGCTGCTCCAGCATGAAACCTTAACCTCAGGGTATGCGTGGGTATGTACAGAGAAACACACAAACGCTGTCTTGGAACACTTCTATTCACTATTTAAAATAATACTGCGGTTTGCAGATCACTATTAAATGCATAAGAAGTTACTTTGTCTTTCCCATGACCAAAGAATTATTAACTACGGCTAAGCGTTCTACCCTCTAGCATGTTCGCCGCCAATGTTTACAACTCGACGAGAATGGCGTCCCGTCCTCGCCAGGCACTCAGGACAGACTGATCTACCCACGCTAAAACAAGGAAAACCAACGCCTCAACTTCCCCTCTCTCCCCTGAAACTTAGAGTCATGATGCTTAGAGAGTGGCCTTCAACAGACTAAGTGCAGCTGCACTCGGCTGGTACCAGGAAAAACTTGCTTCAATGGTATTTATCCTTTCTACCTGAGACTGGTCCCTAATTAACAAAACTGTGCCTGTCTTGTCTTTCTGTCGCTTTTACAGTCAACAATTTTCACAATGCTGCTCCTTTTTATACATACACTGATTTTAAATATATTATTACTTATTTTATATCACTATCCTTCTCATATTATTATGATAATTATTGCCTTTATAATTCCGGCTTCACGGTAGATAAGGAATGAAAGGAGTCGATATTTTACGTTAATGCCTAGCAAGTGCTCCCATAGTATTGCCGCAATATAGTTCTCGATAGACCTTGACTGCGTTTCCTGTGGGTGAATGAATGCAACATTCCGTATGGTGTCTAAATGAAAACACGCGAAACAATGGGAAGTGAGTAGAAGTACTCCTGCAACATGCAGCGTTAACCGAGTTGTAGTGAAACTGATTTAACGCACTAAATTACGTTTCTGCAATAGCCAGGTTTGGTGATATTCTCAGCCAATACATTTGCGTACTCCGGTGACCAGAATCTGTGAATCCAGCAAAACATATCAGAACTTAGACGCGAGATAATACAGCACATGGAAATATTTGTTCTTTCCTTCCTTCTGTTTGTGATTCCGCAAGTTCAAACTCGAGTCAGGGCTTACAGGTATACCGTACGACTGATTTCCATTATAGGATAGAAAATTCTTTAAAAGAAAGTTTTCAGTAAAAAATATATTTGTGTAAAGAGGGAAGCAAGGACATTTTATTATTATTATTATTATTCTTTTTATTATTATTATTATTATTATTATTAACCTTGAATAATAATAGAGATATATAATCTATGAAATCAAGATAATAAAATTGCTGCCAGTTGGAGAATGGCAAACACGAACAATTTCGGAATTAGCATACAACACAAAATGGCTACATGTGTTTATAAACAGAAACCTACTAAGCAAACTCAGTGAACAAGCAATCGCCTTTACAGCTTTTACTTTCTCTACTACGTATAGTAAGTAGGGGGAAGTATTGTATTCCACCCAAAAATTAGATACCGAGATTTCACTGGAAATACATGTTTTGAGACCCCCTGAATCCAAAAAAAGAACATTTTTGGAAACATGTCCGTGTGTGTGTGACTGTGTCTGTGAACAGCATAACTCAGAAACGAACAGTCGGATAAACACCAAACTTGGTATTTAGGTTCAGTATCTTCCAGAGATGCGACACGAAGGTTTTCAAGAAAATCCCCCACACCCCAGATTACCCTTTACATGGAACATTTTTCGAACATTTTAATTTTCTCAGAAATGGCTATAACGAGTTTGATTAAAATATCATATTTAAGATACTTTCATGACAAATAAAATGTATATCTTGAATTTTCTGGGAATATCTGCAAAATTATTCTTCATTGTGAATGAGTTTTGCATAACTGGTAAACTATAAGAGATAGACAAAATGTTACCACACAAACAATGTAGATCGCGTTAAAATACACAATTTATGTCATATACATTTTTGTTGTTGAGTGAACCATTTTCGAGATATTGCTTGTTATTCCCTTAACTTTTCTAATACATACTTTTTCTCAAATGGGAATTCGTTATTCATTTTTTTTATGTCCTGGACATACAAAGAGGATGAAATGCGCCACATAGCAACCGGCTCTTAAAATATTTGACTATCGCTTAAATACTACCATATTCCCCTTGCACCTACAAGAAAATTAGCAATAAGATTAACATCTCGATTAACGTGAAGCATGGAGAATACGGGTGGATAAAAATAGTTTGTACAAGAGCAGAGAAAGTTATGCGAGTGTAACACAACAAATTTTTATAAAATGAGTGTCGAGTATGAAGTATCGTTACTCAAAAATCAGTATTACTATCGAGAAATAGTGTATCGTCTCATCATTAGTTAAGGTCAATCACAAATAGTAATCAATTGCTCTTTACATAAACCGTATGTAGGACAGGATTGGAAAGGTAGAACAGATTAAAGAATTCAATGCCATAGGCGGGATTTGACCCATGGGTGTTCCGGTTTTCGTCCTGTTGCTCTAAGCAATTGAGATAGCATGATTACATGCCGGCAAGACATTAAATTCTCCGACTGGCATTTCTACTTTCTCTACTATGTATAATACGTAAGGGAAGTATTGCATTCTACCAAAAAATTCTATATCGAGATTTCACCGGAAATCCATGTTTTGAGGTGCCCTGAATCCAAATAAATCTTTTTTGGAAACATCTCCGTGTGTGCGTCTGTGAAAAGATAGCTCAAAAGCGAAAAGTCGGATAAATACTAACCTTGGTATTTGAGCTTAGCATCTTCCAAGGATGCGACACAAAGATGTTATAGAAAACTCCCACCCTAGGCTACCCTTTAAATGAAACATTTCTCGAACATTTTGATTTTCTTAAAAACGGATCTAACAATTTTAATTAAAATATTTTATGTTTAAGATATTTTTATGGCAAATGAAATGTATATCTCGAATTTTCTTGGAATGTCCCCAAAAGTCCTGTTCATTCTCAATGACTTTTGCATAACTGGTAAACCGTAAGAGATATACAAAGTTTTACTACACAAAAAGTGTAGAGATCGTCAAAACGCACAATTTATGTAATATACATATTTTCTTTGTCCAGGGAAGCATTTCCGAGATATTCCTTGTTATTTGTTTGAAATTTCCAATACTCCTTTTCTCAAATGGGAATCCATTATTCACTTTTATGTTCTGGACATACAAAGAGAATGGAGTACTCCATATACAAACTGCTCTTAAAATGTTTGACTATCGCTTAAAGCCTTGCAATTCCCCTTGAATCTACAAGAAAATTAGCAACAAGATAGTTTTGTGCAAACGTTTATCTCTATTAACATGAAGCGATTGTAAAAATAGTTTGTACAAGAGAAGAGAAAGTCATGTGGGTGCAACACATAGATTTTTTCCCGACAAAAGATCTCAAATTAATTTTGAGATAATGAGATGACACATTCCAATGCCGAGTTTATAATGCTATAATCGCTTTAAGTCCCGGGCTTCATGACATTAGGGTATGTCATCTCAAAAATGAATTTAGGATCTCCTTGTGTTTATCGGAAGAAACGCGAGTCAGTTGGGGAATTTAATGTCGCGCTGGCATGTTGTCGTGAAAACCGGAACATTCGTGGTTCAAGCCCGGGCTACGGCTTACCTTTCCAACTTTTTCCTACCCGCTGATTGTATGAAAGAGCAGTTAATTACCATTGAATGACTTGTACTTCGTAAAACTGAACCAAGTGCATTATTTAATATTAAAAACGTAGCATCTCATAATTAGGAGAGTAACAAAAGCCTTCATCATCAATGAAAAAATACCCTAAGGGAAACACGTACAATTAAAGTCTGGCCCTTTGCGTATACTTTCCAATGTTGGCATTATTTGCATTAAATACACTTCTGTCCTAGAGCAAACTTTGAACATTTTAAACTGCTCGCAGTATTTTCGCAGTTTTAAATGTGTGTTGATCCACGGTCTGTTGACTACATAGACATGAAAAGACTCCGTGCCTTGAAACAACGGAGAGACCCGGCAAAGGAGCTAATGTGCGTTGCATTTTATGGTGCTTTAAAAACAAATGCTTCCTAAGAGAAGGCCTTTTTTCTTTGTTTCTTCGCAGCGCCGGTGGAGTCCATTAGCGTCTTCCTTCTTTTATTCTCTATTTTCCTTCGGGCTGTCTTACTAATGGATAACGATCTGTGATTTTTCTTGATTCAAATCTCTCCAGAAAACATTATGAGAACTACCTCGGCTTCGGGAAGATTTACGTTTCTTGGAGAGAGCAAAGATCTTGGCTTTGATTTCGAATTGGCTAGCAGAAGTTTCTAACTCGCACATCTAGGAAAAGTGCTAATATACGGTTGCCTTTCCCTTTCAGATCTTCCAATAAGTAGGTTGAGGCAGAAAATGTTCAAGTATTTGAGGATTTCCCTCCAATAAGGTCGCAAGCACCACACAGAAGATATCTGGGAATCAGAAAAAACTGCGAGATCACAATAGTATTGAGGAAGGTTACCTGATCTGCTGAGTGATTGAATCTCTCTTCTCTGTTGCTAAAGTCCCGTTTGGAGGTCCCTTCACAGGTTGTAATGTTCTGCTCATGCTTCTTCCTGTAAACCTGCTTCGACTGGCTGCTAGGATTCTGGATTATATGATGAGCATGGATTCGTAGATCTACAAGGCGTGTGACGGGCCAAGAATTTAGACATGGTTTTACTTAACTAAATTCCCTCAAAGGGAAGCATCAGATGAACGTCTAACTTCCTTATTTCCCAACCTTTTTTCAAATTCTGGAGATGCTACATAGCCTTTGACCTTCTCTTTGCTTCCATATTCTATGACAGAGAACCTCGCCTAATAGGGTTGCACAAATGGAGCTAAGGAGATTTGGTAGCAAGACTAAAATTGTTGATAGAATAGTGAAATATTGGTTCAGAATTGAGGAATCAGAGAATAATAATATTTTAAAACAATGTTTGGAGGTTCAGGGAATGCTAAATAAAGAGGATACTTGGTACAAGCGTCTAGAAGCAATTCTCACTGAAATAGGGTGTGATGATATTTGGAGATATAGACAATCACGTGAGAAGGGATGTTGGAAAAGAGTTAGATTGAGGATTGAAGATATGGAAAGACAGGAAATAATTGCTAGTTTCAATTAAAAAAGATCATCATATGTATATACAGAGATTAAAAGGACATGGGAAAGAGAAAATTATGTTGATGCTTGTAATACAACAGCAACAGAGAGCAGGGAGCATGGGCTAGGTCAGGGGTGGTGAGGTTAAAAGGCATGGGAGAAGGAGAATATGAAGGCAAACGCCCATTATGTAATAGCAAACTTAATAATTATTGGCATCTAATGTTATAATGTGAAGGAACAATGAATTTGAGGAAAAAATTACAAAGAAATAATTGGTCTAGATTACCAAATGAAATTATAGGTAAAACAATGTTAAAGGTTAAATCCAAGGATAGTTTATTTGAAATAGGAAAATATTTAGGTGTAGTGAGAAATAAATGCCTGAACAAAATTATAAATAGGGAATAGAAAGAAAATGTAGACTGTTGAATCATAAAATTAAATAGGACCCAATAACTCGATAACCATGGTGTTGGATGTTTGCGGGCCCTTAGTAATGCAGCAAGTTAGTGAAAGAGAAAATGATATGTAAAGGGTAATATGTAGTGATAAAATTGTGTATTATAGAACTTATGAGAATTAATTTATGTAACTAACGAAGAGAAACAAAATATCTGTCTGTCTATCTACAAGCTATATAGTTTTCGTGCAATGTAGAAACCCTTAACATATGCAAAGGAAGAGGGGTGAAGCTGGTGAAATTGAAGATTCCGCGCTCCCAGGATACCAAGTTACATCTTTAGAAATTACACATTAAAAGGCTCGCCGGAAGAAAATTTGACAAATTTTCTCGAAAACCCAAAGTTACTAACTTGTATAATGATGCTGTGAAACCCGATTATTTATCTTGAGTTGTAATTAAAAATCACTACCAGCTGCAAACGCTAAAATTTAGGATCTACGAAATGATTACATTAGCTTAAATTCATTCAGTAATAGATTAGATTAAAGTATTTTATACCCAATAAAAAGTTAGTTTTAGAATTTACGGATTTTTACTTCTACTACGTATAGCAAGTAGGGGAAGTAAGTTTTGCATTCCACACAAAAGTTTTATATAGAGATTTCACTGGAAATAGATGTTTTGAGGCCATGAACCCAAATAAAGCATTTTAGGAAGCATATTCATGTCTGTATCTGTGAACAGTATAACTCAAAAATTAAAAGTCAGACAAATACCAAATTTGGTATTTGAGCTTAGCATCTTTCAAGGATGCGGCATGAAGGTTTTCAAGAAAATCCCCCACCTCCAGCTACCCTTTATATGGAATATTTTTAGGAAATTTTGATTTTCTAAAAAGTGGCTAACGATTTTTATTAAAACGCCGTATATGAGAGCTATTTACATGAAAAATAAAATGTATACCTTGAAATTTCTGGAAACAACCTAGGAAATCATCTTCACTTGGAAGGAATTTTCCATATTCTTGTATTATCGAAAACATTAAGCTCTAGACGAAAACTTACCACATAAATATTCTACATCCCTTCAAAGCACACAATTTACTTAAAATAAGCTTTTAGTGGCATAATCATTTCTTAGATATCGTTATTCAATTTCGAATTACCCAATGCTTGTCATTCTTTAAGTCCCATTGATTTTCAGCTGTCTCGCGACTGCATGGAAATACATGGAATTTTAAAGCAGCAAATGGCCTCCAGTTCTTATAAAGCTTGACTATAGCCATTCTCCTTGTATTTATAACGAAATGTGTAAAGCAGATATTTTTGCAAAGGTTTATCTTGATAAAAGTGCAGTAATAGAAAAATAAACTTCAGTAAGAATAGGTTGTATACCCATTAATAAAGATAGAGGGTAGAGAAAGTCATGTGAATATATCGCATAAGAATTTTTTTTTACTTTCTCTGCTACGTATAGCAAGTAAGGGAAGTATTGTATTCCACCCAAAAATTAGATACCGAGATTTCACCGGAAATATATGTTTTGAGACCCCTGAATTCAAAAAAAGCATTTTTGGAAACATGTTCGTGCGTGTGTCTGTATGTGAACAGCTTAACTCAAACGCGAACAGTCGGATAAACACCAAACTTGGTATTTAGGTTCAGTATCTTCCAGAGATGCGACACGAAGGTTTTCAAGAAAATCCCCCAACCCAGATTACCCTTTACATGGAACATTTTTCGAAAATTTTAATTTTCTAAAAAATGGCTCTAACGATTTAGATTAAAATATCATATGTTTAAGATATTTTCATGACAAACAAAATGTACATCTTAAATTTTCTGGGAATGTTTACAAAAGTATTCTTCATTGTGAACGACTTTTGCATAACTGGTAAACCATAAGAGAAAGACAAAATTTTACTACACAAGAAATGTAGATCGCGTTAAAATACACAATTTATGTCATATACATTTTTTTTGTTGAGTGAACCATTTCAAGATATTCCACGTTATTTCCTTAAATTTTTCAATACTCATTTCCTCATATGGGAATTCGTTATTCATTTTTTTGTCTTGGATATGCAAAGAGTATTAATCTGTGGCAAAGGGAATGGTGCTGCACCTAGCAACCAGCTATTAAGAGATGTATTTGCTTAAAGGCTGCTATATTTCTATATTTCCTTTGTAAATATATATTCCCCTTACATCTACAAGAAAATTAGCAATAAGATAGAGTCTGCAAATGCTTATCTCGATTAACATGAAGTAGATGGAGAATAAGCGTTTGTAAAAATAGTTTGTACAAGAGTAGAGAGTCATGTGAGTGTAACACATCAGATTTTTTTGTCTTCGATATGCAAAGAGTATTAATCTGTGGCAAAGGGAATGATGCTGCACCTAGCAACCAGCTATTAAGAGATATGTATGTGCTTAAAGGCTACTGTATTTCTATATTGCCCTTGTAAATATATATTTCCCTTTTATCTATATGAGTGTAACACATAAGATTTTTGGATAGATGTTCATGTGTGTGTGTGTGTGTGTGTGTGTGTGTGTGTGTGAACAGCATAACTCCGAAACAAACAGTCGGATAAGCACCAAACTATGTATTTAGGTTCAGTAACTTCCAGAGACGCGACATGAAGATTTTCAAGAAAATCCCCCCACCCCAGATTATCCTTTAGATGGAACATTTTTCGAAAATTTTAATTTTCTCAAAACTGCTCTAACGATTTTGATTAAAATATATGTTTAAGATATTTTCATGACAATGAAATGTATATCTCGAATTTTCTGGGAATGTCTCCAAAAGTATTCTTCATTGTGAACAACGTTTGCATAACTGGTAAACCATAAGGGATAGACAAAATTTTACTACATTTTTATTGTTGGGTGAATCATTTTCGAGATATTGGTTGTTATTCCCTTAAATTTTCCAACACTTATACTTTTTCTCAAATTCGTTATTCATTTTTTGTTCTGGTAATGCGGAGAGAATGGAATACTCCACATAGCAACCAACTCTTAAAATATTTGACTATCGCTTAAAGGCTAGCAATTCCCCTTGCATATACAAGAAAATTAGCAATAGTATTAACATCTGGATCTCTCTATTAACTTGAAGCATGTGGAGAATAAGCGTTTGTAAAAATAGTTGTACAAGAGTAGAGAAAGTCATGTGAGTGTAACATATCAGAATTTTTTTTATTTTGACATACCGTGCAGTAGACCCTGTGAACTGCTTTACACTATCCGGAAAGTAAGTAAACAACCTTTCCTCATTTTAGGACATTTATGCTATTGTATAAAACTTATCTCGCTATCTCATAATTATATTATACCGCAAAAGCATCCTGAAATGGTTATGTTTTACTTGAGGTAATCATAGTTAAACTTTAGAGATTGCCACTTAAGTATCTACGAAGCTTTAGTTAAGAGTTTCAGCTTAGATATGGGTTGAATAGGAAGAGAGATTTCACTAGTGTACTTACGGGACCCCAAAAGAAAGGAATGGCGTCAAAAAGTACATAGAATGACCAGCTCTGATGGTGGCACACACAACATTTGCGTTTCTAATGGATTTAGCACCTTGAGACAGCTGCTCCGTAAGTGCTCCACTATCTGGAGATTCAGGCAGAGGTCCTATGTCAGACGCCAGGGCAGAAACATATCCTCAGAGGACGTCCACCGGCATTTGGCACAAACCATCATCCACTGCGTCAGCCTACACTTCCTGAGAGTTGAAAGAATTGAAACGAGCGGCTATGAGGTGCCGAAAAATTCGTAGTATACCCTACATTTGCCTCAGGACACCATTCCTTGGACAGAACGTAGGGCTTGCAAATGGGACCACACAGTTGAGAGTCTCAAACGTCCGAGTTGCCTCATATGAGTTTCGGTAAAACAGAACACTATGGTGTAATCATACTGTGAAATAATACACATAAATGTACAAAGTACTATGGTACAGAATACATTATCAATTACAGGCAAACTTAAGTGATAAAAATATGATACATTCACATGACTTTCTCTACCCGCTATTGTTCATTAGTGGGTATACAAACTGGGGCAGTAATTTTAACACTTAAATGATTTCAGTCAAATTATATAATATGTAAATTCAATAACAGCCCGCCTTAAAGCAATATGTGTATGTTATAATTTGTAAAATGTATGCAACAGTCATTGCATATGCTTATATTATTGTATAGATGTTCAATAATGTTATATGAATGCATTACGTAATTTAATAATATAGGATCTGTAAAAATAATAAGTTAAAAGTTGCTAACAATGAGGTAACCTTGAGGTAATAATAGGTAAGATAGTTTAATAATGCTATTAGTCATTATTGGAACAATAAAAATGTAATTTTAGTGACAGTTTAAAAAAGTAGCCAATCAACAACCAGAAAAAGCTTTAGTTAAATGAAGGTATTCTATTGGATTAGGATTAGCCAATTAGAAACTGAAAAGGAGAAAACCGGATGCGTGATGCGTCCTCGAGAGATTTTATACGCATTTTGTGCGAGACAAAAATAGTTTACGTGTTAAAAAGTGCAAGTATTTAATAAAAACATCTCACATCTCTCCCTATATATATATAAGTGAAGTGTTATTTAAATCGTGTCAAGCATTAATAAAAGGAGTGAAGTAAAATTATAATCTGTGCAAGCCTACATTCTTGTCGCATCACAACCCTGCCAAGAAAAACGTGTCTCTAACAATAACGAGACAAACATAAATATATAATATTTAAAGAAGCAGTCAAATTAGAAAGTTAATATATATATATATATATATATATACACACACACACACACACACACACACAAAGGGAGTAGCGATAGTCAAATGTTTTAGAACTGGACCTATATGCTGGCCCTAAAATTCTACACTCTTTCCATAACATCGCCAGAAACAACTGAAAATGGACAGGAATAGAAAAGTGACTAAGTATTTAACAGTTCGAACCATTAATAACGGATATCTCGAAATGGGCTAATGCCACAAAACAATTATTTCAAATAATTTGTGTGTCTTAAAGAGATATGGATTTATTATCTAATACATTTTCGTCTATCGATTAACGTTTACAACTTATATAAAATTTCTTCCGAATGAAAAGAACTTCATCTTTTCTTTTTCTAAAAAGCTTTATATTCGAGGAGTCTCAAAATATGCATTTTCGCTGAAATATCAGTATGAAACTTTTAGGTGGAATGCAATACATTCTCTGCCTAATGTACTACGTGGTAGACAAAGTAAAAATAAGGCTATATGTAAGTCAAAATAAATTATTATGTGTAAGCACAATTAAAGCTTCAAGAGAAGATTTTTCAAAAGTGGAAGTTTTTTTCAGAATGAAACAGCTTTAATGCTTACAATAATATACTTAGGTCATTATTACTTTGTATGACATTTAAAATAGAAACGACTACAATGAAACGTGACAAGAAAAGCAATTGCTCACAAAAGTGAGATTGATGGTCATAGTATTACGATATCGATATTTACAATATCTCATTCGAATGTTAAAGTTAAAGGACCAGCAGCAATTTAAGCTTTAAAAAAAAAGCGTTACTTTTGCAGTCATAAAAGTAAACTCAACTATTAGTTTATTAAACTGCAGATAAATACTTCACTTAAGTTGCGTAAATCTTTCTGTATATTAACTGTTGTAAATTTAATTAAATTACTAAGCTAAAATGAATAATTGTATAATAAAAACTGCGATCCGGCAAATATTAGTTTAGTTTACAGCTTAAATAAAGTTAATCTCTTTTTACCAATTTGATCAATAAACGTGTATTATAAAGTTTTATACCCATGTGAATTGCACATGGAAATTTCAAATGGATATTGTATTATATAAAATTATCCGCTACCTCAGTCATTAAGTTAATGGACTGGAGGTGTGTCTGTCGCCGTAATATCCGTTGTATCTCGTCCCAGAAAGAGGCAGTTATACAGAGTGTTTTCGTGATGATGATACAAACTTTCAGGGAAGATTCAGAAGAACAAATGCATGAATTTGATATTAGGAACCCCACTCCGGAAACAACTCCGTCACAAGTTAACAAGGCGAAAGCTGTTTTGGGAAGCTATGAACGTGAAATTACGTGAACTTAAAATATCTGTATTTTACCTCGCTGTACAACTTATGCATGCCATGATACTAAAACAGGTGCTCAAAATGGCGTCCTTCAGCTCCGATGCAGGCATACAACGTCGGACGAACCCTGGAGTCGCTCTGACGATTTCACAGGCAGTTCACAGAACACAGACGATGTTCATGCTAGTAGTTCCTCTTCGTTTGGCACTGGTGTCCCGTACACATTTTCACATGACCCCAAAATAAAACATCAAGTGGAGTCAAATCAGGCAAACGGGCGGACATGGAACAGGTCCTCCTCCTCCAATCCACTTTTGAGAGAATATCTGCTTGACGCGTTCTGGAGCATGGTGTGAAAAGTGAGCTGGGGCTCCATGATGTTGAAACCACATACATTGACATACCACAAGTGAGTTATTTTCCAAGAATCTGGGGAGTGTGTCTCAAAAACGCAGTGTACCTTACTCCAGTTAATCGAGGTGGAAGAAGAAATGGGCCTAAATCATCATTGACTATGCCCGTTATATGTTCACTGCAAATCTGTTTTGATGCCACGTTACAACTGTAGTGTGGGGATTCTCATCGTCCCACATATGACTATTTAGATTATATAGCATGCTGTCTTTGGTGCAACAGGCTTTATGGGTGAAAAGTACACAGACAGGGAAATGAGGATCGAATTCTTACACCCGTGACATCGTCAGAACGTCAGCAGTGTTGCTCGCCCAAGTACGACAGAACTTCATCCAACGTTATAAGCCTGGATCGGAGTTGAAGGACATCGGTTGAAGTATCACGGCTTTTTTAAATACTACAGCAAAGTAAAACACAGATATTCATAAGTACGCATAATTTATCCAATATATATTATCCCATACATATCCCAAAACAATTTTCGCCATAACTTGCGACGGAGTTGCTTCCAGACCAGGGTTCCTAGTATCAAATTATGCATTTGTCCTCTTTAAATTTTCCTGGAAGTTTGTATCATCACGCAAACACCTGTATGCTAACAGTGTAAACAGATCTACGGTCTCTGTTATGAAGATAATTTTAATGTATGTGCCGGAACTTAAAAATGTCACACTTCGAGCAACGATCAAACATCAAATTTCCCCAAAAGTTAGACAAGTCCGCTTGCAAAACGTTTTACATGCGGAAGTAAGTTTACAATGATGTCACCTAGTCCGCAGGGCTGTTTTAATTAGTCACAGCGGTTTTCGCAGAAAATGGACAGTTTCGGATTTGATGAGCTGGTTGGCTACAAACAATCCAAGAAGTTACAATGTGGATGCATATCAAACTCTCCCAACTGGTAGATAATCTTGCAGTAGCAGTATGGATCAGCCATGATACGTGCTACAAATTTTTGTCTATCTGATTAACTGAAAATGTTGCGTATTGTCTAGCACAGACCAACGCGACGATCGCATGGCCATTTTCGGTGATCTTATCACTAGTGCTGACGATGATCCGACGTATTTCAGCCGATAATGAAACAACTGGCGTTGTCTTTACGATCCGCAAGTGAAAGAATAATCGGACGAGGGAAAACACCGCAACAAGATAGGTCAAAAGGCAATGCAATGCTTGAACTCTCCTATCTGGCTAATTGGAAATTTTTCAGCAGATTGGTGAATTCGGAATTCATAACAGATGGAGTGTAACTCTAAGGAAGAGCTAAAGAGGATCGTAAGTCGTCTATGCGAGTCTAACTGTAATAAGTGCTCTGAGCTTTGGTTTAAGAAGAATCTCCTATTGCTACAAGACACTGTAATCTATCTGTGTTTGTCCAAGAGGAAGCTTTAAGGCAACAGGTCACCATTCTACCACACCCTTTGTATTCATCTGATCTCGCAACATGCTATTTCCTCTTCTTTCTTCGCTTAAAATAAAAGCTATATGGGTGTAGATTTTCTTCGCACGAGGACATCATGCGTACCCCAAGAAAAGCCACACGAGATTTTCCTGACTATATCTTAAGAGCACCGCTTCCAGCAGCTGCTGCTATACCAACGTTGGCAGACGTGCATAGCGTCCAACGATGACTATTTTGACGAACTCTTAAATGATATCCGCGTTACGCGGCAACTGGCAAGATATCTGGATTCCGCTTTTTCCTAAACATTTCGCCAGTACACTAACTTATTGACTTCTATACATTTCAGTATATATCAAGTTATTGTTTTATAAATATCAGTTGTTTGTATAGTACATAAAACACAGCGAATAGATTTTAAGCTACTTAAACATAGTCTATCGATGACAGGAATGCAATGCAAGTTTTCCTTAATAGATTACCTTCTGGACTTGCGTAGTGATAAGTATACTGAGTATTGAAAGCAGATCCATAAATTTTATGTTTTTAAATTTAGATTTACAGTGCTTTTGTTTCAAACCGTGGCCGGCCGCCGCAGTTCGGACTCACGCTGAAATAATTATAATATCCCCGCAACCGCTTCAGGTTCTCATATATACAATTAAAATGATAACAAACAACACTATCGTAAGATATGTTGGAAACGTCCTTCTCTATTCGCATATTTCTGGCAACTTCTCAGAGAATTTTCATTGCCATTGAGAGTTTAATTTCTAAAGTTCAATGATTATTTATTTTTGCTAGACGTTTTCTTTGTTTTTTATTTTTCAAGTTACGCTGGGAGTCAATGAGTGTCATAATTCTTTATTACCCCACTTTCAAAGAATTTATGAATTAATTCAACAACTCATCAGCTGTATACGCGGTAGCAAAGCCTTGTTTGAAAAATTCAGACTAAATTCAACGTAAGTAAACTGTTCAAAAACAGTGAAAATCATTCTCTACCTCTCTGCATTTATTATTTGTTCAAAAAATGTAGTTCCTCTTATTCCTTATGTATTCAGGGTACACCAATTTTTGTGTCACGCAGATGATCTCGGTGTAAAATGAAGTTTATCCGTACTCCAATATCTTTTATTTTGCGACGAAAACAGACAAATTCAACGATGCTTCGTCAGAGAAGAATATTATTGTCCTCCATTGTGTAGTGGTTACCTGCTAGTTCTCGAGGTTGTGGATTCAAACCCGGCGGAGTGCGATGGATTTTTTCCGTCGTAGAAGTCCTTATCATGGCTTCCTTCGGAAGGGAAGTAAAGCCGGTAGTTCCGTGTCGTAGATTTAGGGACCTTAAAAGAACCTCAAGCCTGATAAAGAGGCCTCTAAGTAAAATACCGATCTTTCACGCCCAATATAGAATGGAATGCGAAGGACCACAGCAGTTAAAGATCGTCCATAAATAAAACTCAGTTTTTTTAAGAGAAGAATATTTAGTGTGCGTCAATTTACCATTTCACAAACTTCCATTAGAGAAATTTACCCGACTCTGATGATAACAGCAAAAAAATTCTGATGTGTTACACTCATATGACTTTCTCTCCTTTTGTACAAACTATTTTTACAAACGCTTATTCTCCACCTACTTCATGTTAATCGAGATAAACATTTGCAGAAGCTATCATATTGCTAATTTTCTTATAGATGTAAGGGGAATATACATTTACAAGGGCAATATAGAAATACAGTAGCCTTTAAACACATGCATACCTCTTAACAGTCGGTTGCTAGGTGCAGCACCATACTCTTTGCCACAGATTAATACTCTTTGCATATACAAGATAAAAAAAATGAATAATGAATTCCCATTTGAGAAAATAAGTATTGAAAAATTTAAGGGAATAACAAGCAATATCTCGAAAATGGTTCATTCAAAAAAAATGTACATGACATAAATTATGTGTTTTTTAACGATATCTACATTTTTTGGGTAGTAAAATTTTGTCTATCTCTTATAGTTTACCAGTTATGCAAAAGTCGTTCACAATGAAGAATACTTTTGGAGACATTCTCAGAAAATTCAAGATACATATTTTATTTGTTATGAAAATATCTTAAAAATATGATATTTCAATGAAAATCGTTGGAGCCATTTTTGAGAAAATTAAAATTTTCGAAAAATGTTGCATGTAAAGGGTAATCTGGGGTGGGCTGGTTTTCTTGAAAACCTTCGTGTCGCATCCCTGGAAGATACTGAACCTAAATACCAAATTTGGTGTTTATCCGACTATTCGTTTCTGAGTTATGCTGTTCACAGACACACACACACATGTTTCCAAAAATGCTTTTTTTTGGATTCAGGGGGTCTCAAAACACGTATTTCCAGTGAAATCTCGGTATCGAATTTTTGGGTGGAATACAATACTTCCCCTACTTACTATACGTAGTAGAGAAAGTAAAAATTTATAAATGAAAGCTTCCCGAGTATATGTCAGAAATATGAGGATAGAGTATTACGTGTCCATCATCTCTTATAATATATGTGTTTATCATCATTGTAATTCTGACTAACTATGAAGACTTGAGGCGACTTTAATGTTTCGGCGGGAGTCCGAGCTGTGGCGGCGGCTGGCGTGCCTGGCCTCAGTGTGAAAGAAAAGAACTATAGAATATCGTTTGCAGTTTGAGCACACATCGCAGATGTGTTTCGCTATCACGGTTACCTCCCTTTAAATACAAATGAAACAAAACTATAACGCCTCTGTGCGTCTCACAGGACTGAATTGACCTATAACCAATGTATGTGCCTTTTCCATTAAAACAGATGACAATGGAGTGGCAGTCCCTTCAGTTACCGCAGCGTCCATACGTGTTTCTCTTTGCAACGTCACCTGACATGTAGGCCGTGAGAGCAGAACATGGCATCGATCCCGTTAAACCCATTCCCATACACGTGCCATCACTTCCTACAGGATCAACTTCACTTGAAATATTAATACCCTCGCTAAAACGCAGAAGGGGGAAGTTCCTGCCCTTTGACAAATATGGCTTTATTCCTCCCAACCCTTTCGGTTTTACCAGGGGCTACGGTTTGATTTTCTGTGCGCGCCTTTGCTCTAATCTCAGGTTATTTCATTATGGCCTTATAGTAGCTTATTTTAGAATTCAAAAACTACTAGCACTAAAACGTCCGAATGATTAGCTAATTTGCTATTTGTTGGTAACATTTTCTGCCTAGGGTAAAAGAAGAATTTGCTTTCAGCGGAGATTTCACCGTAAATACACATTTTGGGTTCCGCAGGGAAGAAATAATTATTAGCTTTGAAAAAATGAAACAATTCGGTATATTCGGTCAAACTAAAAGTGGCTGTTCTCTTGAGCAGCTCCATCTTTCAAAGTCTCTTCCAGTGAGAGCGCGGTTCAAAACCGTCAACCTCTAAGCGCCGTTTTGGTCAAAGTGAAAACCACAAGGCACTTTGGACTACATCCACACCTGCTTGTCGTGGAGCAGTGATTAACTGTGTAACTTCTACGTAATCAGCTCGAGTTCCATTCTCTGTAGTGGGTTATGTTTTATTCTTTACAACTCGTTTTATTGTAATATAATTAAATAATATTGCTGGTGTTGTATCATCTTACTTACAAATGTAATTACAATAATGGAAACATTTATAGTTATAAAATTAAATTTACTAAGAATGAAACTTCCCCGCGAAAAATAAATTAATATCTATATATCCCTATGACGGACATAAAATAAACGCGACATATGTAAAACATGAGAAAAACCTGTTATAGTTATACATATGTATTTAAAACGAAAGGGAACAAAATTTGATTAGCTCCACAGAGATTTGAACTTGGAAGTTTGAAAACTCTCATATGAATTATTCTTTTTCGAAGTTGTGTTCCCCATTATAACTACTACAAGAGAATACGCAGTCTTGTGAAGCAAGCCTGCCTGTCTCGAGCGCTCACGGTCATATCCGATTTGAACTTCGTCTCACAAATGCCGGCCAGTGTTAAATTAATCGAGTCCACAAATGCGAGACTTTATTCTTAAGTCATAAGCCTTTTAGGCACTCTATACAAAAATATTCAGGTATTCTCTCTGAATTAACAAATAGTTTCATTTTCATTTTCATTTTCCTAAAAATGGCTCCAACGGTTTCATTAACGTGTTCTCGTTTGATGTCTTGGAATTATGAAATAAAAGCGCATTCTGAGGTTTTTAATATCTCTACCTGTGGTAGGTAGAAGTAGTTACGAATTCCAACCCGAAATTCAATATCGAAATTTCAACGAAAACACAGATTTCCAGGTTTGCTAAATAAAATATATATATATATATATATATATATATAAATAGATCCGTGAACGCTTTTGGCGTGTGTATAATCCAATAACAAACAGTCGCATACTAAGTATCACTAATTTATATTTAAGCCAGAAAATTTCAGCCTGTTAGGTGAAGATTTTCAAGAAAATTCCCCCACCACAAACCATTCTTCGCATATAAAAAGTGCATAACCTTTCATTTTCTCAAAGCTAAAGATTAAAATACCATACCTATATTAAAGAAATCTGCATGACTAACAAAACGCATATCTTAAATTTTCTCTGAATAGTTTGTAACTCCTCTTCATTTTAATGGCTTTTCTATAATAGAGAGCAACTAGGTAACTCAGTGGATTCATTCACGGTTCCCACACAGAGAGGTTCACGATTCGAATGCTGCCTAAAGGGTGACGATTTTAAGTTCCCTCTATCCAGGCCTTCACCTCTGGGCTAGCTAATGTGGTCAACGTGGTTCGCAGTTCAAATTGAAAGTTGTATTATCTCCTTTTTCCAACGCCATACTTCATTGGAAGTAACGGACACCACCCGGATTGTGCCCCCAGCTAATAAATGGATCCCATCATCGCTTGATGGAGCGACGTGTCTCTTAAGTTAATATCATTTTGGAAGTGTTGCAAAAAAGACGACTTTTTTTATAGCGTTATTACTTTTCGAAATATTCGTTGTTATACTTTTAAGTTTTCCCGCGTTAAACTGTTATGCGGTATCTATAAAGTAATTTAGTCCTTCCTTTATTTTACGGCATGGTTTATTTAGTAACAAAAGCTGACTTATGGTAAGCTCAACTAATATTTTCTTCCTTTCTTTTTTATTGTTTCATATTTATAGCACTAACTTCTAAGGTCATATCAATGGCATAGTCCTGAGAAACTTGGTTTTGTTACTCGTTGAACTGCAGGTTTTTGCGTTAATTTTGCCATAAGGCACTCGCATATTCATGCTCTCAGATTCTGCGAAGGATGGGAAATGATTCTGGTCAAAAAAAAAAAGTTTCTCTTCCCTGCCGTGGCTCTGCGTTGAGAAACCAGAACGCTGACCCTTCTACCACACTGGCAGTCATCTTTGTTTTTTGTACTGTACACACAAGTAAATCCATAATGCCTAAATTGAGATTATTTATAGTCAAAAGTTTCTCGTGAGTAACATAACGTGTTTAGAGGAATAACAAATTGCATATATATCGTTTTTGCAGGGGAGAAAACCCAAATTTTATGTACAACTTTGTGGCATCTCGGTTTGAGATGTATTTTAATACAGGTTCGCATTTTTCCGCATTTTGAAAACACTGCGGTTTGAAATCTTAAGTAGTTGTTCTTTTCTTTCAGAGAAGCCCATGCAAAGAATACGTTCAGATGCCTAAAAATCATTAGGCTCAAAGTAAAGCTTTGATTATTTATTGTTCGAAATTGTGTCTCCAAGATATTGAGTTTTAGTGTGATAAAATTCTTACCTAACTTTCAACAATTGAAATATATTCTCAATGAAACAAGTTTGCCAAAAATGGATTCTAGATGGCAGTCTTAAGTCATTCTTTACCTCAAGATAGTCTGTGAGAATTCAAGACTATATCTTCAAACTAAATAGTATCTACATATTTGTCCTATGATGTCTGTTTTTGTATGCAAATTTTTGAGGCCATGGGTTAGAAAACTAATGTTTCACCAAGAAAAACTACTAATGTAATGTTTTTACTGGAGGAAAATACGTTTTCATGACAAATAAATGATACGTTTGACCTATGGTTTTAGTTTTATTTAGACTCTTAAATTATTTTCTAACTCGGAACATAAAATTACTTTTACCATAAAAATGTGTATCTAATAATGTTCACAACTCTGTAATAATATAATGGTTAGCTTATAGATAAGTGACCTGCTTTATAGACAGCTGCATCATGTTTCAAGCAATAAAACCAAACCTATAGCAATATTACATCGTTAGAAACCATTTCTTGAGAATAATTTGTAGAATATGTAAGAAAATAAACAGTAATATTAGAGAAAATCATCTGAATATTACAATCATATTCGTATGAATAGTATTAACACATTTTATTCTCAACATCCGCCGTACTCCTGGGCTACCATAATAGCCTCTAATTCCCAAGGTCTCGGGTTCAAACCCGGCGGAGGGCGATGGACTTTTTCGGGCGTAAAAATCCTTAGCATGGCTTCCTGGAAGGCAAGTAAAGCCGGTGGTGCCGTGTCGTAGATTTACGGCTCGTAAAAGAACCTCAAGCCTGATAAAGAGGCTTCTGAGCATAATGTCAGATATTTCACGCCTAGTATAGAATGGGACGCTAAAAACTATAGCAGTTAAAGAGCGTCCATAAAAATATTTTATTCTCTAAATAAATTTTAATTACAGCGTTCACACCATTCATGTTTAAAAAAACTTTATAAAGTAATGTGTTTTATTCTCCTTCTGAATTCTCCATTTTTGGATTTGTGTATTGTTGAGTTGCAACTTTGTTACTGTACTATAAAGACTATCAGTTTTTATTTGAGAACTCTCAAAAATACTAAGAATTCTAGGCCGCTCCTATCCCTTTTAATCCCATATTTTCAGTAATCCCAAACATTCCAGGAGTGGGACGATAGTATTTCCGAATACTTGAAGCCGATACTGATTTTTGAATCCCTAGCAATAGTAGATACTTTTTACAAAAGGTCTAAAATCAATATCCAATCCACTGAGCTGTTTTGGTATTATTACTTACTCTACTACGTATAGTAAGTAGGGGAAGTATTGTATTCCACCCAAAAATTCGATACCGAGATTTCACTGGAAATATGTTTTGAGACCCCTGAATCCAAAAAAAGCATTTTTGGAAACATGTCCGTGTGTGTGTTTGTGAACAGCATAACTCAGAAACGAACACTCGGATAAACACCAAACTTGGTATTTAGGTTCAGTATCTTCCAGAGATGCGACACGAAGGTTTTCAAGAAAATCCCCCCACCCCAGATTACCCTTTACATGGAACATTTTTCGAAAATTTTAATTTTCTCAAAAATGGCTCTAACGATTTTGATTACAATATCATATGTTTAAAATATTTTCATGACAAATGAAATGTATGTCTTGAATTTTCTGGGAATGTCTCCAAAAGTGTTCTTCATTGTGAACGACTTTTGCATAACTGGTAAACCATAAGAGATAGACAAAATTTTACTACACAAAAGTGTAGATCGCATTAAAATACACAACTTATGTCTTATACATTTTTTGTCTTGAGTGAACCATTTTCGAGATATTGCTTGTTATTCCCTTAAATTTTCCAATACTTACACTCTTTCTCAAAAGGGAATTCGTTATGCAAAGAAAATGAAATACTTCACATAGCAACCAGCTCTTAAAATATTTGACTATCGCTTAAATACTACCACATTGCCCTTGCACCTACAAGAAAATTAGCGATAAGATTAATATCTTGATTAACATGAAGCATATGGAGAATAAGCGTTTGTAAAAATAGTTTGTACAAGAGTAGAGAAAGTCATATGAGTGTAACACATCACTCTCCAAATGGCAGCAATTGGTACGTTTAGTTTGTATGAGGCTACAGGTCTTATATTTCTCACATAAGTAATAATAATAATAAGAAGAAGAAGAAGAAGAAGAAGAAGAAGAAGCAACTTCTTGGTTTCTCCTCTCATATCATTATATTATTGGCGAAGCAAAATTACCTTTAACTATTTTGAATGATGTGGTTGAGTTTGAAGTTGCAGGACTATATACAGATTTAAATATTACAACACTCGACGAGTGTTGCAACACATGAGTCACTTGCGATCGCATTTTGTTAATAAACGCTTTGTGTACTAGGTTCTTTGAAGCGTAGAGGAGGTCGTAGGTAGTACTGATCACAAAATATAGGAAAGAAGTAAAAACTCAAAGTAATACCTACTGTAAGTGAACATATAACATATTAATCCATTGCTGAAGAGCACAAAAAGCCTGCTGTATCTACTATACATGTTGTGGATCGCCTTGTTATGTGATGTCAACTCCTAGAAAGAGTTGGAACTCTGACGTCTGTTATAATGTAAGCCATCTGTTTGACTTGAACGACTCTTCAATCTTGGAAGAATGGTGTGGGCTTGGCGACATCTGATGGGGTAACGTTGTTGATAGAGTCAGCAAGCCTCTCTTGCATTTCTTCAGGTTTTCCTTTGATAAATTAAATTGAGTTTTATATTTGGACGATCTTTAACTGATATGGTCCTTAGTGTCCCATTCTATATTGGGCGTGAAAGACGGGTAATTTTGCTCAGAGGTCTATCAGGCTTGAGGTTCTTTTACGTGCCGTAAATCTACGACCTCGGAACTAGAGGCTAGCATGGTAAGAACTACACCACGTAGGACGAGTTTTGCTTTTGATGAGAAGCATCTTGGTGAACTCTGCATTTATGTACAATGCTGCTATTGTTAATTCTCACTTGACTGTAGGCACATAAATGAATCCCGTAAAGTATAAAATTACCAAACATATTAATACCATAAACACTGTATTGGCTGGAGATATGTCGGAGGACCGCTGATGCAGTACTACTGATAGTAAGTCCTAACTAATGAATGTGGTATATATTGCTTGTCGCGGAGTCTATGATTTTTCTGTGAACCGTAAGCGAAGAGTTTCTGGAAATGGATATATAGACAAATATAAACACATGCTACACCTCTTTCTGCCATACAGCCTTTTTATATCCTGTATAGACTATCACATTGCTCTCCTTTTCAGGTGTCGCATCATCAAGTTCTGACAGCGAAGGGAAAATCCGTACATTGCTTTTTCAACGGAGGTACTCTAAAATTCACTCGCTGTGTAGACACAATATGCCTCTTTACGTTTTCATGTACTATGTCACTCTCCATCATGAGAAACGTTTTTCCTCCATACAAACCGCTCTTGTGTCATCACTTGCGTTCACTTCAAAATAGTTTGATGCATCCTTCTTATTTTATTTAACGCCACTGCTATACATAATCTAGGAAATTGTGAAACAAACTGTTTAAAGAAATTGAACGTACGATACACAATGTGGGCTAGCTTATATGGAGAGTAATAGCATATTGTGAATCCATAGACATTAAACTGAAGAAAAAGCACACTATAGTGTATATATATATTTATATATTGTGACCAGCAAATGGTTTAGTTTGGTACGTCTGACTTGAAGTGACCCTTCCGGAATATGTTGGTAGTCCCGACCGGAAGGATCTACTCAACTCTGGCGGGATTGGAACCTTCCAGTAACTTCGAGTTGCTTCCTGCAGCTTTCAGACGCGTCGCTAGGGAGTAAGTGTGAGGGTTAGGTGATAATAAAACTATTGGTATGACTTGAGTCGGCCTCTTACTCTGCGAACTAGTGTATTTTTAAGAGCGTAGTGTGCCCGTGAAAACTTTCTTGTGGCAAGGATAAGACTTGGCTGATTCTTCTGTAAACTCTCAACATGTAACACACAGGTAAGGTATATTAAAATTTAAGGTGTTAAAATTGAAATTACTTCTTTTTCAAACTTCCTTAACTTTCCCGGTCCACCTATAAGTTTGAAATCCACATCCAAGTTTCCATCTTCCTATACTCTTCCAATCATCTTCCACATTTGTTTTACTTGCATGGGACAGTCACTCGCAATCGTTCAACAACTTCCACTGAAAAGGTTGCCATTTATGTAGATTTAATGGCCACCTCTCCGGTGAAATTCTTCCGAGATGACCATACCAATTTATCTTCGGGTAAATTTCTGTAGTTGGATTTTTCAAAATGTCAATGAAAGAGTAATTGACCCACGCTTAATATTCTTCTCTGACGAAGAATGGTTCAATTTGTATGGCTACGTTCAGTCGTAAAATAGCAGATATTGAAGCACAGAGAAACCCAATTTTACACACGAAATTCCCTTGCATGACGTGAAAATGTTGGTGTGTGGTGTAGAGTAGATGCACACAATATTATAGGCATTGTATTTTCTGAACAAATAATAAATGCAGAGAGATATATGAATGATTTACAGCTGACTAACGTTAAATGCCAGTCTGGGTATTTCCAGAGAAATTCACTCAATTTTATATATTAAATCTGCAGTGTAAATGAAAATATCCTAAGAAAATGACAGAAATGTGTTGATACAGGACAACATTTCGAGCATCTCTTATTATCATGCATACTCTTGTGCAGAAAAAGTGACACATTCCCCCAGATCACCATAGTGTTTTTCTCTCCCAAGGTTTCCACCTTCAACTAACCAACTTTTGACTCCACCCAACCGGTACCAGCTCTCAATGTGACTGGCCTGAAAAAAATTCAGGGCATAAACACTAATCAATGAACGATGTTTTGCGTCGTACCCGTCCTCTCTAATTGTTTGGTGGCAGTCCCGGTTCGATGCCCGCTCGGATTGGAGTCGAACGCGGTGTAGTGGTAGAGATAGAAGTAATGCTAAACTTCACTGTACCCCTTTTCTCCATCAGATGTGGCTTCGTCTTGTAGTTCTGGCTGTTTGATTTAATCTCGCTGTTACCCTGGCGGTGATGTTTGCATGGACTCTGCCTATCATGATTGTTAATAAGCTCGTCGATCTCAGAGGTGGTACTAAGAGCTAAGAGGAGAATTTACTACTCACTGTAATGTTTGGTTTATGGCTATTTATTGTTACTTCCTCACTCTAACACTACATAATGTTCCTGTTCACTTATCACCATTTGTGCGCCAATTTCGTTTGACGGAGTATCATGGATTCCTCGTCAGTGTCTAAAAACCAACTGTTTTCAACTGTTTAACTCTTTAACTGTTCACATCTAAAAGTCAACTGTGAACTGCTTAACTGTGTAATCTAAAAGTTAACTGTGAACTGCTTTATTTTGGGGTGAATCTAGACTATTTAAAGAACAAAATCTCCCACCTAAAGTTTTGGTATCGGATTTCTTATTGGTCAGTTTGTATACATCATATGATCTTTTTCCCGGACTTCTCTTGGTAAACTGCCGTTCTGATATATTTGCTTTGCTCCATACTTCCGGAGCGGAAACAAATGATCATTAAAATTTACCCTAGACTAACACAAAAGATCCCGTTTTACTGCACATGCGAACAGCATATTTCTACCCTAACTGCAGAGTTCAAGACATTCTAAACTTAGTTAAATAGGAACATTATATACACGACAAATATTACATTACACACAAAATTACTATTTACATGGTTTTCACATTGTAAACATATCATTTACATATCAAATTATACACTGACAAATTTAGTACATAATAAAATTACCTCGGGTAAATTCTGTCTCAGTTTATAACCTATGTGGAATGAAGGCGAGGTAGAACACCACCTCTAAGAAAGTTTCGTTACGGTTGGTACACAGGGAAACCCTAAACTAAGGACAAATAATTCGTCCTTCTATGAGGAAGGGTGAAGAATTATTTACATGTGAGGTTAAATTGGAGGACAGCTACGACATTTACATATGAGAGCTTTCATCAGCGATATGGAGACATAGGTTAAGTTTTTGCTGCAACTAAACAGCATTAAAAAAACGGTAGTGTAGCATGGAAATATATGGTCTAAGCTGTAGTGTTACCCTTCAGCAGTTCGGCCATTCTTTGGGGGAGGTAAAGTACCGTCCAGTGGCTATAATTAGGTAGGACAATGTTTTATCCGTACCAACAAAAGCTCCGTTCACATTTTATGTAAGTCAGTATACATGTTTATCGTCATTGTAATTTTAACTGTAAATAGGTGAGGCGATTGCGGGGATATTAAAAGTGGTTCGGCATAAGTTCGAGCTGCGGCGGCGGCGGCTAGCGTGCGAGCCACCGTACAGTGGCCGCAGTGTGGAAGAAAAGCAGTGTAGTGTTTTAAATATCCTGGAATCGCTAGCGTGCGAGCCGCCGTACAGTGCCTGCAGTGTGGAAGAAAAGCAGTGTAGTGTTTTAAATATCCTGGAATCGCTAGCGTGCGAGCCACCGTACAGTGGTCGCAGTGTAGAAGAAAAGCAGTGTAGTGTTTTAAATATCCTGGAATCGCTACCGTGCGAGCCACCGTACAGTGGCCGCAGTGTGGAAGAAAAGCAGTGTAGTGTTTTAAATATCCTGGAATCGCTAGCGTGCGAGCCGCCGTACAGTGGCCGCAGTGTGGAAGAAAAACAGTGTAGTGTTTTAAATATCCTGGAATCGCTAGCGTGCGAGCCGCCGTACAGTGGCCGCAGTGTGGAAGAAAAGCAGTGTAGTGTTTTAAATATCCTGGAATCGCCCTCTCGAATGGGAGTATGTGTGTTCGTGTATATGATTTTGGAAATAAAATCTCGTCCTCTCTCTCTCTCGGAAGTCGCGGAGTTCTTATGTGCGAATCCTACCAGGAGCGTGACTTCTAGTTCTGATCTGTGGTGTCTGTTATAAAGGTAACTACGCAGCTGTTCTTGGCTGGTTTAATAATCCAAACACATAAATGGTATTACCATCCGAGTGTTACTTTTAATTTCCCGAACGAAATCCTGATATAGACAATATACATGTTGCAAATCTATTAGAAGCCGTCAAATAAAGATCTAATGCAATTGACACAAATGTAAAGCATAGATGTTAACGGCGCGAAAAGCCGTCATTTTCGCTTGGAAGATTTTGCGGGAAAACAAGTGGTTATTTGGCTCGCTAAAAAAGTCGTCATTTCGCATTTAGGTGGTACTAAAAGAGCAGGATATAGCAAGCACTGCACCACGGGGCAGTCCCTAATAAAATCTAAATTGCCTATTACATGACGAGGCAGCAGCAGCGGCCACATGTACCATTCCCATCTCACCTCACCTCCGGCACGGCTGGTTTTAACGCGTGGAAGGGGGCAGGGAAGCTGGAGCGAGTGGGTGTATGTGACGTCGATCTTGCTTCTCTCGGGGTTACAATGGTGGAATAAAAAACAAAAGCCTAGCGCTACAAAGGCTGCAGGAGCCACCGGTGAATGCATGAATGGAGATAGCTGGTTCGCGTCGCTTGATGAACTCTCGGAAGCTGTACGAGAAGTTCTGTTGATGATCCAAAATGATGAATTTGGCTCTAGCTAAGAGCGTCTTTCCAAAGCCGAACGTAATGAACTAATGGCTTTCCTTTTCCTACATACAGAGTGATTACCGAAGATGTTAGTTTCTCGGGTTTTTAAACCTTAAACTAAAGATTACTGTCGGTTAATTGTTAATCATGTGATGGAGGAGTACAATAACGTAGCCAGAAAAATATTAAAGGAAGTTTATAAATTGGGAGCCATTTTATGTAGTTTGGATCAATTTAAATAATAAATAGAAATTAATCCTAAACTTAAATATTTAAATAAACGGTGCACAATGAATTAAAATTAAGATAGCATGTTTTGCATATTCCAAGCAACAAAATGCGTTGTGACATGAGAATTAATGACTAATGTGAAGTATTTTATATTACCTCTGTAGACATTTTATTTCACTACAAAATAGGCTCTCTAGTTATATTCTAAACTGAGAGGTATTGCAATTATTTGGAAACCACTGAAATTTAGTACCGGAACGAAAACATGCCCGATATCGTAAAATAGTTGTATCCACGGCATCTAAAACACAATTTTTTTAACTGTCACCTTGGGCCCTGTTGTTTAACACATAGTGCGATATTAATACATAGTGCCAACATAGAAAGATGATATTATTTTAACGAAACTAGTTTAATTTTTAAATTCATGTTAGCAAGTGAGCGTTCCAACCCAGAACCACTCCCTAGCTACGCCTCTTGATTAGTAGCTTCAGAAAGGCCTGATAAATAAATATATAAGCTTTCTTACACCAGGTGGTAGCATAAACCCTATTTATTAAATTTAGGCATAAAGCATTTTATGTTTCAGAATAGGAATTAGCCTACCTCAATGAAATATGAATGAACCTGAAATTAATTTGGGACGTGTAATCTGGTTTCATGGTTAAATTACAAACTCTACAGATCCCAGGCTCATTTGGGTATTCATTATATAGTTCACCCACTGTCTGCCCGACCTTAGTGTGTAAAGTAGTTTATTAAGTATTTTATTCACTATAGCGGTTCACCATCACATTGAAGGCAAACCTAAGGTCTTCCGCTGGATCTGAAAAACGAAATACACTAAGCCTTCGTTTTCATTCAGAGAACTGCAATATTTACAGACCCACTGATAGACCATCATGATGGCCACGCAGTAACGTATGATGCTTGCATATGGGAAATCTGGGTTTCGATTCCTGTCGGGTTGGCCGAGTCTCGTGTTTTCCACGAGTCGATAGATGAACGCTGAGGGTGGTTTCCCCTCAACCACGGCTTTCTTGTCCATCGTTTCTTATCCTAAATAATTTCCTTTTATCTGTTTCAGTAATATAGGACGAGGTGACTGAGGTTGGTGCGTTGCGGCAGGACCGTGAAATTTGCGCTTTGGAATGATTTCTCCCTGGCGTTTGCTGGAATTACTGGGACCCCCTTCTTGGGGGCCGTCTCGATTGCCAGGGGAACCCGGCTCGTGAGTGGCTTTGGCAGAGCTAGACGGCATCAGGATTAATGCATGTGGGAATTGATAGGGACTGTTAGCGCTTATCGTCATCCGCATCTGGTCGTCCAAATAGGTCTACCTTTCATCCCTTCCTCCCAGGGGTCACTTTGACGTCAGAAAGGGCCCACTATGGCCTACTCCTAACATAGCTGGATAGGTAACAGCGGTGTTATTATCAACCCTTTCAAACATCTTATTTCATAAGCCAGTCATGAGTCTTACATCATAGTCAAACAGAAGTACCTGAACGAGAAACTCCCACACCAAGGCTAAATATGATTCGACCCAGACGTTGAAGTTTTGCGATTTTCTTTTCGCTGAATCTTTGGTTCAGCTTTTTATGCGTGTTAAAGCCTACAACCAAGGAATTTTTCTGGAATTTAGAAAGGAAAATGTGTATTTTGTTTCTCTTAATTAGCAACTAATGTCAAAAATGGCAGCTTATAATGGCTTTTTGAAAAGGCGTACAAATCTTATTTTCAACTTTTTTATTAAAGAATTCTGTCATTTGAATGTCACTTTAGTATAATACGGGGGTATAGGTAGTGGGTGCTGAATGTAAAAAAATCTGATGTGTTGCACTCACATGACTTTCTCTACTCCTTATACAAACTATTTTTATAAGCGCTTATTCTCTATCTACTTCATGTTAATCGAGATAAACATTTGTAAAGGTTATCTTATTGCTAATTTTCTTGTAGGTGTAAGGGTAATATTGCAGACTAAGCTATAGTCAAATATTTTAAGAGCCGGTTGCTATGCGGAGTATTCCATTCTCTTTGCGTGTCCAGGACATAACAAAAATGAATAACGAATTTCCATTTGAGAAAAGCATAAGATTGGGAAATTCAAACAAATAACATGAAATATCTCGGAAATAGTTCACTCAACCCCCCCCCCCAAAGGGACAATTTGTGTGTTTTAACTAGATCTACATCTTTTGTGCAGTAAACGTTTGTCTATCTCTTATGGTTTATCAGTTATGCAAAGATCATTCTGAATGAAGAGAACTTTTGGGGACATTCCCATAAAATTCAAGATATACATTTCATTTGTCATAAAAATATCTTAAACATATGATATTTTAATCAAAATGGTTAGTCATTTTTCAAAAATATTTCATGTAAAGATGTTTCCAAAAAGGCTTTATTTGGATTCAAGAACCTCAAAATACGCATTCCCAATGAAATCGGTATCGACGGTGCGAGGGCCTCCCGGGTGGGGGGTGGTGTTAATGGCCGGTCCACTCCAGAACAATAGGGGTGCAGAACATGTATGCTGCTTCCCCGCTCAAGTGGATTCCTTCGGGCAGTTTCGAGTAGGTTCCGCTTCTAGAATTTCCCACCTTTTTATGCAGGCTAACAGAAGGGGCTGCTCTCGCATGGCAGTTGAGTTGTTGTCATCTAAGAAGTGACGAAGCGAAAAGTGTACAGTGCCAGTGCAATCAGTTATGGGTTGTGATTCGACGGATCAGTTGTGTTGTGTTCCGAGTGTCTGTCAAAAGTGTCTCAAATGTAAAGTTTGTACTTGAGCACCCAAGTAACAAATGAGATTTTGTCAGTAACTGGTATTTTTATGTTACAGAATGTACATTAGCCCACCTTAACTTTGTTATAAACTACTTTGTGTTTACCTATTTATGTCTAAAGAGAAAGCCTGTATTTTAAAGTATAATTGAATATTTATATTGCTTCAACACTTGCTTTAAATAATGAATTTTAATGAGGCAATGCAAATTAATTCGATTATATGTCATTGGTCATAAATGTATAATTTATACGTTTTATTATTTATAGATACACCACAAAAATAATAACGGAAACCATTACGAATATAAACAATTAGACGAGGTAAAATTAATCTGTCAAGCCTTCTTGCAGGGGTACATGCATTTCAGTTACAGAGATGTTGCTCTGCATGCTTGAAGCGATGTGTTTCAGAGGCATTTCCCTGGCATTCAGTAATTAGATCCATGGTAACTAACAATCAACACCTTAGTGTAGACACCGAGCTGTCTCCGTTAACCGACCAATTATAGACACCAATGACAGCAGGGTATTTCGACAATTTCAACATCTTTCATTGCAACATAACTCGAATGCAGAAGCAAGCAAATAATCATGAATTCAGAGTTTGCAATCGCCAAAGAATTTGTATTCAATATGTTTGTTATTCTACAACAAACGTTATCTTAATTTGATACCAAACATTTATTTCAGACAAGTATTCGAGTTTTAATTCAAAATTAAGAATAATAAGGAATTGCACTTTTTGGTTTTGAAAGGATGAATTATATGGCATATTATCTCTGTTATAGATTATGTGACTATACAGGGTGGACCATTTAATTTTGGCCCGTACAATATCTCCAAAACTAAGCGTCGTAGAAAGCAGTATCTTTAATTAAACTTGTTTGATATTACGTGGGAAGATAAATGCCATTAATCGTGTTTTCTTTGGAGGAACTTATGATGCTTTAAATAGGTACCTACCTTTTTATGTTGTTTTCTCACTCCTCATAAAAAACTAAACATTTGTATAAAACACTTTGGAAATTATTGTTCTTACACCAACGTAATAACAATGAAAATTCTGAATGGCTGTGTACGAAGAGTGCAATGAATGGTTCGACCAACCATGGATGGTCATTTTAGGGTCAAGTTACATTTCGTAATTGGGAAACAACACTTTAATTTTGTTTCCTTAATCCTCAGTAAAATAAACAGATTTTTATAAAGCATTGGTTAATGAAGAAACATACAAAATATAGGTTCACATTTAAAAAAAGCTGATGTGTTAACCTCACATGACTTTCTCTACTCTTGTAAAAACTATTTCTATAAACGCTTATTCTCCATCTACTTCATGTTAATCGAGATAAACGTTTGCAGACTCTATCATATTGCTAATTTTCTTGTAGATGTAAGGGGAATATATATTTATAAGGGCAATATAGAAATACAGTAGCCTTTAAGCATACACATATCTCTTAATAGCTAGTTGCTAGGTGCAGCACTATTCCCTTTTCCACAGATTAATACTCTTTGCATATCCAAGACAAAAAAATGAATAACGAATTCCCATTTGAGAAAATAAGTATCGAAAAATTTAAGAGAATAAGAAGCAATATCTCGAAAATGGTTCACTCAACAAAAAAATGTATATGACATAAGTTGTGTATTTTAACACGATCCACATTTTTTGTGTAGTAAACGTTTGTCTATCTCTTATGGTTTACCAGTTATGCAAAAGTCGTTCACAATGAAGAATACTTTTGGAAACATTCCCAGAAAATTCAAGATATACATTTCACTTGTCATGAAAATATCTTAAACATATGATATTTTAATTAAAATCATTAGCCATTTTTGAGAAAATTAAAATTTTCGAAAAATGTTCCATGTAAATGGTAATCTGGGGTGGGGAGATTTTCTTTAAAACCTTCGTGTCGCATCTCTGGAAGATACTGAACCTAAATACCAAATTTGGTGTTTATCCGACTGTTCGTTTATGAGTTATGCTGTTCACAGACACACACACACACACGGACATGTTTCCAAAAATTTTTTTTTTGGATTCAGGGGGTCTCAAAACATGTATTTCTGGTGAAATCTCGGTATCGAATTTTTGGGTGGAATACATTACTTCCCGTACTTACTATACGTAGTAGAGAAAGTAAAAATTAAATGGGCCTTAAAATGACTATCACAACGTGCTCCAAATAAAACACGACTAATGGTATTTACTTTATCAAGCAACTTTCATTAAAGACATGTCTTTCTACAACGCTTAGTTTTGGAGATACTGTACAGTCTCAACTTAAATGATCCACCCTGTATATGAAGTAGGTAATTATTTAAGTTTGCTGCTGTTCGGATATGTTCAGAGCGTGGGATTCTTCTTCCTTCTCGGGTTGCAGCCTGCAGAAAAGGAATAGAATGCTAATGTTGAAAATTAGAACACAATGTATGTTTATTCAAGTTAATTGCAATTCGTATTTTTATACTAATGTATGTATACAGAATAACCATACTATCTTAATAAATAACGATATTTTGCATTTAAATTAATACCTATCTCTCCTTATGAGGGTTGTAACAGTTTTGCATTGCATTATATTTTTAATCCTCAAAGCTAAATGCAGTCATTGTACATTTCTGCTACAAATTGCCCTAAACACTGTTTCAATCAATAGCACCAAATATCCAGTGTTAACTAGTATGTGCTGGGCCCATTCTAGAACACGTTTATGTATGAAGTAATCCCTAAATAAATAACTTTTACAGAAAATGACATTGAGAAGGAATTAACACATGGATTTAGTACACTTCATTAGAATAAAACCACTAGTCTTGTTGCAGCTGAAAAATAATAAATATATTAATGCAAAACTTTAACAGCGTTAACAAAGAAAGCTACACTTGCTATACTCTCAATAAAGATTTTAGGATCTGTCTCTCTTGCAGCATGTTTGGGAATTTAATATAATTTCAAAGTACCAAAACACGTACGAGCCCGCTCTAGTGAAATATAATTTAACCGCTCCACACATAAGAAATTAAATGTAGAAAGTTATTTGCGACCAGAGCACAATGTAAATAATTTTGATAAAACCAGTGTGGAGCCGGTCGCTTCTAAGAGACAGAGCGCGGAGAAGTCTTTCCCAATCGGTGGCCGAAAACGAAGTCTTTCTTCTTCCCTTGGTTCTTGGCTTATCCTCGAGGCACACACAGAAGTAGATCGCGAGAGATGACGTTCCCACGACGACAACGCTTTCTATCCTGGCTGACAGCCTGCATCCTGGTGAGAATTGAGAAGACTTCCAGCCGGTAACAATGCATGCATTAAGCGATGAGATTGGTCTAAAACTGATTTCAACCTAAGTATTTCATGAACAGACTTTTTGTTCGTTTCTGACGCTTGCTATGTAAATTTAGGAAGCTTGTTCTCTTCAAATGAATATGTATTTGTACAACTTTATGTGGTCAAATGGTTATACTACCTAAGGTGACCATATTTTTACTTTCTCTACTACGTATAGCAAGTAGGGGAAGTATTGTATTCCACCCAAAAATTCGATACCAAGATTTCACCGGAAATACATGTTTTGAGACCACCTGAATCCAAAAAAGCATTTTTGGAAACATGTCCGTCTGTATAGGTGTGTGTGTGTGTCTGTCTGTCTGCCTGTGAACAGCATAACTCAAAAACGAACAGTCGGAAAAACACCAAACTTGGTATTTAGGTTCAGTTTCTTCCAGAGATGCGACACGAAGGTTTTCAAGAAAATCCCCCCACTCCAGATTACCCTTTACATGAAACATTTTTTCGAAAATTTTAATTTTCTCAAAAATGGCTCTAGCGATTTTGATTAAAATATCATATGTTTAAGATAGTTTCATGATAAATAAAATGTATATCTTGAATTTTCTGGGAATGTCTCCAAAAGTATTCTTCTTTGGGAACGACTTTTGCATAACTGGTAAACCTATAAGAGACAGACAAAATTTTACTGCACAGAAAATGTAGATCGCGTTAAAATACACAATTTATGTCATATACACTTTTTTGTTGAGTGAACCATTTTCGAGATATTGCTCGTTATTCCCTTAAATTTTTCAATACTTATTTTCTCAAGTGGGAATTCGTTATTCATTTTTTGTCTTGTATATGCAAAGAGTATTAATCTGTGGCAAAGAGAATGGTGCTGCACCTAGCAACCAGCTATTAAGAGATATGTATGTGCTTAAAGACTACTGTATTTCTATATTGCACTTGTAAATATATATATTCCCCTTACGTCTCCAAGAAAATTAGCAATAAGATGAGTCAGCAAATGTTTATCTCGATTAACATGAAGTAGATGGAGAATAAGCGTTTGTAAAAATAGTTTGTACAAGAGTAGAGAAAGTCATGTGAGTGTAACACATCAGAATTTTTAAACAAGAGAATAGGACATTTTAAACTTTTCTCAATGAAACATGACACAAAAGAGATGCGTAAAATTGTTTCGCCATGAATACGAAGGTATCGAAACTAATAATAAATAAATAATGTGTAACTTACATATATAGTAGCTCTGAAATCACTATCGTGTAGAATTATTAGTGCAGAAGTCATTTCTCGTGTGATACACTGAATAAGTTTAGAAGTACCAATCTCAAAGAAGCGAAAGCTCCTTCAGCAGCTGCTAATTTCGTATTTTTATCATCAAAACTTTCACTTTTAAAAAACTTAGTCAATACGGTGTTAGAAGAAGCACCTGCCTGCACCATTCTTTTATGTTTTGTACTGTTTGTATGCTGTGATAATATGAAGTTAATTTATTTTGTAGAATGAGAAATTATTAGATTAAATTTTCTGAGTTTAATATATAAAATAATTAAACTATAAAATGAATTTTTATTATATGCGATCGTATATACTGACAATATATACCTGGTGCTTTGGATCATTATCTTAATAGCATTTAGACGTATGTCTTTTCCCGAACTTTTGTGCACAATGGTGAAGGTTTTCCCTGATTATGATTGTCCATGGTGTTTTCAGTGAAAATCAAATTTCCTTGCCCACCTGCGGATCTACACTTCCATACCATCATGTTGCTATCTTTATGTTTTACTGTAGGGTATAAATTCCTCTGTACAACTCTGTATTGGGCCTGAGCCAAACACCAACGCTCCCTTTGTATCAAATACATAAAAGGGGCTTATCAACTAAAATTACATCGTTCCACCATTCTTAATCTCTTTTACAGTATTATTTAGCAAACTGCAACCTCTTCGCTCTGCTAGTTTTATTTACATTAGGCTTTTTTATGGCTGCCCTTCCATTGTAGCCTTCCTTTCTAATAACCCTTGTGTTTCTGGCTGCACTTCTTTACCAATTGTCGCACGCAGTTCGGTGGACACTTATTTGATTAATGATTACTTTTTTCATAAGCACCGTCTTCTTTCTCTCACTCGCCTTCTGTGGAAGTCTTATTTGTGACAAAGATTCGATTCTGTCTTTTCTATTTGAGGCAATATTTTTAACACTAAAATGATTTCAGTCTAATTATATAACATATAATTCAATAACAGCCCGACTTGAAGCAATATGAGTGGAGTATATAGGTCCATTCTGGCTCACTTTTTTGCGTTTATATGGGAAAGGATAGGGAAAACGAGGGTATATGCGGAGGTTCACGGAGGAAAATGCGTTTATATGGGGAAGATAGGGACTACGAGGATCGATGCTAGGCTAGATAGAGGTTGAAGGAATGAGGATGTGCTTTATATGAGAGATACGTGGAATACGAGAAGTGTTGGACTAGATAGGGGTTGAGATATGGAATATGCATTTATATGGGAAAGATAAGAAAAACGTGAACAGAGGCTAGGATAGACAGATGCTGAAGCAGGGGGAATATGAACATATTTACAGGAGAGATAGGGGATACGTGGAGAGGTACTAGACCATTAAGGGTTTGAAGGGTAGAGTATGACTTTTTTATATGAAGAGACGAGGAAAACGAGGGTATATGCTAGGGTGAGAGAACCTTCAAGGAGGAAAAAATGCGTTTATATGGGAGAGATAGGGAAAACGAGGAGAGTTCTGGGGTAGAGCAGAGACTGAAGGAGGGAGAGATATGCTTTATACGACAGTGATAGGGCATACGAGGGGAGGTGCTAGTGCAGACAGAGGTTAAGGAGTACGGTATACGTTTATATGAGGAATATATGGAAAACGGGAGCAGGCGGTATGATAGACAGAAACTGGGCCACTTTTGCGTTTATATGGGAAAGGATAGGGAAAACGAGGGTAGATGCGACAGTTCAAGGAGGAAAATGCGTTTATAGGGGAGAGATAGGGAATACGAGGGCTGATGCTAGGCTAGTCAGATGCTAAAGGAGGGAGGGATACGCTTTATACGAGAGAGATAGGGAATACAAGGAAAGATGTTATACTAAACAGGACTTGAAGGGCAGAATATGGCGTTTTATATGAGCGAGATAGCGAGCCGAGGAGAAGTATTAGGCTAGGAGTTTTGAATGATAGAGTAGGAGTTTATATGCGAGAGATAGGGTATACGAGGGTCGATGCTAGGCTAGACAGGGTTGAAGTAGGGAATGCGTCTTATATGAGAGAGGTAGGGGAATATGAGGAGAGGTGCTAGTCTAGACATGTGTCGAGGAGCAGAGTATACGTTTATATGGGAGAAATATGGAAAACGGGGGAGATACAAGGATAGACAGAGGTTGAATGAGGAGGAATGTAGGTTTATACGGCAATATAGAGAGTAATTAGATTATAAAACTTTTCTCATCCAACGTTACAACACTTTTATATACTTTTACTAAACCTTACAAACTTTTTATATGTTAAACTAGGGCGCGAAACGGAGAGAGACAAACTGTATATCGGTTTACAGTGAAGTATACGTCCTAACCTTGCCCACCTTGTATGTTCGACATCTTCTCATTGTCTATTCATTCCTAACATAATCACATAACAAGACGTAACCAACAAACGTAACCACGAAACAAGACGTAACACAACGTAACATAACGGCATGACAAGACGTCACACTAAGTAACATAAGCACGTATCCTCATAACATCACGTGAACATCACGTAACCAGAAACGTCACACGACGTAACAACACGTAGCAACTATGTAACCATGTAACAAAACGTAAGAACACCACGTAACCAATCCATTGCTTAATCAAACTAAAACTAATTCACCCTTCATAACTTAGACAATAAGTACGAGAACCTAGCATAGATTAGGGCCGACCAATCCTAAACGTTCCTCTCATCATCTATTCTAGTCAGGCATCGACTAAAATAATCTGTCTACCCAAAGATAACCTCACCTTTCTTTTAGTGAAATTGCAATGTTTTATTCAGGTTTTATTATTCGAGAGTTTTAATTGAAAAGTTTACGTCAACATACCTTTATTTTAGTTTGTTGTAGGCGTCTCTCCCCCTTTTATCTAGGCTTGAGACTAGCACTAGGATTGCTCCTAATGGCAGGGTTACCACCTTCCCTTCCATCTTCTTCTTTCTTCATCGGTCGTCAGCCAGCTGCATATACAGCACACGGATAACCTTCATTTTTTTAAGATTGTAGACTCACGAGAAAATCTTCATATTCAACTTAAATTCTCTTATACACTACTTGTAATGCTGTAATGTCCATAGGCGTATGTCGTTATTCCGTCCTCAGCAATAATTCTTTTATCGTCGTATGGTGTCAATGTAATTTTATTCACTTGTACTGTGGCAAGAGCATGCTGTCGCGACAGGATCAGATTCATGGGCGTTCTGGTGATTTCTCTGGTTTTAAGGCAGTCAGTATAGCTCTCGAACGTGACGTACTGCTTAATAGCAGTAATCTTTTAATCTTTTTTATCATTGAACCGTCGATATCTAGGGCATACATTTTAGGTCGTAGCCCTACAAAGCGTTGAATGATTTTACCATTAGCCTCATCCTTAAATTTCCCAAGTACCTTCTTGGTTAGAGGTGAATAGCATATATGGCTTGTAGGATAATCAGCAGTATCTAGGTGCTCAAGAAAACGTAACTTATCCTGGTACACATCTTCAGTTGTAACACGATGAATGAACGAATCAGTGTCCATATACATAAGCTTCAGGTTTTCAGCTCCATAATACGGTAACAACACATCATAGTGATATCGGTACATTAATGTCTTGGAGATATCCAACACACTCATACCGATGTATATAGGCTTGTTGAACACGACCTGTCGGGAGGCCATATGTACAGCAGCTAGATTAGAAGCATATATAGTCCTGTCGATAAACGTTGGCTTTGCAATTAACTTTTCCAGAGTCTTCTCATTTGTCACCAGTCGTATATCCATACGATTACGCAGGTTCTCCATAGTTTTTCCGAACATAGCATTGTTGAACAATTTGTAGAGATCCTTCTCAAAATCATTTGCGGCCTGTTGTCGTAGTCTGTTGTTAAATTCCACATACGGTTTTAACCATCGAGACTGTTGGAATTGTAGCACACGATGGATTTTTGTTAACCGTAGTCCATGATCAAGAGCTTGCTTCAACGCCATGTAATGTAGTACATACTTATTTCGAGGTCCTAGATGAGGTATCAGTTTCTTTGTAGGAGAGTCCTTAGGTGTCATACACTCAGGCAGGAAAGGTAGATCGTTGTGTAGATCGTGAAGTTCTGCAGGATACTCGACGTCGACTTCTAATATGTAGCCGTAAGGATCATCTTCTTGTAGTCTTTCTAAGTCAATTTGTTCAGGTGATGCCCACTCAAATCCACCATAAGGGAGAGCGTGACTCATTACCCACCCATATTGGTTGTTGGCGTCCTCATAGGTAATAAATTGGGTTGGTCTCGACGGATCATACTTCTCCATGTAGGTGTTATTATCCTCCGCATAGCGGTGGGAAACTTGACATACACCTTCTCTTATGCCAGATTCCACCATGAGTAATTGATCATAATCCTGTAACAATTCCAGCTGAATTCCAGTGTACAGTAACATGGCATCCCATGTAAGTCCTGGAGAGGTGAAATAATGTGCAGGGTCGACTTTGTGTGTTTTGAGTGTTTGCTCCCTAAATGTCTCAAAGACATCAGCTAGGAGAAGCACATCAGAGATTAAGTAGAGGTCGCTGTACTCGCCCAGGTTTCTGACATTAAACAGCTCCCATACATTTTTAGCATGATCGTAGTCAGCATCACTAATTTCCTCTTCATTTAATTTATTGTAGAAGGAGTCCTTAGGAGGTAGGCAGGTTTCGTTCAAGACGTCCCATGAAGTGATGTAATCATAGGGAAATACACCCTTACGGGTCATCAACTTCAACTTGTCTTCTCCGAAGTACTTCAATGTCTCAGGATACGATGTTAGATTTTTTACCAGCTTATCCAAGCTTGTACTCAGGAACCGAAAACTACCTACAAACCGTAGCTTTATATCTCCGACATACTTGGAGAATGATATATAGCTTTCTTCAGAGCTAGGAATTACTTCCACCCGCTCACTTGTACATCCCAGCTCCTTAACAATGAAGTGTGAGTCATATCCACTGAGGTTGTGCATGAAGACAGGGATATATTTAGGTGTTTTGCAGGCTAAATTACATTCATTATGCAGACTCCCCCGATATTCACCACTGATGTGATCATGGTCGCGTACTTTATAGTTCTCTTCAGTAAAGGTTTTTCCGCACAAGTAGTATACTGTAGAGACGCTGAAATCAAACTGCTGTTGATCTGTAAGTTTCAGGGGCATGACAGATTTGTATATATTGTTAATCTCCTTTGCAAGGAATGGCAGGTATTCCATAAACTTCTGAGCAGCATCAACACCACGATATACATAGGGATGCTTAGGAAGACCAGTTTCCAGATGTTCAACGTTGGTTGATCGTTTAACGTAAACACAGAAGCTCAATGCTGTATGCTCTTGATAAGGGGTTGTATAGGAAGTTTCAGGACTGGGAATACACGTATGACATGGAGTGAGAATACTCTCAAAATCCGCATAGATGACGTAAGGTAGTTTCAGCATCCTCTCCACATTTTTAAACTGTACAATTGATTTCTCCTTTGTAGGCATAACTACCCTTGCAACACCATGCTGATTACAGATGGATGCATGTTCTTGCAGTTTTTCCAGCCCACTTTGTCCGTATCGATTGTCAAAATGTGTAAAGCACCGCTTACAGGTATATATCGCTCTACCATGCTTAGTTTTCTGACGTCGAACGAGCTTCTCAAAATTCTTGATATATACATAGTGATGTTTTCCACTACTGTCACTCAATAGTAGGAGGTCACGGTGGTCAGGTAGTTCAGTGTCAACAACCTTTATCGGATGCACTTCATGCTTCTCATCCAGACCGAAAACGTTGATGGACATCCTATTAAGGTTCTCAAATTTAGGTATTTGAGAAAGTGGAGTTGGATAGGAAACACAGCTGAAGTCGTACTTATCTTGAAGTTTCTTATATTTGCTTACCCGTAGGCCATTCTTTCCTATGAATTTAGCTAATACAGAGTACATGAAACATAGCTCATCGGTTAAATTCTGGATGTTAATGCAGGCTTTTCTTGCTTCAACAGATGGAGGTAGGGGTATGTAGCTACTTCCTCGTAGCGGATTGTACTTGTTGATACGAAGGCGCACCCCTTCCACAGCAAGCAGAGCCCAATTGCTTCCCTTTAGTTGTGATTCCTCCATTTCAGTAACCAATTTCTTCATTTTGGTTTCCAGCATAGAGTCCAGATCCGTTTCTAGGAAAACAGCTTGATTTCTGGTTTTAAATGTCTTGTCACAGGTTTCTCCGATACTGTTAACAAATCTACACTCAGCTAACAGATTAATTTTCAAACTCTTGTGAATACCAAGCTCTTTATGCACAGCTTGGATTATCCGCTGTTTTGCTTCATGCAGGTATATATTCAGATCCTTAGTTGATTCACATCGTATAAAATACGATTTCAAGCGTCCATGGAATGAAGTTTCATATTCTTTCATGTCACACTCCTCCATCGTAGATAACAACTCATGCTTTGTCGGTTCTAATCTATGTTTCTTCTCAGGTCTGTTTATTTCACACGCATCTTCGTGTCGGCGACCCTTATAACTGTTTTTGAAGGCTACATTACAATATTTACACTTGAAGAGTTTTTTACAACGTAGCTCATGTCGTCTTTTATCATATCCACGGAGGAACTTCTTACAGCATTTACCACAAGAATATCCTGAGACACTAGGAATGATATCCTTATACGAGGACTTATTCATTTTTCTTCTTGATATAATAAGGTATTTACCTTTCTTCAAGGAAATGTACGCCTTGATATCACTTAGAAAGCTGATTATTTTCTGAGAGAACAGCGATGTTAACACCTCAGAGATGATCAACAGAATGAATTTCAATGCTAGAGGATGCTCTATTTATAGAGGAAGCACGAACCTTTATGCATCAATTATATAACGTATTAACCCTTCTTCAAGGAAATGTACTCTTCTTCACATTGATAACACTTTAGATTATTTTCTGAGAGAACAGCGATGTTAACACCTCAGAGATGATCAACAGAATGAATTTCAATACTCAAGTTCGCTCTATTTATAGAGAAAGCACGAACCATTTTTAATCAATTATATCCTGATTATTAATACTAAAAACGGTGATGAAGCGTGTAAGCTCTTATATATTTCAATTCGTGTTACACTGATGTTCGAGCGTCTCCGTATAGCTTCGTATGTTTAGAGAGAAAGTGTAAAGTATTGTGAAGATGTTATGTATTGTTCGGCTATAATCGTACAGATTCGGAGAGCTTGACTGGTGAAGGTGATGAACGATCCGTCGACCGAGCAGGAGGCAAGCATTCCCTTCGCGCAACGAAACCTAGATGCAAAAGAAAGAAAATCGTGTTAGATGAGAAACCACCCAGACATTCGCCTGCAGACCATGGAAAACCATGAAAAAATATGTCAGAGTGAGCGTCCAACGGAACTCGAACCAGGGACTCTATAAGCACACGTGAAAGATACAAATTATATAGAATGAAAGGAAATCGGTGACGATGAGAAACCACTCCGGCATTCGCCTGCAGACCAGCGAAAACCCTAAAAAATATGATGTCAGTGTGATCAACCGACAGGAATCAAACAAAAGACCTTAGAAGCATATAGGTTAAGTTGTAAATCAAATAAAAATGCAATAAAATCGTGCTAGATGAGAAACCACCCAGACATTCGCCTACAGACCAGGCAAAACCCTGAAAAATATGTCAGAGTAAACAACCATCGACAATCGAACGAGGGAAACCATCAGATTACTCTAGAAGCATAAAGTTGCAAATGAAAGAAAATCGTGATAGACGAGAACCCACTCAGACATTCGCCTGCAGACCAGGGGAAACCATGAAAAAAAATCAAAGGGCTCAGCGACTGGCGGATTGAGTGTGCGACAGACAGGGAAATCAAACAAAAGGTCTCTAGAAGCATAAAGTTGCAAATGAAAGAAAATCGTGATAGATGAGAACCCACTCAGGCATTCGCCTGCAGGCCAGGGGAAACCATGAAAAAAATCAAAGGGCTGAGCGACTGACGGATAGAGTGTGCGACCGACAGGGAAATCAAGCAAAAGGTCTCTAGAGACAAAAAAAGATGCAATTGAAATGGAATCATGATAGTAAATGCCACTACAGCATTAGGCAGCAGACCAGCGAAAATCGTGAGAAACGTAAGGTCAGAGTAAACAATCGATGGAAATCTAACCCCTGAACCCTAGAAATTCACGTGAAAAAATACAAATAAAATGGTTTGAAAGGGAATCGTGATAGCAAATACCTCTACTGCATTATTTGACGGTGTTAATAAAATTTTTTTTTTATTATTACCGATTATATCCTTGGATTGTAGCTCGTTATTGATTGTTGTTCCAAGTCGGGCTGGAGGACTAGGATTGAATCCCGTGACATGAATACAAAGTCATCCTCGAATAAAATAAAAATAGTAATTAAAAATAAAATGGTGAACGTACGATATTACATTTATATCAATAACTAATTTCTTTGTAATGTATATTTAGACATCTGTCATCCTGACGAATATTATATCTCTTAGATGAATGTATATTTAAATGGTATAGTGAGCGTAAATAACTAGATTACGTAAAACGCTGACGAGCGCTGCAGCTGTATAAGCTCGACACTGTATTAGGTCCGACGCTTACGGCGTGCTGTGCCGTACTGGAGGTCTCGGCTAGCTCTCAGCGTCTCATGAAGCCGGCCTTTCATCCCTACCTTACTCACTCCAGGTGCCACCCCTCAGCCGCCTTTCGCAAGCCTTCTCCTCTCCGCCAGCTGATGCTACCTTCCTTACCTACATGTAAGGTACGCTTCTAAAAGACGACTGAAGCGGCCATGTTAGCTTTTCAATACATGAAGGCAGCCATTATACTTGTTAACGTTCGCTTTGGTTTTAAAAGAAATTTAAAAATAGATTGCACGACATTATCTTTAACAAAGGAACTCTTAAAAATGAAAATATAACAATCTTTATACTAAATACAAATAACGGTCATGACAGCTTTAAAAATGTAGATACTTAAAGCTAAAAAAATACTATACATTTACTAAAACATTTCCTAATTCAGTTCTATAAGCTAAAAATCGGAGTAAATCTGAAAAAAATTATTGCTCGTAATTACGGGCAAATGCAGCGGTTTTTTTAAAAAATATACGAACATTAAAACGTATAAAAATGCGTATTGTACTCTGATTTTTTGACGAATGATGGACATGAGGGGGAGAAATTATTGAAAAAATCACTAAATAATAGGGTATATACATGAATTTATTTAAATAAGGGTGGAAAAACTTCTACACTATTTCCAAAGTATTTCAACGATGAAATTTTAGATTATCTTTGCAAAAGAAATTTAAGAATAGATTGCAAGACATTATCTTTAACGAAGGAAGTCTTAAAAATGAAAATATAACAATCTTTATACTAAATACAAATAACGGTCCTGCCAGCTTTAAAAATTTAGATACTTTAACCTAAAAAATACAATACATTTATTAAAACATTTCCTAATTCGATTCTACAAGCTACACATCTGAGTAAATCTGAAAAAAATTATTGCTCGTAATTACGGACAAATACAGCGGTTTTAAAAATAAACGAACATTAAAACGTATAAAAATGCGTATTGTACACTGATTTTTGACGAATGAGAGGAAGAAATTATTGAAAAAAATCACTAAATAATAGGGTATATACATGAATTTAATTAAATAAGGGCGGAAAAACTTCTACACTATTTCCAAAGTATTTCAACGATGAAATTTTAGATTATCTTTACGAGCGTAGTGAGTACGTTGGTATGAAACTTCTGTATATGACTCTAAAATATGAGATGTCTAAAATATGCATGTCCCGACATGGTGGCGACAGTCAAACTGTCCCCGACTGTGACGTCATATGGTGAAAGTGAACGTGCTTAAGCATGACAACTGCTAATGAGGTCTGTTTTTACTGTTTTGTTCAGTCAATAACGGCAGCACTTTGCATTCGAGATGTCTCGGATTCGATTCCTGTAGGGACGAGCACTCTGACCTTACGTTTCTCGCGATTTTCGCTGGTCTGCCGCCTAATGCAGTAGAGGTATTTGCTATCACGAATCCCTTTCAAACCATTTTATTTGTATTTTTTCACGTGAATTTCTAGGGTTCAGGGGTTAGATTTCCATCGATTGTTTACTCTGACCTTACGTTTCTCACGATTTTCGCTGGTCTGCTGCCTAATGCTGTAGTGGCATTTGCTATCATGATTCCATTTCAATTGCATCTTTTTTGTCTCTAGAGACCTTTTGCTTGATTTCCCTGTCGGTCGCACACTCTATCCGACAGTCGCTCAGCCCTTTGATTTTTTTCATGGTTTCCCCTGGCCTGCAGGCGAATGCCTGAGTGGGTTCTCATCTATCACGATTTTCTTTCATTTGCAACTTTATGCTTCTAGAGACCTTTTGTTTGATTTCCCTGTCTGTCGCACACTCTATCCGCCAGTCGCTGAGCCCTTTGATTTTTTTTCATGGTTTCCCCTGGTCTGCAGGCGAATGCCTGAGTGGGTTCTCATCTATCACGATTTTCTTTCATTTGCAACTTTATGCTTCTAGAGTAATCTGATGGTTTCCCTCGTTCGATTGTCGATGGTTGTTTACTCTGACATATTTTTCATGGTTTTGCCTGGTCTGTAGGCGAATGTCTGTGTGGTTTCTCATCTAGCACGATTTTATTGCATTTTTATTTGATTTACAACTTAACCTATATGCTTCTAAGGTCTTTTGTTTGATTCCTGTCGGTTGATCACTCTGACATCATATTTTTTAGGGTTTTCCCTGGTCTGCAGGCGAATGCTGGAGTGGTTTCTCATCGTCACCGATTTCCATTCATTCTATATAATTTGTATCTTTCACGTGTGCTTTTAGAGTCCCTGGTTCGAGTTACGTTGGACGCTCACTCTGACATATTTTTTCATGGTTTTCCATGGTCTGCAGGCGAATGTCTGGGTGGTTTCTCATCTAACACGATTTTCTTTCTTTTGCATCTAGGTTTCGTTGCGCGAAGGGAATGCTTGCCTCCTGCTCGGTCGACGGATCGTTCATCACCTTCACCAGTCAAGCTCTCCGAATCTGTACGATTATAGCCGAACAATACATAACATCTTCACAATACTTTACACTTTCTCTCTAAACATACGAAGCTATACGGAGACGCTCGAACATCCGTGTAACACGAATTGAAATATATAAGAGCTTACACGCTTCATCACCGTTTTTAGTATTAATAATCAGGATATAATTGATTAAAAATGGTTCGTGCTTTCTCTATAAATAGAGCGAACTTGAGTATTGAAATTCATTCTGTTGATCATCTCTGAGGTGTTAACATCGCTGTTCTCTCAGAAAATAATCTAAAGTGTTATCAATGTGAAGAAGAGTACATTTCCTTGAAGAAGGGTTAATACGTTATATAATTGATGCATAAAGGTTCGTGCTTCCTCTATAAATAGAGCATCCTCTAGCATTGAAATTCATTCTGTTGATCATCTCTGAGGTGTTAACATCGCTGTTCTCTCAGAAAATAATCAGCTTTCTAAGTGATATCAAGGCGTACATTTCCTTGAAGAAAGGTAAATACCTTATTATATCAAGAAGAAAAATGAATAAGTCCTCGTATAAGGATATCATTCCTAGTGTCTCAGGATATTCTTGTGGTAAATGCTGTAAGAAGTTCCTCCGTGGATATGATAAAAGACGACATGAGCTACGTTGTAAAAAACTCTTCAAGTGTAAATATTGTAATGTAGCCTTCAAAGACAGTTGTAAGGGTCGTCGACACGAAGATGCGTGTGAAATAAACAGACCTGAGAAGAAACGTAGATTAGAACCGACAAAGCATGAGTTGTTATCTACGATGGAGGAGTGTGACATTAAAGAATATGAAACTTCATTCCATGGACGCTTGAAATCGTATTTTATACGATGTGAATCAACTAAGGATCTGAATATATACCTGCTTGAAGCAAAACAGCGGATAATCCAAGCTGTGCATAAAGAGCTTGGTATTCACAAGAGTTTGAAAATTAATCTGTTAGCTGAGTGTAGATTTGTTAACAGTATCGGAGAAACCTGTGACAAGACATTTAAAACCAGAAATCAAGCTGTTTTCCTAGAAACGGATCTGGACTCTATGCTGGAAACCAAAATGAAGAAATTGGTTACTGAAATGGAGGAATCACAACTAAAGGGAAGCAATTGGGCTCTGCTTGCTGTGGAAGGGGTGCGCCTTCGTATCAACAAGTACAATCCGCTACGAGGAAGTAGCTACATACCCCTACCTCCATCTGTTGAAGCAAGAAAAGCCTGCATTAACATCCAGAATTTAACTGATGATCTATGTTTCATGTACTCTGTATTAGCTAAATTCATAGGAAAGAATGCCCTACGGGTAAGCAAATATAAGAAACTTCAAGATAAGTACGACTTCAGCTGTGTTTCCTATCCTACTCCACTTTCTCAAATACCTAAATTTGAGAACCTTAATAGGATGTCCATCAACGTTTTCGGTCTGGATGAGAAGCATGAAGTGCATCCGATAAAGGTTGTTGACACTGAACTACCTGACCACCGTGACCTCCTACTATTGAGTGACAGTAGTGGAAAACATCACTATGTATATATCAAGAATTTTGAGAAGCTCGTTCGACGTCAGAAAACTAATCATGGTAGAGTGATATATACCTGTAAGCTGTGCTTTACACATTTTGACAATCGATATGGACAAAGTGGGCTGGAAAAACTGCAAGAACATGCATCCATCTGTAATCAGCATGGTGTTGCAAGGGTAGTTATGCCTACAAAGGAGAAATCAATTGTACAGTTTAAAAATGTGGAGAGGATGCTGAAACTACCTTACGTCATCTATGCGGATTTTGAGAGTATTCTCACTCCATGTCATACGTGTATTCCCAGTCCTGAAACTTCCTATACAACCCCTTATCAAGAGCATACAGCATTGAGCTTCTGTGTTTACGTTAAACGATCAACCAACGTTGAACATCTGGAAACTGGTCTTCCTAAGCATCCCTATGTATATCGTGGTTATGATGCTGCTCAGAAGTTTATGGAATACCTGTCATTCCTTGCAAAGGAGATTAACAATATATACAAATCTGTCATGCCCCTGAAACTTACAGATCAACAGCAGTTGGATTTCACCGTCTCTACAGTATGCTACTTGTGCGGAAAAACCTTTACTGAAGAGAACTATAAAGTACGCGACCATGATCACATCAGTGGTTAATATCGGGGGAGTCTGCATAATGAATGTAATTTAGCCTGCAAAACACCTAAATATATCCCTGTCTTCATGCACAACCTCAGTGGATATGACTCACACTTCATTGTTAAGGAGCTGGGATGTACAAGTGAGCGGGTGGAAGTAATTCCTAGCTCTTAAGAAAGCTATATATCAATCTCCAAGTATGTCGGAGATATAAAGCTACGGTTTGTAGATAGTTTTCGGTTCCTGAGTACAAGCTTGGATAAGCTGGTAAAAAATTTAACATCGTATCCTGAGACATTGAAGTACTTCGGAGAAGACAAGTTGAAGTTGATGACCCGTAAGGGTGTATTTCCCTATGATTACATCACTTCATGGGACGTCTTGAACGAAACCTGCTTACCTCCTAAGGACTCCTTCTACAATAAATTAAATGAAGAGGAAATTAGTCATGCTGACTACGATCATGCTAAAAATGTATGGGAGCTGTTTAATGTCAGAAACCTGGGCGAGTACAGCGACCTCTACTTAATCTCTGATGTGCTTCTCCTTGCTGATGTCTTTGAGACATTTAGGGAGCAAACACTGAAAACACTCAAAGTCGACCCTGCACATTATTTCACCTCTCCAGGACTTACATGGGATGCCATGTTACTGTACACTGGAATTCAGCTGGAATTGTTACAGGATTATGATCAATTACTCATGGTGGAATCTGGCATAAGAGGAGGTTTATATCAAGTTTCCCACCGCTATGCGGAGGATAATAACACCTACATGGAGAAGTATGATTCGTCGAGACCAACCCAATTTATTACCTATGAGGACGCCAACATCCAATATGGGTGGGCAATGAGTCACGCTCTCCCATATGGTGGATTTGAGTGGGCATCACCTGAAAAATTTGACTTAGAAAGACTACAAGAAGATGATCCTTACGGCTACATATTAGAAGTCGACGTCGAGTATCCTGCAGAACTTCACGATCTACACAACGATCTACCTTTCCTGCCTGAGTGTATGACACCTAAGGACTCTCCTACAAAGAAACTGATACCTCATCTAGGACCTCGAAATAAGTATGTACTACATTACATGGCGTTGAAGCAAGCTCTTGATCATGGACTACGGTTAACAAAAATCCATCGTGTGCTACAATTCCAACAGACTCGATGGTTAAAACCGTATGTGGAATTTAACAACAGACTACGACAACAGGCCGCAAATGATTTTGAGAAGGATCTCTACAAATTGTTCAACAATGCTATGTTCGGAAAAACTATGGAGAACCTGCGTAATCGTATGGATATACGACTGGTGACAAATGAGAAGACTCTGGAAAAGTTAATTGCAAAGCCAACGTTTATCGACAGGACTATATATGCTTCTAATCTAGCTGCTGTGCATATGGCCTCCCGACAGATCGTGTTCAACAAGCCTATATACATCGGTATGAGTGTGTTGGATATCTCCAAGACATTAATGTACCGATATCACTATGACGTGTTGTTACCGTATTATGGAGATGAAAACCTGAAGCTTATGTATATGGACACTGATTCGTTCATTCATCGTGTTACAACTGAAGATGTGTACCAGGATAAGTTACGTTTTCTTGAGCACCTAGATACTGCTGATTATCCTACAAGCCATATATGCTATTCACCTCTAATCAAGAAGGTACTTGGGAAATTTAAAGATGAGGCTAATGGTAAAATCATTCAACGCTTTGTAGGGCTACGACCTAAAATGTATGCCCTAGATATCGACGGTTCAATGATAAAAAAGATTAAGGGCATAAAACGTAGTGCTATTAAGCAGTACGTCACGTTCGAGAGCTATACTGACTGCCTTAAAACCAGAGAAATTACCAGAACGCCCATGTATCTGATCCTGTCGCGACAGCATGCTCTTGCCACAGTACAAGTGAATAAAATTACATTGACACCATACGACGATAAAAGAATTATTGCTGAGGACGGAATAACGACATACGCCTATGGACATTACAGCATTACAAGTAGTGTATAAGAGAATTTAAGTTGAATATGAAGATTTTCTCGTGAGTCTACAATCTTAAAAAAATAAAGGTTATCCGTGTGCTGTATATGCAGCTGGCTGACGACCGATGAAGAAAGAAGAAGATGGAAGGGAAGGTGGTAACCCTGCCATTAGGAGCAATCCTAGTGCTAGTCTCAAGCCTAAATAAAAAGGGGAGAGACACCTACAACAAATTAAAAAAAAGGTATGTTGACGTAAACTTTTCAATTAAAACTCTCGAATAATAAAACCTGAATAAAACATTGCAATTTCACTAAAAGAAAGGTGAGGTTATCTTTGGTTAGCCAGATTAGGTTAGTCGATGCCTGACTAGAATAGATGATGAGAGGAACGTTTAGGATTGGTCGGGTTAATCTATGCTAGGTTCTCGTACTTATTGTCTAAGTTATGAAGGGTGAATTAGTTTTAGATTGATTTAGCAATGGATTGGTTACGTGGTGTTCTTACGTTTTGTTACATGGTTACATAGTTGCTACGTGTTGTTACGTCGTGTGACGTTTCTGGTTACGTGATGTTCACGTGATGTTATGAGGATACGTGCTTATATTACTTAGTGTGACGTCTTGTCATGCCGTTATGTTACGTTGTGTTACGTCTTGTTTCGTGGTTACGTTTGTTGGTTACGTCTTGTTATGTGATTATGTTAGGAATGAATAGACAATGAGAAGATTTCGAACATACAAGGTGGGCATAGGTTAGGACGTATACTTCACTGTAAACCGATATACAGTTTGTCTCTCTCCGTTTCGCGCCCTAGTTTAACATATAAAAAGTTTGTAAGGTTTAGAAAAAGTATATAAAAAATGTTGTAACGTTGGATGAGAAAAGTTTTATAATCTAATTACTCTCTATATTGCCGTATAAACCTACATTCCTCCTCCTTCAACCTCTGTCTATCCTTGTATCTCTCCCGTTTTCCATATTTCTCCCATATAAACGTATACTCTGCTCCTCGACACATGTCTAGACTAGCACCTCTCCTCATATTCCCCTACCTCTCTCATATAAAACGCATTCCCTACTTCAACCCTGTCTAGCCTAGCATCGACCCTCGTATACCCTATCTCTCGCATATAAACTCCTACTCTATCATTCAAAACTCCTAGCCTAATACTTCTCCTCGGTTCGCTATCTCGCTCATATAAAACGCCATATTCTGCCCTTCAAGTCCTGTTTAGTATAACATCTTTCTTTGTATTCCCTGTCTCTCTCGTATAAAGCGTATCCCTCCCTCCTTTAGCATCTGACTAGCCTAGCATCAGCCCTCGTATTCCCTATCTCTCCCCTATAAACGCATTTTCCTCCTTGAACTGTCGCATCTACCCTCGTTTTCCCTATCCTTTCCCATATAAACGCAAAAGTGGCCCAGCTTCTGTCTATCATACCGCCTGCCCCGTTTTTCATATATTCCTCATATAAACGTATTCCGTACTCCTTAACCTCTGTCTGCACTAGCACCTCCCCTCGTATGCCCTATCACTGTCGTATAAAGCATATCTCTCCCTCCTTCAGTCCCTGCTCTACCTCAGAACTCTCCTCGTTTTCCCTATCTCTCCCATATAAACGCATTTTTTCCTCCTTGAAGGTTCTCTCACCCTAGCATATACCCTCGTTTTCCTCGTCTCTTCATATAAAAAGTCATACTCTACCCTTCAAACCCTGAATAGTCTAGTACCTCTCCACGTATCCCCTATCTCTCCTGTAAATATGTTCATATTCCCCCTGCTTCAGCATCTGTCTATCCTAGCCTCTGTTCACGTTTTCCTTATCTTTTCCCATATAAATGCATATTCCGTATCTCAACCCCTATCTAGTCCAACACTTCTCCTCGTATTCCACGTATCTCTCATATAAAGCACATCCTCGTTCCTTTAACCTCTATCTAGCCTAGCATCGATCCTCGTAGTCCCTATCTTCCCCATATAAACGCATTTTCCTCCGTGAACCTCCGCATATACCCTCGTTTTCCCTATCCTTTCCCATATAAACGCAAAAAAGTGAGCCAGAATGGACCTATATACTCTACTAATATGTTTATCTAACTCTATATAAAAAGTGTATATTACAGTCAATGTAAATGTTTATATTATTGTATACATGTGTAATAACGTTATGTAAATATATTACGTTATTTAATAATGTAGGAGCTGTGAGAATAATAAGTTAAGGATTGCTAACAATGAATTAACAATGAGGTAACCTTGAGGCAATAATGAGTTTGAAAGTTTTAATGCTACTAGTCATTATTGGAGCAACAATAACGTAATTTTGGTAACAGTTTATAAAATAGCCAATCAACAACCAGAAAAAGCTTTAGTTAAATGAAGGTATTCAGTTGGATTAGGAATAGCCAATCAGAGACTTGAAATACAGAAATTTACAAGCTTAGACGGTTGAAATCAATTCAGTTGCCTGCAAACAGTGTTCCTAACTGGACGCAAAAAGTGTCCTCGAGAAGTATAATACGTATTCGTGTGAGACGAAAATAGTTTACGTATTAAAAAGTGCAAGTATTTACTAAAAACATCTCACAGCTCTCTCTCTCTATATCAGTGAAGTGTTATTAATAAAAGCATTAATAAAAGGAGTGAAGTAAAATTATAATCTGTGTAAGCCTAAATTCTTGTCACATCACAACCCTGCCAAGAGATACATGTCTCTAACAATAATACTGACGCAGCCGGGGCAAACATAAATATATAATATTTAAAGAAACAGTCAAATTAAAAAGCTAATATTTTTTTAAACTTAGGGCAAAGGGGGCCTGAAAGTACATTTGGGGCGAAGGTACCGAAACTGTTTGCCATACTTGCGGTTACAACTACTACAAGTTCGGCTCCCCAACAGTTGAATGTAATACAACTCCTTCAATACAAACTACTTCAAAATGATGCCAAAAGCGTGGTAAAAAATACGTAACAAACCATCTTCTCTCACATTGGCTTCCATACGTGGGACTAATAAAATAACTTCAATATTCAGATTAAATCTGTAATAATGGTCTATTGTAAATCATCTAGCAACAATTTCTCTATGCGCAAGCCCCTTAGCATGGTGAAAGACCACAAATTGTCGCTGTTCAATGTGTTGGCTGCTCTTCCTCCTATATGACGTTTTCGTAAACCACGACAGCATAGAAACACAGGTTTGTCACTGATGGTAATGGGATACAAAAAGTCCCCTTTTTATATCAGCCTAAATGAATACAAGCATATCTAAGAGTGAACGAATATTAAAGTGGTGCATGTATGTTTTGCTTTGGAGTCAAACGCTACCTAAAAAAAATCTGATGTGTTACACTCACATGACTTTCTCTACTCTTGTACAAACTATTTTTACAAACGCTTATTCTCCATCTACTTCATGTTAATCGAGATAAACATGTGCAGACTCCATCTTATTGCTAATTTTCTTGTAGATATAAGGGGAATATATATTTACAAGGGAATATAGAAATGCAGTGGCCTTTAAGCATATACATATCTCGTAATAGCTGTTTGCTAGGTGCAGCACCATTTCCTTTGCCACAGATTAATACTCTTTGCATATCCAAGCCAAAAAAATGAATACCGAATTCTCATTTGAGAAAATAAGTATTGAAAAATTTAAAGGAATAACAAGCAATAACTCGGGAATAGTTCACTCAACAACAAAAATGTATATGACATAAATTGTGTATTTTAACCCGATCTACATTTTTTGTGTAGTACAATTTTGTCTATTTCTTATGGTTTACCAGTTATGCAAAAGTCGTTCACAATGAAGAATACTTTTGGAGACATTCCTAGAAAATTCAAGATATACCTTTTATTTGTCATGAAAATATCTTAAAGACATGATATTTTAATAAAAATCGTTAGAGCCATTTTTGAGAAAATTCAAGTTTTCGAAAAATCTTCCATGTAAAGGTTAATCTGGGGTGGGGGGATTTTCTTGAAAACCTTTGTGTCGCATCTCTGGAAGATACTGAACCTAAATACCAAGTTTGGTGTTTATCTGATTGTTCGTTTCCGAGTTATGCTGTTCACAGACAGACACGCACACGGACATGTTTCCAAAAATGCTTTTTTGGGATTCAGGGGTCTCAAAACATATATTTCCGGTGAAATCTCGGTATCTAATTTTTGGGTGGAGTACAATACTTCCCCTACTTACTTTACGTAGTAGAGAAAGTAAAAATTACTATCTTTGTTGCAAAACTCCCAAGCGGCCTAATTTATTTGAAATTTTGTTTCTGCTTTACATTCAACATAAACTTTTTTAAATAACAATTCATAATTTGAAATAACCTGCATTATACAGAAAAGTCTTATGTGACAGAATATTTATGTTCCTACCTATATTTTCATTTATTTTATGATCTGTTCGCCGTGGTATAGTGGTACTATGCTAGCTTCTAGTTCCCGAGTTTGAGGTTTCAAACCGACGGAGGGCGATGGATTTCTTTGGGCGTAAAAATCCTTAGCATGGCTTCTTGAAGGGAAGTAAAGCCGGTTGTCTCGTGTCGTAGAGTTACGGCACAGAAAAGAACCTCAAGCCTGATAAAGAGGACTGAGCAAACTTTCCAGTCTTCCACGCCAAATATAGAATGGGACGCTAAGAACCATAGTAGTTTCAGAGCATCCATAAATAAAACTCTGTTACATTTCTGACACTGCAATTAAAAACTTCATACATGCAAAATAATTCATCCTAAAGATAAAATGAATTACATACCCTTAGAAACAATAATGTTATTGCATTCTTTTAAGTCATTCGTTTATCCGTTATTTATATAATTATTAAGTAACTAACATCGTTATTTCCTCTGGTTGGAAAGGCAGATTCAGACAGAATAATTCAATGCCATGCCGGGATTTAAACCACGGATCTTCCGGTTTCTATTTGGTTGCTCTAACCATCTGAATTACCATGGCAACATGCCGACACACATTAAATTCCCCAAGCGACTACATTTTTCCCAGTAAACTACAAGGAGATCTCAAATTAGTCTCTGGCTTGATGCTTTAATCAACTATTAGCTGAAGTAATGTTAATTAATTTGAGATCTGCCTTCTCTGAGCATCTCGATTTCCTCACATTTCAAAATTATGTGTCTATTATATTTCAAGTTATATAAAGGATATTTCTCCAAATCACTCCATATTCTGGGACCTTTCAGTTTCACCACTTCTGTTCCAGCCCAAGCAAGTATTTCTCTTGCTGCTTTGTCACATTCACCAACACAATTATCCCTCTACAAACCACTTATTTCTCTGCATATTCCCAATGACCTTTCCAAATCGAAATTTTCAAATATTTCTTGTCTTTCAATATCATCTGGTCTTAACCTAATTTCTTTCCAGAAACATTTCGTAACAGATCCCTCGCTCACCACATATCTCCAAAACCAATTTTGAATTTCTCTACCACGTATAGTAAATAGGGGGAGTATTGCATTCCACCCATAAATTCGATACCGACTTTTCACCGGAAATACATGATTTGAGGCCCCCTGAATCCAAATAAACATTTTTGCAAACATTTCCGTGGTATGCCTGTCGGTGTGTTAGTGTGCTTGTGAACTTGATAACTCAAAAACGAAAAGTGGAATAAACACTAAACTTGGTATTTAAGTTTAATATCTTTCAAGGATACGACACGTAGATTTTAAACAAAACTACCGTTTACACGGAACATTTTTCAAAAAAAATTATTTTCTTAAAAATGGCTAACAATTTTGTTTAAAACATCAAATATGAACGGTATTAAACCTGACAAAGTGCATATTTTGAATTTTTGGGGAGCGGCTTATGAAGTCCTCTTCATTCGGAAATAATTTAGTATAATCTCGTATAACTAGTGAGCGTTAAAAGCTAGACGAAAACTTATGGCACAAAAATGTAGATCGCTTTAATACACACAATTTATTTCAAATACAGTTTTTTCTGGCATAAGCCGTTTCTGAAGAATATCCGTTATTAAAAGTTCGAATTGTTCATTTCTTGATCCTTATCTTATAGTCCTTTAAACTTTCGCTGCTCTTTTTGTGTTTATAACGAAATATGTAATGTAGCTGTTTCTGCAAAGGTTTATTTGGATTAATATGTAGTAAATAGAAACATACTTATATACCCACTAATAAAGATAGAGGGTAGAGAAAGTCTTGTGAATGTATCACATCACATATTTATCACAGTTTCCTTTATTTTGGTTGCTGTCGGGAGGTGGTTGAGACGGACGTGCACGCGCGCACTTATACAGCATTTGATATAACAGCTTTTCTCTGTAGCTTGCCTAGTCTGGAACGTTTGTGTTGTTTACTTCCTCCATTTCATGTGTGGGCGGGTCGATGTCGTCTTTTGCTTCTTGTGTTTTGCGCCAGGAAGGAGATTTATGAGGAGCGGTCACTCGAGTTATGGTGGCCTACCGCTGTGTTGTGGCTTTTGTTATCGAGGAGAAGGTAAAAGACATTTCTTGATACCCCTTAGCGTATTCTCAGTACTTACGTAGCGTGGGGAAAATGTGCATTTTGGGTCCATTTGACCACCTCTATCGCATAAAAATTACCAATTCTTTTCACATCTGTAATTGAATATTTTTGTACACACTTAAGGATAACCATCTGTGAAATTTCTAAAATCTACAGTCTCTAGTTTCCGATACATTATGAAGAAGTTATTATCTTTAGGTTATTTGCACCACGCTTTGGGCGTCAATTTAAAGAAGTTTGTTGCTTCATTTATGGAAAACCGATTTTAAGTAGGAGTTGTATTGTAGTTCAACTGTTGGGGAGCCGAACTTGAAGTAGTTGCAACCGCACGTATGGTACCCAGTAGCCTTCGTCCAAAAATTAAAAATATTAAGTTTGTAATTTGACTTTTTCTTTAGATATTATATATTTATGTTTGCCTCGGCTGCGTCAGTATTATTGTTAGAGACATGGATGTCTTAGCAAGGCGTCGTGCAACTGAAGAATGTAGGCTTACACAGATTTTAAGTTTTTTCTTCACTCCATTTATTAATGCTTGACGCGATGTTTTAATAACACTTTACTGATATAGAGGGCTGTGAGAATCTTTTATTACTTACTTGCACTTTTTAACACAAACTATTTTCGTCTCTCACGAATACCTATTAAATTTCTCGAGGACACATCTTGCGTCCGGTTAGAAACACTGTTTACAAGCAACGCGTCCAGTTATGAGCACTATCTACAAGCAAATGAACTCTAAATTTGTAAAGTTTGCTATATTTCAGTTTCTGATTGGCTAATCCTAGTCCAATAGAATACCATCATTTTCTGGTTGTTGATTAGCTATTTTATAAACTGTCACAAAATATTACATTATTGCTTCCAAGAATCACAAGTAGTATTGTTAAACTTTCAAATTCATTATTGCCTCAAGGTTACCTCATTGTTAGCAACTTTTAATCTATTATTCTCACACCTCCTACATTATTAAATTACGTAATACATTCACATAACATTATTACATGTATACAATAACCAACATCTACAATGACTAATATACACTTTTTATATATTGTTACATACACATATTGCTTTACGGCGGGCTGTTATTGAATTTATATTATATAATTTGACTGAAATATTTTAAATGTTAAAAATACTGTCTCAATTAATTTAATGTTTTTATGTTTTGATAAATTGCTCCCTACAAAACAAAAAATTTGAAATAAAATATTTCACAATTACACTCTTTAAATTGTATTAACACATTTTGGAGATATTTTTATTTTTATTAACTATCCTACTAGTTTGGGAGAAAAAAATGTCCAACATTAGACTTCAACGTTTTGCTTGAAATCTGGTGTGTTGCATACATGCCTTTCTCTCTCACTTATAAAAATGTTCTTACGAGAGTTAATATTTTAGCTACTTCTTAAAACAGATAAACCTTTATAACTTATTTACTCGTTTCGTTTTAGCTGTAAGAATACAATAGGCTAAAGGGATAGTTAAATATTTTAAAGCCGATTGCTATTTGATGGCTTTGAAATTCTGTTCTCTTTTCATGATCACGAAAAAGAATAGCGATTTGTAGCTGAGAAAAGTATGAAGTATCTGAAAATTCAAAACAGTAACAAAGAATTCCTCGGAAATGGTTAATGTCACAAAAAACTTTTTGACAAATACATATATTGTGTGGTAAGATCTCTACGGTTTACCAATTATGCAAAAGTTTTTATAATAAAGAGGACTTCAGGGGATATTTCCAGAAAATTCAATACATACATTTTATTTGTCATGAAAATATCTTAAATGTATGGTATTTTAATAAAAATTCTAGTCATTTTTTAAAAAAATAAACAATAGCAAATCATCTTCTCAGTGTCGTATCCTTGGAAAGACTTGAATTTAAGTATCGACTTTTATATTTAAACGCCTTTTTTTTAAAGAAACACAGAAACACGCACGCCGAACTTTTTTTAAGAATGCTTTTTTTTCAGGTGCCTCAAAACTGAATTTCTGATGAAATCTCGACATCGAGTTTTTGGTGGACACAATACTTTCCCTACTTACTGTAAGTGCGCAGTGAAAATTAAAAATGTAAACAAAAATTCATCTCATTTTAGCTTTTATTTTTAAGGACATATGCAAAACTTAACTCCTTATAGCTTGGTGTAGTATATTAGATACAGAGGTGTTTTGTTAAGGTTTTAATGTTTTAATGACTTCTCCTAATGTCATGTTCTACTATCAACAATAAAATACAAGTACTTGTAGCTGTTTAATGTTGAAAAAATCTTAGACGTTTTCAGTAAAATTGAATGTTGTTTTTTCTAACATTTAGAAGCAAAATTCATGCAACTGCAGTGAAATGCAACCCCATCAGCATCCAAGCGTGCCATCACACCGGTTATTTTACTTAGGCCCGCCGCGTCCTTTACCACAGGCATATTTCACTACAGTCGCTGTTATTCGAGCTGGAGCTGTCAAGAACAAGCATTTTACTTGTTCGTTACATATGGTACTCCGAGCGCCAAAGAAAATCTTCGGCGGATTTTGTATCGTTTTCCGAGGTGTTTTGAGGCGTGCCCTTCATCTTACCTTTCGCAGAGCGTGGTGGCTTGATAACACATCGATAAGGAGGAAAAGAGGGGAGGTTAATGTCTTTGCTTCTTCTGGTGTTATTGAAACCAAAGCATGTTTATTGTCTCAGAACCAGTCATACCGTATACTAGCAAAATTACTCGTGGACGTATCGTGTGTATGTGAAAGGCTGGTCGCACTGTTACAGCAAATGTAACGGCAGTGCATAAAAGTGTTTTATAGTAAATTACTGGAGAAAAATATTCCAGGAAAGTGGGGAAGACTTGTCTACATAATCGTCAGAAAGTGGGCACTCCCCGTAAAGCGTTGTTTATTCCTTTACTAAATGCAAATCACTCTTTTGTTATAATTGACTGATCATGTTTAGAAACTAGAGATAAATACGTATATGTTTACCGAATATGACATACAAGTTAAGGCAATAAAATTAGGTTACATTTTGTCTATAATCCTGTTGTATTCCTATGAGCAGCAAAATGTCAGTAATGGTACATTAACCAATTATAGCTTGAATTAAAGGGAAAACATGCTACTTTACTTATTCATTACTTAATAAGTACTTCTATGTAGCAACAAGCATTGATGTTACTGTGAGAATACAGCTCTGTTTATATTTGTTATAACGTGCAACGTTGCTATGTGTTTAATGAATACCATTCAAACTTTAATTTGCACCCCCCGAAAATCTTCTCACACTACACATTCTATATTTCGCTAACCTGGGCGCTCATCAAGTTTTCCCCTTAGCTTTTAACACTTTCAAAGGCGTGTCCTGCACTAGCCGATAAGGTATGGGCTACCAACCACGATGAGAGGTCTGTATGACAGAGTGAATGCACTCACTCTACCTCTTTCTGTTTTAGCCAATCAAGAGCGTAAACATATATTTTGTTTCTACGCCATTTTGTAACTTTTCTTGTGGTTATTGGTGTAACCATTTAACAGGAGTGGCGCATTCTTGTACTGCGGCCTAAAGCAAATAATGAAATGGCCATGGCTTCTCAAGGCCACGTACAAAGATAAATAATGTGACAGACAAGAGGTGCAGCGAGATTTTCATTGGCGCTCTTTGTACATAACAAGACTCCTTTTCGTCCGAAAAGCAGCAACGAATATACCGTACTATGGTCGAGCTTCTGATTCATATATCTTCTCGTGGGGAATGGGCATTTGTTCGAGTATGCGCTATTCGAGAGCTCACATCATAGCGTTGTTACGTTATTGTTTCAGTGCGTTAGGGCAAATGCATGACAATACAAAATGTTTAAAAAATAGAGGGAATTATTTCAGGTATGCATTTCCCATGTGTAGACAATAAAAACTTCCAGAACAACGTGTGTCCGGAAATGCTTGATTTCCAAGCTACGGCCTTCAAAAAGTCATTGTGGCGTGTATATGTGTATTGTCACGCCAGACACATTATTCCGTCATTGGCTTCAGTATTTTGGGGGAAATTCTTTCGGCTGGGGTTGTTGAAGCTTCGTCTAGCGTGGCGACTCGCCACCTTCTAGCTGGTGATGCCAGCTAGAGATGGGAAAGTGAGCGTTAGTTCTTTGTGTTGTGTGGTTAGCGTCGCCTTTAGGTCGAGTGTTTGGTAAGTAAGGTTGTACTGAAATCGTATGAATGTAGCCTCGTGTGTGTAGCATCTCCCTTCAATTTCTTCCTTTTTATCTTGTGTGTGATGTAGGGGCACTGTGTTTATATTGAATAAATCACAGGCAATGTGATTAATGTGAAATTCTGTGTATTTTGTTATAACTCTCCCACGCCTGCCCTGGAATGTTTAGTTTAAGATTCTAGTCCTCTTGCTACATCTGCAGCTAAGCCTCCCAATGTATATGCTGGGGTAACTAAAATTTAATACCTAGCAGCAAACCTCTTGGCCTCACCCAGTATATAACAATATTCACCGGAATGTATTTCTTACCGCAGATAGTTTTCTTTACAGGTGTTCAAAGTATCCACCACTTACTTAAATACAGGCCTCACATCGACGTCTCGTGGCCGTACAAATACGACCCCAAATGCGTATTTACTCACAACCTGCCACAATTCGATTCTGAAGGGATTCAGCTATGCCTCAGAATTACTCCCACAGTTAAGGACGGTTAGCACGGAAGCGTAAATTGTCCTGTGAGGTGGGGAGCCACCATGGGTAAAATTTTATAGGAGGTTAGACACGAGTTAGATAGAATTAAATATGGTTTTTAGTGTTTAATGAAACTAAAATTTAAATCCATGAATATTGGCATTTGACATTTTTCATAAATGGTTATCGTTAATCCTTGCCACCCACTTTAATGTTATGCTCCTTTAAAATGAGTGGTGTGTTCTGAGGAAAATGCATGAAGTTTTAGTGGTGAATCGTTGTTTTGCCTGTCTCGTCTGATTCTAAGTGTTTTAGAAAGGTGCATTAATACGATCAGGAGAAGCAATCCACACTGGGGTAAATACGTGCTCAAAAACGTTGTGATCACAATCTACAATAACAAATATATTGTATTATGTTCACATCATTTTCTCTACCCTCTGTCGTTTATTAATTGTATACAAACTCTTCTCACGAAAGCTTATTTTTTCTGTCTACAACTACATTACACATTTCGTTATAGATACAAAGACAACAGCGTTGTCAAACGTTTAAGAACTGGACGCTATAGGTTTCGTGTTGCATTTTTGTAACGCACTGAACCTAAACACCAAGTTTATATAATTATTATATAATTAATTTATATATAATAAAAAAGTAAAACATTTAAAAACGCATTTACCCAGCATTGAAGTACTTGCGATAGCAGGTCACCGATACGATTGTCATCTCTAGCGAGATGCCTTACAAACTTGAGTCAATTGGGGAATTCAATGTCCCACCGGCATGTTGTCATAGTAGCTCAATGGTTAGAGCAACCGCACGGAGAGCGGGAGAACCGTGTGCAAATTCCGGCTATGACGTTGAATTTATCAGTTGACTTTATATCAAAAACAAAGTTTGGTGTTCATTCGAGTTTTCGTTTTTGAGTTATGCTGTTCACAGACACGTGCGCGCGGACTTCCGCTGAAATTTCAGTATCGGCTTTTTGGGAAGAATGCAATACGTTCTCTACCTACTATGTACGAGGTAGAGAAAGTAAAAAAAGGTTAAGTCAAGCAAGCACAATTGAAGTATCGGTCTATGCAAGCTTTGCTATAATGATACTAGTCGGCCATGATATAAGTGCGCTTAGAGGGGGGTGCTACTGCATTTGTTGACAACGCGAACGTCGTCAAGACTAGGGATCAGAGTTGAGTGATGATGATGATGATGATGATATGGGGTCATGGTCATCAGCGCCCTTACAACGTATGAAATTTAAAATACAAAAACTAAAAACGGGACACAAACCCGCTTAGTCGAAACACTAAAAATCATGGCAACAAATTCCAAAACTACCACACTAAAACAATGGCAAATAAAACAATAAAAGAGTAAAACGACGTGTCAGAACTGTAGAAGTAAAGGGACCAGAGTGCCATATGTCCCCAGTGGAGAAGAACCCCCCCATTAAAAACACAAACCTAAAACACGCTCAGCGCATCACATGCGCTTACTAAAACCGCTGCCACTGATAAAACGTAAAAGACATTCTACAGCATGCGCGTCTTCTGACAAAACGTTGGCTATGCCAACAGGCAGAGACACACGAACGCGCGATGGAGCTAAAACCTGACACTCTGCTAAGATGTGACGCACCGTTAAGGGCGCATCACACTGCTCACAGAGCGGAGCGGTGTCAGCACTGAGCAGGTGCTTATGGCTAAAAAGGCAATACTGATACGTGAACGAGCTAAAAGTACCTCTTCCCAACGAGAAGACGCACTCCAGACTAACGGGAGACATTTAACTACCCGCATCTTGTTCCATGTACGGCCGTCCAGTCATCGCGCCAAAGCGAGAGGATACGGTGACGTAATATAACGAAAATCCGTTGAAGGAACGAACAACAGAGGTAAAACATCTAGGTGATAAAATTGCCGATTTTGCAGCGGCGTCGGCACTCGTTCCCTGAGATGCCCACATGACCTGGAATCCACACGAAGGAGACACTTATGCCAGAAGCATCCAGCGAGTGGCAGAGATCACGTATGCGCTGTACGAGGGGGTGGTAATTGTACAGCGCGTTAATACTCTGAAGGGCACACAGAGAGTCCGTACAAACAACACAGTGCCGCGAGTCGTGCCGCTGGATGTGTAAAAAACTATGCCGACCGAAAATAAAGGCACACCCTACTCCAACATCAGTCTTAGAACCATTAGTATAGATAAAATGAGAGCCACCGAATTGCGCCTTAAGTTCTAAAAAGGCGGATCTAAGGACTGAAAAAGGGGTCTCATTCTTCGGCATCGACGTTAACCTAAGCTGACAGTGGGCCTCGGCGCGCAACCAAGGAAGAAACCACATTTTCCCCCTGGGAAGGGCCGGCGCTGACGGAACGTCCAAATGCCGAAGAAGCTGGCGAAATCGAACCCCTGGAGAGAGCAATGCAGAGGAGCTAAGTAAATATTGCCGATCAAGCGAATCCTCAAAAAATAACTCGAAGGACGGGTGATTCAGGCAAGCTTGAGAGTCGACATGCATAACTACATAAAAGCATCTCATGCCTGAAGGACAGGGGAGACTCTGCAGCTTCAGCGTACAGACTGGGTACAGGGCTGGTTGGAAAGACCCTTGCAGCGACTCTTATGCCACGATGATTAATGGCATTCAAGCGACTAACACGGATGGACGCGCCGACGAATAGACAATGCACCTGTAATCAAGCTTGGTTCGGACCAATGAGTGATAAAGACGCAGAAGTTCGGTCCGATCAGCTTCCCAGGATGTGCTACTTAAAACCCGTAAAAGACTAAGAGAACGGTCACACTTTGCCTTTAAAAACGAAATGTATGAAGTCCAGCTCAACTTCCGATCAAAGAGTAACCCCAAAAAGTCGGCTCGTGTCTGCAAATGGAAGGTTATCCGCCTCAAGATGGAGAGAGGGCGGAGGGAAAGCCTTCCGGCACCAGAAATTGACACAGACGGATTACTCGGCAGAGAAGTAAAGCCGTTGGCGTTACTGCGGATATAGAGACGGTCGATACAGCTCTGGAGACAACGTTCGCGCAGACAAGTCTGCCGTGAACCGCAATAAATGGCAAAATCTTCAACGAAAAAGGACGATGAAATACCAGGTGGAACAGACTCAACAATGGGGTTGATAGCAAAAGCAAATAGTGTGGCAATGAGTACAGAGCCCTCTTGAATAAAACGACTAGATAAAACCAAGTATATACGTACACGAAAGACGCGTTCCGTCATAAATTCCCGAAGAAGTATGGGAAGACAACCGCGAATTTTCCATGCGTGGAGTGTACTTAAAATGCCGCCCCTTCAACAAATGCCATAAGCTTTCTCCAGGTCAAAAGCACAGCCACTGTTTGACAATTTATCAGAAAACCATTCATAATAAGCTCGACAGACACCAGATGGTCGACGGTAGAGCGATGTCGACGAAACTCGCACTGAGCGTTGGCCAGAAGGTTCTGAAACTCAAGCCACCATGTCAACCGCCCGTTGATCATGCGCTCCATCACCTTGCATATGCAACTGGTGAGGGAGATAGGGTGGTAGCTGGGAGGTAGTTGGCGATCCTTCCCAGGCTTAAATATAGGGATAACGGTGGCTTAGCGCCAAACTGAAGAAAAAACACCGTCTTGTCGAATACGGTTATAGACCTGTAAGAGAAACAGTTTACTGTCGGCTAAAAGGTGCTTTAACACCAGGACAAGAATACCGTCCGGCCTCTGAGCGGGGTGCCAGCTCCCTCAATGTGAAAAGTTCATTATAGCACTCCTGATTAGGAGACCGGAAGCTATAATTATCGGAATCCAGCCGCTCTTTGAGAGAGCGAAACCCGGCGGAATACTGGTCAGAACTGGAAACCGCCTCAAAGGCAGCACCTACAGTGTTAACAATGGCAGCCGGATCCATTATAGTGGCATTGGGAACCTGAAGGCCAGTCACGGCATAATGCGACACTTTACCGGAGAAGCCACGGAGTTTATCCCAAACAACAGAGGAAGGCGTGAAGCGATTAAGAGACTCGACAAAACGAGTCCAGGACACCTTTTTGCTATTCTGAATAATGCGACGAGCCCTGACGCGCGATTGTTTAAAAGTAACCAAATTATCAAGTGTAGGGTGTCGCCGAAACACCCTAAGCGCAGCTCTACGGGCACGAACGGCGTCCCGACAGTCCTCGGTCCGCCACGGGACAGGAATACGCCGAGGGTGGGAGGACGAACGGGGAAATGTGCGTTCGGCGGCAGATAGAATCGTAGCCGTAAGGTGCTGCACCATTTGGTTAACGTCAGTGAAGGGCTGGTCCACAGAAGACACGAGGCTGGAATATAGTCCTAGTCGGCTTTATGGAATTTCCAGGTAGGTGCTGTGGAATGCTGGACGTGGTGAAACGGAAGAGACACGGTGCAGGGGTAATTATCGTTGGAGTAGGTGTCAACGACAACGTTCCACTGCAGACGACAAGCAAGCTGAATTGACCAAACGATAAGGTCCAAGTGAGAGAATGTACCAGAAGGATCAGAAAGAAAAGTACGATGGAGAGGTTAAACTGAGCAAAAATATCGGAAAGAAGCGTCTCCTTGCACCATCCCTAGGCTAACTCCTAAGGGGGTGAAGGGCATTAAACTCTCCCAACAGAAGAAATGATGTTAGGAGAACGGACAGGAGATCTCGATTGTCCGCGTTAGCGAGGGGAGACGATGGAGGTGAATAGACGGTGGAAAGAGAAAAGAAAAAAACGGGTAATTGAATCCTAACGGTAACTGTTTGCAAGTCAGACGTAAGTGTGAGCGTCTGAAAATGAACGTCGTTACGCATGACACCTCCATGAGCAGGAGTACCCTCATCCGGTGCAAGGTCGTAGCAAACCGTAGTATACCCTCGGAGATCAAAAGGATCGTGAGGGCGAAGCTTGGTCTCCTGCAAACACACAACGATAGGTAAATGGGAACGCAATAAAAGTTGCAGTTCCGCCCTATGTGATCCTACACCACGTAAATTCCAGGTCAGGATAGCCATGAATAAAAGAGAAAAACTGTCTACTTAGAAGGGCGGCTCAAAATAACCTTCTTCTTAACCTTGGGGCTCGGGCTTTTGGTATGGAATTGGTCAGACTCCATAGGCTCCTCGAAGGGATGGCCCACGCGCTCAGTACCAGAAACCGATTCAAGCGCCAAGAATCGGTTCAGGGTGACAATGGGAGAAGGGTATCGCTGAGCGCGGCATCCTGGACTGCAACCTTCGAGAGGGAGGAGGAGCAGAAGGTTAACTTTTCTTACCGCGCGCACGCGGAGTGTCTTTAAGAAAATCTTCCCTACGAAGTTTCTGCTTGGATTTCTTATCAGTGCCTTGCGATTTCAGCGCCTTAGGACCAGCTTTAGATGGCTTGATAACTGTACCAGAGACAGACGGCCGGATGGTAGTTGCGGTCAAGGCAGTCGTGGTCTAGATCCGAGTTTCGGCATCCTTCCGGGGTACTGGCGAGGCAACAACAGAGTTGAATGTACCTGATTGGAGTAGCGCAGTTTGCCGCGTATGCTAACACCTCCGGGCTTCAGCGAAGGACAGTTTCTCCTTTACCCGGATCTCCTGGATTGCCCTCTCGTCCAAGTACCGCGAACAGCTGGCAAATGACGCAAAATGAGATCCTTTGCAATTAACGCAGACGGGGGCTGATGAACAGGTACCATCGTGTGAGTGCTGACTACAAGAAGCACAGATGAAAACGGCACTCTTACAAGATACTTGCTTATGCCCGAAACATTGGCATTTAGAATAACGCAGAGGTCTAGGAATATAGGACCTCACCGCAATACGTTCAAACCCTGCTGAGATATTCTTGGGCAGATCGACACCATCGAAAGTTAGGAACAGGATACTAGTTGGTACCAATACTCCGTCGCGTTTAGCCTGCACTCGATGAACTGCTGTCACCTTTGATCAGAAAAATAGTCGAGCAGTTCATCGTCGAACATACCATAGAGGCTATGGGTGGTATCGACGCCTCCACAGGAATTCAAGGTACGGTGCTTCTCAACACGGATGGGATACCCGTGGAGAAGCGTGGCGCGCAACAAGGTCTTACTTTGTTGATCGGACTTTCTCTGAACCAACAATGGACCGTTTCGTAGTCGAGTGCAGGAATGAACCGGACCAGCAATTGAGTCAATGCCCTTCTGGATTATAAAAGGGTTCACCTTCTCGAAAGATTGTCCTTCCTCTACTGGGGTAATCACTAAGTAACAACCAGATAGCGGTTGCGCTACTTCTGTTACTGACGTTTCGGCGCTTGAAACTAATAACGGAGAAATAGTGCTCCATAGCGATAGAAATCCTCCACCATTGCAACCGTCTCCGACCTCGGGCTCGCACTTCTTGGGCGTTATCCCGGCTTGGGTGAGTGGCCTATCTATACCAGTCACACCCCAGGGTCACACCTCTCAGAACAGACAGAGGGACCCAATGGCCGTGGGAAGTCAGCAGCTAATGCAATGCCCTTCCAGCTAATGCAATGCCCTTCCAGCTAATGCAATGCCCCCTCCCCCCCGCGGGACTGCAGTTGAACAGCGGATACGAACACAGGCCCTACATGACGACCCCGGGTGTTGGGGATGACGGCATTACTCACTCACCCAGCTGCGCACCTGGTGCGCGGGTATCCATCAGGCTGTGTCCACGTAGGATTAAAGGATAGATAGAAAATCAGAAAGTAAGCCAAAAGTGTGTGGGCGTTTCGCACGCAAGGTAGGCCGGCGAGGAAGGAAGAGATGTGAGAGTGGTCGTGGGGCGAAATGTTCGTAAATAGACCAGAGAAGTAAGAAACGATGGCGAGGGGCGGCGAGGAACGAAATTCAAAGAACGCACGAGAGCTTACCTTGTGTCCCCCGGTCACGAAGACGAACCCACCTCGACCGGACGAGGGTGGATGGATGATGATGATGGTGATGAGTGGCTCGGGACCCCTTGTACCTTGTACGCCAAACCCTTACTCACATAAAGTGAGCCCCTGGGAGGTCAGAGGGGAATGAAAGACAAGGCGATAGGGGCATGTACACTTGCACAATGACATATTACTACATTTGCAGGCCTCAGCCTCAATACTAAATGCAATTCGGATGTGCGAATACTTTCTTTACTTGAATGCACTTCCCACCACACGCACTCACATCGTGACCGGCTAGTATATGTAGAGCGGTTCAATAATTATGAATACGAAGTCTTAATATTTAACTGTTATTAACATAGAAAGGTCAAATACCAGAACTCAGGTCATCAAACCAAGTATTTCTAAGTGCGACTTTCATTCCAACTGTTTGCAAACTTAAGTGAGTGTAACAGGGTTAAAAGAACCTAAGTCAAGTATAATTAACTTGGTAAACTCTATTGTGATTAGATGTTATGCATTGCAAATGAAGCACCTAAATTAAACTAAGTGTAAATTCAACTCGGCAACTGTACGTAAATCTGACAAAAGCAAATTCACCTAAATTGAGCATCAATTAGTAACGCAAACAAGCTGCAAGTTCAGGTAATTCTGTTAATGGCAACTACACCTAAACTGAACTGAAGTTGCTAAAGCGAAGTCGACTATACCTATGTTAAACAAGCGAGGTGGCACGAGGTAACGTCTACGGCTCGCATTCGAGAGGTCTCGGGTTCTATCTCCGACAGCTGTCACTGAACCGCGAGTTTTTCTTGATTTACCCGGATCGGAAGGCGAATGTTGGGAATATTTCTGCTCTTCCACGGTTTCTTTGTCATCTTTGAGATGTGCTTCCAGGTTTCGTGGTGTATGGCGGTGCCGGACAGATGTTGCAGATACATCCTCAATGGAAAGAGTACTCCCCGTGGATACTAGAGGGCTGTTTGGTTCGAGGGTCTTTCTTCGCCCTCTCTAGGCAGCGAGGGGCCTTCGAGTACTTCAGCACGTCCCTGCGACCTGTAGCCTCCTGTGTTTCCTTCACTTCATCTCTTCCTCCTGGAGATGTTAACCGAAACAGTCTATGCAGGTCATAGTGCACGAGGCACCTATATCTATACTTAAGTTAAGCAATTCTGACAAAGTCAACTTTACCTAAACTGAGCTTTAGTTCGTTACTCCATGCCGAAATGAATAAAAGTAATACCACAGAGTAAAATTACACATGTGGTTTCCAAAACAATAAATCCCCTTAATGTAGGGAATACGTCAATCAAGTTACTCCCACTTTAATGGCGGCTACATAAAATTTACATTTAAATTAAAATTGTCAGAGGAAACATTTCAAAAATAGCGATATTAATCCCTATAAACCTTAACAAAAAGGCTGCTGCAATGAATACAAACCCGTTAAACTGGAATACAGCGAAACGCTAGGGTACCGGGTCTTGATAAGTAGTTTTATCATACAATGTTATGCTTGGCTAGCTAAGAACGACTAATAGGCAGGAGAATCTGATAATCAGGGTTTTTCGTGAAAAATCCAAAACTAATTGAGATTAAGGCATACTATTACGTTACGAAACCCAAATAACAGATGTCCAGCACTGATAAATTCCCTTTCTAGAAATCACAACCAAACTCTTGTGTTACACGAATAAAAATGCGTAAGCCAAATGGCCCACCGCGCCGTATTTTACGTCTGTAGATATCCCTTCGTGCGTTAAAAGAGTTAGAGAACCAACGGGGCAATTACGAGTAAACTCAGCTCAGTGAAGAACTGGCGCATAGTTTGAGCGACATTCGTTCTACTACTCTTGTTTATCAGAATAGAACAGCGTAAATATAATAAACAAAATCTCAAATGACTTTCTCTACTCTCGTAAAAACTATTTTCATAAACGCTTATTCTCCATCTACTTCGTGTTAATCGAGATAAACGTTTGTAGAAACTATCTTATAGCTGATTTTCTTGTAGGTGCAAGGGGAATATGGTAGGCTTTAAGCGAGTCAAATATTTTAAATGAGGCTATGTGGAGCATTTAATTCTCTTTGCATGTCCAGGACATAAAAAAACGAATAACGAATTCGCATTTAAGAAAAGATAAGCATTGGAAACTTCAAGAAAATAGCAAGGAATACCTCGGAAATCGTTCACTCCACAAAACATGTATGAAATAATATGTGTATTTTAACCAGATCTACATTTTAGAAAACTTTTGTCTATCTCTTCCGATTAACAGTTATGCAAAATTCATTCAGAATGAAGAATACTTTTGGAGACATTCCCAGAAAATTCGAGATATACATTTTTTTTGTCATGAAAATATCTTAAACATATGATATTTTAATCAAAATCGTTACAGCCATTTTTGAGAAAATAATAATTTTCGAAAAATGTTCCATGTAACGGGTAATCTGGGGTGGGGGGATTTTCTCGAAAACCTTCGTATCGCATTTCTGGAAGATACTGAACCTAAATACCAAGTTTGGTGTTTATCCGACTGTTCGTTTCTGAGTTATGCTGTTCGCAGTCATACAGACACACACATTTTTCTAAATATGGATTCGGGGATCCCAAAACCTATATTTCCGGTGAAATCTTGGTATCGAATTTTTGGGTGAAATGCAATACTTTCCCTTAGTAGAAAAAGTAAAAATAGCTATGGGCGCGTAGTGATAGGTTCATTAAGGACCTTTTAGTTACTTTTCGATCTACAATGTGTATTTATTCCCTCGAAAATCGTGATCCACCCATTGCCTTCTCTGTTAAGAGGAGTAAAATGAAGATCACTAACGTTAATGCGACAATTCCGCATTGAATTTAGTTTACTTGGAGTTGCCCCGTTGCGTTCTGCAACTCTTAACCTACGAACGGATAGCTACGCGTGTGAAATACGGCACTGTTTTACCCGTTGTATAGCACAGGCTTTTCGTTTCTCTAAGAAAAAAATATTTAAAATACTCAGTTTTTGGAACATGCTCAAGCAATGGAAGCAGAGTGGAACAGACTAGAGTGTCTATTTAACAAAGACTCTGTACTTAAATTGATATGAATAAGGAGTAGAGTAGTCTTAATTTTACTAGTTCATGCTTTTCTCATGTTGAGGATAATTAAATTCATACCCATTTATGAGTGTACATACCGCGTGAATTTTCTCATCCTGCAAATTGGTAACTAGGCAACCCTTTATTTTATAGACGATGCAAAATGCAGGTGCTCGCACCGCATTCACCAGCCCGCTGATTTAGGCTATGTGTTGCCTCTTGCTATAGCAACGCAATTGTTAACATGCTGGAAACGCATGATGGTCGTAAGTTCAAATCACGCCTACGAATAAACGATTTATTTATTATTCATTTTTTGTATTTATTTATGATGTTCATTAAAGCATAGTCGAAAAAGTAACAATTTTCGTTTTAATGAAATAATTAAACTAATTAAGTGAAACGACACTTCCATGTCAAACTATCAATTCTCGTTAACTTTACTAAACATAAAAAGTATTTGAACCTGGGACCTTCAACACTGAAGACCAACGCGCACACAGTTGCTCTACGAGTGCAAGTCAGTGCAGGGACAGCGGTGTAGAGCAGTCATTTCGGCCGAAATTAATAGGACACGATGCAGTGGAGAGTGTTTACGGCATTGTCTGCACAACGCAGGTCTACATAGCTTCTAAATCCGTAGACTGAGAAGACTCACCTGGCATATATGTGTGTATTTATTAATTTGCTGCACACACACACACATATATATATATATATTAACACGAAAGCTACCGCGACATCTTATTTGCTGGCGCCTGTTATTGTTTTACTATTTTGAATTTTGGGTTCTTTGTGCTCCGGCTAGCTATTATTACTCAGTCGATCAAATCTCTTGAACAGGGTGTGTAAACGGAAAGGAGTTGTTATTAAAAGATAACACTGATAAAATAATTTGTTTTTATACTTTTATTGCCGTCACACTGAATTAATTTCACATATTTACTCTTGATACAGGCCCGACTGAAACTGTTATATCTTCGAATGTAACTATAATCACTTATTTGCCGCACATTATTAATTCGAGTATTTCACATTTTGTAACTAACTTTACGATGCGAGAGATTCTGTAGAATTGCGTAACGTGTACTTCGTGAATGCTTCCATAGATCTACTTGACGTGTAACTCGTGAATGATTCTGTTGACTGCCCGATGTATAACTCGTGAATGATTCTGTAGAACTGCGCGATACCTGCCTTTGGCTCTAGAATTTATACTCCCTCTCCCCGATATGCCTAAACATTATAACAGAGCTGCTATTGGTTAATAAAGCGCGCCAACATTAGCGTCTATTTTTATATCCAATCAAAATTACGAACGCATATACTCTACTCCATTTCTAAAGAAAGGCACGCTACTCTGACGTCATTTGTTTGCCTCTTCTAATTGATAAACAACTCACCCCTCGATTCATTGTTACCCGCTCCTATTGTCAGTTTCAGTGAGGCCGTGTAAACTTATTTCCTAACAATGCTAATAATTAACAAATATCTCAAATCATTGTCATACAATAATGTTAATTTACACTACAATCACTATGGCATTTACAGTGTTGTGATATAAAATACTGCCTCTTTTCACTTGAAGGGTAATCTGAAGAGAATGAGAATTTGAGCTAATATAGTGCCCGTTGGCAAAATATAAAAATATTGCCACACACATTCAAGGAGGTTCAAAACCCTCTACTGCTTCACAAAATAACCTGGAATGACAATTAGATTTATTTATTGACTTCAAAATTCAGTTACTTATAACCTTATAAGAAAAGTGGTCCGTAGTAAAAATAGCATCCTAAAATTCTATAATACATTTTGCTTCAAACAAAGTCTTAGCTTTACATTTGCCTTACATACTGCTGAGACTTGTTAAGCAACTAAGCGGTTCTGCTAAAGATATTGATTGGACAGAAGCGAATGAAAATTTGCAGCATGAAAAGTCTACCCAAATTATAGAGGATACCAAACAATCAAGCAGGACGACACCACTCCATCAACAAAGGAGAAATTGTGCATGTAACACAAGTATACACTCACATTTAAGTAATCTGTGTAGCTGTGGAAGTGAATGTATACTTTCTTGCAGTGGTAGGTTTTTATTCTTACAAAAATAGGTTTTTCATTGAGCTGAGAATATAATCACAGAAATATAATCATTCATAAAAGAGAGTATGACCTTTGCTTTTTTATTCTTATAACCTTTTAGGCCACACAATGCCAAATTCCCATCTTACCCAATCTTGCACTCTGCACTAGTTAGTTGTAAGAAGTTAAAGATGTCGTCTACGGCTGAGTAATTATAGAGTAAAGAACATTAGTCCTAAGTTGACAACGTGCGGGCAGAAGAATCGTTTCTCTGCTGTCCCCTCAAGCGAAGACCTTCACAAAATACCAACTCCGGCCAATAACATTTTTTTAAGAGTAAGAGAGAAAGCGAGTTCAAGCAAAATATGCACATTTTTTAATTTAAAACTAGCCGGAGTCTGAGAGACGGAGCTCTAATCGGGTACTTTCGTGAGCGTTCGGGACAGCGGTTTGCTCACAAGACTGCGTACATTCTTGTAGTAGTTATAATGGGAAACAACTATAATCACAAAAGTCTTCCGAGTATACAATTCAATACAGGATTTCCAACACAGATGTTTCAGTGTTTCAACACAGAACATTTGTAACCAAAACGCACTTTATTGATGTATGGTTCTCAAATGGAGTATGACTAATAGCCAAGTACATCATTCCCGGTTAAGAGAATACCGCGGTAAGGTTCATATTTTATCAGGGTAAAGTTGTATTTCTGTTGCAGCAAGCTCGATTTCGACTTTACCGGCGTTTAATCGTGGCAAAATTCTAATAAATTCTATTCGCGGTAAAGAATCTAAAATGTAACCTAACCCTTGCATTTATACCTTTAATATTTTCAGTCATTTGCACTCAACGAAGAGAGAGTAATAGAATGGAGGAGTTACATATTTTAAGAACTGAACGACGTTTCATTTCGAGAATTCCGTTTGAAAAAGGAAAGAATAACTACAATTTTAGATGGAACTGGTGAATAACTCCAGTTCCCTAAAGCAAGGAAACATCAACTATCCCCAGTGCACTGTGTTGTATTGGTACTTAATCACTTCCCATACAACATGCAAATTTTTAAGTCCGTGGATAGACCCTAACTAGGCAAGATTAGCACATATGAAAGAAAGGCAAGAAATTCGAATACAACATTTTTTTTCAAGATTCGATAATTTACTTTCAATTGTTAAGGTACATATTTCTCTCACAACTTTATATAGTTCTTGTTGGTTTCGTAAATTGTCTCTGAGCAAACAGTTCATTGGGTTGACAATGTTCACAGTACAGTGTAAGAATGCTTGGACTTCTTCCTAACAAGGTACCCAAGATGTGTGTGTCCATTTCATTTTATGTCTTTTGTATGTTCACTCCACTTAACAACAAGTATAGCACTTGAATTATGTTCAACGAATTTAACGTTAATCTAAACTTTGAAAATGTTAACATAGATAAAGCTTATTTGTTTTCCCAAATAACATTTTTTTACTTTCTCTACTACGTATAGTAAGTAGGGGAAGCATTGCATTCCACTCAAAAATTCGATACCGAGATTTCACCGGAAATACATGTTTTGAGATCCCCTGGATACAAAAAAAGCATTTTTGGAAACATGTCCGTGTGTATGTCTGTGTGTGTGACTGTGAACAGCATAACTCAGAAACGAACAGTCGGATAAACACCAAACTTGGTATTTGGGTTCAGTATCTTCCAAGGATGTGACACGAACGTTTTCAAGAAAATCCCCCCCCAAATTACCCTTTACATGGGAGATTTTTCGAAAATTTTAATTTTCTCAAAAACGACTAACGATTTTGATTAAAATATCATATGTTTAAGATATTTTTATGCCAAATAAAATGTATATCTTGAATTTTCTGGGAATGTCTCCAGAAGTATTCATTGTGAGCGACTTTTGCATAATTGGTAAACCATAAGAGATAGACAAAATTTTACTACACAAAAATGTAGATCACGTTAAAATACACAATTTGTCATACATTTTTTTTGTCGAGTGAACCATTTTCGAGATATTGCTTGTTATTCCCTGAAATTTTTTTTGGAAACTCTTGAACGGATGTCTAAAAAACGCCTGACTCTGGGTAAAATTTAAATCATTTGTTAACAAAAGGAATTTAGTTGAATACTCACCGAAAGCTTATGTATATAGCGAATTTAGAGCCGAAACGAATTTTGAAGATTGCCTCAGCCATACCCAACACATTCGTCTCTCCTGTAGCGACCTGTCAGCCTCGATGCACTTTCCTTTCTTCAACATGTCAGCACTCGCCACGCCGAGAGTCGACCAAAATGCAGCTTGCAGTTTTCGTCGCTAGGGCAGCCTATTAC